>OX596283.1:10032989-10671852 GCA_951394225.1 Harpalus rufipes
CATCATAGATGTGCTTTTTTAAAAAAATATATATAAGTTAAATGTTGTGGCGATCTTGATCCATATTTAATTTTCATATAACTTCATAATTATTAAAAATTGAGAAAAATGTTTCATATAAAATTTTATTATTTTTTTCTAGTCTATATTAACGCACAAAATTTTGTTCGATTAGTATCTTGTCAGTTTTTCTTCGGTTCTATTACAAAATGGCGTGTGTGTATGTGACGATTGTTTCGGATCGCAGAACTCCAATACCACGATTCCAAAAATTATATTTTTTTTCGTATTTCTCGATTTTAGCTCCATATACAAACGTGATTAGATTTTGGTTATAATTGGTCCACCGGAAGTACCCTAAATTGCAACTTTTAACAGTTTTTCTTGTAAAAACACAGTTAAAGATCATTTGACATTTAATAATTATAAATTTTGAAGAATATAATATTCTCTATATGATTTGATTGCATTTTATACTTCAGATTCAATAGAATATAATTATAGAATTATAAAGATATTAAATTTGGGAGAGATTAGGATATTGAGATAGATGTTGCGGATGACACGGAAAGATAGGGTAATGAAGAAAAGGTAAGGGAAATAGCTCGAGTGATAAAGTTTCTAGAAAGATACAAGAGAGATGGTTACATTGGTTTGAACGTGTCATGAGGAGAGATGAATATATTGGAAGAAGAATGAATAGATTAGTAATAGAAGGTAAAAGAAACAGAGGAAGACCAAAGATAAGATGGACGGACTGTATTGCGGAAGACGAGAGAAAAGGAACCGAATGAGGACGACACGCAAAACAGAATTGAGTGGAAGAAGAAAATAACGAATGATAAAAGCTAAAGAAGATGTCAGTGTCAAGTGCAATTTGCATAGTTTGTTTATGAAATAATTTTACTGGAAATATAGGACCTTTTCAAGAAAATTTATGTATGGAATTTGTACATAATAGCAGGTAATATGCTGGCCACATCAGATATATTTTTAATATTATTTCTTTGTCTTTACTTATTTCTGTTGAGATATTATACAGGCTGGTGTATCGGAAAACGCACCAAAGCGACCAATTTCAATATTAATTTTGAAGTGTTCAAATATTGTCTCTCGCCATGGGCGCCCGTAGAAGGGGGCAAGTAGAAAAAAAAACACAATAAATTTAATAAACAAATACGGTTGAATAGGTTTTTGGAGAGAAAAACAGGCTGAATTTGGGTAAGCCTAATTTTTACATTATCACTTTTAGTACCCCATGAATTAAATAACGCTGTAAAAATGAATTTAGCTTGAGATTGAAATGAACGCCTTGTAAACTGTCAAATCACGCATCATATACCCTTTAAATTATGTAATAGTTACAGTATATGTGGAAAGGTATTAGTGTAATAGACAGTAAATCGACATTAATTTCTTAAAATCACACATTCTAGTTTACTAAAGCCGTAAATTAAAAAAAATGACATTAAAAAAATCAGAAATTCTCGGAAAATGCATGTCACTACTGTTACTAGGTAAATACAAAAATTAAATTTTGCTGATTTTTATTTTTCCAAATAATTTCTAAACATGAAATAATATGGAATTTTTGTTTGCCTTTTTAGGGTATTTTTTCGTGCTCTTTCTTATACTAGCTTTCCAATGATAAATTTATCTAGGTATATTCATTTGCTTCGAATAACAAATATACAAAAATAGTTAAATTTTTAAGTTAAAACAAATTTTTCATTGATTCCTTTAAATTAGATTCACTTTATTTTATCCGACATATTAATTAATAATAGTATTTACAATATGTTAATTAGTTACCAAACGCTACTGTAACAGGAATAATAAGGTTATTAATAGTCTGTAATAGACCACCAAAGTTATATATAATTTACATGTCTATATTCGGAAGTATTTGTACGACAATACAAGTTTGACAGACCTTAATTTCAATAAAGAGGGTTACATATTAAGTAATCTATAAATAATGAAGTTGCAAGAATCCTTTATTGTGTAAGAATCCTCGATTAAAACCATAAAGTGTATATCCCCAAATGTACATTCAATTAAATGAAGAGAAAGAGTAGTAATTATTTAAAGCTTATAATTATGAAATAAACCTTTAGGGACAATAACCTTTTATACGATTAATGATAATGCTTAAAATATATTTATGTATCATATGATCTAAAAACGTATCGATATTACATTATATTAGGGAACTTAATAAAACGCTTTTTGTTCCAATTGAAACTAAATTTGTTTTGTACACAATCTAGCACTCCGTATCAATTTAATCAACTACTCTATCAACTCAATTAAATTAATTACAAAACAAATCTCTTCGCCATTTCTATTTGAAATAATGTTCAATACATTCGCATTACTGATTTAATATCAATTAAATAATTGTTTATATGCTAAATGCTGCCTGGAGTTAAGTTTATCCAGATTGTATAAATTGCAATTTTTTTGTTGTAATGTCTTCTTTTAGTTAAAATAGAATAAGAAAACACAAAATTAGAGCGCGGAAAGAGGTAATTATTATAATATTTTGCAAAAATAAAGTCAAATTTTACTTATAATAAAGTTGTATTTTCTGAAATGAAATGAACGCTGAAAATGCTTGTTATGAAGACACAGTACACTTTTCAATAAAATACCACATTAAAATACGGAAGTGGGGTAGGAAAGTAATTATTAATAGATATTTTAGAAAAAAATCAACTTAACCTAAAATGATAAGAAAACGTAAGAACACGAACATCGTTCAGAAAGTCAGTAATATAGGATAAACCACTGATACTAAAACAGTGGTTTCCTTTGTAAAAATCCTGAAAAAACAAGTATCTAACGCACACTTATGTTTAAAGATTTTTTTTTAATCCTGACGAAAACAATTCCTAACGCAAACTCATGTTTTAAGAAAATTTTAAAAAAATCCTGACAAAAACAATACCTAACTCACTCATTTTGAGTGAAATCGCACTATACTGAAAGAAAAATATTCTTTTTCAATAAATAAAATTGGTCGTTCTGAAAAGAAGTTTTAGTATCATTGTATATCCGGTATATCCACCATCTTCATGTTAGTTTACAATATTTCGACAGATGAACGCAATATTATAAATGGAAAAATGTTATAAAACGAAAGAAAAGAAAGGAAATAAGACATAATTATGCAAATATACATTAATTGAAACAGTATTATTCGTACGGAAGCGTAAGTACCTACTTAAACATAGAAATAAATAAATATATATATACTGTAAATGCCCGAAAATCGGTAAATCCTAAGATTGATGTACAAAGCCCAGGATTTACCAATTTTATATGGTAAATCTACAAACAATCAAATAATTTATATAATTTCGGGTGTTAAAACGTAGTAGTACAATTGCAAATTGGTATTGCATTTTTAATTGTCGTAGCCATGTTGTAAAACCCGACTTTTCATTAAAGGTTGGTGAAACGCGGCCAGATTGTCAAACCTTTAAAGACAGCAATGTTTTACAATCTGGCTAGTATATTTCTCTAAATACAACAATAACCTAACACATAAAAGTCACCCTTGAAAACTGGAGCACAGTTTTGTTCGTTAGGCTATTGTTATATGTAGAGAAATATGCCATGCCATTTAATTTACCACATAAAATTGGTTAATCCTAGGTTTTGCACATCAAACCTAGGATTTACCGATTTTCGGGCATTTACAGTAACATATATATAGTTCACCTAACGTATTTTTTTTTTTACTGTAAATGCCAAAATATCTATAAATATAACTTTCCGCACCCAAATTTTTGTGGTATTTAGTATTTTTAATGGTTTGGTGAATTGTATTAAGATCCTTAATAATATTCGTTTTATGATAATGTGAACATTTAATATGAAAAATTCCTTAACATTTCAGTTGTTCATCATTTCAGTAAATTAAGCAATCTTCAATTATATTCTATGTAATCCTCATTATCTCCCATTTCACAAGAGCAGCCCTCAGTTGCAAATCCCTCTCTGTAGTCATATCGCCTGCAAGTTGAGTGCGAGTGACGCTGAAGATGAATGGTTTCCTGCACTCGTCCTGCTGATAGCTCACTGCTGTGCACTCCTGCTGCACTGATGGCGGTTATCTGCTCCGGACCCGCTCAGGAACTCTCATGATGCAATATGCTCTAGCGATTGTGTTACGGAATTGGAGTTGTTGTTACAGGTGGTCAGGGAACATACAAGCATTTAGGGAGATTAGGACACAAAGTTATGGACAATGAGATTTGGCGTAGTTTTATTATTATTGTGAGAATGGTACTTATACGGAGGTATCTCAAGCAAACAACAAATATAATTCTTATCACTAAATATTGTATTTTGATATCTAAAAAATCTCTTGTAGTGTGAAACCGTGTTATAGGAGACTAAGAATCAATGTTTAATGGGAACCTCCACAATTTTTTAAAAATTATTTTATGAATTCTTCATTTAAATTGAATGTGATGTGTAGAAAGTCTTAATTATTATTCGTTAAGTCTTAATCTTTTTTTAAATATTGCGTGACATAGCTTTACTCAACATAAATGGATCTTTTTAACATTTATTTATAAAAATACATAAATACATATGTTAATGGTATAAAGACATTTTTTCTTGCACGCGTCAAAATTTAAAAAATCTGATGTGGCCAGCACAATACCTTCCGTCAATTCTATGTATTATGTACAAATTTCATACATAAATTTTCTTGCAAAAGATTCTATATTTCCAGTAAAATAATTTCATAAACAAACCATGGAAATTGCATTTGACACTGGCATCTTCTTCTTTAGCTTTTCCCATTCGTTAGGTTCGCTATGTTTTATTTTCATCTTCCACTCATTTCTGTTTGGCGTGTCGTCCTCAATTAGTTCCCTCAAGTCTTTCGTAATACAGTCTTTCTATCTTATATTTGGTCGTCCTCTGTTTCGTCTACGTTCTATTACTAAGATATTCATTCTTCCAATATATTCTTCATCACTCCTCATGACATGTTCAAACCAATTTAATCGTCTCTTGTATCATTCTACAAACTTCTGTTCTATCACTTGAGCCATTTCCCGTATTCTTTCTTCCCTAACATTCTCATCTCTGCCACATTCATTTTCTTGTCATTGACACTGACATCTGTCAGCTAGAATTTTCTTAATATAGTAGCTGTTTCCATGGTTGTAGCATAGCTGGCTGATTTAATTTCTTTATAATTCTTTAACATTGTATCAATTGAATATGAAATATAAAATGCAATGAATTCGTATAGATAAGAATATTCTTTAATTATGTCAAAAAATAATATTTAAAATCTTCAAATGAGGGTACTTCCGGTTGACCAATTATAACCAAAATCTAATTAAGTCTGCATATGGATGTAAGGAAGAGGAATACGTAAAAATTGTAATTGTTGGAATTCTAGTATTGGAGATATCTCGGCCGAAATTATAATCACTCACACGCGCACACATACACGCGCGCAGACACACACAGGCGCGCGCACACATACACACACATACAGACATCATCGTAAAAATAGTAAAATCGTATTGTAGGGACTCTAAAACATGCTTATTCATTGAAAACCCACCATCGAATTTTTTGACCAAAGACAATACCTTCCTTACCTAGAGGTGACGGAAGGTAAAAAAAACTTCATATATTATAGTCTAAGTTTTAATTACACGTTCTTTCTTTCTGGCGTAGCATCATATATTTAAACAAGTACCTATTACATATTTGGTTTACTTTCGTTGTTTTGTTATTTTATACATTCATTTACATCAAAATAGATTCCATGTTTCAAAAAGCTTGACATAGATGTTGAGGGTTTTAAAAATTCGAATATTTTGAAAACTAATAACTTTTCTGATAATTTGAGTGAAATCGCACTATACTGAAAGAAAAATATTCTTTTTCAATAAATAAAATTGGTCGTTCTGAAAAGAAGTTTTAGGATCATTGTATATCCGGTATATCCACCATCTTACGGTTTTAAGGTCTAGTACTGGCATCGCCACATCAAATATTTTATATATATATATAAATTCTTTTAGTGACTAACATTATCAATAATTAATGCATGATTTTGATTAGTCTACTGCAGACGAAAAAAGAGAAAAAACTTTTCTACAAAAATTGTATTTTTTTTCTTCAGTCTACGTCGATAACTTTTCACGTCATCGCCAATCTCTACCGTTTAGTAAATTATTCGTAGACCCTTCAGAAAGTCACCCCATCTAATTTACATTTTCTTGAATCAGATTTTTCTGCGTAACTGAATTACCTTGTGAATAGTTTGTCACCTACCTCATTTACCTGCAATAACAACACCAGCTCTCGCTAACTATTCTTGGCGAGGTATCATCCTATTAACGTCATTTCTCCTGCCTCTTTTACGACAGGTAGTTAGCGGAAGCTTCGAGGATAATAGGTTTATTATTTCCCCTCTCCTTTGTCGACAAAGAGAAAACCCCGAAGATGCAAGAAATAGCAAACAGGAGGGAAAAATTGTAATACCGATATGCAAGATGGCCGACAATTTACTCTCAACAACAATCAGAGTTGACAGATTCAGTAATCTTAACTCCTTTTTACCTTCCGTCACCTTAGATAAGGAAGGTCAAAAAATTCTATGGTGAGTTTTTAATGAATAAGGATATTTTGGGGTCCCTAGAAGACGAATTTCCTATTTTTACGACGATGGCGGTATGTGTATGTATGTGTGTGTGTGTGTGTGTGTGTGTGTGTGTGTGTGTGTGCGTGTGCGGCCGCGATAACTCCATTACTACAATTTCAAAAACTGCAATTTTTTCGTATTCCTTATTCTTAGATCTAAATGAAGATTAATTAGATTTTGGTTGCAATTGAACAACCGGAAGTACCTTAAGCTTTTAACTGTTTTTCTTAAAAAAACACAGTTAAATTATTCTCTATTCGATTTGAATGCATTATTTTTTTCATATTCAATGTATTTAGAGATAAAAATTTATAAAGAAATGAATTGAAGGGCAGTAAGTGGACAATGAGAACTAAAAAGAGCAATAAAAAAACACTAAAAAAAATTAAGCGACTAAAATGTTTTTCAATATACACTGACCGGCACGAAAAACGGGCCATTTTTTTTTTTATAATATCCCTCTTTTAGTTTGTATAATTATGTATTATTTTTAATTAGAGTATGCAAAAGATTAATTCGCATTATTAAAAGATAGTTTTAGGTATCTAAACGTTGTTTATTATCAAAAAACATAAATTTAGGCCAAATTTACAATTTTAATTCTTTAAATAATGTGTTGAATAATAATGAATAAAGACATAATAAATGTTAAAATTACAAACTAATAACGCGTATTGCCCCCGCGAACTTGTATAACCTTAGTTATTTGTCGAGGCATACTACAGATGAGCTGCCTAATGTCCTCTTGACGAATATCATTCCACTCTTGTAAAAGTGCTTTCCGAAGTTGTTACAAGATGCTGGGAGCAGGCACACGATTCCGAATTTTTCTGCCGAGTATATCCCACAAATGTTCAATTTTATTCACATCCGGACTCCGCGCTGGCCATACCATACGATGGATGTTAACGTCATTTAAGTAGTCGTTCACGATTGCAGTGGCATGAGGACGCGCATTATCATGCATTAGTATGAAATTATCACCTATAAAAGAAGCATATGGGACTACATATTCGTCTAGAATTTCTCTAATGTACCTATCGGGGGTCAGTGATCCCCTAGATACAATGTATAAATCCGTTCAGGACACAATAGATATCCCAGCCCACACCATGACTGATTCTCCTTGGAAACTAACCGTGTTGCTGAAAGTACACGGTGCGTAACGTTCTCCACTTCGTCGCCACACTCTTTCAAGTCCATCTGAAGACCTCAACCAAAATCTTGACCCGTCCGTAAATAATACTCGACTCCAATCGCCTTCATACCAATTTATGTGATCTCTATCAAATTACAATCGAGCTCCTCGGTGTTGTCCGAGGAGTTCTGGTCCCTAAGCGGCCCGCCTTGCTCGAAGTCCTGCTTCTTCCAATCTTCTTCGAATAGTACGTTCACTTACATTGACATTTGGTACGTCTTGTAGTGTGTTTCGGGTCTCCACAGCAGTTGCATGGCGATTTCGGAGTGTTGTCGAAACAATAAAACGGTCGTCTCGATTACTGGTGCGTCTTCGAGGACCTTTTCCAGGCCTTCTACAGTACAATCCAGTTTCCAAAAAAAGCAAGTAAACGCGCTGAACAGTACTTCGTGATACGTTGTATGTGTTAGCAACGTAATGTTGATTTCTTCCATCTTCAAGTTATGCGACAATAGAAGCTACAGTTTCTGCGCTTAATGACATTTCGAACGCATTAAAATGACAAATAAGTAATAAAACGAATGATTGAAACAAATAAAACCAGTATAAGCGGCAATTACGCATTTTATGAATTTCATTATTTCGTTGTGATACGCAAATAATAGGAATATTTGAGTAAATTACTAATATTTGTAATAGTTTGTAATGGATGTGACTTCGAGGAAGCCTAATAAACATATAGCAATGGTAACATTTTGTAATACGTACTCAAATAAAAAGAAATTAGCATTTATTTCTTAAAAAAAAAATGGCCCGTTTTCCATGCCGGTCAGTGTATTTCCTCTTGAATGTACAAATACCTATACAGCAATGCATCGTTATATTATGTTGTTAATTTATATATCTTGAAAAAATAAGCAGCATTTATGTTCTATTTATATATTCTTCTCATATAACCACACAAAATGAAATTTCATACAAAAGACACCTACAAAATAAAAAGATTAATAGTATTGATTTATTTAAATTGTATAAATAAATCCTACCTTTTACAGAGAAGATCAAAACATATAATACAAGCTTTTTTAGACAATATTTTACATTGTTACATTGTTTACAAAAGACAAAATCATAACAACAAAACTGATACCAACATTTTACATGTGCCACTATACAAGAATAAGATAACAGATAACCCTATTTGACAGTACTTTGACATAACAAAAAATCTGTTATGGCTATCACAATACCTCTCGCCCTCTCCATTGTGGTATATATATATATATATATATATATATATATATATATATATATATATATATATATATATAAGTATTGTATTTAACATTTCTTGTACACACAAAAAATTATAATTACACCTAATCTATTTAAGTATTTTCTATGATTTTAAATTCATTCTATGAGCAAGTTTTATCCATTTCTTCTAAATGTTTGAGGGTTTTCCAATTCATCGACGGTATTGGCGGTATTACTGAAGGCTTCATGTAATATACCTATAATTTTAAATATATAATTAATAAATACAATAAGAAATATTAAATATCGAATTTGAGAAATCGTACCTCCAAAATCCATACCCACACACTCATCCACACACATATCCACACACATATCCACAACACATACACACACATATACACACATACCCACACACATACACACACACACATACACAAACACATGCTCACACACACATATCATCGTAAAAATGTTATAATCGGATTCTAGGCGCCTTAAAACGTATTTATTCACTAAAATCTGGATATGCGATTTTTAGCATGATTCCAATACCTCTCTTAGCGATCCGTAAAAAATATAGAATTCAAAATTGTTGTAGTAAGAAATAGATTCAGTATACATCCTTTAAACCACAGTATCATCAATTCAAAAAAATTCCGAAAAGTTATTAGACTCATATTATTTGCTTAATGTAGGGTCAATTAACTATCTAAATTAGTTTTACATTCAACAAATGGTGGTGTATGTATTTCAGCCATAATCATTTTTAGGAGCTCGATACAACCCTCCTGTTCAGCCGGGATAGCGCAAAATTTAGCACTATTTGTTTGCATTAGATGCGTACTGAACGGTAACATTTATTAAACTTAGCGCGCAAGAGCTGTTTAAAGAAGAAAATAACTGACAGTTTTACCTGTTTAGTATTGAAAGTAAATATTGTTAACCAGGTGGTAAATTTGTTTGAAAGTGACGTACTTTGCAACCAAACATAACGCATGCAGCTGCCCACTAGTTCACTATCAGCCGTATTCATAGTAAAGGAGAAAAACTAGGTTTAAACCAGGTCTAGGTAGTCCTGGTTTAAACCAGGTCTAAAAATGGTTATTCATAGACAAATTTAGACCTGGTTTAAACCTGGTCTAAGTAAATCGAACTTAAACCTGTCTATCTAGTCGGCCATGGCCTTCCAATATACTGCTCATGCGTAGTGAATACAATTTTGAATTTTGTGATGACAGCTGATGTTCACTGCGCTGATTTCTTACAACTAAAACTGCATTGAGATCTTTTTATTAGCTACGAAATTAATATTTGTATGGTGATTGAGGTAACACATATTCATGGTTTTAGTACATCAGGATTTGCAAGGAAAGATGGATTTGTTGTAAATATAGACGAACATAATTTGCAGTTCCCCGAAATTAACAACAAATTAAATATGAAAGAGAATTGCATAATAAGAGATGGGAAGAATAAATATTTAAACTTATGTAAATGTGAAATGATGAAAATGAAAAATAAATTAAATTAAATAAAAAACTTAAATGTTATGATAAAAAATCTGATGTGGCCAGCACATAACCTCTCGCCGTATATTTTACCTGGCTGTATGCATAAAGCAAAGATTATTTTTATAAATACAAATAATATATTCATATAAATCTATGACGTATAAACTTCTTTATTATTCAATAATAGCATGTCTCAACATAAAGATATTTACCATAAATTATGTTACAATAAATTACAAAGTAGAGTTTACCATATATAAATATTAGGCTGGTAACAGCAATTTTCAATTCGAACAACTTTGTTTACTTTCTCTTCATATTCTTCTAGTAAAAACATTAATTTTGGGCGGTCTAAAATGTATATATCTGGATTGTGCATCTATTCTTATATATCTTCTTTTACATTTTATTTTTTCATACTTGTTATATCTAAATAACCTTAACTCCCTTTAATAAAGTGACGGATAGATTGCACTCCGATTATTCTTATATCGATGTGTAATTTTGTCAATATTTACAACTTACTTGAGAAGAATTTGATAGCTTTTTCGCAATTCAAAGTTACTCTAGTCTACAGTACTGGTGTACATTGTCCCATAATGTTTGAAACAAATTTAAGTCCTTCAACCTAGACTTGTCATCTCCGTAATAGTCACAGATCAAGAATTAAGGGATTCTCCAAGTACATTTTTCTTTCATTACTCATTATTTCTGACACTGACATTTATCTGTCACAAATAATTTAAATTTGCAACTATTTTTCATGGCATCCTTTCGGTTGTAAAATTAATTACAACATTATTTTATATATTATATTCCTTTTATCTCTAAATCTATAAAATATGTATAAAAATATTTAAATGTATCAGAAAGAGAATTTATTTTTCTTTAATATTATCAAGAAAAATTTTCAAAAAATAATATTTAGAAGATTTTTTTTCAAGAATCTTCTACTTCCGGTTGTCCAATTGTTACCAAAACCTTTTCAGATCTTCCCATGAATGTCCGATTGGGAAATACGTTGTTAAACAAATTTTAAGTCTTATAGTTTTTGAGTAACCGTCCTTCCAACATCCCACACACACACATCCACACACACACACACACACACACACACAGACATCATCGTAAAAATGTTAAAATCGGATTGTAGGGACCTTAAAATGTGCTTATTCAATAAAATCTGGATATGCGATTTTTAGCATGAATCCAATACCTCTCTTAGCGAGAGGTAAAAATAACTGGATTGCAGTCAAAATTTATTTATTTATCTCAATTGACCGATTTCGTACGCCACATGCGACTTCATCAAATGAGTTTTTAAAAATTGTTCAAAAATTGAATACATTCCATAATAACACTAAACAATAACAACATACATGAATTTCAACCAAATTATATTTGTTAATTAACTCTTTATAATTACAGTTTTATTTTACTAACCTATAATTTTTCTATTCGATATATTAATAAATATCTCAGATTGTTATGATTTAAATAAACCCGGTTCCTTTTTCTGATATTCCACTACGTTTTTAATATCTTCTACATCATTACCATGATCAAAATTTCATTATCCATCATGAACTTCCTAAAAGGCAATAATTTGAGCTACAAATTCATGGCATAATAATATTGTAAACATTATTATGAAATTATTTATAACATACTATTTACCAAAAAAAATATATTAAATAACAATAATTTACATTAAACAAAATTCTATTTTCATACTATTGTCAACTGACAATCCCACAATAAACTAGGGTGCGAGGAGGTCTAAATTTTAGTCCAGGTTTAAACCCGTACTAGCGCTAAACTGCCTCTATGAATAACTGTTAGTGCCGGTTTAAGTTAAACTTGAGATAGACCTGGTTTAAATTCGAACAGCGGCACTATGAATACGGCTGTATATGTTTTAGCGAAATATTTCTCACTAGCGCTATATTAGCGCTAGATTCTAGCGTTCAATTATTTTGCTACTCTAGCGCTGACTAGTGCTAACCCGGCTGAACGCGACCAATGTTCAGGCTTGCCACTTGATTCAACCAATCGTTACATACTTTTCTAATTCGATGTCGCGTACAAAATTGGTGGATGATAATGATGTCGATATCTTAGCTAGCTTATCTCCTGTCCCAATTTGTCGGTATTGTGCTTGTCGATGTTGTGACAAGATTTAAATAAATCGCGTAGAACGCGGGGAATAGCAAGTAGCCGTGATGAATGCAGAACGAATCACGTTTATAGAGGAAAAGTCAACCAGTTAGGATTGAAATAGCGTCGTTATAGAATGGAGATTTGTAGCTGTTTCCATTTTTACTTCAATGGGAAGAATCGTATAAATTTTATCGGATCGAAAAAGAAGGATGTTGAGTGTTTATTCGCTCTTTAGTGTGTAATCGTTTAAGCTCCTTACACTGGTGAGAATAAGTGGTGGAAATGCCTTGCAATCGTGTAAAAGTAATTGGAAAGAAAAAGTGATAATTGTTTGCATTTACTTTCGGAAACTTTTGTAATTTACATAAATATGTAATCAACTTAACAAGTTTTTAAATTTCTCTGAGATCACCAGGCCTACATTCCACTTTTTAAATTATTTTAAAGTTTGAAAACAATACTTGGTTATTATATTTATATTTAATATAGGCTATTTGAAAACAATTTGATATAATTAATTATTAATATTAATTGCGAATTCATTCCGAAGAATGGGGTGTGTGACTATAAATTTTCATTTTTAATTACGAGACCCTCGTCATAATAATTCGTCCTTAGTGCGAAAATCAATTTTCTTTCTTTTCTTAATTTATACATAGTTAAAAATAAATTTTGTTTCAATAAGTATTGAAAATGTATAATAAGAATTTAATATATTCAATAAACTTACATACATTTTGTCGTATATTAAACATATTTTAAATTAAAACTTCGAGTAAATACATTAAGGGCTTATAGTACTGACCAAAATAAGTAAAAAAAAATATCGGTTGTGGCCAGCATATTACCTACCATCAATCCTGTGTATTATGTACAAATTCCATACATAAATTTTCTTGCAATTTTTTTTATATTTTCAGTAAAATTATTTCATAAACAAACTATGCAAATTGCACTTGGCACTAACATCTTTTTTTTCTTAAGCTTTTTCCATTCGTTAGGGGGTCGCTATTTTTTATTTACTTCTTCAACTCATTTCTGTTTTGCGTGTCGCCCTCATTCAGTTCTTTTTCTCTCAAATCTTCCGCAATACAGTCCTTCCATCTTATCTCTGGTCTTCCTCAGTTTCTTCTGTCTTCTGTTACTAAGCTATTCATTCTTCTTGCTATATATTCTTCATTTCTCCTCACTCGGTCCATTTCCTTTATCGTTTCATTCCTTTTTAATCTTTCCGTGTCTTCCCCAACATCTATCTCAACATCCTCATCTATGCCATATTCATTTTCTTTTCATTGATAGTGACATCTGTCAATTTGAATTATCTGAATATATTAACAGTTTCCATGGTTAGCATTGCTGGCTGATTTATGAAATTTAATATATTCATAAAACTTTAACTGTGTATGTATTGAATATGAAGTATATATTGAAATCAAATCGTATAGAGAATAATATATTCTTTAAAATTTGTAATAACATTGAATGTCAATAAATGATATTTAACTGCGTTTTTCAAGAAAAACCGTTAATAGTTACAAATGAAATTACTACCGGTTGATTAATTATAACGAAAATCTAATTACGAAAAAATTATAATTTTTGGAATTGTGGTATTGGAGTTATACGATCCGAAACGATCGTCACATATACACACACGCACGCATACACACACATAAATGTAGACATCATCGTAAAAATAGTAAATTCGCATTCTGTGCCCCCCAAAACGTGATTTCATTAGAAACTCACTCTCGAATTTTTTGACCAAAGACAATACCTTCCTTACCTAAAGATGATAAAGTAAGTGGTTACTTGAAAATTAAATATCGGTCAAAGTTCCACATTTTACTTAAGACAATTATTTGATTGTTTTTAGAAAACATAAGCACGTCTAAGATGACTGAACTGTGAAAGGTAAAGAAAAAGTCTCATTTATTCAAAATCCCAACTCTTATAGTTTTCGAGATAGTAGAGATAAATCCTAGTTTTCATTGCCTTATATCTCGGAAACTACTGAAGATCGTACCCATATGTTGATTAAGCTTTTAAACTCATTTTGATGAATACTGTATGGCCTTTAAATTTTTATGCGAACTTGAAAAACACCTTGTACATGATACCAGACAAAAAATAAAATACTATTATTTTTAAATGGATCATTCGTTTGTAGTCTACAAGTTTTGTAGAACATGTCCTGGCCGTGCTCGCATCGCTATCCTTTTTACAAAATACTCAATTACAAATAACAATATTATTACAAAATAATGTTAAATTTTTATTATTATAATGGGAAACTATAGTGGTTAATTGATATATTCGACTTATACTTATACATTGAAATTTTATTATTGTCATTGAAGTACATATTATTTATTTTTAGTAGTTCACAACCACCAAAAAATTACTGAAATCAGGTCCAAGACAAATAAAACACTTCTCTTCGAAGCATTCATACACATCAAACAAAAGAAAATACTGTACCGTCTACTGTTTTATCTCTTAACTCCCTTCCTCGTAAAATTTATCAACACATCAAACCAAAAACACCAATTACCGCACAAAAACCGCTCCTTACATCCTGCCATCTAGCGATAAAAACCCAACACTACAGCCATTAGCCCGGAGTTAGCTCCTGTGCACCCCTGACATAAAACCCGCGGTCGTCGCGGTAAACTCATTTAGCCACTGTTAATTAGTCTGGCGGACAAACAGGACAACGACAGCAGCGACAACAGGAACAGGAGACGGTAGTGAGATGCACTTGTTTTATTTCTATAGAATCACTCGGGAACGCAGTACAGCGGTGGTAGGAATTTGAGGGGTATATTGGGGATTTCAGGGAGGAAACGGAAAATTCTAGTTAAGTTAAGCGGAAAAATGTATATGGACTTATGCGTTAACAACCAATGTCTGTATTTCGCAACAACGCAGAATTAAATTATTCGTTTGCGTACGTATATTTCCTTTACGCATTACGTCTATAGTAACTAAGTATTTAATAATAGTAATAAAAATATGATGTGACCCACACAATACCACCCGCCATTTAATTTTTATTAATTTAAAAATACATATACCTATGCGGTTTTGTGGCTACGTGCCTGAGTGTCTGGTCGTGAATCTGGGGAACCGGATTCAATTCTTATCAACACCAAATATTTCGAATTTTAAATGGCACAAAATTGACCCCTGTAGTGCACTCTCCACGCCATAAATGAGTACCCGCGAGGCGACGCTTGGTAAACGCTCGCACGATACAAATTTGTCATCATCATTACCGAAATCTGTGTACAAAGCAGATTAGCACACCTAGCAATGGGTAATATGCCGTGATGATATATTTATTATTTTTTTATATAAATACATTTCTGTATATTTACTAATGCTGGAAACTATGTATATTAAGTTCCTTTCCATATAACTATTGTTCTATTTACAATTTTCTTTTTATAACGTTACTATTATTAATTTGAAATGATTAGTTTTTTGACAGTGACATTTATCTGTAAGTTACATATATTTGAAATATGAACTGTGTAACTAAGAAATTGTGTTTATCTTTAAAACATAGACTCCGAGATTTATTTATCTATAAAATATATAGAAAAATTATTAATGCATGCCTGTAGAAATTCAATAATCTTTAATTTTTATAATAACATAATCGCGAAAAATTACATTTAACGGTATTTTTGGAAGAAAAACTATTTTGAGCTTCTAGTAAAGTGCGATTTCCAGTTATCCGATTTATACCAAAATCTAATGGCTTCTTTCCATATTAGAGTAAGGTCGAAATACAAGGTTTCAAAATTCTGCAATTAATAGTATTTGAGCTAGAGTGATCAGAAGATCCATAATCACACTCATACACACACACGCATACATACATACACACACACACACACACACAAACACACACACACACACACACATACACACCCACAGACATTATTGTGAAAATGTTAAAATCGGATTCTATGGACTTTGAAACGTGGTCATTTATCAAAATCTCGATATGCGATTTTTAGCATGATCCGTATACCTCCCTTACCAAGGGTAGCGGGAGGTAATAATAATATTTATTATTTACTAAATGTACAAAATACATGTATCAAATATCAGATAAAGATAAAAATGTACAATATTATAACTATTCATTTACATTGTAAATTGAGTGAGTAAGCAATATGTCTTTAACATGGTTTTAAAATTAGATATACTTACTAGTACTTGCTTTTATATCGTTCGGAAGTTCGTTATAACATCCACACTCATGAGATCCGGAGATTTTCTTTTACCAAACGTTTGCAAAATTGATCCTTGTTTCTTGTGTTTTCTTGTGAAAATTAGAGTGAGTTTTAAAATTGTCCTTGCTTTTGAACACCATACAGTTCATATAACTAAAGACTGGTAAGTGTCATGATTTAAATTTTTTTAAAGATCATTTTGAATGACCGCAAATTTAAGACGCCAGAAAAGGATTGTATAGCGCAATTTAGCTTTAACAATAGCCTGATAATAATAAATTCTTTAAATTCAAGAAAGATTTCAAATATCTAATTTGAAAACAACATTTGCTTAAACTGAATACTAAGTATTCATAGTGATGCTTACCATTCATATTTTAATCAAATATAAAAGTTTCATTGTTCAAAGTTACTTCTAGATGGTTACTATTTTTATTGTGAAATTGAATATAGGTGGTTTTTTGAATAATTTGCAACTAAAGCAATTTTTTAATGCATTATTGCATTGAACTGATAGATCGTTATGTTTGGTGGATAGTCGTCAGGCATGAATCATCTATTACTGAAAACAGATCATTGATGTATAAACAAAATAGAGAGGGAGCAAGAACAGTACCTTGAGGAGACCAACTCCTACAGTTAATTAGAATTTATGTTTCCACCTGTTTCATCATGTTCATATTGTTCTCTGTGTAAAAAGCTGGCTATCCAATATAAAGGTGATCCTCTTATGTCCATTACTTCTAGTTTACTAAGAAGATTACTGTGGTTAACACTGTTAAAGGCTTTGCAGAAGTCGAGAAATAAGCCTATTGGCTGTTCTTTGTCTTCTAAATGTACCAGATTCTATTCAAGATGTTACTTATTGCATCTTGTGTTGACATTTTCTTACGGAAACAAAATTGATTGATATTTATTATTTTGTTGTTTTGAAAAAAAAAGCATGTAGCCTTTGTAGAAAACAATATTTATTTTTTTTAGAAAAAATGATGTTAATGAAACTGGTTAATAATTATTTGTAATAAGTTTCTCATTTCCTTTGTGTATTGAAATTATTTTGACTAGTTTTAATTTGTATGGAAAAAGACCCACTTGAAACGATAAATTTATCAGTTAGATTAAGTATTTTAAAAAATGTACATGACAACTTAGTAAAAAGGATAATATATGGAAATGGTTCATATTTTGAATTGACTATGTCATTCATTAATTTATAAACCAATCCTAATTGAGGATTCTACCTAGTTACGAAATTTCATTTCAACAAAACAGCATCACAAAAAAAATTTCATATCCTTTTTGCCAATAAGATGCAGTATTGTTACAAATGAATTTTGATAAGCGAATTTTTTTTGACGTTTTAAGAACATTGAAAAAGCAATCTTAAATATAACACCTGAAAACACAATAAAAATTTATAGATTTTTGTCAAAAAACTAAATTATTACCTGATTTTTATTTTGGAAATAGTCATTCGAATACCATTCGTGGTTAAATTTTATCCTGGCAAAATTTTCCGATTGCTTTACTCGAGCCTGTTGCAAATTTATCTCGTGACATTGATCAAAAATTACTCGCTTAACAGCTCGTGATTTTATCAATGCCACTCGAAAAATTGCTAAGCAACCATTTCTCGTAACAATCGGAAATTTTTCCGGCGTAAATTTACCATTTATAATATTATATATGAAAAAATCTTAGGTTTTGAAAACGTTAGAAATATGCAAATTTTTTGTTCGTTAACATTCTCAAAAACCGTGCCTATTTCTTTTCTGTAAAATTTCTGAGGGATTCAATGTGAAGTATGAATCGTTCAGGATGAATTGCCCAGGAATGAGGATGGAATTTATTGAGGTAGAATAGGGGAGCAAGGAATTATGGAGCATAATGTCGAATGAGTGAATCGCGAATTTATCGCTTGGAGAAACTATTTTATGTTGGTTGTTATTAGTTAGACAGATTTGCAAATTAGTTTTGTGGTACGAAACTTTCGTCTCGTATTGATTCTTAGTACTAAGAATTACTACCTAACCTAGTCGAATACACATGTTCTAAAATTAGAAATAATTTTTCTACTTCGTAAAGAACAAGAATATCAAGATAACTACCACTGAAATATATTTTTGACTGGAATGCACATACCTACTATGATAGTGAAGGCCTATTGAATGCCGGGTGCCGAAGGAATCGACAAACGTCGGAACAATTTGTGAGGACGAATATTACTTCATCTAGTGCGCTCCGTTTAGTAGCCATGGTACAGGTTTTAAATGTGAGTAGTGGGAAGAGTATATAACGAGTATTCGTATGTTCGGTTCGACACGAACATGCACGAACAGGGTCAGGAATTTTCATTCATTGGGGCTTCAGTTCAACGTATCCTGTTACATAAAGTATGCGAGTTACAGTCATTAATATATTTGTGATAACAATTTACCTCTGGAAACAATTTTCTTAAAGAAGTTTTTGTAACTAGTGACGTCACTATATCCCTACTCCAAATTTGTAATAATTAATCCATTTACAGCCAGCACAATACCTACCGTCAATCCTCCTGTATATTATGTATAAATTCCATACATTTTCTTGCAAAAGATTCTAAATTTCCAGTAAAATTATTTCATAAACAAACTATGCAAATTGCACTCGACACTGACATCTTCTTCTTCTTCTTTAGCTTTTCCCATTCGTTGGGGGTTGCTATTTTTTATTTTCTTCTTCCATTCATTTCTGTTTTGCGTGTCGTTCTCTTTCAGTTCCTTTTCTCTCAAGTTTTCCGTAATACAGTCCTTCCCTCTTATCTTTGGTCTTCCTCTGTTTCTTCTACCTTCTATTACTAAGCTATACATTCTTCTTCCAATATATTATTCATCTCTCCTCATGACATTTTCAAACCAATGTAATCATCTCTCTTGTATCTTTCTAGAAATTTGTATCTTTCCGTGTCTTCTCCAACATCTACTTCAACATCCTCATCTCTGACACATTCATTTACTTTTCATTGATACTGACATCTGACAATTTGAATTATCTGAATATATTAGCAGTTTACATGTTAGCATTTTATCTTTTGAATATGAAGTATAAAATGCAATCAAATCGTATAGAGAATAGTATATTATTTCAGTTATAATAACGTTAAATGTGAATAAATCATATTTAACTGTTAAAACCTTCAAATGAGGCTACTTCCGGTTCACCAATTATATCAATAATCTAATCACTTGTTCTTCTGGATGTAAACTTGAGAAATACGGAAAAATTATAATTTTTGGAATCGTGGTGGACACACATACATACACACAGACATCATCATAAAAATGGTAAAATTGTATTATAAGGACCCTAAAACATGCTTATTCACTAAAAACTCATCATTGAATATTTTGACCAAAAACAATACCTTCCTTACCTAAAGGTGACGGAAGGTAAAAAGGAAATTTTATGTTTTTGTCTAGTATCATACATATAAAAATCAAAATTTAGCCACAATCCCCATCCATTAATGCATTAATGGCTGCAAACTTCATTGACATTCGGCTCATAGATAAATAGATATACGAATTCATCCCTCCAATTTCAATTCAAACTTTGTTCTACCAATATTATCCATCTCTTCTGGATAATTATCTGATGTTTATCCAGAGGGAAAGGGTTAGGGATGCTTTATATTCAGTTTGGCTGTTATGTTGATTTGATTAAATTGAGAGGCGGCCGTGAAAGGAATTATCAAAGTCTTTGAATGTTTCGTAATTCCAAATGAAGAGAATTTTATTAGATGAGAATTCTGCGGATTGAACGAGTTGAATGAAGTCAGCAACGATAGACTCTTTATGAGAACGATAATGATGCCTAATTAAAATTAAAATAATTATTTTTATTCGAAGAACGATTCTCGTGTTTCATCTGCGGATTTCATATTTTAGAATAAATAGATATAAAAAAATCTTTCTACACAAGTTCTGAGTATAATGAATTTATTTTTACAAATAGCGAATCAAAAAGATTTTATATTACTTTTAGATTGCTCGTGTTTCAAAACTTTTATATAACTTTAATTAATTAATGAGATTTCTAGAATAACTTTTAAAAAGAAAATTAGATGTTTGATCTTATGGGTGAATTACTATACCTACTCGTATCTCTTATTGAAGAAATGAACAATATACTTCTACCGTCTTGACATTTGACTAACTGAATTTTTATCAGAATTTTTATCAGGGATCGTACTAATTTTTATTTGTTTTGTTCCAGGTAAGTGGTCTGTTTCGCAATCTACATCAATTTTGCAAAGGTTTGGTAAGTTAAAATTACAAACTTATGAAAATGTTATTTTTTTTTATAATTACGACAATAATTTTTATATTGACATATATTTGACAACATTGAGCAGTTTAAATTATTATTTTTTTTCTGAATTATTAAATTTAATTTATCCAGCAGTAGGTACTACAAAACCTTTAATTCTTGAAATTAAATAAATACAAAATTACAAATTGTAATATCAATAATTTGAAAATAAATAAGTAATATCTTTCAATATATAATACATATAAGAACGGCAACGCATATGGCCTAGCAAGATACTATATCTGTCTCTTTTTATTCACAAAATTATTATAGATAGCTAGTGACTCCTACCACAAAACTATGAACTACGGTAAATCGTGCTGACAGCATTGCCAGATACTATTTGTTAGAGGTATTCAATAATCAATAATTCAAAAATATTGTTTCATAATAACCAAATAATATATTTTGAATCTTCAATGTACATGTATACTTGTTTTACAGTAGCAAACTTAAAAACCTTTATAAAATCTTAACTTGCTGTTCTAGCTACGTGGCAACACTGTGCAACATCCACCTATTATGTATTTTTTGAACTAACTCAGAAATAATTCGTATACGGAGGGATAGATGGCACCTTCTCTCGAAATGTTTAATCTAAATATATTACGTTGCCGTTCTTATATGTATTATATATTCAAAGGTAATATTTTAAAACTTCGAAATCACAAAAAAATAATAATGAAATAACGAGAAAAACAAATTTTGAAACAAAATTAAAGATGCTATGCTTTATGGAAATCGAGCCCAAACCTGTTTATATTTTCAACAAATAAATTGTAAACCCCACGGAAATGGCGAGAAATTTCTACAAATTTCTTTCGCCTAGTTTCAAATACAGATTTTAAACTTACAAAAACTGAATTGATATTTAAGTATTCCGACATTTAAAATTAGGTTACATCCCTTTTATTATTAATATCAGCTTTAATTATATTAGGCATATTGTCCCATATGTCTTGCAAAGTAAGTTTTTACTGTACGCACTCATCGAATCCAAATATACAGACAGTTTATTTTATAAGTAAACATAGAGTAGTTTCATTACCATACTTACAAAATGACAACAATGTATTGAAGCGTTTATTTTATGAGTAAACATAGGGAATAGTTGTCAGACTCGTCAAACTGTCACATTTCAAAATGGTTTTTTTTATATAAATTTGCAGATTATAACAGGTATAATTCAAATATAAGCTCAAGATAAGTTTCAGATGTATCTGCTTCTATATTTAATAATCGACCCAGACTCAGCCCAGCATCAATTCGAAAAATAATTATAGCTTGCACCAAAAGATTTTTTTCTTAAAAAAATATGTACAATGGCGAGAGAATGAACATTTAACAATTAAAGAACAGAATTATTGCAGCTTTATAAAATATTACTCCCCATCAAAAAACGAATACTATTACTATTAATTCTTTTTATAATCGTTTAGGATATTGTTTGGAAGTTAGTGGTGCCAATTTTGAGTATTTGATAAGTTAAAATAAAAATTACTCACTAGTTCAATGTAGTTCTTAAATGTATAAACATAAATAAATAATTTCTCGTTTCTTTGATTCATAATTTAATATTTATTTTAGTCTATGTTAATTATCCTTATGTTTACTTATAAAATAAACGCTTTAATACATTTCTGTCATACTGTAACTACGGTATACATATAAATACAGTGCGTTAAAAAAAAACACAGAACACAAAACTAGAATACTATGAAAAAAAAACGTATGTCTTAATTTAAAAGTATTTAATGTTAATTTGATATTGTAATCAAAAATGATATCAAAAATGTTATTTAAAGAAAACAAAGCTTTTCTTCTTGAATCTTATTTTAGAAATGGAAATAAATTAGAAAACAGTGAATGGCAATATTCTTTTGCTATCTATTACAAGGAATTTGAGTAAAATTATATTTCAAGGTCAACTTTGAAAACTTTTTTTTAATTGAATAATGATCAGACATACGTTTTTCTGTTCAAAGCCTACTTCGAGTTAATTTTTATTTTGAACAAACTGTACGTGTGCTAGATTCCTATGTTAAAAAAGACATCCAACAAGATTGGGGGAGTCCACTGGACAGTCCGATTATTATTGTTTTGTCCGTTATAGTCTTTTAGAGCCGACCTGGCGTATTCAGGAATTAGGTTCACATTCTAAACAGCTCTTTTTAGAGAAGTATGAATCTAAAGTTGAAATACTGATGTACAATTTGAGTTATTCAATTTAGTTCATGTAAACTGCAATATATACGCATGAAAATATACGACGAATATTCATTTCCTGCAAGAAACGTAACGAGAAAAATAAAAACATTTTCTGTTGCGTGCTTTCTAAAATTTACAAAACGCAACTTGAAGACTTTTATACGAGTACTTCAAAATCACGCATGAATAAAATTGGTGAGTTGAACTTTGTAACTTTGTTTTTGACTAAAATAGTATTACAAAATTGATTGTACTACAACTTCTTCCTTGTTCAAGGTTTAGAAATTTTCTCATTGTCGTAGTTAACCAGTTTGTCAAAAACACTACTCCAATCCAATATCCCTTAAGCTTTAAGTCATGAAATTTCCTTGTTAGAACAATGCTTACATACTACCATCGCCATTGGCGTACAGGTGCATTTGCCATGTATAGGAACCAGCTAACCGCACCGAGCGCTATTTCTGCAGTTACTCGCTAATCGAATTCTAGTGTTAGCCTCCGTGCACACGCTATGCACGCCATGGCACACTAAACACTACACACTTCCTATTTCCGCACACAAGGGCTAGTCAATACACCGTAATTTATACTGAATTGCGTTGTTTGCTGAGAATTAGCGGCGAAGTAGAAATTGTTGTAGGAGGTGATTTTTTTACAATTCGGTGATGAGTTATTTTAATTATCAGCCGTTTCAATTTTATACTAATAAATAATGTAGCAGATTGTAATGCTGTCCTCTATCGTAGTAAGAGATTAGAACATGGGTCATTAATACATATTAAAACTATACGTTAGAGCAGCGTTTATTAACCTTTCAAAGGCGACCCAAATTTAACTATTGTATTGGTCTCACAACCCAGTATATAGAAAATTACTTAATTAAAAAATAAAAACATGTTTTATTATAAACACAATAATCTATTTATGAAAATTATAAAATAAATATGTATAAATATACCGCATATCTATTTATAAACAAAATAATATAAATTTAACACCATAATAAGATCAACAAATACAAATTAAATAAAACTTGTTACAATTTGGTACATGAATATGATACAATTTTAATCTTGTCTGATGTTTTATATTTTATTGTTGGAGACGGTTTCTAAAATTTAGTTTTAGTAATTACAAGAGCAGAAGAATCAGATGCACATATACTGGATGACACTGAAAAACGGGCCAATCAAATTAACTTTTTAAATATTTTCTAAATCTCTTTAAATCTAGGCTTAGGGGCTCACAAATTATGGTATTTGGTATGATGGTATCGCTTCCGGTTTGACCGAAAGTGATATTAACTTTCATATTTCAAATGGGACATCCTATATATTTTTATATATTTAGAATTACGAATTCAACGATATGCTTGAAATGCATTTTTATTCAAAAGATAAATTACAAAAACATGAGAAAATGGTGCATAATTAACCTGCTAAGCCATGATATCAGACAAGATGTGAAAACAGTTGAGATATTATTAAGATTATTTAATTTAATTGTTTAAATAGTAAGTTGTTTTCGTAAGATTCCATATTTTGTTACAAAAAAATGATCAATTTGTTATCACAGCCTACCTGATATGGCTTACCAGACTATTACGCTTTTCTAATTTATTTCTTCAATTGAAATGCACTTTGAACATATCATTGAATTCGTAATTTTACAAAATGAACTTAACATCTTAACTACATATCGCATTCTTTTTAGATGGAATTTGAAAAAGAATATAAAAAAAGTTTTTTTGTGGGTATAGTTTTTATTGAAGTTACTTGTTTATGTACAATTCCAATTGTCTAATTTATAATTTACCGTTGTTTAATATGTTGAGTGTTTAAAACCATTTTGTGGTATGATTAATAATTCAGTAAAATGAAATTTGTTGCAAAATTAAAAATAGCGTGTTTGTTTACATTATTCTACATCCTGATTTTAAATGTTTTTGTAATTAATGTTATACAGGATGTAGAATATAATTCTGAAAGTTTCAAACGCGTGTATAATTTCCAAACATGAAGGCCATATTTTGTAAACAAACTGTCATATTATTACAACAAGATTTGTAGTATGAATAATGCCTAAATATATTTACTTTATATTTTATGTGTCATCATGAATCATGTTTTGTTTACAATCCGAAATGTCATTGTTGAAATTTATGGGAAATATATTATGGGCCCTTCTATCATTCATTGCCTTTTTTTATTAATTCTGATAAATTACAACACCCGCCTGAGTTACACCTATCATTGCAACGTACCTATAAGTTCGCGCAGCTGTCGTGTCGTCAGTGTCTCATTCATAAAGTAATTTTACTCTACGAGCTCTATTCATAAAATAACCGAACTATGTTTTTTTTATAGTTTATTATTAATTTCACGTATTATTGGTCCTTGTCCCCTTCAAAGTATTCCCCACCCCTATTCTCACACTTTTCCTAGTGGTGTTTCAATTTCGAAGCAGTCCTGGATAGCTTAATTTGAAATGACCTTTAAGACCTGCGACGAATTTGCTTTGATGTTGTCAATAGTCTGAAAACGGCGTCCTTTCAGCACTGATTTTAAATCGTCTCCTGTTATGTTCCTTTGCTTGAATGTTTCATCGTCATTGGCTTATTCAAGGAGTTGCCGACGCGACAAACGTCCACTCAAATTTTGCTCCAACTCGATGCATGTTCCATATTTCAGTCAAAATTTCATGACATGACCCAATTGAGATGCTAACCTCTTCTGCAATTTCTCTGACAGTCAATCGGCGATTTGCACGCACCAGATCGTTGATTTTCTGAATGTGGGAGTCATCAGTTGAGGTCAAAGGTCTTCCTGGTCGAAAATCATCTTCAATTGTCTGACGACCCCTTTTAAATCGTGAAAACCATTCGTAACATTGCGTACGATCAAGAGCATTATCTCCGTAAGCTTGTTTCAAAAGTTGAAACTTTTCTGTGAAAGTTTTCCCCAGAATATGCGCAACGCAATGCTACCAACTGCATATCACTAAATATCTCCGTGGGCATATAATTCAAAATGGTCGGTTATCAGTATTGCCAGACCTACGGAAATTTCCGTTTTTCTACGGATTTTTTTATTTTTACGGAAATCAGGAAATCAAATGAAAAACTCAGGAAATTTAAAGATTTTATTATATCAAGTAATTTTAATATATACCTAATAACGTAGGCGGAAACCAGAACTATTTTTATATACCTTGCCATACGTTTTCACTTTTCCTCAATTATAATTTAAAAAGTTATACTTGACTTTTGTTTAGGATACATGAGTTAATGATTATAAAATAAATAAAAATGTTATAGTGTTTGGAAATAAGAATAAATTTGGCGGGAACCAGATATGAATGCAAATAATGAAAATAAATACATAAAACCCAATTTTATCTAATGGCTTTTAAAATAAAATGTGTATTTTTTATCATATTTATTAATTTTTTAATATAATAGTTGAATAATTTTAAAGATATTGAATAGGTATATAAAATTTCTATGAAAAGTACTCCATTCTTATTTCAGAACGAAGTATAATATGGGTGTAAACGCCAACTTAATGGAGTATATTTGTGCAGTAATATATGTTTTTGGGCCTGAATATTTTTTTCAATATGGAGACTATTTACATAAAAAAAACTAATATTTCTCAACAAAACCATTTCTCAGGAATTTTTAGGAAAAATAAGGAATTTTTTCTCAAAATCTCAGGAAAAATATAGTTATACACCTGGCAACACTGTCAGTTATTTTCTAATCAGACTTCGTACTTGAAACATGATCGCGCCCAGTATTATTTCTGAATCAAATATCATTAATTTATACGCACGGCTGGGTAGTTCATAGTTAATTTAATATTTAAATTAATTAAATAGTGTATTCCTGGAAGTGCCTGCATTAAAATTACTGTTTGTGTGGAGTATGAAAGTACATAAATTCAAAGAAAAAAAAGCAAATACTTTTAACTTTATTGCTAACTATGTACTTGAAAAACTTATAAAACCTTTTAAAACTATAATATTTATGTCCATTTATATAATATACTAGCTTTGCATGCGATGTTTATGTCAGTATTTAATTTTATTTACTTTTAGCATCACCTTTATCCTCATCTTCTTCGCCTTCGCTTCCATTTTGGCTTCCGGCGTCTATACTTTCCTCGGCGTACGTCAACAAACAATATTTATATGTCAATAATTCTAAAACTATCTCCCATGTAGTTTGTGAGTGGCCCTAGGCAGTGTGCTTTGAAAAAACAAACCACGGTCGCGGTGGCGGTGAAATATGCCAAACAGCTCGGTCGTTTCGCGTGGAATTGAACCGGTTGGGTTTTTATTACTGGGTTACAAATCTTCTAGCCGGAACTAGCGGCGGTTGCGCTGACGGTAAAGTTCAGATTTGTCGGTTAAGGATTGATGTACAACCAGGAAGCTGAAGGTTATTGGGGGAGGAGGAGGTTCATTGTTAGAAAACATCGGCAAAACAAAATCTGAAGGAAAAAATGTTTGTTTGTTTTGTATTAACAAAATCGGTTTTCGTGAAAATATTTTTATAGTTATTTAAGTATTAAGAGCAGTAAGTGCTCCTTACCGGCTGAGGATAATTTTACATTCGATACCTCAATGCTTATTACGTTTTTGGTACGATTAACGCAATAATTAAAATATAAAATATTTTTAAATTATTATGATATTTAAAAAGAAAATACTTATCATTTTTTAAGTATGCTTTGATCGTTGTTTTATTTACTTACCGCTCGCCACGTGTTCCGTACGAAATCACAATCATTTACCGAACAGTAAAACCAGAGTCAGGAGAAACTGAGTGGGTATCATTGGTCCAGGTTACAAAAATGAAGGAATCCACAGGCACCATTCCCACCATATTTCAAGCAGAGATCTACGCAATAAATCTCTGTGCTCAAATAAACCTAAGCAAAGGTCTCAAAGGAGCAACAATCAACATATTGTCAGACAGCCAGGCTGCTTTAAAGGCACTAAGGGCCTTCAATTGTGAATCAAACCTATTCTGTAATTACATAAACACCCTACAACAACTGGCCAAAGATAACCACGTTACTTTGTGGTGGGTACCGGAGATGAGGGAGTTTTAGGCAATGAAAAAGAAGATGAGCTCGCTAAAAAGAGAGCTAAAATACCGTTTTACCGGCCTGAACCTTCTTGTGAACTCTTGAAAAGCAATATAAAGAAAGAAATCAAAAACTGGGTGAAAGCAGCCATAGCCTCATATTGGACAGACATCCCGGGCCTTAGTCAGTCGGAGAAATTCATTTCACCCCCATTGACAAATGCCAAAGAGCTATTAGCTCTCAGCAAGAAGGACCTGGTCATTGTCCTCTGAAATACCATCTATGTAAGATTGGTATAGCTTAAAACAATATCTGTCGACTCTGCGAATAGGACGAAGAAACTTCAGAACATATTGTATGCGAATGTCCAGCTGTGCCGGTAATTAGACTTAACCATCTTGGTAAAAGTTACCTCGCGGCAAATGAGATCGGGAAACTGACTCCTGGAGCAGTAATTGGCTTCATAAGAACTCTGGAACTACTTCCAGAAAACTAAGATAGGGCCATGTTAAACAGATCTTACAAGTCGCGTTGACAAAAGTGGTTAACGCTTAAAGCCCTCAACTTAATGAGGATGAACATGAACGCATATGGCACAATAATGGAGAATTAAACAATTTCATATAAAATATTTTTGTAAGCCTTTTTGAAATGAAATTCTTTGAATAAGCTTGCACTAGGCGGCACTTTTTGTTCTAACAGGTCTGTGTTCGTTTGTTGTAGTACTGAATCGTGTTTAATTTTAGTTTATCGGTACCTCTATCCGTGTAAACAACATTTGCAATGTGTCTATATGTTATTAACTATTTCTATTGTTATTAGTAGTGTTTTCGGTGTGTGTTAAGTGTAAACAATATTGTAACATTCATATTTAGTGGTTGAAACAATTAAAAATAGTGCAATAACATTCTGACATTGATGAAGATGCAGATATTGTAAGTCAATTTGTTTGTTACTAATTATTATTTTGTTTTAGTATATTGTTAGTAATATATGTTAACTGATAAATTTTAATATTATTGTTAGAGCCGCGTTAAATAAATTGTATATTTAATACACGAACTCGACAAAAAGAAGATGATGAAAGAAATTGCTGACAAGGATTGGAGTGGTTAAAGAGTTTGAAAAATGCAACACACTGTAAAGTTCGTGGAACAAAACAAATATAATAAAAACTCAATCATACACGAAGTTCACACAATAAATGAATACAAAAATAAAGATAAAGTTGCCGATGACAAAAATGATCTTAATCAACCGACAAACTGTTGCAGACTGTTCTTAACTTAAAATTACTACAGTAACTAAACTTATTCCAAAAGGTGGGGGTTACAAACCCTTGATCTGATTGGTGAAATGAAATTAACATTTGGTGCCAAAATGTCGGCAGAGATAACAAACAAATAATATTCGGCGACAATGCGTCGGCCGGTCTAAAGAATTTCAGAAAAGGTAAATTACCCAAGCTGGGATCAAAGGCCTTAATCCCTAATAAAGAAATAAAGATTTACTTAGACACAAATGGAATGAGAACATCTGGTCAAATGGAAATTTTACAAACAGAAAATAATAAAAGATCTTATGCGGAGCGAACAATTATATTTATTTATAAACGTACCTACAGATATCCAAAAACTTGATAAAATAAATATTTATTTACAGCAAAATCAGTTGTTATAGTAATTCAAATAATATAAAATCTATAAAATATAATATATGAATAACGTAGAACCTAAGGAAAACAGAACTTCTAAATGTATAAATAATAGACTAAAACTGTCCAAAAGTAGTGAAACAAAAGATTTTGAATTAAGCGAATAGCCAAAAATATCGTTACTTTGGTTTTCGTTCGTATTCACGCGAATACGAGAAACTTAGGCAAATACGAATACTCAAGAATAGAGGCCCTACACTACATACACTGCACTTTTGAAATATTTATCGAACAGACCTAAAAATTTCAAAAACGGACTGCATAGAACATAAATTGCTAACAGGAAATAAGTGCAATTATAAAGACAAATACAGTTCGATTTTGTCGGTCAACACTTAACTTGCAAACGGAAATGCTTAACTTGTTGTTATATTACTACCTTGTTTAGAAGTTTAAAGTATGCTAATTTGCTTTTCAAATGTCTAACTGAAAGTGATACGTTGCCTACAAAGTGTGAACCAGAACCAGATACTTTGAGAGATGTAATGATACCTGGTGAATTTATGCGTGAAATTATTATTGCGCAATGTGCTTCACGTTGCAAAGGATAATAAGTGTTCTGGGTGCCAAGTGCTATTATTTATTGCTCCGTAAATTCACTTAAAGTACCTTATACGTGATGAAAATAAGTATGTTTAAAGTAAAATTGTTTGCTTACAGATTTAGTTATATTGTTGAGGGTCAGGAATTATGATGTCGTTAATAGTATAGCTGACTACTTAATGGCTATTTTATGTAGGTGAAAATAAACGTTGTAAATAAAATGGGCGCCAAGATTTACATGATAATTTAATTAAACTGTTTCACTTCAGTTCTATGATATTTGTACTCTTTTGGTGCACCAACATACCTTAAATTTTAAGCGTTCCTTAAATTAACAGTATTGCAGCGAAATGAAATTATGAAATTTCAGCCATGTTGGTGCAAATGGCCATTGGTGATGTATAATTGGTTTTTGAAAAACAAAAAACAATAAACAGTCACAAGAAATCAATACATAATGTAATTGAAATGGGGTTTTTTACCTTTTTGGTAACAATTGGACAACCGGAAGTAGAAGATTCTTGAAAAAAAATCTTCTAAATAATATTTTTTGAAAATTTTTCTTGGTAATATTAAAGAAAATTAAATTCTCTATCTGATACATTTAAATATTTTATTATATATTCTATGGATTTAGAGATAAAAGAAATATAATAAATAAAATAACGTTATAATAAATTTTACAGCCGAAAGGATGCCATGGAAAATAGTTGACCAGTTGAACTGTTTGTAACTGACAGATAAATGTCAGTGTCAGAAATTCATAGATATTACTAAAGAGTTTTTCTGGGAAGTACATATACATTATATTATTTCTTAATGTATTAGTAGTTAAATATTTAAGATTATAGGTCTATTACATATATCCTTCAAAAATACAGTCAATCCTGACAATGAATTGGAAACATTTCGAAAAATTAGAAGAGGACAAAATTTCTTCATATAATGAATTTAAAATTAAACAATCTAAATATAAGGAATAGATATATGTAAGTACAATTTTTGGTGTAGAATGTAGGTATACAAGAAATGTTAAATACAATAGGGCGCCTTGACAAGCAGATATGGGGACTCATGTCAGAATGATAGCTAGTAATTATGTATATAGATGTATCATAATTTCTCATTCTAAATTTAGTGATTTTCCAATTCCATATGGTTTATTTTCCTCGACAAGTAAATTCCACACTCCTGGTGACAAATTAACTATGTGTATTTAGAAAATCTTGAAATTCTGAATGAAACATACTGACTAATTATCATTCTGAAACGGGCCCCCACATCTGCTTGTCAAGGCCAACAATGTAACATGACTGTTCGCGCCCTATACTTATGTAACCAAAAAAGGAAGTGGCGAGAGGTATTGTGCTGGCCACAACAGATTTTTTCAAATAAAGGCCATATTGTTATTTATAATTATTATTATTATTAAGGAGTTCTAAAATTTTGCCTTTTTTGACGTTTGAGGTGTTAACGTTTCTTAGATTATAATGAAAGTACCTAACTACTTTTACACTAAATAACAACTTGTTAACGAGAATAGAAAAAATGAATAAGTAATCATTTGTTTGATTTGTCGATAGTTAGTTTGTCTATGTTTCTTATAAAACGATATTATACGTATATTATGTGCCTACAACTTTACACAGTCTGGTAAATTTAGATGTAAACAACAATTTGCATTTGACGTTCAATAAGATTAGCAGATTTTTCGTTTTTACAGCATGTTATTTCTCTTGTTGGTAATTAAGTTACAAACAGATCGAAGACGTAAACAACCACCTACACTGTACAAAATTAATCTTGGATAATAAGAATTTTGTTTTATTATAAATTACCTTTCAGTTTTACATTTATGATATATTTATTTAAAAATTGAACGTTTCGGCAGCATAAACTGCGGCCTTCTTCAAAGCAAAATAAACAAGTATAGATATAAATGGGATTATTTAAAAAAATGTCTATTTTTTTCTATCCATCTCATTTAATAAACATAGTAATATAAAATAATTTGAAATATGCGACTTTTCTTTCATAAATTTCCTAATAAACTTTGGCGGTTGTAGACACTGGCTAGATTTGTGACGTCACGGCTTCATACTCTCACAAAGACATTTCTAACACAAAACAGCAAATTAACCTAAAATTGTGACAGATGATAGCAGAATATAGAAGAGAGAAGATTATTATTATTATTGTTATTATTTTGTATCTCTTTAAAAGTACTAGTGCAGTAAAAATGTATATAAAACATTTATTCAAATAAAAATCAAATTAAACATTCGTTGAAGAAAAAAATAATTCAGAAAATGTGAAATGACCCCATTTATAACATATTTAATAAAGGAAGCCATGCTGTACTTAATTCTAAAATAAATCATCGCTATGACTGAAATTATTACTTTTAGTTTTAAAAATCTCAATGGCTCCTGTATTTAATATAATGTTAAGAAAGGTAGGTCTTGAAATATCTGGAAATTTTATTTTGAGGCTGCTTCAATCTGATCAATCAATGAACTTAAGCTAAAAGGTTGCTTTTTACCTTCCGTCACCTTTAGGTAAGGAAAATATTGTCTTTGGTCCAAAATTTTGATAGTGAGTTTTCTAATGAATAAGCACGTTTTGGAGTCCCTAGAATTTACTATTTGTACGATGATGTCTGTATGTGTGTGTGTGTATGTGACGATCGTTTCGAATCGCTTAACTCCAATACCACGATTCCACAAATTATATTTTTTTCGTATTCCTGGAGTTTAGATCCATATGCAGACATGAATAGCTTTGGTTATAATTGGTCCACTGGAAGTACGCTCATTTGCAACTTTTAATGGCTATTCTTGACATTTAATGTTATATTTTAAAGAATATGTTATTGTCTATACGATATGATTGCATTTTATACTTCATATTCAATAGGTATAGAGTTAAAGAATTATTAATATATTAAATTTCATAAATCAGCCAGCTGATAACCATGGAAACTGCTAATATATTCAGATAATTTAAATTGACAGATGTCAGTATCAATAAAAAGAAAATGAAGGTGGCAGAGATGAGGATGTTGAGATAAATGTTAGGGAAGGCACGGAAAGACAGGGTAAGAATTTAAGGCTAAGGGTAATGGCTCGAGTGATAGAAGTTTCTAGATAGATACAAGAGAGGCGATGACATTGGTTTGAACATGTCATGAGGAGAGATGAAAAATATATTTGAAGAAAAAAGATTAGCTTAGTAGTAGAAGGTAGAAGAAACAGAGGAAGACCAAAGATAAGATAGCAGGACTGTATTGCAGAAGACTTGAGAGAAAAGGAACTGAATGAGGACGACACGCAAAACAAAAATGAGTGGAAGAAGAAAATAAAAAATAGTGACCCCTATGGAATAGGAAAAGCTAAAGAAGAAGATGTCAGTGTCAAGTGCAATTTGCATAGTTTGTTTATGAAATAATTTTACTGGAAATATAGGATCTTGTGCAAGAAAATATATGTATGGAATTTATACATAATACACAGGATTGACGGAAAGTAATGTGCTGGCCATATCTGATTTTTACCTCTCGCTAAGAGAGGTTTTGGATTCATGCTAAAAATCGCATATCCAGATTTTATTGAATAAGCATGATTTAAGGTCCATAGAATCCGATTTTAACATTTTTGCAATGATGTCTGTGTGTGTGTGTGTGTGTGTGTGTGTGTGTGTGTGTGTGTGTGTGTGTGTGTGTGTGTGTGTGTGTGTGTGTGTGTGTGTGTGTGTGTGTGTGTGTGTGTGTGTGTGTGTGTGTGTGTGTGTGTGTGTGTGTGTGTGTGTGTGTGTGTGTGTGTGTGTGTGTGTGTGTGTGTGTGTGTGTGTGTGTGTGTGTGTGTGTGTGTGTGTGTGTGTGTGTGTGTGTGTGTGTGTGTGTGTGTGTGTGTGTGTGTGTGTGTGTGTGTGTGTGTGTGTGTGTGTGTGTGTGTGTGTGTGTGTGTGTGTGTGTGTGTGTGTGTGTGTGTGTGTGTGTGTGTGTGTGTGTGTGTGTGTGTGTGTGTGTGTGTGTGTGTGTGTGTGTGTGTGTGTGTGTGTGTGTGTGTGTGTGTGTGTGTGTGTGTGTGTGTGTGTGTGTGTGTGTGTGTGTGTGTGTGTGTGTGTGTGTGTGTGTGTGTGTGTGTGTGTGTGTGTGTGTGTGTGTGTGTGTGTGTGTGTGTGTGTGTGTGTGTGTGTGTGTGTGTGTGTGTGTGTGTGTGTGTGTGTGTGTGTGTGTGTGTGTGTGTGTGTGTGTGTGTGTGTGTGTGTGTGTGTGTGTGTGTGTGTGTGTGTGTGTGTGTGTGTGTGTGTGTGTGTGTGTGTGTGTGTGTGTGTGTGTGTGTGTGTGTGTGTGTGTGTGTGTGTGTGTGTGTGTGTGTGTGTGTGTGTGTGTGTGTGTGTGTGTGTGTGTGTGTGTGTGTGTGTGTGTGTGTGTGTGTGTGTGTGTGTGTGTGTGTGTGTGTGTGTGTGTGTGTGTGTGTGTGTGTGTGTGTGTGTGTGTGTGTGTGTGTGTGTGTGTGTGTGTGTGTGTGTGTGTGTGTGTGTGTGTGTGTGTGTGTGTGTGTGTGTGTGTGTGTGTGTATGTATGTGTGTATGTGTGTGTGTGTGTGTGTGTGTGTGTGTGTGTGTGTGTGTGTGTGTGTGTGTATGTGTGTATGTGTGTATGTGTGTATGTGTGTATGTGTGTATGTGTGTATGTGTGTATGTGTGTATGTGTGTATGTGTGTATGTGTGTATGTGTGTATGTGTGTATGTGTGTATGTGTGTATGTGTGTATGTGTGTATGTGTGTATGTGTGTATGTGTGTATGTGTGTATGTGTGTATGTGTGTATGTGTGTATGTGTGTATGTGTGTATGTGTGTATGTGTGTATGTGTGTATGTGTGTATGTGTGTATGTGTGTATGTGTGTATGTGTGTATGTGTGTATGTGTGTATGTGTGTATGTGTGTATGTGTGTATGTGTGTATGTGTGTATGTGTGTATGTGTGTATGTGTGTATGTGTGTGTGTGTGTGTGTGTGTGTGTGTGAGGTTGTTGGAGACACGATACTAAAGACCTGTTTGACTACGGATTCATCAATCTAACAGTAATGGGAAGAGTTGAATAGGTTCTGGTAGCAATTGGACAACCGGAAGTGGTAGTTTCTAAAAATAAAAATTCTAAATATTATTTTTTGAAAATTTGTTACTAAAAATATTAAAGATAATTAAATTCTCAATCTGACACACTTAATTTTTTTATTATATCTCGTATAGGTTTGGAGATATAGTATATAATAATATAGAATAATCTATTGTAATAAATCTCGTTGCCCGAAAAACAGTTGCGATATTTAAATTTTTGTAATGGACATGTAAATGCAAAATGTCAGTGTCAGATTTTTCTGGGAGGTAAGAGTACATTTAATATATATTATTGTATTATTAATTAATTATATATTTAAATTACAGATGTCAATGAATTTGAAGGATTTTGAACATAATAGAATAGTAGGATAAAATTTCTCATAGAACGAAAGAAGAGAAACAATTTCAATTATTTGTGTGTACTTATAGGGCGCGAGCAGACATGTAACTTTGTTGGCCTTGGCAAGCAGATGAGGATCCATGTCAGAATGACGGCTAGTAGTTTTTACATAGATGTCACAATTGTCATATGTCATAATTTTTCATTCAAAATTTCAAAATGTTCTGATGTTTATTTGTCATCCATTAGTATGGAATATACTTGTCGAGGAAAATAATCCACATGGATTTGGTAAATCATAATGTTTCGAATTAAACTTATGATACTTGACAACTACGTATATTACTAGCTCTCATTCTGACACGGGCCCCCACATCTGCTTGGCAAGACCAACAAAATCACATAACTGCTCGCGCCCTATGCTACATAAAATGAAAATGGCGAGAGGTATTGTGCTGGCCACAACAGATTTTTTTATTTCATTATAAATTCTGAAAGATATTTTACTAATTTGTTTTATACATACTTACAACTATGAATCTTCTACTTTTGAAAGGTTAAAAAATATTTCTACATAAAATTAAACAGAAATAGTATCTCATGTTGTTATTATGTTAATATGTTCAATAGTCGGTGTAATATATGCATTTCAATTTAGCACGTTGTTAACATATAACTAGTCCGTAAACATTCAATAAATAACCATGTCTACAAGCAATCTAAAAGCTGCTTAATAATTCAAACCTCAATTTTTCTTTCAAACTACTTTTGTTTCATGTTTCCCAGCATACTTTTCCATTTCCGGGTAATATAGCACAAAATAACAAAGCAAGAACAACAGTCTTCAAACTACGAGTACAAACAAATAAAAAACTTTTCCTTCAAAAATGCTCAGCTTCAGCTCCTTGGAAAAATCTGTAATATAATTTTGCACACGCAAATTAAAGTGACATGTGTCCTTGTGTGGTATGTCTTAAATGTGCAGAATTTCTTAAATGTCCTCGTCAGCGCAAAGCGCTCACAGGGTTTTAATAAACATGAGGTTCAATGTTCAAGAGACACAGTTGGTGCCCTTGCAGCAGGATCGTACTCAGGATATTTCACATAAAATGGCGTAATCTGCAGTAAATTTGGTGAAGAGAATAGAAGTAAAATTCGTTCAAATTTTGCATTCCACATACCTACCCTAATTAAACTGAACCAATGAGGCAAGTTGCAGTATCACATTTGCCAGTTTTATTAACCTTTCAAAGTGCATCCCATATTTTTGGAACATCGTACGCAATGTAGTCTTTAAGACCCCATCAATATTTTATAATTTATGTTCAATTTAAATTAACAGATAATTATTAACTGGAACAAAAATTAGTCGTAATACCTAATGATAATAAATTACCCTAACATGACAAATAAACCATTAGATATTTGTTATTCATTTTGTCAACTTTGACGAGTGCCAGGCATTTGCCAGTAGTACTCAATTCCGGTCAATATACATATTTAATATCGACGCAACTATTGGTCCACGTGACATTTGACGTTTGAAAATATTTGTGTTTTTCATTCTATTTAAATAGATTTGATTATTAATTGTACCTTCTGTGTTTCTACTGAGCGAGTTTTTAATATCATATTGTTTAATTTTATGTGTTCATATAAAATGTACGTGTTTTATTTTCAACCCAGTTATAATTATTTCAATGAAACAGTTGTCGAATGTACTTTGAAATTAAAATTTATTATGCATATTATTGAAAAAATACAATTTTTCGTAATACCATACCGTTACTATGATTTAACAGAACTAAACACGTAATTGAAAAGGGATCTATAACGGACGCCGGCCGTTAATGATAATAACGGACGCTCGAACGAAAAACAAAAGTAAAAAGGTCGGCGTCCGTTATAATGGCCGCCGTCCGTTAAAATTTATAACAGACACCAGCAATTAAAAATAAAATATTTAAAAAAAAAAAATACCGTATCGTGAAGAGCTTTATGGTATTAGAAAAATTTTGAACGCCACACAGCCGAAATACAAATAACGGACTCAGCTGATTATAAACCTCGGCTATCTATCACTTTGGTTTACAAGGCTTTATATCGGCCTAATGACGTTAATAACTATAACAATATGTTTGTGCACATACATTTTAATATCAAAATAAATTTATATTAACGAACAAAACTAAAATATTTTGAATAAAAGTAAAAGCGGATTGTCTAATTTACATTTTAGTTTTATTCCAATCACCAGGTGTAATGTTCAGTTTAAGAGCATTGTGTACTCCTGTACTAAAATATGAAGCGAAAATTCAAATAAATTGTTCCTGTACTAGAACTATTAACATTTTAAAAAATTCAACATTAGACAAACATACTTCTGACATGAACTTGCATTTAAAAAAAAACAATTATCGAAATTTATTAACACTGGACTTTGATTTTAATGGGAAACCCAAAATTCAGTAGCATTGCTTGTTTTCCCATTAAATCAAAGTCAAATACTGATAGATTTCAATAATACTTTTTTTAAAAGCAGGTTCATATCAGAAGTATGTTTGTCTAATATTGATTTTATATAATGTTAATAGTTCTGGTACAGGAACAATTTATTTGAGTTTTCGCTTCATATTTTAGTATAGGAGTACACAATGCTCTTAATTACACATGAGTTTCAGGTCTAAAGAGTATTGTCTATACAATTTGTCTAATTCAATGGCTATTACATAATAATAATTATATTGTAATTGAGACAAAATGAATAACAAATATCTAATGGTTTATCTGTCATATTAGGGTAATTTATTTTTATTAGGTATTACTTCTAATTTCTGTTCTACTAAACAATTATCAGTTAATTTAAATTTATGTTTCTTTACTTGAAAAGAAATTACAAATAATGATAAAAATAAATTAACCTAGCTTGACAGGTAAATCGTTAATATTTGTTTTTTTTTTTCAATTTTATGGCTGTACCTAATTGCTGCCGTTACAAGGCACACAAAATTAATTTTGTTTATTGATTCAGATGCAGAATTTTATGCTTTTTTACCTAAAATAATTAGGAAAGCAGCAAATTAGGAACGTCTGATTTCACATTTTAAATTCCTATGTTCGGCTGTGCCGGTCACCACCCTGTATTTATAGCCTTATGGTCGGTTGCAGAAACGTTTATCAACACCTTGTTCAGTTAGCGGATCATCAAGATGAACAAATTCGAATCAGTTTCCTTGTTCTTATGACATTAATCATTGCTGTCAAAAAATCCCGTTGCATTTGTTTGTTTCGATGATCCCCTAACTGAACAAGGCGTTGCTGAACGTTTCTGCAACCGGGTATTAGACTCCACAATATCCAATCTTTAAGTGTTGAAGGGATTTTTTTCTGAACATATTTAAAATAAGTTTGTAAAAAATATAAAACATGTATCTTGTTTTTAATAATTCTAATGCGACTCTCGTACCAATAACTTTTCCTATCCAAGTATGCCTTCGGTACAAGTCTTGTAACCGATATCTAGAAATCTAAAATACTGTTACTCCGAAAGCAATGTATACATACCAATATATCTCTTGTAAAGATTGTAACAAGACAAGTCACAAATGCAGAGAAAAGTTGCTGACAAATATATAGAATTCCTACTTCATGTTTTGTGTTCTAGAAAGAGAAATATATTGTATATACATTGGTATAAAAGGAAAAACAAACGTAATAAGTGAAAGTGACATAAATAATTAAAAATGAAAAGTGCTGTTAATTATTAGTTTAATTACAGTTTTAATTGTAATTTTCTCACGGCGGTCATTTGTAAGGTTGAACATAAAATAAATCTCTGTTTAGGGTAGGCTTTACTGCCATTTCCCATAAATAATTAGCAATGGAACAAGTTAAATTAGTTCGGCCCCGTTTTCAGAAAAATGATCTCATTTAACAACACATTGGAAAAGAATCGCAACATTTTATTGACGTTTTAAACAACGTATTTACGTATATTAAGTTGTAATTTTTATTTAATATATTTTTTTATTTTTTTATTGAAGCTGCTTTTATTATTTTGTCCATCAAGAAGTTCACCATTGTTTTTACCTTATAAATTTAATAATTACGGTACAAATTCTGTTGTGGCCTTCACAATACCTATCGCGCCCTTTCCATTGTGGTATATATATATATATATATATATATATATATATATATATATATATATATATATATATGTATGTATTATATTTAACATTTCTTGTACACACAAAAAATTCCAATTGCACCTAATCTGTATATTTACGTATTTTCTATAATTTTAAATTCATTCTATGAGCAAGTTTTCACCATTTCTTCTGAATTGGCGTTATTTCTGAAGGGTTCATGTATTATACCTATAATTTTAAATATATAATTAATAATACAATAAGAAATATTAAATATCGTTCCAAGAAAAGCTTTCAGTACTATCTCTGAATTTTTGACAATGACATTAGTGACATTTATCTGCCAATTACAGACATTTTAATTTCTCAAGTAGTTACCATGGAGATGTTTGGGCTGTGAGCAGGCTGTGATATTAATACAACAGATTATTTTATAGATTATCTTTAAATCTATAGAAGGTATAATAAAAAAAAAATTAATATTTGTAATAACATATTCATAAAATAATATTTAGATTTTTGTTGAAATACTACTACTTCTGGTTGTCCAATTGTTACCAGAATCTATTGAACTCTTCCGATTACTGTTAGATTGAGGAATCCGTAGTTACACAGGTCTTTAGTTTTATAGAATTTGAGAAATCGTACCTCCAACAACCTCACACACATCCACACACACACACCACACACACACACACACACACACACACACACACACACACACACACACACACACACACACACACACACACACACACACACACACACACACACACACACACACACACACACACACACACACACACACACACACACACACACACACACACACACACACACACACACACACACACACACACACACACACACACACACACACACACACACACACACACACACACACACACACACACACACACACACACACACACACACACACACACACACACACACACACACACACACACACACACACACACACACACACACACACACACACACACACACACACACACACACACACACACACACACACACACACACACACACACACACACACACACACACACACACACACACACACACACACACACACACACACACACACACACACACACACACACACACACACACACACACACACACACACACACACACACACACACACACACACACACACACACACACACACACACACACACACACACACACACACACACACACACACACACACACACACACACACACACACACACACACACACACACACACACACACACACACACACACACACACACACACACACACACACACACACACACACACACACACACACACACACACACACACACACACACACACACACACACACACACACAGAATTCTAAGGACCTTAAAATCTGGATATGCGATTTTTAGCATGATTCCAATACCTCTCGCTAAGAGTAAAGATGTCCGATCAAGGTCATCTACGAATTGTATGAAATAAGATTTTAACTCCGCCCATTCTGTTAAATCAGTAGTGTCGTTTACTCAGTTTTTATGAGGATACTACTGTTATTTTATTATTGTAAAAATATGTGTTATAATAAAAGACATTCAATTTTTTTGCACACACTTTTAGACTTTCACGGATACATTATATATTGCTATTTAAAAAAATTAACATAAATAAATTGTATATTGTTAGAAAGATAAAAACAAATTTTGTTTTCAATAGTGTACCTAACTTTCCACTAAAATTGTAACTGTGGCATCATAATTTGAAATCTAGGGATAATAAAAAAATGAGCATCGTAAATATATATGTAAACTAACAAAATTGTATTATATCAAGCATACTTTAAAGCTATTTGCAAAACTTTATATTTGTGCACATACCGGGTGTGTCTGTGTGTGTGTGTTTTTTTTTTTTTTTTTGAGTACATAGGAGTTTTGAATGGCAACAATGGTTGATCAATAAATCATATTAATTATTAAATTTATTCAATTTCTTATTAATAGCGATAGCCATGAAATTGGAACAAAAAGATGAACAAATGTTTGACATTTTATCTCTCACAATCTGTTACAAGTTACAACCTACACGTATAACTTGTGTAAATTTTATTTCTAATTTTTATCAAGCAATTTCTAATCTGGTATACAATATTAAAGAAAAAATAACACAAAAATCATAGGTATCGAATTCTGACATATAAACTCTCATACATTTGTTATATTTTTGAATAAATTTAATAATTAATTTATTGGACTAAAATATTACACAATTTACATATATTTGGTGTCACTTGATGCAGATTTTTTTTATTTTTCTATTGATACCGTAACCATGGTTTTCAGTCAAAACTGTTTGCAAATAACTGGTTTACCATGTATATGTGTCCTATGCAATATGCATTTCTACCGAATAAACACTACATCTCTAAAATGCCTCCTAATGAGGCAACTTCTGTCTTACAGTTCTCGAGATCCCCATGTTGGGCAACCTGTATATTAATATTTTTTGAAGTGAGGTTGACTAAGACAAATTTAAAAATGTCGTGAGATTTTTATCTGAATAACTGTAATGAAATTAACATTCAGGATGGACAAAAAGTTTAAAAGAACGGGTTCTGTGCTTTATCTTAAGTTCTCCTCTGACAGTCTGACATATGTATGTAGTCGTCCACTCCTTCCTCCATCAGGTATAGAATCTGTTCGTTTAAAATTGTTCACTAAGTTTGAATATCGTCTTATATGCTTTGCTGAATTTCCTTTCAAACTTTTCTCTGATTTCATTACACTTTTTGTATTGAATTCGCCATATAACTCCTACAAGTTCCCCTGTATTTATTTTAAGGGTCCGCAAAAAAAACGTATATAAAATCATTTCATTAAAATTCATAGTATCTGACTTTTTGGACATCTATATAAATGATCTAGAATGGATATGTTTCTAAATATATTGCTTGTTAAATTGTTTTTTTTTTTTAAATAAATAAAGGTAGCTTTTCCTTTCTAGTATTGATATTCGTTATGTAGGTAACCTTTATTTTCGATTTCACAAACCCAGACGTTATTTAATAATTTAGATACTTCAGTTCAAACTGAAACTATAGTCCACCTCAAAATGTCAATGAAAATCATTTTGTTAAGTTATTTCCACTAAAACATGCTTTCATTTTCCGGAAAGGGTGTCATATGTCAATATGAAACGTTCATAAGAAAAGATGTGAAAAAGATTTAATATTTTATGGAAGTAAACCTGTCTGGATCAAAATCATAACTTTTAAAATATTGACTGATGCTATCAGTGTAAGGACGAAGAAAATGTTTTTGACAATGTAGTGAAACTTATTTTGGATTTACATTAACCAAACACAGAAAATATTGATAGGATTATAGAGGGATGTACAACCAGAAAGAAAATGGTACATAATAATACCTAATAATTTATTTACCATAAAATATACACGAAATACACATAGCTTGTCAAAAACATAAATAAAAATCTGATGTGGCCAGCACATTACCTTCCGTCAATATATTGTACAAATTTTATACAGAACTTTTTTTTACCTATGTATTTTCTTCACGTGGCACAAAACTGTATTCTCCATAGAGAGATACAGTAGCGGCTAAAGTGGAAGATAATGTCAGCCATTGGATAGGTTGACCATAGCTCAGTTGGTAGAGCGTTACTCCGGCAAAGTAATGGTCCGTGGTTCAAATCCAGGTGGCTGACATCTTTTCATACTTTCATTATTTCGAACATAATTTTACATCATATTGCCTTAGTTCGAAATGAACAAATCTAATAACATAATCTGATGTATCTCCTTACTCTTTTACTTTCTATTTATGTAAATGCCTGTAATAGCTTTAGAATAGTTATACCATCCCTTATCTTAGTTTAGAGACATCCCCTGCTCACGTATGGAAAGCATCCTGGGAATCTCCTCCTGCATCCATAGATCCGCTCCTGTTCTCTTGCAAGACATCTCCTGTTGCTACTAATAGACAGGATGGCAGCAACAGTAGCCGACATCTCGGGTGCTAAATGCTGGGCACGTGTACCTACTGTGTAATGACCTATAGAGCTGCGAGCTACTGGGCTTCACTAGCCCTCAACAGTGATTAGCCCCTCGTCATATTGTACGACATGGAATGGCATATTAAATACCATGAGAGAACAATAGAGTTATTGATGTAACATTCAGAATCGTGAACGATTTAGATATTAAATACCGACGAACGATTTTGTGAACCGAAAATCTAATGGTTTCTTTCCATATTAGAATAAGGTACAAATACATGGTTTCAAAACTTTCTGAATTTGAGTTAGAACGTAAAGAGGATCCACACACACACACACATACATACATACACACACACAGACATCATTGTGAAAATGTTAAAAATGGATTCTATGAACCTTAAAACGTGGTCATTTACCAAAATCTCGATTTGCGATTTTTAGCACGATCCCTATACCTTCCTTACCAAAGGTAGCGGGAGGTAAAAAAATTTGAAAATTGTTAAAAAAAAAATGTCATATTTAAAGTAAGCTTTGATTGTAGTTCTTTTACTTAACGCCTCCGTCTCCTAATCGATAAGCGATGTGAATCACTTACCGATCAGTAATTTGTAAATAAAACCTTCTACCTTGGAAATCCTATTGGTAAACAATAAAAAAAAACCCGGTCATTCAAAAACGTATTGTAATTATTTAATTTTATTTATTTATTAAAATATAATATGAATATACTATAACTTTTTTAATAATTTCTCTTTATTCGATTGAGTGTTTTATTTTTATTATCTCTTTTTTGTAAAATTGCACTATTAGGGTAGTTATATCGTGAAACCATTTTACCCAGAATTAATTGAAATTTTAAGTACATCTTATCTGAAGTATAATCTACCTGCTCTCCAAGTTTTAAAACAATTGACCACACGGTACCTGAGATATTTGCTATTAAATTTGGCCTTTTTAACACGTGAAGAATTGGAAATGGTAAAATAAACACAATATTTTAAATTATAACTTTTATATCCATACCGACATTTAATCGAAAAACTATTATGTTATAGAAAACTAATGATCGGATTTTATGTAAAAATTTGAAAATTATTGACCATCCAGATTTAATTTTATTGCCTCTAGAAAATTATAATCTGAAGATACGATAAATAGGTGGAATTATACTTTACAGCGTTTCATACGGAGTATCAGTTTAATTTAAAACCTTATAATAAATATTCAAATACACAAACTTCAAAACAAATTATTAGGTATCATTGTTCTTATTTTGTTTTCTTGTCATTTTCAAATCATATTGCCATTTAAAAAATTAAAAGTGGCGCAAACTGGGTATACCTATCACAATCCGTTTCTAAGTTATTTAGGGTGGATCGTCTTAAGGTAGTTATATCGTTAAACCATTATATCAGAATTAATTTCAATTTTAAGTACATCTCAACTGAAGTATAATCTACCTGCTTTCCAAGTTTTAAAACAATTGACCACGCGGTACCTGAGATATTTTCAATTAAATTTGGCCTTTTTAACACGTGAAGAATAGGAAATGGCAAAATAAACACAACATTTTAAATTATAACTTTTATATCCACAATGACATTTAATCGAAAAACTAGTATGTTATAGAAAACTAATTAACGGATTTTATGGAAAAATTTGAAAATTATTTACCATCCAGATTTAATTTTATTGCCTCTAGAAAATTATAATCTGAAGATACGATAAATAGGTAGAATTATACTTGACAACCAAGTACAACGCCCGCTTGGTAGCGAATAACAGGTGATCTTTGGTTAAAGGAATTTCAGACGTACATTCAAAGGAAATATTTTTTAAATTGGTATTTTACGTGAAAAGCATGAAAACTTTAAACAGTATAATACTACTTTTGTAATTTTAAGAAAGAAATATATTAATTTATTTTGCAGTTTCCATTTGTAGTTCAGAATTACGAGTAGTATTATATCTCAAAATATCTTATTACATTTATACCCGAATGTACCAATAAATGTCTAGGTGCGACGTTGCCACAGTTGTTCTTCAACATTGAAATACGACACTTGTGTTAGTGCGAATGGTACAGTTCAAAAAAAAACTTTTCTATGGAAAAATAAAGAAAATTCATCTGTTACAGTTTTTGATATTAGCTTTTAACTAGTTTGATGCAATAATATAATGTTAAAAATTATAAGTTATTGCAAATATAATCTGCATTAGCTTAATTTTTATTTTGAACATGAATAGGTACACTCGAGTGACAACTACCTTAAACTAATTTTAAATTATGTCTGCATCTGCAAACTATCTACTCCTGCAATATCTAATCTCATCTTTATCCCTGGTGAGATGACAAACCCCGGAATCTTCCACTTCCAGCCAGATTGTAAGTGGGAGGTAATCAACGTCAAGCAGCAGCGTCGCGTCACATCCAGGGTTTGGTCTGGTGGCAGCTCTAGAGGTCGTTACTCGACACGTGCTCGGCATTTAGTGTGCAAGAAGTGATGCGATGCCATGGCATGTCTGCCACTTTGCCAACCTGCCACTGTGTCTATTAGCAGGAGATGCTATGCTAGCTAGAAGCTAGATGGAGGTTGTTTGAGGAAAATCGTTTAGAATGCATGAAGGGGAAATTGTTTCTTCTATATTTTATTGAGGCACGACTGGAGCATAGTAACAGATTTTAATAAAGGTTTACTTAATAAATTGTTATTTGTTCTTATGTAATCATATTCACGATGAGGTATGTGACCTTAATAAAAATTTAGAGAAAATATTTATAACTGTCAAAATATAAGCAATTTTTACCTGCCGTCACCTTTACCTACACCGAGAGAAATGTGTTGTTATGATAAATATATTTATAATAGTTGTTATTATATTTTATATTTAAAAATCTGATGTGGCCAGCACATAACCTCTCGCCGTATATTTTACCTGGCTGTATGCATAAAGCAAAGATTATTTTTATAAATACAAATAATATATTCATATAAATCTATGACGTATAAACTTCTTTATTATTCAATAATAGCATGTCTCAACATGAAGATATTTTACCATAAATTATGTTACAATAAATTACAAAGTAGAGTTTACCATATATAAATATTAGGCTGGTAACTGCAATTTTCAATTCGAACAACGTTGTTTATTTTCTCTTCATATTCTTCTAGTAAAAACATTAATTTTGGGCGGTCTAAAATGTATATATGGATTGTGCATCTATTCTTACATATCTTCTTTTACATTTTATTTTTTCATACATGTTATATCTAAATAACACTAATTCCCTTTAATAAATAAGAATTTGATAGCTTTTTCGCAATTCAAAGTTACTCTAGTCCAGTGGTTCTCAACCGCCGTTCCGCGGAACACTGGTGTTCCGCGAAGCTGTCCCAGGTGTTCCGCGAAAATTTTGAATATAATATAATAAGAAACAGTAAATTTTTTTATTACTATAAAATAAATACTACATAGTTTTGTTAATTATTTGAAATTTAGCAAAAATATTCAATATTATTCTAAATTTTCGCGGAACAGTCAATAATATTAACAGTGTAATTATCGAACGACGCAGTTACGTCGTTTGGAGTTACTCCGGGGAATACCACTAAATTTCTAGTGTACTCGATAACGCAGGGAGCGCTACGTAGTGTTGATTTCGTGCTGTTTCTCTTTCTTCGTACGTAAATAACAAAAGCGCAATTTCGATCTGCGGTTCAGCCATAATTTAATATAAATATCTAGTTTTCGTGAGTGTGTTTTTTATTGTATATATATATTTTATATTGTTGGAAATTGGTAAGATGAAATGCAAGTTGTGTAGTTTTAACAGTATTCTTATCTTTTTTAGTTGCTTATTTTAGCATTTATACAAGACTTTTAAATCTGAAATATGGACAAATTTTTGAAAAGAAAGACTGAAAGTGAGGTTAATGTTGGGGCGAGTACAAGCAGGTCTTCTTCAATTGAAGGAGATATGCAAGGCAACAAAAATGCCGAAAATAAACGTAAAAAGATATCCGAATCAGTTCGGCATTATTCGGAAGAATATCTGAAGTTTGGTTTTACATGGAGCGGTAGTCAAGATGTTCCTATTCCGAGATGTATTGTATGTGGTGAAAAATTGGCTAACAGTGCAATGGTCCCAGCTAAGTTACAGCGACACCTTTCAACAAAACATTCTTGTCTAACTTCGAAAGGTAAAGATTATTTCGAAAGATTGCTGAAAAATCAAGAAGTGCAAGCAACATGCTTTCGAAAGAGCGTTACAATTTCGGATAAAGCGCAAATCGCTTCTTATAAAGTGGCAGAACTAATTGCATTGAAGCAAAAGCCGCATGATATTGCAGAATCGCTAATTTTGCCCGCATGTTTAGAAATTGTTAAGATTATGTTTGGCAATGAAGCGCAGCGAGACGTCCTAAAAATTCCCGTTTCGGACGATACGATAAAAAGAAGAATTATAGATATGTCAGGTTTTATAGAGAACGCAGTGACGGCGAAATTAAGTACAAAAAATTTTGCGCTGCAAATTGACGAATCCACTGACATAAGTGGCAAAGCCCAATTAATCGGATTTATTCGCTTTGTTGACGACACTGAAATAATAAATCAGTTTTTATTCTGCAAGGAACTTATTGGTCACGCAACTGGAGAAGACATATTTAATTCAGTATCATCTTATTTGGAAGAATGGAAATTATCCTGGGAAAATTGCGCAGGAATCTGTACTGATGGAGCTCCAGCCATGCGTGGCAGTATTAAGGGATTTTGTAGTCGAGTTAAAGCAATAAATTCAAATATAGTCTCTACTCACTGCTTTCTGCACAGGGAATCTTTGATTTCGAAGAGTCTACCAGCAAACTTAAAGTCTGTTTTGGAACAAGTCGTACATATGGTGAATTATATTAAATCGAGACCATTAAAAACCCGTATGTTCAAACAACTTTGTAACACCATGGAATCCAAATATGAATGTTTGCTTTTGCACTCTGAAGTGAGGTGGCTCTCAAGAGGAAAAGTGCTAACCCGAGTTCATGAGTTGAAACAGGAATTGCTAGTTTTTTTTAGACAAGAGGGTAATGATGTATACGTAAAATATTTGGAAAATGATGCATGGTGTACTAAGCTAGCATATTTAGCCGATATCTTCAGCTACTTAAATTCAGTCAATACATCTCTTCAAGGAAAAAATGAAAATATTCTGACATCCACAGACAAATTGCTAGCTTTCCAGAAAAAGCTTTTGCTTTGGAAAAATCGTATTGCTCAAAATCGCAAATTTGATATGTTTCCGTTATTAGCAACGGAAAATATTGTTAACATTAATGAAATGATTTCAAATGTGGCAGAGCATTTGTCAATATTGCAAGACAAAATAACTCATTACTTTCCATCTCTTAATATTGAAGACTTTGATTGGGCGCGAAATCCATTTGGTGAATTTGATATAATGAACCAAGATTTTTCTATTCAGGAAGCAGATGAGTTTATTAATATATCAACGGATCGAACATTACAACTAAAATTCAAAGAAGAAGGAGTGGAAAGGTTTTGGATTTCCATCGAGAATGAACATCCATTTATTGCAAAACGAGCGTTGAATATCTTGTTGCTCTTTTCGACGTCCTATCTGTGCGAACTTGGATTTTCAACTCTAACAAATATTAAAAGCAAAAAAAGAGAAAGACTTACCAATTTAGAAGAAGAAATGAGAGTAGCGCTCTCTTACATAAGACCCAACCTTGAGGAAATTTGTAAAGGTCGTCAAGCGCAAATTTCTCATTAAAATAAGTTACCATGTAATATATATCTTTATTTCAATTAAATATTAATCTTCCAATTATTTTGTGTGATTTACATTAGATTTACAAATTTTATGATAATGGTGTTCCGCCAAAATCGAGACCACTTAAAAGTGTTCCGTGATCCCAAAAAGGTTGAGAGCCACTGCTCTAGTCTATAGTACTGGTGTACATTGTCCCATAATGTTTGAAACAAATTTAAGTCCTTCAACCTAGACTTGTCATCTCCATAATAGTCACAGATCAAGAACTAAGGGATTCTCCAAGTACATTTTTCTTTCATTACTCATTATTTCTGACACTGACATTTATCTGTCAGTTACAAATAATTTAAATTATCAACTATTTTTCATGGCATTCTTTCGGCTGTCAAATTTATTACAACAGATTATTTTATATATTATACTTCTTTTATCTCTAAATCTATGGAATATATAATAAAATATTTAAATGTATCAGATAGAGAATTTAATTTTCTTTAATATTACCACGAAAAATTTTCAAAAAATATTATTTAGAAGATTTTTTTTTCAAGAATCTTCTACTTCCGGTTGTCCAATTATTACCAAAACCTTTTCAGATCTTCCCATGAATGTCCGATTGGGAAATACGTTGTTAAACAAATTTTAAGTCTTATAGTTTTTGAGTAACCGTCCTTCCAACATCCCACACACACACATCCACACACACACACACACACACACACACACACACACACACACACACACACACACACACACACACACACACACAGACATCATCGTAAAAATGTTAAAATCGGATTGTAGGGACCTTAAAACGTGCTTATTCAATAAAATCTGGATATGCGATTTTTAGCATGAATGCAATACCTCTCTTAGCGAGAGGTAAAAAAGGGACAAATACACAAGATATATGAATTAAATATATATAGATATTAAAAAGTTTAGAATATTATGTAATAAGAGCAAATATATAAAATACTAATTTTAAATATATACTTATTTTCAAATTTAAAATAATATTTCATCCTTAATATTCGAGATATTATTAATAATTATAAAGTTATATTCAATTTTATTATAGCATGTGGTAAAATTTACTATACAAAATATTTACTTCAAATAAACAAGTATCTTAGGCTCAAAATTACAGCATACTTATAAGGGCAAACTAATATATTACATTTTTATAGTAGATATAGGGTGTGCACATTAAATTCCTACGTAACGTAATCGGTGTACAGGTACCTTATTTAAAGACAACTTTTATAAATAGAATTTATTTTTCTAAGTACGTGAATGTAATAACAAAAAATACTATTCAACGAAACAGATTTCATAACAAGAATAAAATAAATTAAATTCTAAATAATAATCCTAACACTTTCACACAAATTTTCAAGCCACTACGATTTTAAAATATTTATTACAAAATTGTTGCACATTTATATTTGAGGATTGATGTACACGATCTTATTGTTTTATTTCCACTTAATCGACGCAGAAGCATATACACATGTAAGTGAACAGGGAGACTGTTCTTCCCCTGATCATCGCTTGCCTGTTCAACTTGTTGACGCCGTCAGCCGCAATACCTGAGTATTTTAAAGTTGAATATATCGAATATTTAATTCTAATATGTAATATACAATTAAATATATCTATATATTTAAATATATTCGGCAAATATACATATAATTATTCTTAATATGCTGTCTTTAATTTTAAATATATATCGTTTAAAAATATACGAATCTTAATAGTAAATACATTTTTATAATACTTTTACATATACGTTTCCCAATACTTAATATTTACATATTTAAATTTAAAATTTTGATGTACAATATACAATTTTTAATATACATTTCTCTCAGTGTATTGTCTTTGATCAAAAAATTCAATGGAGAATTTTTAGTGAATAAGCACGTTTTAGGGTCCCTATGATACGATTTTACGATTTTTACGATGTCTGTATATATATATATATATATATATATATATATATATATATATATATATATATATATATATACAGTGTGTTAATTAAAAACCTGGCCATAGGCGTTTAACATGGGAAATCAGTTTTTCCTTGCGCAAAAGTTCCCAAATTATTTTAGACAAAAATACTTCAAATAAATGTTGTAGAGAATTAAATTCTGCATCCAGATTAGTAATAAGATTTTATTTTCGACGTTTCATAACCGAGAAAATCAATTTCAAAGTTTTTCGAAAATTGCTGATTTATAGCGATAGCCATGAAACTCAAACAAAATTACGAACAATTGTATGACATTGACACAATGAATTAGAATTTAACTTTTTTAGAATACATAGCTGTCAACATATACAAAATAAAATAAAAATGAAAACAAGAATAATGTATTTATTTAAAAAGAAAAACAGAAAACTAGAATGAATATAATTTTATATTAAATGTTCAAATAACCCTCCATTTTGCGCTAAGCAATACCCAAGTCTATTATAAAAGCCATGTCGAACATTATGCAGCTGTCTGGCATTTATTTTTCTACATTCATTGGAAATTACAGCTTTAAGTTTTTGTAATAAGATTCTATTGTGGTTTTACTTGGAATTTGTCGATGTGACCACATTACACTTATTAAATCACGTATTTTTCTATAGCTTTGTCCACAGTAACACCATTTTATAATCTGAAGCTTTTCTTCATGAGAAAACTGTTCCATACTTCCAAAAAAATATGTTACTGAACGAAAATCACAAAACACAAACTTTCTTTGACAGTTAAGATGTCATACAATTGTTTGTAATTTTGTTTGACTTCCATGGCTATCGCTATAAATCAGCAATTTTCGATAAACTTTGAAATTGATTTTCTCGGTTATGAAACATCGAAAATAAAATCTTATTACTAATCTGGATGCAGAATTTAATTCTCTACAACATTTATTTGAAGTATTTTTGTCTAAAATAATTTGGGAACTTTTGCGCAAGGAAAAACTGATTTCCCATGTTAAACGCCTATGGCCAGGTTTTTAATTAACACACTGTATATATATATATATATATATATATATATATATATATATATATATATATATATATATATATATCTGTGTGTGTGTGTGTATGTGTGTTTGTGTGTATGTATGTGTGTGACGATTTTTTCATAGGCGACAACTTTAACACTTCAATTCTAAAAAAAATATAATTCTGTCGTAATCATTTTCTTTAGCCAACCGGAAGTACCCTCATTTGAAGATTTTATCAGTTTTTCTTGAAAAAACGCTGTCAGGTATCATTTTTTGACATTTAATATTATTATAAATATTAAAGAATATTCTATTATCTATACGAATTGATTGCATTTTATACTTCATATTCATTGGATATAGAGTTAAAAAATTATAAAGAAATTAAATTTCATAAATCAGCCAGCCATGCTATAATCATGAAAACAGCTACTATATTAAGAAAATTCTAATTGACAAAAATATCAGTGTCAATAAAAAGAAAATGAATGTGGCAGAGAGATGAGAATGTTGAGATGGATGTTGGGGAAGATACGGAAAGATAGGATAAGGAATGAGAGGATAAGACAAGTGCCTCGAGTGATAGAAGTTTGTAGAAAGATACAAGAGAGACGATTACATTGGTTTGAACATGTCATGAGGACAGATAAAGAATATATTGGAAGAAGAATAAACCGCTTATTAGTTGAAGGTAGAAGAAACAGAGGAAGACCAACGAAATGATGGAAAGACTGTATTGTGGAACATTTGAGAGAAAAGTAACTCAATGAGAACAACAGGCACATTAGAAATGACTGGAAGAAGAAAATTAAGAATAGCGTCCTCTAACTATTAGGAAAATCTAAAGAAGAAAAATACGTCTGTGTCACGTGCAATTTACATAGTTTGTTTATGAAATAATTTTACTGGCAATAAAGAATTTTTTGCCAGAAAATTTATGCATGGAATGTCTGGTCGCGAATCTGGAGAACCATATTCGTTTCCGACCGACACCAAATATTTCGAAATTTAAAATGGCACAAAAGTGACCTCTATGGTGCACTCTCCACGCCAGTAATGAGTGCCCGTGAGGTAACGCCTGGTAAACTCCCTCAGTACAAATATGTCATGATCATTACCGAATCTGTGTACAAAGCAGATTGGCACACCCAGCAATGGGTAATAAGCCGTGATGATTTATTTATTTATTTATTTACATAATATACAGGATTGACGGAAGGTATTGTACCTAAATAATATTTAATAGTTATAAAACACAACTGATTCATAAATGTTACTTCAAAATCAAATATTGAAAAAAGCTTTCAGAACTATCATTTAATTGAATACACTTTTCAGTGAAGAGTCCTCTACTTATCTTCTGTTGAATCTTTGACGTTTTTGCTATCTTCGTCGTAAAAACAATGAAAGTTTAAAGTTTATGTTTGCAATGAATTTGCTCAAGTAGATAAACTTTAATGGAGTTCCATTTTATATCAAAACATTCCATGGAAAATTTAATATCAGTTTTAATGAATGGACATACCTATGTAGTTACTTGTTTGCACATACATGTCCTTTGTCGCTTTGTCCTATGCAATTTGCACATGGGATCGTAATTTAATCATGCTCAAGATTCTAGTCTGCTACTGCTATATAATTAATGAATTTGGTACTGGTTCTATATACAGCTCAGCTCGTCCAAAAATATACATAAATATACCTGCAGATTTGTAAAAATCATTGTGCACAAACTGTTTCTCTAAAATAATGCGTAATGAAAATTCCAAAACTCAATAAAACAGATTTTTTTCTTATTTTTGCCAACATTTGATATTTGAAGTTCGTATAAGATTAGATTCCTTTCAGCCGTATTCATAGAAAATTTAAGCCAAACTAAACTTGAATCATCTCGGTACTAACTTCTCTACTTATTCATAGAGAAAGTTTAACTTTAGTCCAGAACTACGTCAGAACTACCATCGGACTATATTTAGTCCTGCCTCTTATTTTATCGATGGATTAAGCTCACTTTTTTGGTACAAATTTCTTCTGAAAGCAGAGTTTCGTGTTTATATCATGAAATAATGAAGAAACCCAAAAATATATTTGGATTTGGACAGAATTTAAACAAATTTATTGGTTATTAATTAAATTGTAATAATGAAATGTTTACATATACATATGTATGCTTTATAATTATTATTAGATTTAAGAAAGATATTTTAGAAATTAAACCTTTATTGGAAAATAATAGTAACAATCTGCCCACAAATGCAAGTGTGTACATAGTACAATTAGATATTTGGCAAAATAAAATTATCAACGCGAAGCCGATACACATATACGTATAAATTCAATGTAACAAAAAGTTTGTCTGTTTGTGACAGATACAAATATTTATTTGTTTGCAACTTTGACAGTTAAAATGTTACTGTGCATGTTCAGTAAGAGAAATAGACCATGGCCAAGTTGAACCAAGGTATTAACGGCGTATTAGTTAATACCGGACTAAAGTAGTACGAAATTTCATTATAAATATCGAATGTTTAGTCCGTACTAACCTAGGATTACTTAGTTCGCCTGTCATACAGGACTATATTGTTTACTATGAATGCAGGGCTGCTTATTTTTAATCAAGATTATTCGAGCTTCTTTTTAGATTGTCACAAATATCATATTCTTTTGTTACAGATGTTAAATTGAATTTATTACAATTTTTTAATTAAAAATATAATTTTTACCTCTCGCTAACATTTTTATCATAATATTCATGCGTGTGTGTGTGTGTGTGTGTGTGTGTGTGTGTATGTATATATGAATGTTGGAAGAACAATTCCTCAATCTGACATTAATGGAAAGAGCTGAAGAGGTTCTGGTAACAACCGGAAGTAGTTTCTTGAAAAAATCATCTAAATATTATTTTTTGAAAATTTATTATTACAAATAAGAAAGAACATCAAATTCTAAATGTAATAAAATTTAAAAAATATTATATCTTCTATAGATTTAGAAATAAAAAATATAATATATAGAATAATCTAATGTAATAAATCGCAGTCTAAACTACACCAAGGAAACCAATTGACAAATTCAAATATTTACAATTGACAGATAAATGTCAGTGTCAAAAATCAACAGTTTTATTGATATTACTGAAAGCTATTTCTGGTAAGTATATTTAATATTTCTTATTGTTTAATTGTTAAATATTTCAAATTTATAGGTAAAATACATATATCCATAAGAAACACCGTCAATTCCATCAATGAATAGAAAGAATTTTTGACATTTAGATATTTCCTCTTAGAGTAGCATTTTTAGATATGTTAAGTAAAATACTATAATATAAAATGGAAATGACGAGAGGTATTGTTCTGGCCATAACAGATATTATAAATTTCTGATAGTAGTAAATCTATACAAAGTTACAAAAATATTGTCGCATTTTAAAGGAGTCGCAAAAAATCACTTTTGCTCCACATAATATTTTATATAATTTCTTCAAACATTGGTGTTTGTTTCTACGAGTAGAAATGAAATAACTTCTTTGATAAAAACATTTTATGACAATGACAAATTTTAAATGAATTATTTTTTTCTACGTTCCGTCGCCTTTAGATAAGAAAGATATTGTCTTGGTCAAAAAATTCATAGTCAGTTTTTAACGAATAAGCACAATAGGTAAAAATCGAAGACGATCCAAAACACGTGCAAGCAAAGCAGCTGTCAACAAGTAAGTGAACATTCAAAATGGCCGAGCTTGTCGACATAAGTGAGAGACATGAGTACCAACATAAAGCCACAAAAAGATCGAAATTCGAATATACGTAACCCGCGAAAATTCAAAATTCGCGATAGTTTTTGAACACACCTCGTATACAGGGTGGTGACCGCGACCCCGGAACATATAGGACTTTAACATGTAAAATCATACTTTCTTAATTTCCTGCTTCCCTAATTATTTTAGGTAAAAATGCTTCAAGTAAATGTTGTAGAGCATAAAATTCTGCATCTGAATCAATAAGCATCATTAATTTTGTAACGGCAGAAATTAGGTATGAAAATGTCAAAAATCACCTCAAAAATAGCAATAGCCATGAAATTGTGACAAAATAAATAACAAATGTCTAACGGTTTATCTGTCACCTTAGGGTAATTTATTTTTATTAGATATTATTTCTAATTTCTGTTTCAATTAACAATTATCTGTTAATTTAAATTGATATTTGTTCACTTGAACAGATTTTACAAATAATAATTAAATTAAATTAACCTAGCTTGAGAGATAAATCGTTAACATTTGTTAATTTTTTGTTTCAATTCCATGGCTATAGCTATTTTTGCGGTGATTTTAGACATTTTCATACCTAATTTTTGACGTTACAAGACATACAAAATTAATTTCGCTTAATGATTATGCCCTACAACTTTTATTTGAAGCTTTTTTACCTTAAATAATTAGGGAAGCAGGAAATTACGAAAATCTGATTTCACATGTTAAAGTCCTATGTCCCGGGGTCGCAGGTCACCATCCTGTATACTCGTACAGATGTTCTAAAATAGGGAACAATATTTGGGAAGTGTATCAGTCGTCACCAAGGCAAGAAAATAATCCTATTATACCCATGTTGATATGACTGACACATTTCCCAAATATTGTCCCCATATTTTTGAACATCTTGTATATTGCATCAGCTTTATTTTTTGTGAAAATTATGAGATATCCAATTTAAAAAAATTAGAAAAACTAATTGCATATCTCACTGTTTTGTACATTTTGAGAATAACAGTTTTAAGTGACAATCATAACTCAAACGAAACAATTCCGCATGATAGAAAATTGTTTCATTTTTCTCGTTGTTATTAAATGTTTCACCCTTGATGATAAATGCTTTAACTACAGAACAATGAAATACAATTTATAACGCATCAAATCATTACTTTTTCCTACCCTTGACACCAATTATCCATCGCCAACTACGAGCTACCGAAACAAAACCAAACCAAAAAATGCGCCACGTAAACATTTGTTTTCCAGACGTGGCCCACTCTGATAATTTTTCATATTGTGTAACATTTCATTACCCTGGGATGTATAAGGGTTGCTTATTTAAAGCGTCGCCCGGGTACGACTCCGTGTCGGGATAGCCAATTTACATAAAACAGTGGCACCCAAAAGTCAAACAATCATAACTTTACAGCAAATAAGTCTGTAACTAAATATAATTACAATAATAATTATTATTATACATTTATTAACTTAATGCATATTGCTGATTTTACAGGCTGTCCCACGACGAGCTTGCGCGACCTTTATTTTACAATTTATTGAATATTATTTTACAAAATTCAATATTGGTTTTCCAACATGGTTATTTTATTAAAAATAATTTCAAAGCAGAAGCATTTCCGATGTAACCGAAAGTATTCGCTAACTTTCTTATCTCAAATAGAATTTTAATTTTAAAGGAAGTTTTACATATGAAACAATAAAAAAAAATCATGAGCAATCATTTCTGGCGTAATTCTACTTGGTAAGGGAGGTATACGGATCGTGCTAAAAATCGCATATCGAGATTTTGATAAATGACCACGTTTTAAGATCCCTAAAATCCGATTTTAACATTTTCACGATGATGTCTGCGTGTGTGTGTGGGTGTGCGTGTATGTGTGTGTGACTATGGATCCTCTGGGCGCTCTAACTCAAATACTATCATTCAGAAAATTTCTACCTTATTCTAATATGGAAAGAAGCCATTGGATTTTGGTGTATTTCAAATAACCGGAAATGGCAATTTACTTGAAGCTCAAAATAGTTTTTCTTCAAAAAATACCTTTAAATGTTATTTTTTCGCAATTTATATTATAATAATTAAAGATTCTTAAATTTTCTACAGGTTTGCATTAATATTTTTTCTGTATATTTTATGGATAATTTATAAAATAATCTATAATTTAAATCCCGGAGCCTATGCTTTAAACACAACTCTTTGGTTACACAGTTCAGCTTAAATATATATAACTGACAGATAAATGTCAATGTCAAAAAATTAATAATAATAGTAACGTTTTAAAAGGAAAATGGAAAGGAACTTAATATAGTTTTCAGCATTAGTATTAGTAAATGTGTATTTATCGTAATAAAAATTAAATGGCGGGATTGTTGTGTTGGCCATATCATTTTTTTTTTGTTTACAAACGAACATTACTTCATCGTCCTACATATATCTCGTGAATGGAATCGAATTTCTATAATCTGAAAAACAGTATTATAAAGAAAGCTTTTGTTTACACTACTATAAATTTATAATCGAATTTTTTTGTTGAAAAATTAATTTGTACGTCAGGTCGAGAAAATAAAAAAGAAACGTTTTTTAAATGGACACCCCATTTGTTATTTTATTGAAACTTAATAATTTTTTGTCGTAATTATAAAAGTAAATACATATATGGTTTTTTAAATGAGTATTATGACGTGCGCCCCTGTGAGAATAGTACACGTGCCCCGCCGCTGAAAGAATGTACCAGAGCGATGACCCATATGACGCATCCCTGCGACGCGCCGCCTTGACGGTAACTGCGCCGTGACCTAGTTCCTTTGTATACAGGTCACTGTCGCCTCGCGAAGGTTCTACTAGGCCCGAGAAGGGCCTAGAAATAATCTGCCAGGTATATAACCCGCCACCAAAGCCAGCGAAGACAGTCTCATATATACAAGCAACCACATATGAACTCAGTGATATAAATAAACAGTTTAACAGTTGTTAACATAAATAAATGTAGTTATATAAATAAGTGTTGTGATATAAATATTGTATACATAAATAATCGTAGTGTTTAAGCATTTAATAATATTCTTAATGTTTATAATTATTTAATCATAGTGTTAGTTGTTTTTATTATCTTTTAATATTTAATCGTTAATTATATATCGTTTAATAAACGTATTCTTTTAGTTAATAATAATTGTCTATGTTTTACACTTCACCCATGTAAATAAAAACGTTACAGTATGTTGTCGTTTTATTTTATTGCGACTTGCGATTATAATCCAGGATTAGTTTTAGATATACATTATGCATTAGATATTGTATTTTATACATGTATAATGCATGTAATTTAAACTCACTCGAACAAAGACGTCAAATTTCTGCTGTAATTATTTTACGTAAACTAATCTATGCTACTATTGTACATTTATTATGAATAGAATCTATTTTCAAATTCCTAGAATATCATCCAGACACAAAAATATTTTTTATTTGAAAACTCCAAAATCAAATATGTTATCTAAATTACCTGTTCATCAAATGATAAATTATTTCAATATCTTAGAGGGTGAAATTGATATATTTCATAACACCAGTAACGAGATAAAGAAATATATCTCAATTTATTGAATATGTGTCATCCCTTATCCTTTAATTGGGCGTTTGCCTGTTGGGTAATGTATCGACAACAATAATAATAATAATGTATTCAAAAAGTTTAAGTTTAAATTATAAAACATTTTATGAGAAATCACTCACATGCCCTTGTCCTTAGCATTTTTCTTGGTGAAGTTTGTGAGTCTCTGATATAAAGCCTTGATTCCGGACACTTTGGGTGCACTGCGTCCTGCGGTATTGTTTTGGCCGGTGTGATTGTGGTTTTATGATCACTATTTTTATTCGTCGTGTGTTCACACTACAGTGTAATGCAAATTAATGGCCCGGATTAATCCGGATTATAGTGCCGTGTTTACATTTGTATTCTGATAGTGGGTACAATGGTTCTACGCAGAAATGAGGTCGTACACGAGTTTTCATTTTTACCTTTAATCGATAGAGTAATGAAAAATAATAGATCCGTCTTTTTTATTTTTGCTCAAATCAATGTTTAATAATGTGAAAATTGCAATTAAAAATGACATTGTTCAAAAAGCGGCTGTTTTCCCCGCTTCGTCCTTCGCTCACTAACGTCGCATCGCATTATCAACGGCCATTTTGATTTACACAGTAGGTTCTAAACGTTAAAGTGACATTTAAAGATAACCTGATATTTACGAGAGGAAACATGTCGGTGAAACGTTGTGTGGTACCATCGTGCCAAAATACTAGCGAAAATATATTCATTTCAATGCCTCGCGTGCGTTTCTGTAACTAAACGAACTTCTAGCGTCTAATCTCAAATCTTTACAAAGAAGCATAGCTGATGTGACGCGTGGATAACTTCAGGCCAAATGAAAAATATATTTATAAAAACGATAAGAATGTTGTTATATTAATATATTATATCATAATCCCCCGTACGTACATTTCTGACTTGGTTCGAACATACGTTAGAAATGTACATACGAGGGATCACCAGAAACGCGCAGAATTTTTTTCTGCACATTTTGATGCGCATAACTCATGTTACCTGAAAAATGTAGATACGTGGTATCACATCTTAACCGGCGATATGTAATTTTCAATTTATAGACTATATATTCTTTTTCTTTTAGAAATTATGTGTTCATATGGTCTCTATGTCTCTATGAAATGAGTCTGAACTTGCAGTTCTGAAACGTGACATCACAACATGACTTTTAAAAAATATTTTAAAACAATTTTATACAACAAAAAATGTAAATGAAAAATAATTTCATTGTACAGTACGATAATTTAGACTATGCTTGTTCGATTTAAACAAAAGAAAAAAAATTATATATATTTTATTTAGTTAATGTTTTCTTTTTATAATTGTAATAATTATTTTCTTTTTGTTACAGGTAAGTGATTACTACAGAATCTCTTTAAACAAATTGTGGTAAGTTAAATAAACAAATATAAATTCATAAAAATGAAAACAAAAGTCAATCATTAATGTTAAGTAATACGTAACAGCATTTTACAAGTTTTGAAATTATTTTTAAAAAATTGGTGCCACGTAGCCCCAATTTTACGTTAAGTGACTGGTTGTAAATTGGGCAGTTCGGGTTCGATTCCGACGTCTAACTGAAAACCTGAAAATTATTTCCAATTAAGTAATCGCAGATTTGAGAGCCCATGAGGTGATGGCTGGTAAACGCCTCCTAGGGTATCGTTTTGTAGTCCTTGTTTTATTATTGGTGACTTTTTATAAAATAATCAGATTAGAATGAATGAGAATAAGAAAATCAGGTAAGCCATGAAAAACGAAATTTATAACAAAATTTATCTGTCATTTGAAATGAAGCTACGAAAATTAAGTTAAAATTTACTTAATGAAATCATTATCACTGTAAAGCCTGTTTTACATATGTCAATTTTAACAACTTGGCCAGGTTCTAGAAATCTAAAATTAATTTCTAGTTTATATTGAAATATCAAAAGACATTGACATGTAAAAGTCATTTAATTAAATTGATGGTGTATTATACAAATTACTAGAAAACATTAAAAAATTGAAGTTAAAAAAGAACATGTTCTATTTCTACCATAATTAGCGGCTTAAAATTGACGCAAAAATTAACAAATGTAATGTAATTGCAAATGTTTTAAGCACAATTTCTATAACTTGATCAAGGTAATATAGGCTTTAGTAAATGTATAGAATTAATCAAAGAGGGTTTTGAAATTATGATTTATAACTTGACATATTTTAAATCAGTCTGTAATTAATTTAATAGTATTTAAACTCCCAGAATTTGTTTGCCTGCTTTGGCAAGTTTTAAGACAGAAATTAATTTGACAACTTTAACATTTTTTAAGTCTCCCAGAAATTAGTTTGAAAGAATTCATAAAAGAACATTGATTTGTAGCTTTTAAAGATTGGAAGGAAAGAAGGAGAAGTGAATTACTGACAAGAGAACTAGTTTGAACATATTTAAAACAAAATTCTCAAAAATATGAACCATGTGTCTCATTCTCGATTAATGTAGCGTTATCCTCGTTTGCAAATTTATGGTAAACATTAATAATATTGTAATACGAGGAGGGGGGGGGGTGAAACCCGCCGATGTTAAAGGGCTTCTTTTACCAACGATAACGACTTTAACTAACTGGTGGTCGCTTAGATAGTCGACCACGATGATTTTACAACGAAGAGTTACTTACTAAAATAGGTTAGTATAAAACTAGTGATCATGTTCTCATAAGGTCACTACTAGATTATTTTAAATACTAGTAAAGTATATGTAGCAACCCTGTACTATTAAAACGTTGAATGAGACGGATAGATATATAGAGAAATAAAAATGTTAGCATGAAATGAAAGATCTGTTAATACAGGTTAGAGTGCTACTAGACAAGAGTAGACATAACCTGTAAAATAACCACAGATTTGACAGTTGTGAGAGCGGTGAAATAGTGGTGTTGTACTTATTGAATATGAAAAATAAGATTATTTAAAAAATATATAAATAAACAGGAGCGTGGGGAAAATTTAACACAAGACGAAACAATATTTTTATTAAATTTAATTGAAGAAAATTTAGAAATAATAGTGAACAAAAGATGGTAAGATTTTAAAAGAACCTTTAAAAGTTTTTTATTTGTAACAAAGAAATGCTTGATTACAATAATGAAAATGTGATTCCAACTAAGAAAATTACCAATAACACAAAAAATTGATTAATTGTTCTTTATGTATTTACAACAGAAATTTTTGATTATAATAAAATTCGATTGGAATATGTAATAAATATCAGTAATTACACAAAAATAAACTGATTATAATCGTTGTTGGATTTAGACGGAAAACTAATCAGACTACAGGCAGCAAAATCGTTAATTCGCCACTGAAAATGGCAAGTAGAAGAAGAGGGTATTTCTTAAAAGTACAGCAAATTAAGCAGCAGTGGGTACGTAGAGTAATACTAACTTGTATGTCTGCATATACACTACCACCGTTTCTAGATATTGGTTTTATATCAATTCTGATTAAATCAATTATTTTTCTTAAACTCTTTTTTGAAAATCTATATATTTTTATACTCCATCCATCTTTACATCTTTTTAAATAATTTTTAATTACCATGACAGTCTTATGATTGACGGGTAATAGTACTTAATATTGTCTTTTGTTGCTACTAATTATCACTATTAAATTTCTCTTTTATTAGGTACTACTAAGTTATACTTGGACTAATTTTACTGTATGAGCGCAAATAATTTAATAGTGAGTAGTTGCAATCATTAGTAGTGCTAATAATATTTAGAAAAATGTTATAGCTTGGCTCATTATTATTAATGAAACTCAACATGACTAAATCTGACCATATATTTACTCCATAAGAGTACAAACTAGACTCTTATGTCTTGTTGACACAAGTATCTAAGCCCGTCTACTTAACAAAAAATCTGATGTGGCCAGCACAATACCTTCCGTCAATCCTGTGTATAAATTTTCTTGCAAAAGATTATAAATTTTTGGTATTATGTGATTCCCTTTCTCGGCAACTGAATTCCATACTCCTGATAACAAACAAACCACATGAAATAAGAAAATTATGAAATTTTGATTGAAAAATTATAACACTTGTCAGTTATGGACATAATTAATTGCTGTCATGTTGACACGGGTCAAAGTCTTGTTACTGCACGCGCCCCATTCATAAATTTTCTTGCAAAAGATCCTATATTTCCAGTAAAGTCATTTCATTAACAAACTATGCAAATTGCACTTGACACTGACATCTACTTCTTCTTCTTTGGTTTTTCCCATTCGTTAGGGGGTCGCTATTTTTTATTTTCTTCTTCCACTCATTTTTGTTTTGCGTGTCGTCCTCATTCAGTTCCTTTTCTCTCAAGTCTTCTATAATACAGTCTTTTCATCTTATATTTGGTCTTCCTATGTTGCTTCCACCTTCTATTAATATATTCATCTCTCCTCATGACATGTTCAAACCAATGTAATCGTCTCTCTTATATCTAGAAACTTCCAACACTAGAGTTACTTCCCTTATTCTTTCATTGATTTACATTTTATTGATACTGACATCTGTCAATTTGAATTACCTGAATATATTAGCAGTTTCCATGGTTAAGTTAGCATAGCTGGCTGAATTATGAAATTTATATAAAATTTATTATCGTTATTCTTCTTTAACTCTATATCTGTTGAATATCAAATATAATAGACAATCGTATAGACAATAATATATTCTTTAAGTTATAATAACATTTAACTGAGTTTTTCAAGAAAAACTGTTAAAATCTTCAAATGAGGGTACTTCCGGTTGACCAATTATAACCAAAATCTAATCAAGTCTGCATATGGTTGTAAGGAAGAGGAATACGCAAGAATTGTAATTTTTGGAATTCTAGTATTGGAGATATCGTGCCCGAAAAAGCGTCCACACACACACACACGCACACACGAACACACACACACATACAGACATCATCGTAAAAATAGTAAAATCGTATTGTAAAGACCCTAAAACGTGCTTATTCAATGAAAACTCACCACCGAATTTTTTGACCAAAGACAATACCTTCTTTACCTAGAGGTGACGGAAGGTAAAAAGACGTTATATCTTCGTGACAGGATATCTTAAGGGTGTAGCGTATCATATGGCATCCATACTGCCCACTCTCTCGCGCACGTATGCTTAATAATTTCAAGACTTGATTGTGAATAAACAAATGTCAAAGACCACTGACAGATAGACTAAACTGTCAGTTATTGAAAAATGATAATTATTTCTAAACAGAATTTTGACTAACAAAGATAACAAAGTTGAAATATTATTCCTGAATCTATAATATAGAATAGGTTATAAAAAGTTATTTGTTATTCGCCTTATCACAAAAGTATGTTCGTGTAAACTTTGTAATTGTTAACACAGTGTAAAACTTCTCCAACATTTATTTCGGCTTCGAACTTCTGGCCTAGCAACGACTTCAATAATTGCAAGAATTAACAAAGTAAGAATGAATACGCAATTCAAGTTTCATAGTTCCATAAATAACTACATAGTCTTTGCACGCAACCGGCCATACACGACTGCACTGCGTGTTCGTTGCACCAGAGATTCAGATAGCAGATGAAGCAACGAACCCTACTTCATGCATTGGAGATAGGGCGGGAGATTTATGAACCCCGTCGCATTAAATTGATGAATCGATGCTTCAACGTAGATACAAGTTTTTATACTTTGGGAGATTACTAAAATAAAAAATAGATACGGTGTTGGATTAAATGAACTTTTCGTACAAGTGCAGCTAGATGAAATATGACAGAAACAATTTAATTTAATAATATTACTACGTTGCAATAAATCACAAACGTCATATATATTCGACTATTATGTTTCTATCACGTTAAGTTAGTTAAGCTATTACTTTTTCCTTTATACAGTTACATAGTTACCAATCTAATTAAATATATAAACGCAATCCAAGTATTCCTACTATATAATTCATAGAAATATGAACTACATATTATAATTTTCTTTACTAGTTACTATATGCAGTTTTATTTTAATCTAGGAAAAATAATTTCTTTCAGATTTTTATATACAGATTGTCCCCTTTAAGGTACGAATGCATTAAATTAGACAAAAGTTGCCCCATTAGTGGGCCATTTTAGTGGTGTTTCGTTTGTTTGAAAAAAAATCATAGGTCACTTAGATATGGGCAAAAAAGTATTTTTTTCATTTTCGTTTTTTCACAATTTTTACCTTCCGTCACCTATAGGTAAGGAAGGTATTGTCTTTGGTCAAAAAATTCAGTGATGAGTTTTTAGTGAATTAGCATGTTTTAGGGTTCCTAAAACACGATTTTACCATTTTTGCAATGATGTCTGTATGTATGTGTGCCTGTGTGTGTGTGTGTGTGTGTGTGTGTGACAAAAGTTTCAGATCGCATAACTTCAATACCACGATTCCAAAAATTATAATTTTTTCGTATTCCTCAAGTTTACATCCAGAAGAACAAGTGATTAGATTTTGGTTATAATTGGTCAACCGTAAGTACACTCATTTGAAGATTTTAGCAGTTAAATATGATTTATTGACATTTCACGTTATTATAAGATTATAACTTAAAGAATATATTATTCTCTATACGAATTGATTTCATTTTATACTTCATATTTAATAAATATAGAGTTAAAGAATTATAAAGATATTAAATTTCATAAATCAGCCAGTTACGCTAACCATGAAAATTGCTAATATATTCAGATAATTCGAATTGACATATGTATGTCAGTATCAACAAAAAGTAAATGAATGTGGCAGAGTTGAGGATGTTGAAGTAGATGTTGAGGAAGACACGGAAAGATACGGTAAGGAAATAACTCTAGTGTTACAAGTTTCTAAAAAGATAAAAGAGAGACGATTACATTGGGTTGAACATGTCGTGAGGAGAGATGAATATATTGGAAGAAGAATGAATAGCTTAGTAATAGAAGGTTGAAGAAACAGAGGAAAACTGAATGAGAACGTCACGCAAAACAGAAATGAGTCGAAGAAGAAAAAAAATAACGACCCCTAACGAATAGGAAAAACTAAAGAAGAAGAAGATGTCAGTGTCAAGAGCAATTTGCATAGTTTATTTATTAAATAATTTTACTGGAAATTTAGAATCTTTTGCAAGAAAATTTATGTATGAAATTTGTACATAATACACAAGATTGACGGAAGGTATTGTGCTGGCCACAACAGATTTTTATATTTTTATATACATTTTTTATACGTTCTGCGACTTTGTTAAATAATATGTTTAACAATTATATATATTTTTTAAGAATATTTCCATGTTTAATTAAATATACACACAAATATTACGTACGTTTATACCAACTTTAATCTTCTGAAGAAGAAATGTGGGGTCGAAATTGTCGAGACTGAAGTAATAAATTTGGTTGAATGCCAGAAACTTTTACATTAGATTTATTGTCAAGTTTGATCGATCAATGGTCGTATGGTAAAGTTTCAGACAGTAAATAGATCCGCTTAGTAATTTAATTACTATTATAATAGAATAAAGCAAACAAGTTTTAGTGTTTCTCGAAAAATGAATAAAATCGAACGAGCTGGGTTCTACTTTGGAAGACACCATAGTTTTAGTCAGTAAAATATGGGCTGCTGAATTCAAACGTGCAACGTGGTCGATCCGCAACGCAATTGTCGAAAAAGTTCACAATGCCGTGTTCAATGATCGACGAGGGAAAATGCTTGAGCATCAGCCCAAAAAATGGATGGAAGAGGGTGAAAGTGCTCCAAAGAAAGCAAAGACTGTTCCATTAGTCTGAAAGGTAATGGCGACAGTATGGATTCACAAGGTTTGATGCTCAAACTTTTGTAACGTGCACCACTGATTGAAGAGTATTCGGGCGCCGCTACTGGTGGAATGTTCCTGAGCGATGACGTAATCCCGGCGACGGAATAACCCATACGCGATGATGCCGTGTTATTGACCGATGACCTTAAATCTATTGTGTTTGGTATCACTGTGGCGTCGGACGGTTCCAGAAGGACGCTGGACTGTATAAATACCGTCCGAACGACAGTGGGGATATAGTCTGATATATAGAAGCGACGAGCAATGAACAGTTGCTACCACACTCACGGTACTCGACAGATTTAGTCCCCTGTGACTTTTTTTGTTCCCAAATCTGAAGAAATGGGTCACTGAAAAAATATTTACTTTAAATACGGAGGCCATCGCTGAGACAAAGGTTTATGTTAAAGAATGGGGTCATTTCACATTTTCTAATTTATTTTTTTCTTAAAAAAATTAAATATGTAGGTGTATGTTTTACACCTTAAAAGTCTTTAGAATCAGAGATATGATTTTTTTAAAGTTGTCTTTAATTTCAAATATTTGGACGCTGACGTCACGGTTATACGTCACGGCTTGTCGGATGCGGCAGTAGCTCTCTACCGGTTGTGTTTGGAACTATAATTGTTTAGGTTATCGCTTGTCAGTTTGATTTTGTGACAGCAACATATTGTTAACGAAGAACATATTTCATACAACTTTTGGTATTTATAATGTTTTATTTACATACCTTTACTCTTAACTTTGCTGTTATACCTTGTTCAAAGATATTTCGTTATGGCTTTAACTTACTAAGGCTGTGGTGAACCGCACACAGCAAGAGATTCTACCTGTTGGCGTCCAGGGTAGGATTGCAAAATATTTAAATTCGGAAATCTCTAATCTCTGTGCGCATTACGTATTTCAGATTTACTTGAAATAATAATGAATTCGCAAAATTAAATTAAGTCTTTTACTATTACTAGAAATATAAGATGAGAAGAATCGTCCTTGAGCGATATTAATACATATTAGGGAAACTAAGATATCAAAGGCATACCTAGTGAGTAGGTATATAAATGAGTTTTAAAAAAATTAAAATCAGTAGTAATACTAACTTTCGTACTGAGGTCAACAATATACGTATTTAATATGTGGCGACCATTTGAAGAAGACAATACTGATGTTTTACCAGTTGAAAATTGTGATAAAATTATAAAAAGTAAAATTAAATTGGGAAATATTCAATACATACCTGTCCTTGCACCCCTATAAATCAAGCTTAAATCCCTAACAATAGACCCGCTGAGAGGGCCATAACGAAATATCTCCTAACAAGCTATACCTGTCACAATTTTAGGTTAGGTTGTTCACAACAGCAAACGGAAATCACGTGGACCGTAAATGTGTGTGAGAGGAATGTCTTTGTGTGAGTAACAAGCCGTGGTCACGAATTTTCAGCCGCGAAAGTTTATTAGCAAATTTATGAATGAAAAGTCGCATATTTCATGTTATTTTATATTACTATATTTATTAAATGAGACGGATTTCACGATTTTATAAAAAAAACAACGATTTTTTTATTTTGAAATGACCCCATTAGAGGAATGTTATCTGATGTACAAAATATTCAGGTATATGAATTTTTGCAAGTACCCATTTAAACACTGAACTAGGAAATGCCATAAATACATTACTATATCTTGCTGAAAATAGATGGGTGACTACGGAACCTGCATTATAGCAGAATAACAAAACAGGGGTGCATTTAAAATATAGTAAACATTTTTCATTTATTTTGATTATAATAAAATATTTTGACATTTAAACTATTCAGTTTGGTAATTCTATGAAATAGTATTATTTTTAATTTCATATGACAGTAGTTCCGACTCGAGGATTTATTTCACGTGAGACGAACCAATCATAATTCGCGGTATTAAAATACATCCCTGAATCCTGTTGTTAAGGTCATTTTAAATGCCTCCTAGTTGGAGACAATTCTAGTCTTTTATAACAGAATATGTAAACAGAATATGTAAAGGTGAGTTTTTTTTAAAATCAAATTATGAGACAAACTTATGAAAAGAAATATGAAATAATTTAAACGTCAACTTTCATTCGATAGTCGTAAAGAAGTTAGAATATCGTTGGTTAACAAAAATTATTTTCTGCATTTACAAAACTCACATTAGACGCAATTCATCATATTTTATTTTAAATTCATCAATCAAAACACCTGCTTCAAACTTTATAAAACTGCAGAGCAACTATTTCCACAAACAGTTCATATAACTTATATCATTTATCTAACAAATGCAACTATCATTTAGTTTCGCAAACCTTCATTTGTAAAATACACTCGAGTGGTTTCTGTGCAACAAACAACTGCACAATTTGTTTCTGCATTACAAACAAATGTCTTTTACATATTTCATCTTCTGCGCTATCGAACGCGCACCGGAAAAAACAAGAAGCAGGGAATGAAATAGAAACGAAACGAGTGTATCACTGAACTTATATGTGTTGCCTGGAGTAAACATGAGGAAAATCGCTTTTCTTTAATGGAGGAAAATGGTTCTGGTTCACGCGACTAGCGACTACTTGTGGTTTTGTTCTTTCTTTCGTTGCAGATTTGCATCACTGGTGTGCAGTAAGTGATTTTTTCCTCCCTATAGTTTACTAACAAAGGAAATGTGGTGCAAGCATGTGCATGCATTTGTTTTGATCTCAGAACAAAGACATGGAGTAACTTTTGCAATTTTTCCAACCGGAGATACAGTTACAAATGTTAAAAACAGAAAATATAAAAACAATTACAAGAAACGTAAACAAAAATAAGATATTGCTAACACTATTCAGAAATGCAATAATTCGTACGACTGCACTTTCCCTTCACTCTGAGGTCTCCACTACTATAAATTCACATTCCAGATTCCAAATTTTACTATGAATATGAATTCTATCAGTTACGTAGAACGGTTCAAACTATCCCAAAAGAGCTAAAATGTGCTTAAGAAATGATAGCTTTTAATTTGAATATTTACTTTTGAGTATTTTATTAGTATTGTAAAATATGTGAATAAAATAATAAGTTTATAAAAAAAAATGTTTCCATGGTTTACTTGGCTAAATTAACTAGAAACAATGTACATTTTTTTTATTTTTAAACATTAATAACACGTTTATTTGAAAAAAATGTACATAAACAACATTACCTTATTGTAAAGAAAAATAAACTCTCCGATAAAAAAATAAAAAAATATATGGTTCCATTTAAAAAAAAAATTGTCCCAAATTTTGGGAACCAGTGATACATTTTTTCTTGTCGACATAAGCAATTTTTACCTCGCGCTAAGAGAGGTATTGGAATCATGCTAAAAATCGCATATCCAGATTTTAGTGAATAAGCACGTTTTAAGGTCCTTAGAATCCGATAATAACATTTTTACGATGATGTCTGTGTGTGTAACAGTAATAAGAAGAGTTGAATAGATTCTGGTAACACTTGGACAACCGGAAGTAGTAGTAGTTTAACAAGAATTAGAAAGTTATTAGAAATATTAAAAAACTAAATTCTCTATCCGACGCATTTAAAAAAAATCTGTTGTGGCCAGCACAATACCTCTCGCCACTTCCTTTTTTTGGTTACATAAGTATAGGGCGCGAACAGTAATGTTACATTTTTGGGCTTCACAAGCAGATGTGTGGGCCCGTTTCACAATGATAATTAGTAATTATGTACATAGATGTCAAATGTTAGAATTTTTCATTAAAATTTTTAAGATTTTCTAAATTTACGTCAATTTATCACCAGGAGTTTAAAATTTACTTGTATGCCTTAGATATTTAACATTTAATTCTGCTCCACATGGAATTGGAAAATCACTAAATTTAGAATGAGAAATTTATACATAATTACTAGCTATCATTCTGACATGGGCCTCCATATCTGCTTGTCAAGGCCAACAAAAGCATATGACTGCTCGCTCCCTATTGTATTTAACATTTCTTGTATACTCTACACCAAAAATTCTACTTACGCATATATCTATTCCATATATATTTAGATTGTTTAATTTTAAATTCATTTTTGATGAAGAAATTTTGTCCTCTTCTAATTTTTCGAAATGTTTCCAATTCTATTAATACATTAAGAAATAATAAAATGTATGTACTTCCCAGAAAAACTCTTCAGTAATGTCTTCGGATTTCTGACACTGACATTTATCTGTCAGTTACAAAAAAATTAAATTTTCAACTATTTTCCATGGCCATTCTTTCGGCTGTAAAATTTATTATAACAGATTATTTTACATATTATATTTCTTTTATCTCTAAATCTATAGAATATATTATAAATTATTTAAATGTATCAGAAAGAAAATTTATTTTTCTTTAATATTATCAAGAAAAAATTTCAAAAAATATTATTTAGAAGATTTTTTTTCAAGAATCTTCTACTTCCGGTTGTTCAATTGTTACCAAAACCTTTTCAGATCTTCCCATGAATGTCCGATTGGGAAATACGTAGTTAAACAAATTTAAAGTCTTATAGTTTTTGAGTAATGGTCCTTCCAACATCCTACATACATACACACACACATACATCCACACACACACACACACACACACACACACACACACACACACAGACATCATCGTAAAAATGTTAAAATCGGATTGTAGGGACCTTAAAACGTGCTTATTCAATAAAATCTGGATATGCGATTTTTAGCATGAATCCAATACCTCTCTTAGCGAGAGGTAAAAATATTATACCTTCTATAGATTTAAAGATATAGATATATAATCTATAAAATAATCTGTTGTAGTAAATCTCATATCCATAGTAACTATTTGAGAAATTTAAGTGTGTGTAATTAACAGATAAATGGCACTAATGTCAGTATCAAAAATTCAGAAATAGTACTGAAGGCTTTTTCTGGGAACGATATTTAATTTTTTTTGTATTATTAATTATATATTTAATATTATAGGTATATTACATTAACCCTTCAGAAATACCGCCAATCCTGTTAATGAATTGGAAAAACCTCGAACATTTAGAAGAAATGGAAAATACGTAAATATAAAGATTAGGTGTAACTAGAACTTTTTGTGTGTACAAGAAATGTTAAATACAATACTTATATATACCACAATAGAAAGGGCGCGAGAGGTATTGTGATGGCCACAACAGATTTTTTAATATAATGTTAATTTACCAACCTCGTGTCTCTTCAAATAAAAATGTTACCAATAGTTAGCAAGCGTATAGAAAGCCTGTATAAACTGTAAAACATACTCGGTATATCACCTTTAAACATAAATTTTGAGAAGTACATTCTGTATGTGGATATTTCGAAAGCAAATCTTACGTGAGAAAATATATTCTCCGGGCTTATATGCATTGCGTCTATTGATCAAAATGATTCCACATTTCCTATAATGTATCTTGACATCATTTGCCTTTTTCTTCAAATCCACTGAACGTGACCAGAATCCTTTATACTCCAGTAAAAAAACAAAACTCAATACAGAATATCTTTCATTCTTATTTTTTGTTGCTACATCTTTTCCTCTTAAATAAATCATATTTTCCGAGCAAGTTCTATCGAAAAATTGATAGAATAACGAGACCTTAAAGTTCCATGTTGAATTTATTTTAAACAAATATATACGGGCACAACCCCAAATGTATTCGTACCCTCTTAAAAAAATATATTAACAGCAAGAAGAAATATTTTTTTAGATTACAATAGTTAAGAATATATTTGGGCATTTTATTTTATGTATTAATAAAGTGTACTGGATTTAAATATAATGTTATTACCTAAATTTATCATTTTAACAATAATCTATGGGCAAATATATGACAACAGACACGTGCTATTTTTTTTTAGTTCCAACAGTAAATAATACAATATTTATGTTAGTATTATTTATAAAACTGAAGGTAAAGGAAAGACAATATATTCAATTAATTATACTATATTAAATTTTATCACGTAATAGTTATTTGACTATAGTGTGTTAATAAGGGCGATTAATGATCGAGACATTTTAACGCGTGAGCTCATTAATCGCCAATTAACACACGTGTTAGTTACAATATTTTTTCGTTGACCGTATCTTACTTAAATGGAAAATCTAATTTTATTCCATGACAATTTTTTATTAGGTTAGTAATGGTTGACCGAACGTCAAATTTTACGTCAGAAAATCAATAAGTTTTGTCATCAATTGTTTTCAGTGGGTGCGTTCAGTTTACTTAATGCTAGACAACACAAGCTGTTTTTTATGTTATTTGAGGAATTTTATACTTTCAAATTCATTTTAAAGGTATGCTACGTGAATATACCTAGCTAGTAAGTGTCAAAAGCATGACTTTTAATTCTGTCTACCTTTTTGCTACAACTTAGCGTTAGCAATACATGCTGTGTTCCATGTGGTGAACGCACCCAATAAATCGTTTATTAATAAAAAAAATCATGCATTAATAGGGGTCATTAATGAATGATTTTCTATACATTACGATAGCCTATTAATAAACGGTCGACGGAAAAATTATATTGAAAACAAGAATAAATAAACTTTTGGATGCTATGATTATTACTCCAATTCAACAAATTTTGATATGGTGTATTAATAGAGTGTATAGAACTTGAATATATTGCTTATAATAGAATTTGTTACGTTTAATAATAATTTATTTGTAAATAAACCATTGTCTGCATGTGACAAATGTTTTCGTCTTTAATAATTCGCAAATAATTTTTATTAAAGTAATAAAATTTAAGATGGCAATTAATTGAGTATATTGTCAGTTACCTTTACCCTCAGTTTTATAGATAATATTAACATAAATATTGTATTATTTACTGTTGGAACGAAAAATTTTGGGACTTGTCTTTTGTCATATATTTGCCCGTAGATTATTGTTTAAATGAGAAATTTAGTTAATAACATTATATTTAAATCCATTACACTTTATTAATACATAAAATAAAAAATTCCCAATATAATCTTAACTATTGTAACCTAAAAAAAAAAAAATTATTGCTGTTAATATATTTATTTCAATGGGTACGAATACATTTTGGGTTGGGCTCGTATTACATTGGACGTTGAAACAAAAACAATCAACATATCAAGAAGGTTTCCAATAAAATTTTAACTCATTCTACCGATAAAGTTACTCAGAGTATGGAGTAGCTATTTTGAAGCATGACTAGATGAATGTAATTTTATTTCCACCCCTCTATCCCTATACTCCGCTACTGACAGTGTTAATTTTCCAAGCCACCAGCTTTACAGAAACCCATATGAACCCTTTCTAACGATCACAGTCGCCTAACGAACCAAGTTTAATTCGATACCCGATCCAGCCCGATACAGATATCGTTTACCACGTTTACATTAGATATTCGGAGAGCGACGAGGTAATGTGGGGTAGTTGATGTGGATGATTTATTTTCCAGCAGTAATGTAAATGGACAATATAATGTAGCGTTTGACCTGTCGCTGTTCAAGTATATTGCACTTTACAAGAACAATATTTAGTTTCAAACAGAGCTTTTGTATGTTGTACTTGTATGTGAAGATTGTGAAATATACTTTATTCTTCGCGAAAATGTGTGGTTATTTCTTGTATTGTAGGTCATAATAACAAAGCCATACAGGTAGAATTTGAGTTGTAGATAAATTTGTGACAATGTTTTGAAATTAAAATACTGAAATGTCTTTTAATATTATTTCTAAATTATTATTTACTAATTTAATTCAAATGAGAATCTAATTCATTAATGACGTGACATGTTTTCCGCCAATCAACATTCGGATTCGCTCTAGTTACATATCTATCACAGTGATGATAAAAAATCTGATGTGGCCAGCACATAACCTCTCGCCGTATATTTTACCTGGCTGTATGCATAAAGCAAAGAATATTTTTATAAATACAAATAATATATTCATATAAATCTATGACGTATAAACTTCTTTATTATTCAATAATAGCATGTCTCAACATGAAGATATTTTACCATAAATTATGTTACAATAAATTACAAAGTAGAGTTTACCATATATAAATATTAGGCTGGTAACTGCAATTTTCAATTCGAACAACGTTGTTTACTTTCTCTTCATATTCTTCTAGTAAAAACATTAATTTTGGGCGGTCTAAAATGTATATATGGATTGTGCATCTATTCTTACATATCTTCTTTTACATTTTATTTTTTCATACATGTTATATCTAAATAACACTAATTCCCTTTAATAAAGTGACGGATAGATTGCACTCCGATTATTCTTATATCGATGTGTAATTTTGTCAATATTTACAACTTACTTGAGAAGAATTTGATAGCTTTTTCGCAATTCAAAGTTACTCTAGTCTATAGTACTGGTGTACATTGTCCCATAATGTTGAAACAAATTTAAGTCCTTCAACCTAGACTTGTCATCTTCATAATAGTCACAGATCAAGAACTAAGGGATTCTCCAAGTACATTTTTCTTTCATTACTCATTATTTCTGACACTGACATTTATCTGTCAGTTACAAATAATTTAAATTATCAACTATTTTTCATGGCATTCTTTCGGCTGTCAAATTTATTACAACAGATTATTTTATATATTATACTTCTTTTATCTCTAAATCTATGGAATATATAATAAAATATTTAAATGTATCAGATAGAGAATTTAATTTTCTTTAATATTACCACGAAAAAATTTCAAAAAATAATATTTAGAAGATTTTTTTTCAAGAATCTTCTACTTCCGGTTGTCCAATTATTACCAAAACCTTTTCAGATCTTCCCATGAATGTCCGATTGGGAAATACGTTGTTAAACAAATTGTAAGTCTTATAGTTTTTGAGTAACCGTCCTTCCAACATCCCACACACACACACACACATCCACACACACACACACACACACACACACATCCACACACACACACACACACACACACACACACACACACACACAGACATCATCGTAAAAATGTTAAAATCGGATTGTAGGGACCTTAAAACCAGGGCCGGCGCGTGGGGTGAAACAGTGAAGCGAATGTTTCAGGCGGCATATTTTTAGGGCGGCATTTGAGATGAAAAATATTTTTATAACATCATGTTGCTCGTTACAGTTTACATTATAGAACCCAATAATAAAATGTCTTAAATTTCAAAATGTGTTTTTATTGTAAGATAACGTTTGTGCAACGCGATGGGAAAGCCGTATAGAAGCTATCTCAGGTATCAAATCGGAGAAATATACGATGCACTGACAGAACTTTCCTTAAAAAAATATACAGATTGTGATACTAAATCTCTGGTGCGTGGGCAAAAGAGTATAAGTCAAATTTTGGTCAAAACAAGCTAATTGTGTTACTAGGTTTAATAATTCAGTATCTTTAGTGTGTTTATAACAGTATAAGTAAAGCTTCATTGTTTTGACCGTCAGGTTATGTGATCTTTTAAGTCTATGTTGAAACGTATTATTCACTAGCGACAAATAGAGTATAAGTCGAGTTGTACTGTTTTTACCAGAGATTTTAAAAATTGGTCCTAATAGTATATAGATGCACTTATACTGTTAGAACCACTGCATTAAATTTCCAAGTGTTCATTTGTACTATTTTACATGTAGCAACATAATCTAAAAGTTTGGAAGTGGCGTCTGTGAATATTGTTTTTAAGCGTTTTCATCACACATTCTCGTTCCAGTATGTCAGTTTTGTTGTACTTTGTTGGTTAATTTAGTATAAGTCATTTGTTAAATGTATGTTCCTGAGATCAAAGTAGTATGTCACTTATTTTTTTAAAAATATGTATTTTTTTTCTAAATTATGGTGTATGTTCGTTCTTGTGCCATTTTACAAACAATAATCATTTTTTATTTTATTTTTAGTCTTATCAATGATCTTACAAGACACGTTAAACATTCATACTTATCTCCTGCGAAATACAGTTTTTGTACTTATACTCTTTTGCCCACGCACCAGAGAAATATAAAAGCAAATGTTTGGCCGACAAAAATTCAAAATTTAAGTTTATTTGTAGTGTTATAGTTTGGCATGATATTCTGTCGCAAATTAACATAGGATTAAAAATATTACAAAATAAATCTTTAATTTTATCAGAATGTGTCAAAATTTTGAGAAACATTCATTCTTTTTTGAAAGATTATCGTTTAAACGATTTTAAACAAATGTTACGTTCGTTAAAAGAAATTACGAAAGAATTGGAAATTGAGACAGAATTTGAACAAATACGTTCGATTAGAATTCGTCGCAAATTAAAACAATTTACGTATGAGGGCAGAGATACACCTATATAAGATCCTTTTAAGATAAAATTGAATTTTTCAATGTAATTATTGACGTCTCTATATATTCAATTGAGGAACGTTTTTCACAACTAGAAAATCACAGCAATATTTTTGAGTTTTTATATAACATACCATCCCTTGTTAACAAAGAATTGGATGATATTTTTAAAAATTGTCAATTTGCATGTTCATTTAACAGATGATATTGAACCTTTAAATTTGTATAATGAATTTTTACTTACAAGAAACATTTTAAGCGGTGAAATGACGCCTTTAGATGTTTTAAATTATATAGATAAATTTCTTTAAGAATTCTAATAACGCTGCCTATAACTATCGTTCATTTTCCAAGTTGAAACTGATTAAAAAATATTTACGTTCGTCAATGTCCCATAAAAGGCTCATAGATTTGACAGTATTATCAATTGAACAAAGCAAAATTAATTAATTATGATGATATAATTGATGATTTGGCTAAGAAAAAATCTAGAAAAGTTAGACTCATGTAATGTATATAAACATAAATATGTTCATTTATATTTTTTAAATATATACATTCATTATTCTTGAAATATTTTATTTTTCTTCATTTTGTTATTTAATTTTTTAAGTTATTTTGATGTGATAATAAAACATAAAACTTATATTATTTTGTTATTGTCCCGACTAAAACACACAATAAATATAAGGGCGGCAAATTGAGCGCTCGCTTCAGGCGGCAAATATGTGCGAGCCGGCCCTGCTTAAAACGTGCTTATTCAATAAAATCTGGATATGCGATTTTTAGCATGAATGTAATACCTCTCTTAGCGAGAGGTAAAAACAAAGAGCCAAGCTCACCTTTTACTAAATTTTACAACTAAGAGTTACTTACTAAAAGAGGTTAGTGTAATACTAGTGATAATGGTTCTTATAACTTCACAACTAGCTTATTTTAACCAGTAGTAAAGTATATGTGGCAACCCTATAGGTACTATTAATGAAAACGTTGAATGAGAGGGATAGATATATAGAGAAATAAACATGTTAGCATGAAATGAAAGATCTCTTAATACACGTTAGATTGCTACTATACTAGAGTAGACATAACCTGTAAAATATCCGCAGATTTGACAGTTGTAAGAGCGGTGAAATTGTGAAGTGTTGTACATAATGAATATGAAAAATAAGATTATTTTAAAAATTATAAATAAACGGGAACGTTTGAAATTTAGACACAAACGAAAAAATATTTTAACTAAATTTAATTGAAAAACATTTAGAAATAATAGTGAACAAATGTCAAGATGGTAAGATTTTAAAAGAACCTTTAAAAGTTTTTTTAATTGTAACAAAGAACTGCTTGATTACAATAATGAGAATGTGATTCCAACAAAGAAAATTACCAATCACACAAAAAATTGATTATAATAATTTTTAATTATCACGACAGTCTTCTGATTTACAGGTAATAGTACTTAAAATTGGAAAAATTGCAAGATAAAATGTGAAAATATTCATTAGAAAATATAATTCATTAGTCACGTGACATGTTTTCCGCCAGTCAACATTCAGAATCTCCCTAGTTACATGTCTATCACAGCGATGATAAAAAACAAAGAAATTATCACCTTATTTATAGTCGTTACTAAGGGATCTATATTTACGACATTGACAGTTAATTTTGAGTATAAAATAAGTAATAACAATAATTCAAACTCCGATATATTAAATAAAACTCGTAAGTACCATGTTTTAATACATTATGATTATGTATATCAAAAGTTAGGTTAACATAATGTGTTACAAAAATTCATTATATTCTCTTATTAAATATAAACTCGTGATATGATTAATAATCGAAGATATTGCTCGTGAAACCGAAGCAGCACATTTCACACGTCCTTCGGACTCGTGAAATCTGCAGCTCGGTTTCACTCGAGAATATCATCGATGATAATCATATCACTTGTTATATTACGTATGAAAATACTTTTACTTCGTATAAATATACACTAAAAACTCAACACAGGTGTAATTTTTTATTGAATTCTATTTCTATTAAATTTAGGATAAAAAATTGACAATATGATATAATATCAAATTTAAATTTTCAAATTTCTTTAATTTCTTAGTATTAAGATATTTTTGCATTTTAAAATGATGAATATTTAAGTACACTTCTTATTATATTTTTTAAAAAGAATTTTACTTTGAAGCAGTTGATTCAAAAATTATTTTTTGATCAGCCTGATGGAAATTTCTTTATTCTCTCTCCTTTATACGTATATTAAAGCTAATATCGCTTAACAACCTCCGTTTGTAAATTTAGGAATGTCTTAATTTTCAAGTAATTCTATACCTATACACGGTGTTAAATTCAAAACTTTAGGAGCATAAAGTACAGAACGCCCTTTTTGTGTTTCACCCAGTTTGCCTAATAGTTGGGTTTAACACAAAAAGGCCGAATTCTACTCCTAATAACATACACTCTTATTTACTTGGTTTTTCTTTTCCACCATCTCTTTAAAGAGAATATTTGCATTTACACTGAGATGCATGAATTTTCGTGTAAAACCTGAGTATAGTATCGATTTTAACCATAAATAAAATTGTGTAGGTAAGATAACAAATATTGATATTGTTTGAAAAGAAGACATATATGATAAAGTGTAAGTATATCATGTGAACGTAGTGGCGAAACCCGATCTTCTTAGCGTTGTAACCGCAATTTACCAATTCAACTGGAAAGTAATGTAATACACGCTTGTAGAACATGGATACATACAAGAAGAAATAAAATTGACAGAGGAAATTAATAAGTAGATTTTTTTGCAGTCGTATGTGTATGTAAAACTTATAAAATTTTATGCTTTTGCTGAAAGAAAAGTTTAATAAAAGACTCTGTTGTCGAGACCAATTAGTCAACATCTCCATAGGGTTGATTATTATTACCAAAAATTAACTCTAAGGTTAAATGTCTTTTAGTCTTTCAGAAATACCTAAGCAAACTCAATTAACGTGTTTAGAAATATACCAAAATTAGAGTTTGTAACAAATTCAAAATATTCAATTTTCATTAAAAATTTATAGTCCAGTCAATAGAAGTTTTTTCTCTACAAAATATGGGGCAAAAACGATTTTAACATATGCTGTTTAGGTCGAGACGGGAATAAAAAATTCAAGTTTTCGACCTTGGGGAGGATCGGCTCGAGCCGCCATCTTGGATTAAAGGTACATTTTTTTTTTGTTTTTAGCCATTTTATTGAAAATAGTAGCCCATATGAAAATTTTACAGGAATACAAAATTAAAGCTCGTAATGTAATGTAAAAAGTAGTTACCCGAATAACAATTCACGACAAAAAAAATACGCATAAAAATTAACAATATTCGGTATATGATACTCAGGGCCGGTATTTTAATCTAACAACCATTTTTCTGCGTATTTCAATGTCCAAACAAGTTATTAGGTACCTTATAAATTGTTTATTCGCTATCAAATTTGAGAGGAACTTACAGTACATAATAAATTTGTTAGCTACCTAATAAAATTTAAATCTGAAATAAAAAATATAGTAAAATAGAAATGTATTGATGAAATTTATTATAGTATATTGGAAGAGGAAAAATTTGAAATAATTGATAATATTAATACGGAAAATTTATACTGTACGAAAGTACGAAACAGAACTAATAATTTAAATTTGTACGAATTTTTTCAAAAGTTTCGGATTTTAAAACCTAGCTTAAAATATATTTTAGAAATAATTGAAAATAAATATGTAAATATAAATATGCCATCATGGCATATTACCCATTGCTGGATGTGTCAATATGCTTTGTACACAGATTTTGGTAATTATGAAGACATTCGTACCATGTGGGTTGTTTGCCGGGTGTCACCTCTCGGGCACTCATTGCTGGATGGAGAGTGCGCCACGGGGGTCACTTTTGTGCCATTTAAAATTAGAAATAATATAGGCATCTGTCGGGATCGAATCCGAGTCTTCAGATTTCCGACCAGTCATTCAGGAATATTTTATAAGTGTAATTATATAAAATATTCTTTTGGAGTTTTTTGGGGTTATACATATGTTAAAATCGTTTCTATTCCACCTTTTATAAGGCAATAGCTATTTGTGTATTAAGAGCGCAAAATAGGACATTGTCGATTGAGAGGTTCTCTCGAAACCGACAATGTCCATTTGCGCTCGAAACACACACAAGATTTTTTCTACAGTCGCCACAGTGGGGTCCTCCACCGTAAGAAAAAATAATAAAATGTACACTTTGTACTTACACTACTACTCAATTAATAAGGATTAATATAAAGAAAAAACGTCATTTATATTTAATTTTAATTTATCGTTATTTCCCATTCTTCTTGACCTATTGCTTCAATCTAATCTAAACATTTTATACTTTCGTTTTTGTAAATGAATGCCCTATTTTATTTTCACAATAGTGCGGTTTTTTTTGGTTATGTAATATACCGATAGAGTAGTTCTATGTCAGATTGGTTTGTAAGGGTGGTAAATGTGACACTACAGTGCCATTAGTTCCTGACTAAACGTTTCCATTAAGAATGGAGACAAGTGACATTTCTCAACATTGTATAGTTAGAAATTTGGACAGCGAGCGTTTTTTCTGCTTTGTCGCGCTAGAGCGGCAAAGTGACATTTTGCGTTGACAAAAGAAAGTGCAAATGGCTACTTTCTAGGTAGACTGTAGAAAAAGGTCTTTTTTGGTCTCAGTTAAGGGGACTATTATTGGACAATATAAACTGTTTTCATATTGTATAAAATATGAATGAATATATTGCCTATTGCGAAAAACGCGTCCATTTATTTTTTATATTTTATATGTGTTGCATGTAACATGTAACATATAATAATTATCGTTTAGGACTAATTATCGCAATTATTTTCATGAGTTTGATATTCATGTAAATTGTATTTATTTTAAATAATTTTCATATAACGTTTATTGAAATACTAATACTATATACAACTAGTTTCCTCGTAACATTTACGTAAACTAGCACCCAGCTGAGTTTTCACATTTGATTTCCCAGAATTTATCGCCTGAGAATCCATTAACATTTTACAAAACAGAACTGAGTTTATTCCAAAGGGTGTGAAGCAGTAAATTTTTAGTAATTACAAAGTTCTTTGTAAGTGACAATAATTAATGTGTCAACTTTCCGTCTCTTGACTACAAACGGAGTTAAGTTAAAGTTTTTCGGGTAATTAATTGATTAAGACAAGCGCATAAATTTGAAGTTGGTAATCAATGCAGCAGGCGTGATTCGTTTGTTTCACAGCCGCTGTGATTCTGAGTCAACACGCGCAAGAGTTGACTGATCAATAGTTCACTTCATTACGACCTAACCGGAAACAATAATGAAGAAAAATTGGTTCTGGATTTTCTTCTTTTTTAATTATTCATAACTTTTTGTGATTGCTCTTCATTATAAGCTTATTGAAGGGAACGCCTATTATGAAAAGTTTGGAAGTTTGAAGTAAAAGCACTGTTTTTGTTTATCCTTTAAAATGCTTTACAAAAAAAATAATCATAAAAACTGCTAATCTTCCATAATGTCTAGTAAAATAGCAGCATCCCATTGATCTTTTGTGCTTTTGTTAAACATACTATATTTATTTGTATACTCAGTGCTGAAAGTGTTTCTTTGTCGCTTCGCTCAGGCTGCAATCGTTTGTGTTCGACAGAGAACTTTCAACACGTGTTACACACTATTTTTATATTTTGTTAATAATTTAACATTTATTGTCAATTTTTGTGTTAGTCATCCGTATCTATGACAAAAACATTCTATATAACATTCATAAGTATAATTCGTTGCTAGGATACCGAAGCGTGCTGTAAAGAGTTACTTTTAACATGAAAAACATACCAGAAAATTGTATTTTGTACTCATGCATTGAAATTTGTTATTTTACGTCGCTTAAGCAACGTTCGAAACGTCAATTTCCCAGGTCTCCAGCAGATAAGTGACCGGGAAATTTTGGAAAAACACTCTCCTATTTCTAAAGCATTTCTTAAAGAAATAAATTTATAATAAAAAGGTATAGTTTCTCAAACACTTCTTCGCATAATATTAATAAGAGAAAATGGTGGAATATTGAATGAAATTTAATATTAAAATTTAATTTTTCTTCAAACGTCATAAAAGTAGCATCTTTTGTGACTTGATTCACAAGGTAGAAATAAAATAAATAAAAATCCATAGAAACTATACAGAATCAACGAATAAGAAGTAACTTTAATAAAAGAAACCTGTAATATCGCCCTAAATGTCACTATAACACGCTAGGTAACCTAAGAATAAAGTTACTAAATACGATCAATAGCTGTCAAATTTAAATATATTATAACCTGTGAATTGAAATATAAACAGAGTTTACTTTTGAGGAAATAACATTATTAAAGCATAGCAGACTTACAGATTACAATGACAGGGACGGTAAGGAGCATAAGAAACTTAGAATTAAAGTGATAAGAAAAGATTATATTGTTTTGCAGAGATTCCTGGACATATCTTTCAGCCACACTGTTAGATTTCCATCCAATCGAGCAACTTCAGGCGGCGTACATTATAATCCTTCAAATTCCGACATAGTTTCACACATGGAGGGTATAAAATTGTACAGATTTTATTTAAACGTCAAAACGTGAAAATTTTCATTTCAATGTGTATAACAAAAAGTGAACAAATAAGTATCCATAGCAATTGAAATCGCAAACGTAATTTACGTAAAATATAACTTCAGTAGTAGATATTTTTCTTTAAATATCTACGTTTAAAGAAAAAATATAATGTGTCATTCGGAGTAAAAGTGTCTTTGTGTGTGTGCCTCGCGTGCATTTATCCGACTCGCTTCTCTGGTCGTTTAAATTTCCACGCTCGACACACAAAGTCTTACTTTTACTCCTAATAACACAATATACTATTTTTCCTTTTTTAAAAATTATTATTACATTCATGAAATTATGATTAATTACGCTAATAAATACTGCATAATTATTTTTAACTTTTTTTGTATTTAAATGTGACAACCAGTGATACCCAAAATGATATTGTTTTGCAAAACTGTAATTTTACGAATTTCAACAAGATTCTTTTTGATTCATGATCACCCTTAAATTTTGTTACACAGGTTTGGTTACACCCTGTATAGTGTTCCGTTTCCATTTTTGCGTTTTACACTCAATTTTCCAATTGCCACCTTCTATTGATATTGTGTTGGAGATGAGCCCCAAACACATTATCAGCCCGAATGTGTTGCTCTCCGATACAGATCCTATTTCGGGAGTAAAGCAAAGCGTACAGTGAGCATAATCTAGTCCGAAATCAAACCATCATCAATCATTAACGATTTCTCCTCGCAATCGCAGCGCACTGCATTGTGTGTACGGTTGTATTACAGAGATGTATTTTCGACTGCGGATGGTTAAGTGCTTGGATTGTTATTTAATTCAGAGGAGGATTTAGAGTGGAATGCTTGGAGTTATTCGTTTGGCAAAAGACCAACTCATAATTCTCTGCCCATTATTAACGGAGTTTGATTATGAAAGCCATATCGTATGAGCATCACAAAACGAAAACTGGCATAAGGAATAAATATTCGTGTGTTGTATAATGATCACTTTTCCTTTCATAGATTATGTTTATCTCGACAATTCAAGCGGCTTCAAATATGTTATGACCTGAAATATCCTTGGTTTATTCCAGTGATTGCAAATAAAATTGAGTTATTTTCAATCTTCTTTAAATTCATATCGAATAAAAAAATCTGATGTGGCCAGCACAATACCTTCCGTCAATCCTGTGTATTATGTACAAATTCCATACATAAATTTTCTTGCAAAAGATTCTAAATTTTTGGTATTTTATGATTCCCTTTCTCGGCAACGGAATTCCATACTCCTGATAACAAACAAATCACATGAAATAAGAAAATCATGAAGTTTTGAATGAAAAATTATGACACTTGTAAGTTATGGACATAATTAGTTGCTGTCATTTTGATACGGGTCCCCATATCTGCTTGCCAAAGACAGCAAAGTCATGTCACTGCACGCGCCCTATACATAATTTTTTGCAAAAGATCCTATATTTCCAGTAAAGTTATTTCATAAACAAACTATGCAAATTGCACTTGACACTGACATCTTCTTCTTCTTTAGTTTTCCTATTCGTTAGAGGGTCGCTATTTTTTATTTTCTTCTTCCACGAATTTTTGTTTTGCGTGTCGTCCTCATTCAGTTCCTTTTCTCTCAAGTCTTCTGCAATACAGTCTTTTCATCTTATATTTGGTCTTCCTATGTTTCTACCACCTTCTATTAATTTCTTCATCTCCCCTCATGACATGTTCAAACCAATGTAATCGTCTCTATTATATCTAAAAACTTCCAACACTAGAGTTACTTCCCTTATTTTTTCATTCAATTACTTGCTTTTTATTGATACTGACATCTATCAATTTGAATTACCTGAATATATTAGCAGTTTCCATGGTTATGTTAGCATAGCTGGCTGAATTATGAAATTTATACGAATTTTTTATCTTTATTATTCTTTAACTCTATATCTGTTGAATATGAAATATAAAATGCAATCAAATCGTATAGAGAATAATATATTCTTTAAGTTATAATAACATTTAACTGAGTTTTTCAAGAAAAACTGTTAAAATCTTCAAATGAGGGTACTTCCGGTTGACCAATTATAACCAAAATCTAATCAAGTCTGCATATGGTTGTAAGGAAGAGGAATATGCAAGAATTGTAATTTTTGGAATTCTAGTATTGGAGATATCGTGCATGAAAGGCGGTCAGATACACACACACACACACATACACACATACACACACGCACATACGAACACACACACACATACAGACATCATCGTAAAAATAGTAAAATCGTATTGTAAAGACCCTAAAACGTGCTTATTCAATGAAAACTCACCACCGAATTTTTTGACCAAAGACAATACCTTCCTTACCTATAGGTGACGGAAGGTAAAAAGATAGTTGAATACTAAATTATGCAGACATACAAGGAGAGGTAAATGAATGTCACAAAAAATAACTGTTTAATTTAATTCACCCTCGTCTGGTTGTCATGTCTTAACTTGCATGTTGGGATCGTTCTGCCAACCAATAATGCACAATTACCCTAAAAGTAAACCATGGTAACCAATTTATTTACTTCTACTCTACAGCACTTACTTTAACACGTAACACGCATTTATGTAAGTGCTTTGCCTGATCTTCATTATGCCTCATTCAAGAGTAATTTCCTAAGATATTTTTTACTTCACAAAAGCTGATACGGACCTTAAGTTTTTTTTGTAATTTGTGTACTTTACAATTTACCCAAGTTTACTGTGTAATTATATTCACGAAAATATTACTCTTCCCCTCATGTTCTTGTTCGTTAATTTTATTGTGGACTCATTATTTCTAAATAGCAAGAAAGTATGGATAATTTCACAATTAATTTGAATTTATAATTTTTGTTGGGGAAGAAAAGTTTTCAGAAATTATTTAATTAGTTAAACAACTTAATTATCATAATACAAAAAATATTTAGTGAAAGACGAATAAAATTTTAATATAAAAGTAATTTATAGTTTTTATTCTTTTCCAGTGACATCATGACATCAAAATAGGGCCATTCTCCACTATAGTAGTAAAAAATTAGAACATGGGTCATTTATATAAAAATTGCATAACCGGTACTTTAGTCACACATCGCCTACTTTCTAACATTCTGCTATCGCCTTTTTGAATACAGAAAAAAGAAAACAATGATACTAAACCAAATAATACTTCTTTGAATTTATCATGCCACATCAGATACAAACTGTTTGCATTTATAAGAAAATAAAAGACATGTTGAATGACATAGACTGCCAGTGGCAATCAAAATTTGGCCTATATCTACGAGACGTAATTTTTAAAATAGTTATATATACGAGGTCTGGCTATTAAATAACGAGACTGCGCGCGCAGAAGGCGTCCTAGAGGGTAGGAGGGGGAAACGAATGCACTGCGAGAACGAGTTCGTAAGAAACGGCCGGAGTTGTGGAAAAACAAGTCGTGAATTTTGCACCAGGACAACGCATCTGCCCATAACGCGCTGTCTGTGAAGCGTTATTTAGCCGCTAGAGGCACTCCAGTGCTCGAACACGCGCCATACTCGCCTGATTGAGCACCCTGACTTTTTTCTGTTTCCGAAGATCAAGTCTGCCTTAAAATGAACCCGGTTCGAGTCGATGGAAGAGGTGAAGCGAAAATCGGCGGAGCTCCTAAACGCTCTTACAAAAGAAGACTTCCAACATTGCTTTGACCAATGGAAAAAACGAATGGAACGGTGTGCGGCGAGGGGAGGGGAGTACATTGAAGGGGAGCATTCAATTTTTAAATAATTTTTAAAATAAAACTCTTTTTCTTAAGCAGTCTCGTTATTTAATAGCCAGACCTCGTATGTATGATATAGATAAAAGGAACTTCAATGCCAAGGTGCATATTAAATTTTATTTGAAATCGAAAAATTGTAAAAATGAAAGGAATATTTACCTATATTTATAGGTTAGGTTTGCATTGTATTTGCCAGTCTGATACTCAATGTTGCTAAGCCTAGAATATTGAGGGTATCATAAAGAACACTCAAAATTATGTTTTATCTCAAACTTCTTCATCGGAATTATTTAGTTCGTTCTTCTTGCACATATTTTTTATCATTTTATATACAAATTTACTGTTGTACATTGTATACCTGCCCAAATTATATAACATATACAATAATTATCATTAGGTTGGCAACACTGTATTTGCTTGAAATCGTCGTATAATGGATTACTTTAGTGCCTATTTCTGAACTTTTAATGACGATTTTTTTGCACTTCAATGTCAATTTCAAATAATTTATTTCATTAAATTTTTTTTTATCCATGCAAATTTTAAATTATTGATCACGAAAGTTATTCTAAATATATTTTTATGTGTTGAAATACATCTATTTATTTGATACCTCTGTTTAAAAATAAAACGACTTTAACATCTATGTCATAGAATATTAAAAAATATATTAGATTAGGTACATCTTATCGAATAATAATTAAGACTCTAGAACTACAGATCGCTTTCAATTTAGATAGAGTTTCATAAAAAACATCAAATATTGGAGGATTTCACCTCAGAAAATTTATATGTAAAACTTTCCTTACAAATGCAAATTTTATTCTGAGAAACAAACAGTACTGATTGAAATAATTTAAATATATTGTATATTCTGTTTCTACCTTTTGAAACATTAATCCTAATGTTGCATTACAGAAGTAATTCTTTGAAATAAATGAATTTCTTGGCATTTTCTCTTTCTTATATTGAACGAAATGTGGACGAAATAGATTGTGAGATTAGAGAAACAGTCACGGCATTTATTTGTCACACAATAAACAACCAAATCTTAAGCGAGGATCTTAATTTTATTATGATTAATACAACGGATTTTCAAAACATAAATCTTAAAGAGTGACAAATTTGTACTAGAGTGGAAAAAAATAAAAGGTAATTGCCTTGCAATAAACTTACTATAAAACAGGAGATTAATAATTGCACAATTTAAGATAAGATTCTAAATATTATAGCGACAAAGATTTATTAATTATATCACATAATGGTACTATTTTTTACCTCTTGCTAAGAGAGGTATTGGATTAATGCTAAAAATCGCATAGCCAGATTTTAGAATCCGTTATAACATTTTTACGATGAAGTATATGTGAGTGTGTCGATGTGTGTGTGTGTCTGTATGAGAGTGTGTGTGTGTGTATGTGTGTGTGTTAAAGGTACGATTTCTCAAATTTCTATAAGACTAGAGACCTGTGTAACTACGGATTCCTCAATCTAACTGTAATGGGAAGAGTTTATTAGGTTCTGGTAACAAGTGAACAACCGGAAGTAGTAGTATTTTAACAAAAATCTTCTAAATAGTATTTTTTGAAAATTTATGTTGTTACAAATATGAAAGAACATAAAATTCTCTATCCGATACATTTAAAAAAAATATTATTATCTTCTATAGATTTAGAGATATAAAAATGTAATCTGTAAAATAATGTGTTGTAGTAAATCTCACAGCTCAAACAATTTCATGGAAACCAGTTGAAAAATTATTTTTTGTAATTGACAGATAAATGTCACTAATGTCAGTGTCAAAAATTCAGAGATAGTACTAAAGGCTTTTTCTTGGAACGACATTTAATCTTTCTTATTGTATTAAGTATTTAAAATCATAGCTATATAACATACACCCTTCAGAAATACCGCCAATCTCGACAATTAAAATGTTTCGGTCGCCATCTAGTGAGTTAATAAAAAGTACTTACTAATTATGTAGTGAGCAAGATAGCCAAGATTTAGCTCTAAGTTTGACGTTTATCACGTGATCCCACGTGATTACAACAATTACTCTTTGAAAGGAGAGATAATTAATAATAGGCACTAACAAAATAACTTAACCAAACTTTGCTGGCTAAATAATAAATGACAGGAAACGGGATCAACGGGGAAAAGTGCTGAAGTGAAGAGTATTTGATCTACTCGGCCATGGTATATCATCTCGCTCTTTCTAAAAATTTATTGTCCTTTTCTAAATTGTGTGGAGGGAGGTCCGCTGCAGATCCGCCGCGGATAACGTCAAAATTATAAGTCTCCACTGGAAGAACCTAGATCATTTAGGAGAGTAGGAGAAAACTTGCTCATAGAATGAATTTAAAATTATAAAAAATATGTAAATATAAAGAATACATGTAATTAGAATTTTTTGTGTGTACGAGAAATGTTAAATACAATACTTATATATTCCACAATGGAAAGAGTGAGTTTTATTTTTCCAACAAGTTAATAATACCCAAGAAAAGTAAATAAAAAGATTACAGTAATAAAGACAAGTTATGTTCAATCCTATATTGTCCAGAGAATTTTGTGATGTATAGGTACTATGAAGTTATAATTGTTTTACTTAAGGGTAGATACATTTTATTTGTTCAGTTGTTTCTTCGTTCCGCCGTGTTTCCAGCTTAATAAAGACCCTGTCCAGAGTCCAGACGTCTAAAAGGTGCTATAATTAATCGCAGACGTCTAGACTACTAGAGGCTTACTGAACGTTGAAAATAAGGGTTGTTTATACGATATTAAAGTCCATAGTCTATAGGCTTAGTTATTCTGAGCAGTGTAACAATCTGCTTTGAGCACTGGCGGCCCGTGGTGTATTACAAGATGAAGATTGATTAATATACATACACATTTCTATGGTTCTTTGATAAAGCAGATTTTGTCACATATGGAGAAATAGAATTATAGGTGGCCAAGCCAAAAATCAGAGAATTTAATATTGCCTGGAAAAATCAGATATTTTATCGATTTTCATATTTATTAAGATGATTTTTGTATTTCGGTGTCTTGATTCTATATACGCACTGAAAACACGTCATTAATTCGTCAGTACACGCACCGGTTTCAGGGACCAACAATAGTTAATATTTCTGTTATTTCTATAATTAGAAGTGTGTATTAAAAAAAATGTATAAATAATTTATAAAAACTAAATATAAACTAAATATAATTTACAGTAAATTTATAATCAGTCAACAATTACTGAGGCTTATTTTGTTGAAAATATATATCTCGTATTTTAGCCAAATTGTCCCTCAGATCGGTGCGATAAAATACGGTTTAGTAAGGCACAGATATACACCCTACATTGTACAGCGATGTAATCGAAAATTGAATTATCCTTTATAAAAGTATAACAATACTTTTTACTATTTAGCGTTTTGTCTACATTACAGGGTATTAATGAATACATGTTACAAATTTATAGGGTATATACGGGATGCAAAATAGACTAACTTTTACAAATAAATTCATATCCGGAAATACACCATTTGCGAGCTACAGGCTCTTAAAAGAGTAAATATCTTTCTTAATTTTGGTTGGCTGTGAGTGTGACCTATCATTTGAGTTATTACTTTGATTATTTTAACTTTTAGTATTGAATTGCAGACGCATTATAGGTACAGGAGACGAGTGTTCAGCAGCACAAGAAACCAGGGACTAAGAACGAAACGAAAACGAAAACGAAATAACGAAATAAACCGAAATTTTTATAAGAACGAAAACGGAAACGAAAACGCAATAAATTTTTTTCGTTCATGATTGAAAACGAAATAATTTATATCGGTTACCGGTTTTAACCGTTATTTTATTTAATATTTTATTTTATTTACAGCAAATATTTTACAGGCAAATATTATTGAATTTTCAGATATTTGATTTGCAAACAAGCAGATTTTCAAAGTAGCTCTCCAGTAGCTAACCCTGTTACGTGTTAGGTTAAACGGTATACTCGTAGTTTCATCTATTGAACACTGACTGCGATAATTTTCATTTGCACACACTGTCGGTATACGTTTTATTAGTTATGTTAAGTACTTATATAAGAGAACTAACATAAAGGAAGATTTACTTGAAAACATACTATTAGGTGAAATAAAATGTAATTAATGTTTTATTCTTTATCGTAAAAAAATCAGGCCATAGCATAAGCTTTTCTTATTTTTATATATGTATTATCTTTCCTTTATATGTATGTTTTATTTTCATGTTTAATAAAAAAAAAACTTATTATATTTCTATATTTTCATCAATTGTTACTCATTAATAGTTATAACCGGTATTAACCGGTATTTAACTACTGTGAACGAAAACGAAAATATTTAGGTGGGAACATTAAGAACGGGAACGAAATTTTTCGGTTTCGTTCGGATAAGAACTGAACGAAATATTTTTCGTTTTTGGTCCCTGCAAGAAACTCAAACAAATCCTGTTGTTTTTCAACGAATGTATTAAAATATGTTCTGAAGGTACAATGTAGTTGGTATAGTTGTCATTTTGAGTATTTATTATAATATGTATTACAAAAATTAATATAATTATTTAAAAAATGTAAAATATACAAAATTAATAGATGAAGTGATAGGTCACTGTTTTAGAAGCCCGTAGCTGGAAAACGGTGCGTCTTCGGAAATGAGTTTATTAGTAAAAGTTAGTCTATTGTGCATCCCCTACATTTCCTATAAATGTGTAATACGTATTCATTAACACCCTATATAAAACATTTCTGAAGACAATATAAAATTTATTTGGTGGTGATACTAGCAGCAATAATTTGTTTAATTTAATCTCTTAACATATTTGAAAAAGTGATATACATACATATAGAATCACAGAAATATTTTTGCATTCAATTTTCCTATATTTAATTTGACTCTTTCTAATCACTCTCCCTTTCTTTTCTTTCAACAATCCTCTCCGTTTCCATCACCTCCACATAATGGAAGCTAACGACGTTCTCCAGCTTCAGCCCCAGCCCACCACCCCCATCGCGTCGTAATTGCAGCGGTTTCTAAACTTAAATGATCTCACCCACACACAAACACCCGCAGTCGCACATTCACACCGACATTCCTGCAGCGCTTTATACTACTGTAGACCGACGTGGTATTACCAAACAACAGCTGGATGCCGGAGACTAAAGGTCGATTCACATTATACGTTCCGTTGCCGTTCCATACCTGTTCCGTTCCGTTTACATAAAATATTATTAGATTTAAATCAATGTATGTATACACATCTTCCGTTTCGTTTACATACCATTTCCATACAGTTCCGTTCAATATTGTTGCAAACGCATGTTTGACGGACAGGCTGAGAGGTGTTGGAAACGGTATGGATAGTGAGAACATACATGCGTTTCAGTTCCATACTTTATTAGGTGCAGAGAGTAGACAATGTTTTACAATAAAAACTTTTAAATATGAATGACGAGAAATTGATAGAGTTGGTGAGCCAAAATGCGGTCCTGTATGATTTAGAAAATTCATAATATAGTGATAACATCTATAAGAAGAAAATCTGGACGGCAATTGTCAAGGAACTTGGTGTCGTCATCTACCAATTCTCTAAATAATGTAATATATTCGCCTTCAATATTTCTTTTTTTAACATGTCGTGTACCCAAAGTCGTCGATTTTTTCTTTTTAAGCCAGCATGTTCATCTAATGCAATAGCAAGTAGGATAAGGTTTTCCTCAGACCACATTTTACTATTACTTTTATCTAAATGAAACTGAACACTAACGGAAAATGTGAACAGACAAGAATTTTATTGACGTATATGCAATGGTTATGGAACGGCAACGGAACGTATAATGTGAATCGACCTTAACACATAGACAGGTTGGAACGATGAAAGGAATTACCATATGATAGTAACATGATTTAAATAGGGATGGTGTCTGAAATAGAATTTATGAAGAGCTGTGGATATTAAATAACAATAGAATATATTATTTGTGAATGAAAACTGAATTGATTTTTGTGTAATCGAACTAGCCATGAAAATAAGTGACAATTTGTTTGAGTCATTATGATGAATATATGTTATGACCAGGAGATCCTCAAGAATGTAATAAGGCAGTTATCTCTATAACATAACATTATGTTATAGAGATCACTGTGTTGAAGATCGTCTGGTCGCCGATATATGCTAGTTCATTTAGCGTTACCGAGGGAGCACCGTGAGAAATCGAGCTAGCTCTACACCAAAAATGGGTAATGAGTCATAATGATTGCGAATCTGGGGATCCGGTTTCGATTTTGACCGACGCCAAAAATTACTTCGATTTTTAATGGCACTAAATTGACTCCTGTGGTGTACTCTCCACGCCAGCACTGAGTGCCCGTAAGGTGACGCCTCCCGCATGGTACAATTATTTCATCATCACCGATATCTGTGTAGAAAGCAGATTGGAACACTCAGCAATGGGTAATATGCCGTGATGATATATTTATTTATTTTATTTATATCAGAACAATATTTCGATTATTTTATTCGCAAATTTAGGTATTTGGTTATTTTTACTGTAGAAGTTACTAGACGTGACCTCATGAGCTTTAAAAACTGTCGTGCAAAGAGAACACAGCAAAAAGTATTTATTTTACAGTTGTATTAGTATTTGTTATAAATTAGCATTGATAAGGTAACAAATATTAAACACTGGATCTCGTTTCGAATTGAACATGCAATAAAGACAAGTTTTGTAATTATTGTTGTGCATTTTACTGCAGTTTTTATTTCATTTAACTAATTCGTTCGATAATAACTATATGGATATTAATAAATCACTATGTATAGTATAGTACTTTGCAGAAAGAATGAGGAACACACTAGGAAAAGTAAATAAATATAACTGCTTCCTAAAGGGGGTATCACACGTAAGCACATACGCGCAACTTGTCACAGATTTTCTGCAACTTTGTTTATTTCATGCAACTTTTTGCGTATAATAAAGAGACTAGTTTCATGCAACTAGTTTACGAACATGTTTGAAAACTTCGCAGACAAGTTGCAGATATGTGCATACAAACGATGTACGCATGCGCCATATAACTTAAAAGTCCCTAAACACACGTGTTTATGTTTTGATGTAAAGTTTAAAAATGTGTGCCACAGACAATCATTTGGAGACATATTTGGAAACGTTGATAAATGTAATTAGAGATGTTTCAGAGTTATGGGATATGAGACGTGTACAAAAACGTTACCAACATTAAATATGTAAATAACCTAAAATATATGTAACTCTGCGCACGTGTGATAACAAGAGTTGAGTATTTTGAAAAGTTGCGTCAAAGCAGTTGCAGATATCTGCATACGTGTGATACCCTCTTAAGGGATCGCGTCCTTGCAAAATCGTTTTTTGCGCATAAGCTTAATAGAATTGTACCTAGGGCCCCAATGTACAGGGACTTTCTCACAAAGCCAGGAATTATAACATTTTTTAATACAGTGTGTTCAAAAAAGCTTAATTCTGAATAGGCTATGAACAAAGAAACGTATGTCAATTTAAAAATATTTAAATAAATGTCAATTTGACACGGGATATTGTTAAAAATGTTATCTAAACAAATCAAAGCTTTTCTTCTTGAATCTTATTTTAAAAATGTAAATAAATTAGAAAACGGCGAATGACAATATTATGTTTCCTTCTTTATTATCTTTTTTCCATAAAATTACGTTTCAAGATCAATTTTGGCAACTTGACTTTGAATTGAATAATGATCAAAGGTACGTTTCTTTGTTCATATAGCCTACTCCGAGTTAGGTTTTTTATTGAACACAATGGGCCGAATTCAGCAATCTTCATTAATTTAGTGAACGTCTCTTGTAACTATGGAAACAACTTGCATCTTTTTCTAATTAATGCAACAATACATACGTCTCTCTTTATTTTATTATAGACATTTAATTAAATACTTTTAAATTGCCATACTTACGTTTCTTTGTTCATAGGGTACACCGAGTTAGATTTTTTTTAACACACTGTAGATTAAATATCCAATAAATGATCGTAGTATTTAGAAATTAATATGATTTTTAAGTAAAATAACAATATAAAAATGCAAACTATGAAGGAGTAAATTAAGGGCCGCTAATCTATTTTGGCCTAGGATCACTTCTAAAGTCGGTCCTGACCGAATAGGATATAAATCCGATCGACAAAAACTTGCTCTCCCCACCCCCACGACAATTTTGAGTACCTATCAGTGACCTGACGCCCTAGGTGTAGGGCATGGAGCTATGAAAATATGGAGGGAGCGTATACCGATACTATTGGCGAGGGAATTGAAGCCTAGTGGGGACGGACATATACATGTATTGGCCCCGAGCTAGAGTGGGGACCTCGCAGTATTTTTGAAATACGAAATGCTAAAAACGTGCAACTGGAACAATATTACTTTTTTTTTAAAAAAAAAAGGAATTATGTACTTATAATTATATTTCTTGTGAAAATAAATTTGAAAAAAATTGCAAATATTATATAATAAATTTTTACTTTAAATATAATACTAGACATATTAAATTACATTAGTAAATAATTACTTATCTTTTATTCACTACAATTTGAAAAAAAATATGATATGGCCCAGCACAACCTTCCGTGAATTTTATCTATTTTATACAAATCTCATACAGAAAGTCTCTTTTAAAAGATTATGTATTTCTAGCAAATTTATAACACGGACATGTTACGTTTGGTGTCTTAAAAATTCTTAGGATAAGCTCTAACCAAATCAAATGAGAAAATTATGCGAAAAAACTAGACTAAGTATTTTGGAAACACCTTGTTAATAAAGAAATAATAATAAAAATAGTCCATAATATATCAATACGCACAACACACCAGCAAAATTAAATAACTCAAAAAAACGTTGGTGTAAACAACGACGCAAATGGCTACCACGCGGCAGAATGACATATGGTCCCGACTAGTAGTGGGGAGCAGTCAGCTACATTTGAGTTCGCATAAGCTACCTCCATATTTGTTTTCATAACTCCATGGTGTAGGGTTTTTTGCTTCTTGTACTGTAGCTTCTTTTTTCCAAACTTCCTTCACAAGTGTGAAAATAAAATATCTTTTCGTATCATTATCTACCTATCGGTCCTATATTATAACTTAGTGGGTAGTTTATACCAAGTCGTAAAAGTTTTAACCAATCAAGTTTGCTGATATAACAAAACACTGAATTTTTAATTGTCAAATCAATATCGGTTAAAAATTGCTAAAAATAAACCACTTTGTAACAGAATTTGCCCATATTTACCAGTATATTTTGATTTTGTAGCATAGGTTAATATCGCTTGTTCAATTGTGTTTTATTCTGTAATTTTTGTTTTATATATTTTCCTTTTTGTTTGTAAAACATGTGGAATATTTTTCCTGCTTTGTCTTATTCTGTTATTTATGTTTTCATTTTTAATACCATTACCTATTATTTATATTTATAGATATAAGTCTGTAAACACTTATATTGATCATAAATAAAATTTATGCGAAATAAATCCTAGTACCTATGCATATAATCCTTTACAATATACATATATTGTTGTTGTAAACATGTAAATAAACTCATTCTACTCACAATACAAGGGCAATACCTACATGTTTATTCATTACCCAAACTGACGCTAAATCAGCACCCCTATTGCGGTCCCCGATTCACGTACGCCTATGCAGACTCCATTTGGAAACCGTCCCTCTCTCATGAATATTTAATTTTGTTAACTTACCGAGGTGAGCATTACATAAAATGCATGGCTTAGCGTTTTATACATTTTGTGATTTCTTTTTTGTTGGCGGAGTAACCACAGTGTATTGTTTTATTTCTCTTCCTGTTTCTAGTGATTCTGGGGGTTGTTTATTAACTTTTTTGTGGTGGTTTTGAAGAATTAATTACTTAGTTTACAATTTTTTGTTAGCATGTTGTCAAAAACAGGATAATGCTTTAATACTTTGTTGCACAAATTTATAAAATATGCACGAGTAAATGTAATATTTCATTTCATATGTTATGTAGAAAATATATATATATATATATATATATATATTTACATCCCACTACCATTGTGGCGTCCCCTGTGTCATTTTCTACATTCAAAGTGACGTCCTTGTGCATATGACGTCCGGTATACGGACGTCACTTTAAAATGCCTTGTAAATTTTTTTCTGGCATCAGGGGGGGCCCTAGAATCGTTTGGCAAAATTTGTTATGGACGTCACAATGATAGCGGAGTGAAAAATGTATATTTTTTGTAGTTCAAAAAAATTCCACTTGTGGCGTTAGTGTCGTCCGGCGTATATACACTGTATATACAGAAGTTTCATTCCACCGACAATCTGAACTCCGTATACTTGGCAACAGTGGGCACTGGGCAATACATTAGCGCGCAAGTCTTTTAATCGTATTTAAAGTTATATTGTGCACTCCTGATAATATATTAAATTAATATTTAAATAATCAAACATTTATTTTGTACTTGTAAAATCCTCTTAGTAAAGACAAAATCGATAAACTATGATGTCAAAATAGAAATGTACTCAATTTAAAAAAGGAAATTATTTAAATAACATAAAGCTGAATTATTAATTACAAAATATTGTGCAAATTGTAAATAAATGCCAATTGTAAGGATAACAAAATTTATGATTAAATGTATGGAATAAATATAAGGACGGTATGCTACAGTGAAATATAAAAATAAAATCTTTATAAACTTTTGTTCTAAAATATCAAGATTGAAATTTGAAATAGAGTAGAAAAATGGAGAATCTAAATAGAAAAAAATGTTTTAAACAAATTAACTCTCAATAAACTAAACTATTTATTAAAACATATAGATAATTTAATTACTCTTATTTAGATGCTTATTTCGATTTCCCCTCTACTTACTAAAGTGTTTAGCCAAAGTGAGTTGCCGAGTAATTAGAAAATATTTTTATACTTACTCGTAATAACGATATTTATACTTATTAATAAATATTTTACGTGCCTATAACTAATAGCATAAGTTAATGGGTCGATTCTGTTCACATCTATAAGTCTTACAGACCTCTAAATCTCCAAAAACGTCATAAAAACACATCTATTCTTGTTGATTAATATAAAATTATACATAAGAGTGTCAGCTTTCGTTGCGATTTTGTTCATTATTTACAGATTTACAAATACGTATGACTTTAAGATGTGAGCAGAATATAGACCCATTAGATAATTTTGTTTACAAATATAGGTGTAGGTACCTAAAACAAAATTTATAAGATTATTTTGTGAAAAAAATTGTTAAGCTATTTGCTTTTTATTTTTATTATAATGTAATTTGAAAATTGTGATTATATTTCTTAGCATTATGTAAAAGAACAATTTTCAAAAATTAATAGCTTTTAAAAACTCTGAATTTTATTGTAACCTACACTACTTAGAAAGAAACGCTGAAAATTAATTTGTTTATTGGCAACAATAACGAATTTGTGTGGTTTTTGAAATATTCTTTCTGGAAATAAACTGAATAGTTCTCCATAATAGTATTTCATGAATTTAAATCATTTGGTAAAGATATTTATGAATAAGTATACATAATTAAAATCGTTATTACTAGTAAGTATAAAAATATTTTCTAATTACTCAAAACTACGGAGCATTTTTCATTGAATTTGCGGGTCAAAGCTGTGAAGTTACCAACACTTCTTAGTATTATCGTAACTAAGTAATTTAATTGTTGCTATTATGAAAGAGACATTTGCTTCTGTAACAGAATGAAACATAGATCGTAACTAGGCGTTGGGAATATTTTATTTAGTGTCAAATCAGTAATTTTAGCGACACAATAATAATACTCGTATTGGTACAAAAGTAGATAATTTGTGCACAAAACTGATTTCGTGCGGGACAAAATAGGTACTTAATTATTTATTGAGTGTATAGATTGCTGTTGATTTGAAAATAGTTTAATTAATTAAATTAAAATTAAATTTAAGATAAAAATAAATGTGTGGGATTAAGTGAATCTCGGGTCTTGCGTTTGGTAACTAATAAGTATTTTGGTGATAAATTCCTTTTTACTATAGCAAATATAAAGAAGAACCCCGGTTTACTTGTATTCATTTTCTTTATAAATGTATAAATAAATAAAAAAATCAGTGTAGTAAAACAAACTGCATATTGTATTAATGCTTCACTGTTACAAAATAAGTGAAAAATGAACTTATTAAATATATTTATTTAAATCACAGCAAAATACAGATAATTATTTTTAGTAACCACTAGGCATGTAATATGAACTGAATTAATAATTGATGTTTTTTTTTTGTAAAATTAGTCTCCATTTCCTTGGAATTATATTATATAAAAATTGTACTTTTGCGAAATTCATTTTTTTCTCTTTTAATATATGGTACCCAGTGGCCATGCGCCTGACATCAAAATTATTTCGAATTTTAAATGACACAAAAGAGACTCCTGTATTTCACTTTCTACACCAGCAGTAAGTGCCTGTGAGGTGACGTCTGGTAAACGCCGGCATGATACGCATATGTCATCATCATTACTGATTTCTGCGTTCAAAGCTAATTGACACACCCAGAAATAGGTAATATGTCGTGATGATATATTTTTTTGTATATATTATATTAAAAGGATATTCAAATTTTGAAGATATTTCGAATAACGGCACGAAATTAGTTTTGTGTAAAAATTATCTACTTTTGCGCTAATACAAGTATTATTATTGTGTCGCCAAAATTACTGATTTGTCACTAAGGAAAATATTCTCAACACCTAGTTACGATCTATGTTTTTTTCTGTTACAGTCGCCATCATAATAGCAACAATTAAATTACTTAGTTACTTTAAAAATAATAAGTTTTGGTAATTTAACAGCTTTAACTCGCAAATTCAATGAAAAATGCTCCGGAGAACGATTTGCAAGGGGTATGGGTCAACGCAAATATATGCATAGAACACGTGATCGTAAAAATTATATGAATCCTATATATTATTGAACTCTACTTGAGGTTTAGAGTTGAATGGTCGTAATGTAAAAATCGATTTTGCATTCAACAGAACTAGTTTTTATCTAACATTAAATTTCAGCTCTTCCTTCATCCTAATTAAACCACGATTAATGGTGTATTTGCCGTCCGTGAGAAGTTATATGTATATGTATATTAAGCGTCGTTGGGAGCCAACACGGGAGCGAAGCGGAGAATTTTGATGAGTAGGGGCCGGTATTTTCACTTCCGAATAAAGCTATAGATAAATTTAACCTTGGGATAAATATTTTTGTTGTCTTTTCACTTGCAAATAAATTTATTGGAAAGAATAACATGTTATTCGCGGAATAATTTATTCGCTAGTTGGGTAGCGAATAAAGGGTTTATTTGTATGTACATTACATTTCTAAATAGTGTACATTTATTAACAAAGAGGATATATTAAATATTTTTAATGATTCTGGTGATTGTTTGAACTATGAATGAATAAATAATGCGAGAAATCGAAAACGCACGATCAGACAGCAACCTAACCACACGCATCAAATTTTTGACAGATTCCGATTATGAAAACAAACAGTTCTTATTTTATTATTACAAATTGAGTTTCGTATTTGATCTCAAACAGTGCATACATAGGTAAATCCCTCCTTGGGTAAATCATTATAAAGATCCTGACATTTGATGTTAGTAAAATATTTTCGGATTTTGAATACTTTTATACAATATTCATTTACCTCGAACTGAATTTCTTTTTACAATATACATATATTTCGTTTACCGTGTATGATTACTGCAATAGATTACTTGTTAAACTACACTATCACGGGGCTAAAAATGCAGGAGGATATAGATGACAATAAGGATGTCAAACAAAATTTTGACAAGTACGGATTCAAAAGAATTTGACACATTTCATCCTTGTCTGCTTAACGTGGCTACGCAAAACTCCATCCTTCTCCACTGACACAAATTCACTCTCCAAGGTTACCAATTCACGAATGTTAAAATTATTCGACAGATAGCTATTTGTTTTTGTCAAATGTGTGAAAAGACTCAATGAAGTTATTCGTTGAATAAATATATAGAATAAATTTATTTAACGAATACTTATTCGAAACTTTATTCTGAAGTGAAAATACCGGGCCTAAATCTTTTAAATGATGGAAAATATTTAATATTAAATTGTATTTTTAGTTTAATAATAATAGATTTATTGAATGCCCGAGGGCATACAACATAAATACAGTGTAAACATTATTAACAAAGACGATTTTTTTAATGTTTGATTGGTTTCAATGATAACAGGAATGCATTAACAGATATTTGTATTGAAACAATTTGGTGATCAGAATTTAGTGATTAATACCCTATCTATAGGAAATACATACAATGGTAAAATTTTAGTTTTAGAACAAAAGTTTTAATAATAAAGTTACTCATAATTTAAAATGGCAATTAATTGAAATAATACATTCCTGTTCCTGTTACGAAGTAGTAGCAAATTAAAAGTTTCTCTTTAAGGCTTGAGTTAAATTAAAATTAATATTTTCACAAGTAAAGACCATTTCATTTTATTAAGAGGTTCCATTATCTTTAATAACAATAAAATCAAAGTAAAATTTACATAAACACAGACCAACAGTTTATTATTTGTTATATTTCTCATGGCACTGTGTAAACAGCTTGAAAATAGAACTTTTAATTTACATATGATTAATGACAGGATTTCTAGCACATCAATAAATTAGGATTCATTGGATGCCACTTTTAATTTGGAACATTTTTTTTGTAATTACACTTTTGATCTAAAAATTATAATAGGGAATTATCTATAGCCAAACGAAAATTTTACCATTGATTTCTTACACCGGGTGCCGGGTATTAGGGTCAGGTTATTATGTTAAATATCCTTTCTTATAGCAAATAAATCATATTACAAAAATTACAAGAAAAATTACACATTAAAAACTGCAAAATTATTTTTGTAAAATATCGTTAGGTTTAGATTAGGAATTTTTATGGAAAGGAAGATTACGTTGATCAATTTTCGTTAGTTTAATGATAATAATTTTTTTTTTAATAAAATAAAGTATCTATCCTGCTTTAAATCTTCAAACATTGAACTAAACTAAATAAAATAAGTATCAGACATTTAAATCATTACCAGAGATTGTAAAAAATCTCTAACATATGGGTGTGCATATGACTATGAAAGATTGCGCTTTGGTTTCTACATCAGAATAATGTATTTAATATTGGCAACGTTGCTGGACGTCATTGTAACGGTAGTATGAATAAAAATATACAAATCGGATGTCACAAAGTACGGGATATGCATGAAGTATATACTCTGGACGTCGGATTCACTCAGTTTGGAGGAGTTCATAATATCGTGAAATGAACGGAAACGTATATCGTTGTAAATTGACTTAATTGAAATTTGAACCGAAATTCATAATCAGGGGAAAAAAATAGTCGATATACTTCATAAAATCGAAGCCTATCTCTATTCCTTTCGGTGGTTGCCACAATGTCTGAGCCATGAAAGGACGCAGCAATGATAGTGGGATGTAAATATATATATATATATATATATATATATATATATATATATATATATATATATATATATATCTAACTACTGAATTACAAATACAACTTTATATATTTTATTGTATTATAGATACTTTTATAAACTTCTGTAGGTAAATATTGATTGATAAATTTAAAATATACTCTTAATTCAACTTATTAATAAATAAATCAGTTACTCATGTCATTTATGAAAGAAAATTTATTTTCTTCTAAATTTTGAAAAAAATAACATTCCAATGATCCAATGTGTTTATTTAGTTATTTATTTTTCGTATCCACAAAATTATTATACAATGGAAGTACGCTGAAAAATCCAAAATGATATATCGGACGAAGTAAATTATCTAGTCTATTGTAACAGGACGAAAGCTGAATAAGAATGGGACTGAAGATAAAAAGATTTATTTGAATTAAATTTCTAAGCAGTGATTGTACTGGAGTCTGCCATGTAAATACAAGAAGATAAGAACAAAGAAGGAAGCAGATGCATGGCTTCAACTTCAAAATCAACGACAGAAATAAAACAACTCTATTTAAATTAACTTTCAAATAAAGCTTTACAATACTTTGAACTTCGTAGTTCATCAAGCGTATATTTTTAATAACTGAAAGATAAAAATAGTAAAAGAAATTTGACATTTTAAACTAGACGCGAATTCATTTTAATTTTCATCAGTAGATGTCACTCACTTCACAATTCACAGCCAGGTAAACATATGTTCATATTTGTAAGCTATTCAATGTTTTTACCCTGGTTTTTACATTCAGGGAATATATGTTTTAAAATTAAATTTATGAAATGTTTCATTCAAATTCAAATGCACATCTGTGTAAATTTAATTATGCATACATATAATACTTTGTGTAGTAGTTTTTATTGTCTATTTTTATTTCAAAATGAATTACATTGTAAAAATATTTGCTCGCCAAAATAACCTAACATATTGTGTTGTAAATTACTTTTACATTTTTTTTTTGTTTGTTTGTTGATTCATGTAGTTTCCTGTATATTTATTGAGTTGAAACACAAACAAAAATGTGAACATTCTAAAAATTTATGTAGATATGTATTGTTTCTCATTTGTATTTGTTTTTTTTTACACAAGTTGCAATAGGTTGATGATTTCGTAGTATGAACACAAAAATTCATACAGTATCGAGTACTATACAGTATTGTCATACGTAATATAACAAGTGATATGATTATCATCGATGATATTCTCGAGTGAAACCGAGCTGCAGATTTCACAAGTCCGAAGGACGAGTTGAAATGTGCTGCTCCGGTTTCACGAGCAATATCTTCGATTATTAATCATATCACGAGCTTATATTTAATGAGAGAATATAATGAATTTTTGCAATCTAACCTAACTTTTGATAAACATATTCATAATGTATTAAAACATGGTACTTACGCGTTTTTTTTTAATATTTCGGAGTTTGAATTAGTGTTATTATTTATTTTTATACTTAAAATTAACTGTCAATGTCATAAATAAAGAAAACAAATCCCTTAGTAACGACTATAAATACGGTGTTTATTTCCTTGTTTTTTATCATCGCTGTGATAAACGCGTAGCTAGGGAGATTCTGAATATTGATTGGCGGAAAACATGCCACGTGACTAAGGAATTATATTCTCACCGAAGTATGACTCTCGGTATGACTACAAAATAGTGTAAGGCTAATATACCAGATAAAACATAAATGGGGAAGTTTAACGTGATTGAAATTACATGTGAAATATTTTTTAATCGTAAATATTTATATGAATAATTATATAAGTTAAAGGTAATTGAAAGTTAAAATTATGTTCCCGTTCATTTATAATTAATTATTTATCATCGAACTTTTGTGACATCACAAGTGACTTATGCGCATGCCCAGAAAGGATGGTGAGACCTCACTTTTTGAACGTATATTGAGGTATTACACTACACACTTCTGGCTAGTTCACGTGGGTTTGTTTACGTTTTCGCGGAGTGAGGTTAGGATTTTTTAGTTTGTATTGGAATTGTATTTGTTTTAAAAATTATTATGCGATACTTAATTTTTAATATTGAATACAATAATACACTAAATGAAATAAATAGAACCAGTCGTTTGCACAAGAAGAACAACATAACTATAATAATCACAAAGAACTGTCACTGCTTGTAAACGTCAAAACATGTGGATGACATTTTTAGAACTTCCTCTTGCCATGTGAACTCAGCGCGCATCTGCTTAAGTAAGGTAGACTATACGTTCTCCGTGGACTTCTGTGACGCATTATTTTAGAAATTTTCCCTTTTTGATAATTCTAGGCATCTTTGAGTGAAATATAATATAGAATATCGCTCTTCAAGACATTCTTAATAAAAAGAAATAAAAAAATACGCTAAACTTCCCCACACAAAAACTTTCACCCTTAATTCTTTAAAATCAAATCTTCATCATTTTCTTTCGTTTTTCCCAAGCATTCCACTTTTTGGATCTTACTCAAACGATTACTAACCCCATCGATAATGCTTACACAATAATGTTACCTACTGTAAAATATGTCGGCACGTCTTTCCCATATGCGCAAATCATCTTTTCATGAATATTTTTTCGTCCATTGTCCACGTACACCAAGAACCCTACGAGCAAAATGCTTATTCACTTCTCTTATTTTTTTGTCCGCAAACCATTGCAGAAACTGCAAAACTTTCAATATGAAACAAATTTGATTAGAAAGACAAATGTTACAGTAACTTGGCATGAAACAATTATTACAATCGCTCATCTTTTATGTCATGGTCAAATCACGCTCCTACAAAAGTACAATTGCAATTTTTAAAAAATGTTAATAATCTGTGCATTTGATTAATTTAATTTAGTCCATAATAAAATACTCCTAATCTGAGCGGTAAACGAATTCAGAAAATCTTTTCTCCAACACAATTTGAAAACCACATTCCATAACTAAAAATTATGTTCGGATCAATATTATTCCAACAAACCGTGTGGAATAATTTCGTATGCCGTTTGGAATAATTCCGCACGGATTTCTACGAATCAGAATCTGTTGAACCGTAGCCGCATATTAGCGCGGTATATCAAACATTTTGGTTCACTTGCAATGGTTATGACGAATGGGAAAAGCTAAAGAAGAAGAAGATGTCAGTGTCAAGTGTCATTTGCATAGTTTGTTATTGAAATAATTTCACTGGAAATTTAGAATCTTTTGCAAGAAAATTTATGTATGGAATTTGTACATAATACACAGGATTGACGGAAGGTATTGTGCTGGCCACGTCATACTTTTTTACTTCCTTGTACGTAAGTAAAGGAAGTATTGTAATCGCGAAAAAATTCGGTTTTCAGATTTCAGCGGAAATATCCATTTTAATCATCCCTGAATCCATTTTGACTAATTTCGTCGTGACGTCTGTACGTACGTACGTACGTATCTCGCATAACTCAAAAACGGTAAGCCGTAGAAAGTTGAAATTTTGTATTTAGGACTGCTATAACATCTAATTGTGCACCTCCCTTTCTGGTTATTACACAATTTCCAGAAGTGGCACTTTACATAAAGCCTATAATAGATTTTAATGAAAAACTGTTTTAAAATATAATCCGGAACCTTTCAAATTTGGTATACAAGACTTTATGTCAATCGAAATAACATAATAGATTTTGGTTAAAATAGGCTAACCGGAAGTGGTACATTACTTGAAGTTGTTAACAGTTTTTCTTGAATAAAATGATTTTATTTTGATTTTAGAAATAAATGCTTCAAATAAAAGTTTTAGAGAATTAATTTCTGCGTCTAGGGCATCAAGTATTATTAAATTAGCCCTTTGTATAAGCGAGATATGTAAATTTAAAAATTATATACTTTTTTTGTTTTTGTAATAAAACTTGCTATGGATTAGGACAAAAATGTCAAATTACGTTAAATACGTGCAATTTTATGATTCGTACAATAACAAATATTATATTTTTATTGTGAAATTAATCATATTCATTATTGTAATCAAATATTTCTTTGTTGTAATCAAAACTCTCTTTAAAAAGAACCGGGTTAGATTAATGTTAATTTAAGAATGATAGTAGTAAATGAATTATTTTTTGTTCTATATCAAAATATTTCTCGGGCTTGGCTTAAGCCTGTCAGTATTTTGTAATTTAATTATTAAAAAAATATGTATAGGTTAATAGGCGCACAAAGAAGTCGTGTGGTGTCCACATCACTCATGACATGTTATTAAAAAAATATGTATAGTTTAATAATCGTACAAGGAAGTTGTGTGGTGTCCACATCAGATTTTTTAAATTAATTGTAATAAGTTTCTACTTGTTTGAGCGGGATACAGTTTATGTTACATTTTTAATATACTACGTTATGTTTTCATTTTGCAATGGGGGTGCCCGGGGACCCCCGTGTACACGCCTATGATTATAGTATAATTCTGTTTATAAATACACTTTGTGCTTGATATGGTCGCTATATTAATTAACTATCCATAATATCTCATCATAATTGAATAAGTTAGTTCATTACACTACCATTAATCTTCCATCGATCCCCCTCCCCATTTAAAACAATTTCCACGAGTTTAGCTCACATTTGGCTCCCTGGTAATTACGCGACCATCACGCTGTTTGTCACGCTCGTGCCATTTCACGCACGCTACGTCTGTGTTGTTGACAGACGTCTGCAGCGTCTGAATCCTAGTCGTCGTCGACGTCGTTGTAGTAGTTGTTGTCGTGTGTCTCCTGTCGACGGCAAATCGTTAAATCGCGCATGGTGACTACGCCACATACGGCGAAGTGAATATAAACAGCCCTTGTTGTCTGGAGACGCTGTTTGGGATTAATTATACCACCTTTTACAGCTGTAGCTAAGAGAAATTGCCAAGTATATAGTAGAAGTAGAAGCTATTAAAGATGGGAAGAAGCTGTTGAGAACAATACAAATTTGATATAAAGATGATAGATTTCACTATAATTAGTTTGAAACAAAAATATACAGGGTGTCTAGGATAAGGTGTCCAATAGGGAATCTCGAGAACTATAAGAAATACGAAGTCGATTAAATTTGACAAAAGTTGCCATATTAGAAAACCATTCTACAGTTGTATTTTTTATGTAAAGAAAATGTAGGTATCGAATTAAATAAAATAAATTATTATATCATCACTGCATATTATTCAGATATCGGTAATGACGATATTATTGTTATTTAAATATTAAGGTCAGTTAGTGCTTCCTACCGGTTGAGGATGATTTTAAAGATCGAGATCTCCAATACATCCGATTGGTCCACCCTCATTTGAATATTTTAACAGTTTTTCGTGAAAAAACGCTGTTAAATATCATTTTTTGAAATTTCATGTTATTATAAATATTATAGAATATTCTATTATCTATACGAATTGATTTCATTTACATACATACATAAAATCAATCGTGTCGCACTTAGTGGGTGCGTACAAACCCGAAAATAATAACAACATCAACATCATACAACAAATCCTTACTCTTAAAACATATTAAAGTGACTGATTTTTTGTAGCGAAATACCACTTTCGTATCACAATAATAGTTACGAAAAAATCATCCTTCGCCACACATTCCTGTATAAGCACACTTCTTTCGCCTCGGCCACACTCATGATCGCATTCATACATGCTCTTCTTCTCTTCCAACCACATCCATCCACATACACACTGGTCGGCCACGCAATCGAAAACCCTCAACTTCACCAAGATATATACGCATTTTATACTTCATATTCAATGGATATAGAGTTAAAGAATTATAAAGAAATTAAATTTTATATATAAGCCATCTATGCTATAACCATGGAAACAGCTACTATATTAAGAAAATTCTAAATGACAGATGTCAATATCAATGAAAAGAAGCTGAATGTGGCAAAGAAATGCGAATGTTGAGATGTTGGAAAGGCATGGAAATATAGGATGAGGAATGAGAAGATAAGGGGCAAGTTTCTAGTAAGATACAAGAAAGACGATTACAATGGTTTAAACATGTCATGAGGAGAGATGAATAATATATTAGAAGAAGAATAAACAGCTTAGTAGTAGAGGGTAAAAGAAACAGAGGAATACCAAAGAGAAGATGGAAGAACTGTATTGGCGGAAGACGTCACAGAAAAAGGAACTGAATGAGGACAACATATAAAATAGAAGTGAGTGGACGAAGAAAATCAAAAATAGCGACCCCTACCGAATGGGAAAAGCTAAAGAAGAATAAAAAGAAGATGTAAAGTGTCTAGTGCAATTTACATAGTTTGTTTATGAAATAATTTTACTGGAAATATAGATTCTTTTACAAGAAAATTTATGAATGGAATTTGTACATAATACACCGAATTGACGGAAGGTAATGTGCTGGACACATCAGATATTTAATGAAGGTATAAGTACATAATGGGCATTACTGTAAATAACTATATAAAAAATTGAAAATATAAAAACGTACCATTCTATAGACAGTATTTTATATTTAATTAACATAAAAAGCTAAAAATTATATTCTCAATTATTTTAACGAGTATTAATATACCTCCATTTTCCATCTTCTGCCTTGTTTTATAATTGACGTTCATATAATTTAAACTCTAGCCAAATATAAAATGTACAACTAAGGCAGAGTAATCTATAAATAGTCTACCTGAGAATGACTGTTTGCGAGTTTAATTAACTATACTAAATAACAGTAAATTACCCCGTTGGTGTTAATAAAGCATAGCTCTCTGATCCCGTTTCCAAAAGAGATTAAACCTCGCCCGGACTTGGGGGATTTTCTGCATATTTCATCCACACATTCACACACGAAGGTCGAACCAATCTCGAGTAACGGACGATGAAAGAGGATCAAAATCAGATGTGAATAACGCCGATATTTATAAAGTATGATGTGGTATTTGGCGCAGTATTCGCTCTTTGAATAACTTCTTTATGGTAAGGTTATGGAAATGATGTCTGGAAGTTGATTGTTAATTAATTATTCATACGGTTGTTGTTTGTAGTGTTTTGTGAGGCAAAGTAAAGAAATTGTTTACAGGGAAATATATTTAATGACAGTGAGTTAATTGATAAGGGAAATTGTGTCTTTGAAATATCATGTTCGTAGCAAAACAGGCAATTTGTTTACAATATGCTGAAAGCCGGGAAAATGACTTTTATGTTTTTGGGTTCGGGTTTGGTTTCGGGTCCAAGCACAATAAAGGTTAGGGTTATCGCTCCGGTTTTCAAAACTAAAAAAAAATATGCTCCGGTTAACCGTTTAAAATAATGTTACATATCGGTTCGGGTTAAAAAAATTCAATAGAAAAATAATGTAATGATGTTATTAGATAGAGAAAGACCTACCTTTGACAATTGTGCAATGTTAAATTGAAATGATTGTGAATCTAAATATTGCCGTCCAAATAATTGTTATTTCGGAATAATAAAATGTCTTCTAATATTCTTTCCTTTATTGTATTTTTACGGAAGCAAAATAAAATTTAGTTATGAAAATAATTGTTCAATACTCACTTTGGCGGTACAGACAACAGAATTTGTACTAAGGTATGCAATTCAGGTGCAATATTACATATGTTATTTTCCCAATGCTCTTATGTTAAATGTTTCTATATTATTATTTTCATGTTGCAAAGAATTGAAAAGTTGGGTAATAGCAAATATTTATCATGATGTGAATCCTTATGTATTTCGGCTAACCCGTTAAGAAATATCGGTTCGGATTCGGGTTCAGCTCTTTTAAAATTGAAAATTAAGGTTCGGGTTTTAGATTTTTTTGGTTAATTTGGGTTTGGGTTCGGGTCCGGTTCGACTCCCTGGTTAACAGATTGATCGGTTTCGATTTTAAATAGGTCATTTAACTTCTATACCGTTTATAAATCTCGTATTATTTTACTACGTAACAAATGAACTCGTGTACCTATTAATGAGTGACAGTATTTTGCCATTAAAATTTAATTAGTATCTTATCCGCTGCTATCAGCACATCCTTCGCCCCTTCCACGTACGCACGCCCATGAATCCTGCCCGTGACATTTCCAATATCCTGCGGCTGCTGTGTTGTAGCCACGACTGCTATCCTTACCTTCACTACCCTTACCGTCGTCTCTTCCATTTCATTTGTGACTGAACGCTTCTTTATGTGACCCCACAAGTGTCCTTAACCCCGCCAACGAAATTACTCCGCGTGAAAAAAATTGTAAAAAGGAAAAAGGATTGCGTTTGATTATTTGCACAAACAGTTTGCAAATGTCGAAGTAATTGTTATTTGTTAGCAGCTTTTAAATTTAGTTTTTCTTTAGAAATGCTTTACAAATATTATAATCGGAGGAACCGACTTTTTAACCGGGTAACCAGTATTTTATGTGCAAGTACATAATTTTTAACCGAAACCGATATTTTTTTTCACTAAAAATCAGTTATGATGAAATATTTAACTAAGTGACGTCATCGCATTGGAATGCCATTTTTAGAGAAATTTGATTATATGTACATTGTACACTTTTTTACCTTCCGTCACCTTTAGGTAAGGAAGGTATTGTCTTTGGTCAAAAAAATCAATGGTGAGTTTTTAGTGAATAAGTACGTTTTAGGGTCCATATAATACAATTTTACCATTTTTACGATGATGTCTGTATGTATGTATGTATGTATGTATGTATGTATGTGTGTGTGTATGTGTGGGTATGTGTGTGTGTGTGTGTGTGAGTGTGTGTGTGTGTCAACTCTTGCTGCGTTCATGTTTTAATTCTGGCCCATTCGTGACTAAAGACTAGCTTTACATGTATCGTAAATAACTATTATCGTAAAATATTTACCTGCATCAAACAGTAAAACACTCTTTTAAATTAAAATTGAAAGTATTTATTTTTAGGATCATAATATAATAAATATAAATTTTAACTTCTAAATGTCAAAACTCATAATAAATTAAATTTCAAACGTTTATTGAAACTGTAAATGTTACGAAGTTTGATAATATTTCTTTCAGTAATAATTTTGAAATAAAAGTAAATTAAAACGAAATGGGAAAAATTGTATGAAAAACACGTATTATAGTAACCTGTCTTTCAATATACTATTTTAACCAGCATAAAACTTGTTATTTTTTTGGTTTCTGTTCTGGTTAAAATTATTATGATTTTCTAATTTAATTATTGACATAATTTTATCCAAATAAATACAACACCGTAATTACAATCAATAAATTGTTTACTTCAATGCTTTCTAATGATTCTTCATATAATAAATTGATTTAGCCTTAAACGACAAAATTAATTTCTCCCTCAATTCAAATTAAGAATTTGCGTGACAGTAGTTAAATTATTATTGTACAGTCATGTTTGAGATGTTTATTTAATCTGAAAAGATAAATATGATAAATTGTAGTGCAATGAAGTATTGATTATGCAATAACAAATCAAATTAGTTTCTTGTTAGAATAAGATGTTTACTGAATGGTACTGTAGCACGCTCGCAGAATAAGTGAAATGTGTTTAAAAATTTATTGTATTCTAGCAGAAACATATTCAGAATTTATGCTACAAGGAAGAAGCTCCTGATTAGATAGAGTTAAATTTTTACTCCAAAAACTGAAATACATTTACCTTCAGCAGTTATAGTATTTTACATTACAAGCCAAGTAAAACGGTTTTTACTGATGAAAGCAGAAAATGACTGGCGATCCGAGTAAGCGAGCCTGTCACATCCTTGGGGCAGTAATAGAGTTACCTGGCGTGTATCGTACAATATTTCACGTGTTACTCATTTTTAAATGACAGCTGTTTTTCCGCGATGGACAAATGTTTGAACCTGATTAGTAAATGACATCATAAATGTATAAATCGTCGAAATGCTGTTTCTCAAACCGGTCGTTCGGTGTCGTTTAAAGGTTATTTCGATGTATCAATTTGACAGATAAATCAACTGTTATTTTAAAATCGTCTAACTCAACTTCCACCATTCCCTAAATTCATCAATTCTTAATTAAAAATAAATGTTTTCACTTATAAAAGACTATGTATGTAAACTTTTCAGCTGATCAGCTCTTAAATTTACCCCACTCTGGCTCACGAACCAGGTTCAAACCGACATGTAAGACGAGCGGTTTAAAAAAATACGAAACAGGTTGAACCGATAAATAGTTTCAAAGCAGTGCATCACGAAATAACAGCCCAGCTTGAAAATTATAACCATAACCTGTCAGTTGCAATTGACACTTATTTTTAATATATGACAGTAACAAAACACAATTTTCACATGTCAAAAACGTTACTAACGTGGTTACGAACTTGTAAAAATTAAAAAGTTAATTGTCAATTATACAATTTAGTAACTATGTATACTCGACGTCAAATAAATATGGACTAATACTCAACTTAATCCCTACTCGCACCCTGTCTCATGCCCTGCAGTATTGCACTTTGCATTTTTAATATGGCCAGTAAATTGGCAACAGTGTAGAAATTCCCTGTCCATAATTCATATTTATTTGACGGCAACTATAGTAAAGATTAATTAATAATAAATATAGTTCACAAGGAAATAACAAATAAATAATTAAATAGATACGTAAATACGTGGGTCATTGGTTATAAGAAATTCATGTAGATCGTAAAAAACAACATTTACGCTATCATTTTAAACAGTAATTTACCTGCCATTTGAAGTAAGTTAAGTTAATTAGAATGTAGTTAATATATTTTTAATGTATTGTTATTAGTAAAATAATTTTGATATTAACCAAAGAACAATTTCGAATCATAATTTATAATTTGACAGTTTAATAGTTAGCCTAAATTTAATTCAACAGTTTTTAAGTCCGTCAGTAATTGGCTGGGAACTTTTAAGAAATGGAAGGGAAGACTGATGAAATGTATTATTGTTGAAAGGAACTACTTTGAACGTATTAAAATAATTCCAGCGTGAAATTATTTACAAAATATTTTAAAGTAATTTTCACTTGAGCAACGTCAATTAATCTATTCTTTAGCTTCGCATTTTACAGCAGTCCACCAAACATTTCTATTTTTCTAATCTCGTTTTCTGCTATCTTCGTCATGTCATCTGAATGAGTCTCTGAAAAATTGGATTCGATTTATACTCCTCGTCAGATAACTTCAAACTCAGAATCCCACTCCTCACGATTCAGGACTCACATTTTATTATTTCCTCTCCTCCTTGTACGACGTGAAATCTTGGTTTTGCACTCTGTTGTCGCCACGTTGGCAGGCCTGCTTCGTGTCCTGTGTCTGCTGTAATCGGTTTTGGATGGGTACTGGGCTCATAGCGAGGATTTGTCGTGTCAAGGTCGTAGACCTGAAATGTTGATGGGGTGATGAATGTTTACAAATGGGATTAAGTGAATTTGTAAAAATATTTGTAGATCATTTAAATCCTGCAAGGGACAAAGTGTATTACGTTTAAAAGATTTGTTTAACCTGTCTACCTGATTTTCTTATTCTCAATAATTTTATTGACTGGTATTTATTTATTTTATCGCTAATTTTGAGATCCAGGGCCTATCTGATTTTTTTATTCTCAATAATTCTATCGACTTGTATAAACAGGGTAATCTATGCAATATTTAATTTTATTTATTTATTTATTTTATTTATTATTGTTTTGTTCTAATTTATCTTTCTTTGTTTCAGGTAAGTGCTACAATTTTGTTAAATTCTGCACCGTTCGCAAATAATTGGTAAGTTATTTTCCTATTCCCTTATATACCATCGAATTATCTAAAGTGACATTCGGTATACTGACTCTATGCTGGGTTTATGCAGGATGTAAACTATAAAATTAAAGTAAACCACTAAATTAAGAAACTAAATTAAAATAATGTCTTCAAATAAAAGTTGCAGATTATAAAATTTTGCTTGTAAATCAATAAACAAAATTAATTTCGCATATTATGAAACAATTTGAGTGCATTAAATTTTCCAAATCCCATATTTTTCGACGATACGCTGCTCATAAATATATTTTTTACTTAATTTTACGCATGTTTACTTATTTGACGAAAAAATGTGAAAATGTATTTTATAAAAACATCGTTACAAGAAAAATCTACATAACGGTCATACGAGTGCATGTGTACCTATAAATAGGATATTTTTTATCAAATATCTAAGCAAACATTATTTCACATCTCAACTCAAGCATATTTATTGTGCGCTTTCCATAACATAAAATTTTATTTGATATTTTTCCCTCTCCTTCGTAGCACAAACTGAAAAAAAGCCACTGTAACACAATAATACGAATATTCTGCAAATAATATACAAGTGCTTTTTGAATAGCAATTCTATTAGGACAATTTGAATTATATCAATAGTAATAGTGTATTCTCTCAAGATCATCAATATTAAAAAAATATTAAAAATATTAAAGTTGATCGGTAAACAAGCGGGAAAAACAAAAAACATATTATAAATTAATTGTAGCAAAAGATATAAAGCATTTAAAATTTGCTGCTGTACTATCAATGGGATACCAGTAGGGATGCGCAAAATTATTAAAACATCGATGTGAACATCAATCAATTAATTAATTTTTTTGAAAATAACGTACTTGTCTTCGACTTATTCTTTAAACATGAAAATTTAAATAATAAAATAGAAAAAAATATAATATAAATTACAATATGAAAATAATAATTATATACTTAAAAATAAGCTTCCATATTTTATGAATAGTAAAACAATAAAAATATAAGTACATAACATATTATACAAAAATTAAAATACCTCCGAATCGGAACTATGTAAAAATAATAATTTTGACAGTCGCTTTCCTTTTAATTTATTTCGTTGCTGTGTTAAAATTACTCCCAGTTTAGAAAATAGCCTTTCCGACGGCACCGAAGTAGCGACTACACTCAAATATTTTGTGGCTATTTTGGCCAAGTGGGTACAAAATAGTTATTTGTATATCAAGGCCGCGAAATCACTCTTTAGCGTACCGAGAGAAAAATTGTCGCCGAGGCCGCTTGCGGCCGAGGCAAGACAATCTCGAGGACGCTAAAGGATTTCGCGGACAAGGTGTACACAATATTTTTTGTGCAACCGTAAAAAAGATGTAATTACAAATTTTATTAATTTCAAACAGTTTCACTGTAAATTGAAAGTTGGCTTTCAAGGTAGCTATGGAATTGGCATTTGATAAACAAAACAATTGTCATAGTGATTGTTTACTCAATTTCGCGGCCGTTGCCATAACAACAACCGCGAAATTCAATTTCGTGGCCTATATTGCGGCTGCGAAATGCCTATTTCGCGGCCGGTTGCACAAAAAAAATATTATTTTATATAATTTTATAAAAATAAAATGAACTGGCCTTTTCGATTTTTGATGTGATGAAATCTTTGTTTTGTTATGGCCAACAGTGGCATATAGTGATTTGCAAGGATATCACCCCTCCCGCCGATAAATTATTTTTTAGTCCTATCTTACGAAAATTCCTGCTGGCGCTGCTGTCAGTACCTAGGATACAAAAAAAAATACGCAGCGAACGTATCATGTTGATAACCTCTTGCTCCATGTATGTGACAAAAATTTAAATCACATTTTTGTCACCTGTTTTTCACAAGAGTCATTTACTTCAAAGAATTGTTCTTAACTCCAAACTCTTTCATGTATTTCCTTTGACCCTACTTCGCCGCGCCGTCACTGTGTTCCAAACTTCACAGTTTACCAAAATCTGAATTTATCCTATACTTCGTTGCAAATACCCGTATTTTTGTAACAAACCCCAAATAATCACATTTCTTGAATGTCTTTATATTTTATAGTCTTTGTATGTTCGTGTTCTTTGTTGGAAAATGATATTGCGTTTGAAGAATAATTGGCCATTAAGGCCATAAGTGTGCTGTAATTGAAATTTAAAATGGTTGTTTTTTTTGTTTTATGTCAGGATTGAATTTTAATAAAAGTGGAAGAGGAACTGAACTTGTCATAAAAAGATTCTAAATATAGAACTGCCGGTGTATAAAATCTATGGTTTTAATATACTCGTACTTTGTATTCCGGTTTTTATTTTTACGTCATTCAAATCTTTTCACATAAAATTATATTGGAAATTGTATGAAAAATCACTAAAGCCATTTTATAACATGTTTTAGAAATGAGATATGGTTTCGTTGTATTAATAGAACTTTCATAAAATATGTATTTATCATTTTTCATACAACAATATTTCTGATATTACATAGTTTTGAATTATTACTGTATAATACTGTTTTATAAATATTATATGAATTTTAATTTAAATGGAACACCTAGAAATAGGTAATAAGCTGTAATAATATATTTGAGGGTTTTTTTACAAAACCCGAACATGTCCAAACATTTTTTTTTTTTTTGTATTCCAAACCCGTCATTCTTCATTGTAGTTGTAGTACAGCCGAGTATCGTTTCTACTTAGGGTGACGCGACCAGAATCGAACGATATGGCGCGCCATAAACCGTAAACGTTAATAAATGGACTTCAATTCTTGTGGAAACCTTCATGAATCCTCTATGCTAAGCTAACAACTTAAAAAATTGGTTATTTTTTATATTAAATTGTCCATTAAAATTGTATGAAAGGAACTAATTTAAAAAAAGTTATAAGTTATTAAAATATTCATTTTTTAATGCACTTAACATCTACGTCACACATTTACTCGATTCCATAATTTTACTACTTTAAAGCCTTCTGCTGTCGCCTTTTTGAAATCCAGAATCCACCTCCGCTACCTTTGTTATTTTAATAAATGATAATGTTTTAAGGTCCCTAGAAATATATTTGAACATTTTCACGATGATTTCTGTGTTTATGTGTTTGTGTATATGTGTGTGCGCGCGCGCGCGCGTTTGTGTATGTGTGACGATCATTTCGGCCGCGATAACTCCAATACTACAATTCCACGAATTACAATTTTTTCGTATTCCTCAATCTTACATCTAAATGAAAACTTGATTAGATTTTGGTTGCAACTGAACAACCGGAAGTACTTTAATTTGATGGTTTTAATTGGTTTTCAAAAACATAGTTAGTTGTCATGTTTTAACATTTAATATTATTATGAGCATTATAGAATATTTTATTCTCTATTCGATTTGACTGCATTATTTTCTTCATATTCAGTGTATTTAGAGATAAACATTTATAAAGAAATTAATTTTCATAAATCTTGTAATCTTTCACTATGGAATCAGTTTCAATAATTCAATATTACTTACTATTTGACAGATGTCAATGTCAAGTACAATTTGCATAATATGCATGTGAAATAATTTTCGTGAAAATGCAAGAAATTTTCTGTGTGGAATTTATATGAAATACATACATAAAAATGACGGAAGGTATTGTGCTGGCTACAACAGATTTTTTATTAATTATTTTTATAATAAAAAGTCGCGTAAAAAGTGATTTTCTCATTAAAAAATTGTTCATAACGTCTTTACTTTCCAATCTATTGCAAACAAAAATATTGTTTTATATGTGTTACCTACGTTTTCAATTCGAACATCAAAATTTAATTACGATGCTTTATATGCCAATATTTAATCATATAGAATTTCAGTACGTACATATTTTTAAATATCTACTTTAATATTATATTACAATTTTCGTACATAACAAATATTAAAATGAGATCAGACATATTAAAATCAAATTTAACTTTTAATATTAAAACTTTTTGTGTTTCATATACAAATATTAATACCACAACACAAAATCTGCGTTAAAATTCATAAGGATTTTTAATGAAAATAACATCACAAACATTCAGAGAAAATTAATTGAAAACATTAAAAATTAATCCATCCTCAGAGCCTACGGAAGGCTACCTAATTTAATAATCAGCCCCAAGCCATAAAAAATCTGGTTAGGCCAGGAAATTTCATTGAATAAAATTGAATTGACAGGTCGGGTACGGGAAGCATTTCGCAGTAGGCCGGTCTGGAGATTAGCGAACGTTCGGAGTCAGAATGTCGGAGGCACTCGGCACCGTAATGAAATCACCTCGTTAACTGTGCCAAGCGGTATGTAATTAAAATCGTGGTTTTCTCTATTCCAGCCAAAAGGAATAGTTTCACTCCCGTGTCACAGTTTACAACTGGGAATTGAAGCATTACGCACACACTTTGTAGATTGTAGTGTATTTGTAGATGGCATGAAGTGTTTGTTAAGCACAGAGAAACAGTCACTATTATGACAACGATTCCATTGAGATGGAAATTATTTAAAGTGTATATTTGGGCATGCTAAACATAGCTTAAAGTGTTAGGTTTATAACAGAAGCCGACACCTTGGCTGTAAATAAACATACGTTCCTACAAAGAACGTCCTAATAATTTACTTACAAATAAAATAAATAATAAATAAATATATCATCACGGCATATTACCCATTGCTGCTTTATACACATTTCGGTAATGACATATTTGTACCGTGTGGGCGTTTATCAGGCGTCACCTCATGGGCACTCATTTCTAACGTGAAGAATGCACCACAGAGGTCAATTTTGTGTCATTTAAAATTCGAAATATTTGGCGTCGGTCGGAATTGAACCCGGTTTCCCAGATTCGTGACCAGACACTCGGGTACGCGGCCACGAGATTCCATTAACAGATAAATACTAATAATTTCTGTCGCTCACCAAAAATCGCAAATCACCCACGTTGAGAAACCCTGGGTTATCATATTTAGAGAAATATACATACACGAAATATTAACAATAAGTCAGGTGTTCGACATTTTATAAAACACCTAGACGTTTCGTAAAACAACTAACCATATTGTAAAACATCGATAACTCAACGACGGTTTCACATTCTGATTACGGCATATATATATACAAGAAACCTAAAGTGAAGCGAGCTAGTTTAAGGTTAAATGGAACCCCTAGTGGCGCGCGTTCGAACGTTGGTCAGAACGCTGACAAATAAATTTAATTATTTAAACAGCAAAATTATAAAAATAATCATTTTTTTTGTTAAAATCATGAAGAAGATAGTTAAGCTTTATTCTTCAACATACGATATATATGATAGTTTCAGTCAAATTATAGATAATTGGGAAAATATGTATATTTTTTAAATTTTAATTAATTACTCCAAAACCAAATCAACAATTTTTTATTTTTTTTAGTATGTTATGTGTACATATCCCACCAACCCACATATACAATTTAATTAAAATTGAGCAGCACAATTTTGTGTAATTAAAGAAAAAGTGCCATTTTTGGTACAAAAGCTAACATAAAAATTAATATTTCAAAAACAGAATCAACAATTTTTTTAATTTTTACTTATATTAAGTAGGGGAGCGCACTATATCTACATTATTTTTTTTAACAAATTTAAGCAGTACAGTTTTTTGTTACAAGACAAAGTTTGACAAAAATAAGGCGTTTCTAACTTTTTCTTTGAAACGTAAATGAAAATTGCAATTTTACAATTTTTACTACAAAATATATTATATTACCTTCAACATAGATATTTTATAAAGTTTAATAATGTACCTGGTACTTGTAAAAAAATTATTATAAAGTCACAGAAATTTTCATAATTCCTGTGCAAGTACCAGGCGCCACGAGTAGCTAAGTGAGTAGTAGTTGTACTACTAATACAATATTACCGGCTATCTTGTTTCTAATGCCGCGAACAGCAAGTTACTTTAAAACCGTATTATTACCAATTTAAAATGGTTATGAAAATGTGGTGACCGCGACCCCGGAACATACGACTTAACATGTAAAAACATACTGTTGTAATTTCCTGCTTCCCTAATTATTTTAGGTAAAAATGCTTCAAATAAAAGTTATAGAGAATAAAATTCTGCTTCTAAAATTTATTTAGTAAGATTATTTTGACGAATAAAGCTTATAATTATTTAAAAAAATGCATTTATAAATATATATACGCATATATATAATTTTTTAATCAATAAGAAAAATACGTATTTATAACAATTTATTGTCATTACAGTACCTATTAAATAATAGCTTTCATACAATTATTAAATGAATGCAGTTACAAACAAAATTAGTTCACTTTTTATTTGTTTATTGGCTTCAGATCCAATACATGTACGGGTACACAAAAGTATAATTATTGTTTTGGACTGGTAAATTATAATCATATTTGAAAAATATTATATTTCTTTGAAAATAATCATCCTTTAAAATTTTCCTAATCCCAACCTTGTCAAATCCCCAGCAAAATATCCAGCCATCCAGCTGTGAAGGGTCGGGCCGCTATTTCACAGGTAATGTCATGTGCATATACTTGACACAAGGCATAAAACTATTTATGCATAAATTATGGTAACTACTATTATAATATTAGCTATTTATTGTTTTCCATTACTTTATCAATTAACATAAATTTTACAGTATTTAAAAATAAATCATTTTTTGGTTAAAGTTCTATATTTTATTTTGTAATATGTTTGATTGGTTTTTTTCTAAACTAGTAGTTTTTTAGCCCTTGGTCCCAATAAAATATGTAATACATGTATTTGTATGTAAAGTTGTACCCCGACACAAATTCGACATACGCGATTTTTGTCGGTCCCACCTATCGCGTAACTTCTGGGTATTACTGTATTCGATTTTACCCCTAATTTCACAGAATTGTTTACAACGAAATTTCATCGTACCGAAAATTTATTGGGAAGGGTAAATATCCTTCCTAACGAATATTCAGTTTAGTTTGTCGTCGTACAGTGGTGTTATCGTTTTATTATATTGGCGGCACAATGGGTGACAACTTGCCTCGCAATTTATCTTATTTTGCACCTCGTTAAATGATGTACCAAACAGAAAATATAAAGTAATGTAATACATTTTTATGGCTACCATAATATCTCTCGCTGATATGTACCGCCCGCCTACCATAGATAAGGGAGGTATAGAAATCGTGAAAAAATCATATATCGAAATTTTCATAAATAAGTAAATTTAAAGGTCTATGGGATTAGATATCATCAATTTCGCAATAATGTCTATGTGTATATGGGTGTGTGTGTGTGTGTTTAAGAATTTATACACATTAGTATTGAACACCAATAAAGTTGAGAGTTGAGTATCACTTAAAACTCTAAAAATTGGTGTCATTTTTCACATATGTTGGCATATTATCTGTATTAATTAATTTAAAAATTTGAAAATTAGTATAAGTAGGTAAGAATGTATACAGAGTGACACTGAAAAGGCGGGCTAGTCAAAATAACTTTTTCATTTATAATTATTTTTTAATTCTCCTTGCATATTTGTAAACTAGGCTTAGGGGCTCACAAATCCTGGTATTTGATATGATGGTAGCCCTTCCAGTTTAACCGGAAATGATATTAACTTTCATATTTCAAATGGAACATTCTATATGTTTTTATATACATATTTGGAATCTATGTAAATTACGAATTCAACAATATCATTGAAGTGCATTTGTGTTGAAGAAATAAATTACAAATACGTATGAGACAATTATGAATAATTAACCTGGTAAGTCTTATCAGGTAGGCTGTGATAACAAATTGATCATTTTTTGTAACAAAATATGAAATCTTACAAAAATAATTTACTATTTAAACAATTAACTTAAACATTACTTAATATTATCTCAACTATTTTCACAGCTTGCCTAATTAATGGCTTACCAGGTTAAATATTCATAATTTTCTCTTACGTTTTTATAGTTCATTTCTTCAATAAAAATGTACTTTAAGTATATCGTTGTATTCGTAATTTTACTTAGATTCCAAATGTATAAAAATATAAAGGTTGCCTCATTTCAAATATGAAAGTTAATGTCACTTCCCGTCAAATTGGAAGCGCTACCATCATGCCAAATACCATAATTTCTGAGCCCGTAAACCTAGTTTACAAATATGCAAAGAGAATTAAAAAATAATTATAAATAACAAAGTAAGTTATTTTGAGTGGCCCGTTTTTCAGTGTCAGCCTGTATAAATGAAAGTTTGTTTCATTATTTTTTTAAATTTCTTTTAAACAAGTTATTGAGTTTCAAACTCGACTGACTATAATTATTTTCCCGATAGTAAGCAAGTTTTGTCAGGAGTACCCCAAAACATTGAAATACGTGCTATAGAAATTGTGCAGTAAGATTTGTGCTCGCTAAAGCTACGTGCTTCAGGCAATGAGTATAATTCACCGAACTTGCCCGAAAGTTTCCGAATCCCAGAGTATGCTTGCCACCTCTAGCTTTACCTTACACTCAGCACTGACTGAGCCACAGCCTTCTCTAATATACAAGCCATGCTGTTCGAATGGCAACAGCGCAAAATCTGTTTTCGGTGTTCTTACCGTCATACTGGATCACCGCTGTATCGCTTGTATTTATAGAAACAAATACACATAATTATGTTATACATATTTATTACGTACTAAATCCTACATTTAATTTTAATACTGTAGTGTACAGAAATATATTATTTGTATTAAAATTACAATTACTTCTTAAAAGTATGTACCTAGTTTCCTTTTCTTATTTTTTGGACATGATTCTATATTTTTCGTTGCTCATGTTTGCAATTATTTTTATTTTTTACATAATTGTTAAGCAATATGTTGGCAAAAACACTACTTAACATATTCATAATATGTATATAGCCCTTACCACAAACACAAATATTGCGAAAATCGTCAGAATAGAAATCATTTTTCAGACTGAGAATGCTCAGTTCGCATAATAAATTTTGTTGATGCTTACATCTAAGAAATTTATATTCTAAATCATTATCATTAATAATGTATTGCAAGATAGCATACATGTGTATAAATATTATCATTACAATTGTGGGTGATTTCTCGACTGTGATGTGATTAGGTGTTAACAATTACTCGAAAATTCAGTCAAACAGTATTTATTCTTACTAAACTAACGTTTCGGTGCATCCTTGCACCTTCTTCAGGGTAGTAAGATCTTACAAATTGTTACAAATCATGTACACAAAATACATTCGTACAAACATTCAGTTAATTTATTAAACATCGTACAAAAAATTCAAAGAGCAAATGGATGCGCTAAGATCTTACTACACTGAAAAAGGTGCAAGGGTGCACCGAAACGTTGGTTTAGTAAGAATAAATGCTGTTTCATGAAACTTTCGAGTAATTGTGAACACCTAAATGTCATTACAGCCTCTTTTTACAAATGTTTAAGGTATATTCATTATCCACGGACGGTACTGCATTTTCCACCAGCTTTGGTTGCCTAAGAAACAATTGATGATTATGTTCCATCACTTTTATTCAATAATTTATCATATTTAATAATATCACCTTCTGAAAAATGTTTTGCACACACTACTGATGTAGACGTAGGGGTTCATTGTTTTCGTGGAATAGCTTTAATCCATTTTTTGTATAATTCAGGATTCTTTGGAAAACTAAAAGTAGCTTGATAATCTTCTTTTTTTAATTGCGAACTATAGTTCGATTTTCAACCTGGTACACATCAGTGATGAGGCATTTACCTATACAATAATGCAAAAGATGTAATAAAATATTTTAATATTAGACATTGTAGCTCACTGTATGCATTTTACGATCAGCAAAGATTACTTTACAAGTTTTGTTTAATTAGTAAATAAAATCCTTTAGAAACTTCTCGTATGTTATTGAAAGTTATGTTTTTCACTCTTAATTTGTTATTTAATTCAAGAATATTTTTTACATAGTAAGACAACATCGTTGGAAATTATAAAATTGAACAAAACATACTTTTTTGGGTTTTACTCAAAAATAAATACAAAAATACAATGCACATACGAGTCGACGCGCGCAAATCTTCGACAGTAGAACTCTCAACAGCGTTGTCAAGTGTCAGCAGCACGGCTTGTATGTTAGAGAAGGCTGTGACTGAGCTATTGGGATTATTTATGTGAATGAATTTACAAGTTTTAAAAAATAAACAAATCATTGGAAGGTTCAGTGAAAACAGTGAATCCATTGAACGGTTCATTTTGTGTGTTCTGTGTTCATTTTGTGTAATATGTTTACCACGGGAGGGCAGCATATTTAATTTATTTGTTTACATATTCCATTTATGTATTATTTATTTTTTATTTATGAATTAATTACGAATTGTAATACATTTTTATAAGATTCACTCGATCGTTAGCATTTAAGAAATTCATTTTGACACGAATATTTGATATAAACAAAACAAAAAACCAAACAATGAACACATTGTTGACACAAAAGAAAAATACTTTAAATATTTTTTTATAGAAGAAGCTTAATTCTAAATTATTGTAATTGGAAATATAAGATAGATATTGAAATGGATAACAATATTTTATAAATAAAAAAATTGGTTTTAACAATGATAAAAATTGATTACAATAATCAAAATATGGATTTAATAAAAATGCATAATTCTTTTTTTTTGATCCTAATAATACATGATAATAACACAATGATTATGTGTATGTTTTGTATTTTTGGCACACCCAGCAATGGGTAATATGCCGTGATGATATTTTTATTTATAAACAAACTATTGTTATGTATATGTACTTTTGCAATAAAAATATCGTATTAAATTATTGCAAACTAATATAAAATAAAATTGAACGATATTTTAGAGATATTTATATAATGGCGATATAGTATGTATCTATTTTTAAACATTTTTTATATTTCTGAAATATATTGTTTTGATTTCAACTTTTTTAAAATTTCAAAGTGAAGAATAAGGATTATTACTTGCGTATTCTTTGAATTTTGGTTTATGTTTTGGATATAAGTATGGCAATTGTCCAACAGTTAGAACTAGCAAATATAAAGGTTTCTTCTATATCGACGTGCTATAAAATAATGCCTACTAGCGCTCGCCTCGGACTTGAAACAAATTACTGAGGGGTCACAGTTAACGTTAATTTAAAGTCTAGCATAAAATTCGCTATTACACCAAAATTAACTCAATGTTTTCATTTAATAATGAAAATGCCAATGACCACTGTGAACTCGCAAACTCACATGAGATCAATAGAATAAAACAACATACATGGTTAGTAGCAACTGAATAGTCGACTGCTGTGGACACTACATCCATAAAATTTAATAATAAAAAAAGCGTTTTGTTCACTACATTATAGTGGCTATTTTCCACACCATGTTTTAAAACAATAAAAATGCTTTATTTTGCATAGAAACCGTGCATGTATAATTGCAAATATTTTTGAATATACGTAAATTAAAGTATTAAGCGAATATTCACCGTAACCATGACAATAGCTGATTTTTTATTTTGCAATTAAGTGTCAAAATATATAAAATGAATCGTTTTAGTGGATGTATTAAAATCCATTTACGATAGCAAAATAATTTTGAACTAATTCGTGAACAGAAACGTCATTCTATTGGTTCAGGTCAAAAATTAATTAGACTCTTCCGACCAATAGAATGACTTGTCTCTGTTCTCTGTTCGTGAATTATTGCAAAATTGTCTCACTATCGTGAATACATTATAGTTCAATTCATGGAATACTCAATTCGTATACCGAGCGTCAAAATAATAGAAAGTACTTTTACTTCCTGAATCGACATAAACGTCTGTATTTTCGATTATTTTCCAAACTCTTTTTAAAATAAATTATTTTATTTAGTTTTGACGTTTTAAACTGCCAGTATTAACTCCATAGCAACAACTGTAAGTAACTGTTTATTTGCTAATAAATTTTAAAAAAATTAAGTTACAGAATTTTAACTCACTCTGCAACAAATAATGCATTTAAAATACCATAAGGCACGAAAATAAAACTTGCTACAGTCTTTATTAGACAAATCAGCCATTTTATTTGTTTCCATGACACAAATGACAGAAAATAAAGCTTGTTCATAATTTATAAATAAACACATTAACGTCTACCAACGACGATTGTCGTGTACAACCTTTTTATTTTGTCAAAATTAAATATTATAATGTTTTTTCTTATTTCGTCAAAATTGTTTAAACCCCGTAAGTTAAGAATGTTTATTCACTGAAAGAATTTATTTCCATGAATAAACATTACCTTAACGCACTAGGTGTATAAATATGTATTACCATTTTTACAATATAAATTAAAACCATATACAAATGAGAATATAATTCCTTAGTCACGTGACATGTTTTCTGCCAATCAACATTCAGAATTTCCCTAGCTACATGTATATCACAGCGATGATAAAAAACAAGGAAATTATCACCGTATTTATAGTCGTTACTAAGGGATTTGTTTTCTTTATTTATGACTTTGACAGTTAATTTTGAGTATAAAAATAAATAATAACAATAATTCAAACTCCGAAATATTAAATAAAACTCGTAAGTACCATGTTTTAATACAATATGAATATGTACATCAAAAGTTAGGTTAGGTTAAATTGCAAAAATTCATTATATTCTTTCATTAAATATAAGCTCGTGATATGATTAATAATCGAATATATTGCTCGTGAAGCCGAAGCAGCACATTTCAACTCGTCCTTCGGACTCGTGAAATCTGCAGCTCGGTTTCACTCGAGAATATCATCGATGATGATAATCATATCACTTGTTATATTACGTGTGAAAATAATTTTCCATATTAAAATATTTGTACCAAATAAATTGAAAACTATTATATGAAACAAACATAAACGCCTTCCAACTCGAAATATTCACTTTTAAGTTTCTATCTACCATTATCTAGATGATACCCTTCTATCCATCCACATGTTTATCACTTGTTCTTGACACAGTGAATCCCGTGACCTATGACCCGAGAGTTGAGGGTGACCTCATAAACCTCGCCGAACAACCAACCCCTTACCCTATCGCGGTCACTGTTACCGCCGCATGATGAATTTCACTTCCTTCAGGACACCTCAACAGGATACGGGAGGAGTAATGGATTTCAAGGTGATGCCTCGCATTAACGGATAATTGTTTTACGGGAGTTTTGGGGATTAAGAGTGACATAGTTACAACTTGGAAGCTCATAAATATCCAGATACACTTGATAAGAATTGTTATGGTACCGTGGCAAGCTATTGTAATGTTTTATTTATTTATTTATTTTGGATTTAAAAATTTATATTAGGTGCTTATTTACATAATTTATTATTATTATTATTATTATTATTATTATTATTATTATTATTATTATTATTATTATTATTATTATTATTATTACTTGTAGCTTCCGAGTGAGATAAATAGAAGTATATGTATTTATTTTTTACTGCATATCACACATTGTCGGTCGACAGGAATCGAATGCACGGCACATGGTTCGGGTTACAGCGAATTAGAGGATGTGCGCTAACCTGCTAATTGATTTTAATACTTCAAAATATACACTGCTCCAACATTAAAACAATACGCAATTATAATTTATAATAATATACACATCAAATTCTAACTAAATACTCCTAAGTATTGCATGCATATTCCGGTACTTGGCCAATTAAATTCTAGTACCTTCTACCCGTTTCACTACCACTACATAGTTATATGTAGATTTCAGATATTGTGCAATGGACTTGACTTCATAATCAGCGGTTTTTAACCCTTCCACTTCCACTACGTGACACCGCTACCTGTTAGTTAGCGGTGTATTTAAAAAAATGTTATTTATCTCCGAATTAACTGTACATACAAGTAAAAACCCATTTTCTACTGAATCTAGTATGTGTGTGTATGTGTGTGTGTGTGTGCGTGTGTGTGTGTATGTGTGTGTGTATGTGGATGTGTGTGTATGTGTGTGTGCGTGCGTGCGTGCGAGAGTGTGCGCGTGCGCCACCTCGTGCGCGTGCGTGTTCGTGTGTGTGTGTGTGTGTGTGTGTGTGTGTGTGTGTGTCACGGAAAACAAATGAAAAATTAAAATGTTTGTAACAGACAGATAAATGTGAATGTCAGAAATCCGGAGACATTACTAAAGACTTCTTCTGGGAAGTACATACCTATATTATTTCTTATTGTATTAATAGTTAAATATTTAAAATTATAGGTATTACAAATAACCTTCACAAATGGTGTCAATCCCGACAGTGAATTGGAAACATCTCGAAAAATTAGAAGAGTATGACAAAGATTCTTCATAGAATGAATTTAAATTTTTAAAATCCAAATATAAAGAATAGGTATAAGTAGAATTTTTGGTGCAGAGTGTATGTATAAAAGATATGTTAAGTATAATAGGGTGTAAGCAGTCATGTAACTTTCTTGGCCTTGACAAGCAGATATAGGGGCCCGTATCAGAATGATAGCTAGTAACTATGTACACAGATGACAATTTTTCATTCTAAATTTCGTGATTTTTCCAATTCCATGCGGTTTATTTTCCTCGACAAGTAAATTCCATATCCTAGTGACGTGAACTTAGAAAATCTCGAAATTTTGAATGAAAATTTCTATCATTTGACATCTATGTACATAATTATTAGTTGTCATTCTGACACGGGCCCCCATATCTGCTTGTTAAGGCCAACAAAGTCACATGACTGCTCGCGCCCTATACTCATTACTAGAGACCGGATTATATGCATTTGCATGTTTGCATATGCATTTGCATATTAAGCCTATTCTCAGCGGTTATTGTATATTTCATCTAAAATCCAGTGATGATGCATATTTTCGCTATTTTTACAATATTTTCGGTATGACTTACTACTCAGAATGTACAACGCTGATTTGTTAGTCCACGAAAAACTGAAATATGAGGTGCGTTCAATGAAGCTAGCAAATCGAGCAAATGCTTACTTAGCATTTGCTATCTGCTAGAGCGTGCATTGAACGATCTGCTTGTTTTGCTACGATCGAACTGTCAGATGACTGTCAGTCAGTGAGGTTACGAAAATTGAAAACTTTCAAATATTGAATTTTTGCATAGAATAGAACACTGATATATTGAATGCAGTGTCAGTTAAATAATAAATAGAAAATAAACTCTCAATGGTATTAATTACATGCATAATTTAATTTTATTAGGATATTCCACGCAAGTAAACTCAAGTACAAATATTTTATGGGACTTTTACGTAATTCATTAATTTTCATTGAAAATATATTCAAATATTACAAATGATATTTGAATTTGTGCGCCATATTTTTACATGCAGCAAAACAAGCGAGAAAATAGTCGCTTGCTTTGCTTACTTAGCAAAACGAGCAAATGCTAAGTTAGCAAGCCGTTCAGTATATTTTACTTCCGCTTTGCTCGATTTGCTAGCTTCATTGAACGCACCTATGCTCTAAACCGAGGTTCCCCCACTACGATGAAGTAGACGTAGTATGCTACGGCGCAGCTCAAGGTCATCCGCCATTAGATATTGGGAACCTGTAAATAAAGCACGTTCTTGACACGCTTATTCTATCCGTTTCGTTATCAATTTATTTGTGCAAATATTGTGTACCATGCCTCCCGAAAAAAAAGTGTCTCTTCGTGGATAGCTGACTATCCTGGAACATTTGCATACGACGGGGATGTTTTATATTGTCGAATTTGCGACAAAAATATTTCGTGTTCAAAAAAAATTCAATTAGACCAGCATGTGAAGACAAGTATTCACATCGCAGGTTTGCAGAAGAAAGGCCCACGACAACAGCTTCTAACAGCGGCAATTAGCAGTGATTTAATTTTCAAAGGCAAACAAAAAAATCACTTTAGCATGGATTTATGTGAAGCATTGCTTGCAAGTAATATTCATCTTCACAAACTTACAAATCCTGTCTTCAGAGATTTTTTGCAAAAATATTGCTTGAATCAAAATATACCAGATGAATCAACGTTGCGTAAAAATTATATACCAACAATTTACCTACATGTTTTGGAAGAAATACGAAATGAACTAAAGGATAGCATCATTTGGATTTCAGCTGACGAAACTACCGACAGTTGTGGCCGTTATATTGCAAATTTAATTGTCGGTGCATTAAAATTACAACCTTCTTCTTCCTATTTGGTGGCCTGCAAAGAGCTTGAAAAGACAAATCATTCTACGATCGCCAGATTTGTGAATGAGGGTATTAAAAAAATATTCCCTGAATCTTCTGCGGATGAAAGAGTATTTATTTTTCTCTCAGATGCTGCTCCCTATATGATCAAGGCAGGAAAAGCCCTCCAAGTATTTTATCCCAATTTGATACATGTGACGTGCTTTGCTCATGGAGTACACCGACTCGCTGAAGAAGTACGATCCACGAATGTAAATAAACTAATTTCATCTACAAAGAAAGTGTTTCTTAAGGCACCTGCTCGCAATAAGACCTATAAAGAAAAACTACCAAATGTGCCTTTACCTCCTGAACCAGTGATAACTCGATGGGGAACGTGGATTGACGCTGTACTGTTTTACAATAAACATTTCGATTCCATCAGAGGTGTATTAAATGAGTTCGATAGTGCAGAATCTGTGGCAGTTTGCCAGTCCAAAGAAGCATTTAACGATCCAAGTATAAAAAAAACATAGCTGTGATTAGCACTCATTTTTTCCACATACCAGCCAGTATTAAAAAGCTTGAATCTCAAGGTCTGGCGTTGAATGAATCTATTCAGATAATGAATAAAATCCGCCAAATGAACTCCGCATTGCCAGAGGTATTTCCGCATGCACTCAAAGAAAAGTTTGAAAACATTTTGAATAATAACCCAGGCTTCAAAGCTGTATGTCAAATTGATAGTTTTATAAATGGGACAGGTGAAATTTTGCCAGAAACAGTAAGTGCTAACATAGCACCCAAATTCAAATACTGCCCAGTTACCTCAGTGGATGTGGAACGGTCTTTTTCCACTTATAAAAATATTTTGAGTGATCGAAGACACAATCTTACTACTGAACATTTGGAACAGTACCTGATTGTTTACGTTTACAAAAATAACAACATTTAAATAATTGTTAATTCAACTATTTACTTACTGAATGTATGCTAATTTTGAAATAAAAAAAACAAAAATTACTATTTTTTATTATTTAATGTTGCATATTTTGAGACTTTTCATGCATATTTTAAGAATTTTTCATGCATATTTTCATGCATATTTCAAGCTTTTTATGTTGCATATAATCCGGTCTCTACTCATTACTCATATAACCAACAACGGAAGTGACGAGAGGTATTGTGCTGGCCACAACAGATTTTTTTTTAATTTTATGTTAGGTTTATGTTATTTTTTAACAAAATGTGTATTCTGATTCTAATGAGTTTTATTTTCGTCCTATATTTTCAATGTTTTGTGTAATAAACATTGTACCCTATTAAAAATATTTGAATATGTCTCTGTTTTGAATACCTGGAAGTCGATGCACAATATCTCTAACCAGCCTATACCAAAATATTCCTATTGCACACACATAATTACCGACCGCTACCACTCCTATTATTACCACTCCGGTTTTGAATTCGGGCTCGCTCATTTATGGCCGTGCCGTACTCTGTACAAAACTGTATCACATCTGTAAATAATGAACATAATCGCAACGAAAATTGCCACTGTTTTGTATTATTTTATCAACCAAAATAGATGTGTTTTTCACTTTTTTTACAGATATACAAATCTGTAAGACTTCCAGTTTTGTATAGAACAAGAGCATTAATGTTCATATTCTAGAAAAATTCTCGTAACGCTGTCTCTAAAAATATTATTATATACGAATATTGTGTGAAATTTCCTTTAGTGGTGCTATTTTTCTTATTTTTAATTCGTATTTACAAAACGCGATTCCCTTTAAACAAACATGTAAAGTCTGTTCCACGAGAGAAAACAGTTAAGAAAAGATAACAGTTTATTTAACCTTTTCTCTGATTGGTTGAAATTGCGGGAGGTATACACATGGGAAACATATTCCTCCATCTCAACATTTGTAATTATCGATCGATAATCGGAAAAAGAATAATAAAGAAATTATTAAATAAAGGAAGGATCCAGTAGTCCATATGTACATATAATTATACATGTCTGCATATTTTTCAGATATTCCTAGTATTAATAAACGAAAAATAGACTAAATAATGCAATTTTCGTAAGAAGTGTGACCTGAAACCTGTTAGAAGACGATGCAAGAAAATAACATTAAATTTCAATAATCTGTGTTGATTGCAACAGGTATTTTTTTAGGCTTATTATAGAATAATTCGATATATTTTATATTTATTTGCTCCACTTAAATAGTAATTAATTACTATTGAAACTTTAATCTCATAAATATATGTCAGTGAGTGATTTTTTCCAAACTGTAGACTAGGATTAGAACCATGGAATATACTATAGATATACAAAAGGTGTAATAGGCTATGTATACATTTCCAATTAAATAAATACGAGGTTGCAACAGAGCATGGAAATACGAAATGGATTGGCAGAATAAAATTAAATTCTTGTCAAATTAATTTTAAACATAATATGAATAAAATATGTTATATTTATAGACATAAAGTAGCAAAGGACTAAAATAAATATTTTATGAGTATTAAATATATTATTAAAATATGAATATTAATTATTCATATTAAATTTAAATTGAAACAAAATTGGTCTACGTAACTATTCGTATGTACTTTTATTATCAACATTAATTAATTTCATTATTTAATTTATGCTAACATCTTTTGAAGATGCATTACCTTCAATAAATAATGTTCTATGATAGTGTAACGTTTTATTTATATGGGTGAAGTATAAAAAACAAAGAAATACTATTAGTTAAAATAATACGTTTATTAAACGATAAATAATTAAGATTAAATATTAGAAATATGATAAAAGTAAATAACACTATGATTAAATAATTAAAAACTAAGATTATTTATGTAAACAATATTTATATCACTATTTTTATTTATATAACCATATTTATTTATGTTCACAACTCGTCGACTGTTTATTTATATCACCCACTGTTCATTGCTCGTTGCTAGATCAGACTATTTCTGCTGGCTTATCTGTTGTGCTTATATACGCGGCGTGACGTCTCTCGAATCTTCTCCATCTTTCCAGCGACTACAAAGGATCATACCACCGGATGTAATTAAGCCAATTTAAACGCGTATGGGTTGTTCCGCCGAGGGGATTACGGCATCGCTCGGAATATTCTACCAGTAGCGGCGCGCGTATACTCAAGTGCACGTCACAATAGAAATGTAAATTTATTAAAAATTTAATATGAATTTTTCATGTCTAGAATTTTTTTTTAACTTTTATTTTATCGAACCGTACATTTTAATTAACTTTCCGAGTTTTATACAAAGATAATTATTCCCATATCTATTTATATTGCATTAGCTCAAATTTAAATTAGATAAATAATAAAAACCTTTTAATTATGAAACCCATTTCATTCTATATTAAAATCATAGTATCTGTATAGAAGTTTCAGGATTATAATCATATTAATTTGCAAAAATTGATGCTTTTAAATTGCTTTTTCATAATTAACCCTTTTACAGGGGATACACATTCATTAGCCCGTAATATTTTTTATAATATTATGTCACGTAGATATATGTGATATTTTTGTTCTCAAACAGTGGACTTCGGTAATAGTTGGAATCACATAAATTGATCTTTTTCAACACGTACAAAAATATGTAAATACATATGTTGAAATAATTGTGTGCAATAATTGGACATATGCTTGGATAAGTACTTTAATAAAACAATTAATAAAAAACTACGTACATATATTGTAGTCCAAGGTTTGAGTACCAGCGACATTCAACATATTTTTCACTTTCATACCAACGCAGAGAATCTGGCGTTACATCATAAATTGAAACAAGTGTTATTTGGTTTACTTCCGTTGTTTTTCTGTTATTATTTTCTGTATTCATATACTTGAAAGTCCATATTTAAAAAAGGTGATAATAGAAGACTTGAAAGTAGCGATAATTTGAAATGCAATAAATGTGTGACGTAGATGTAGAGATAAGCAAATTGTATTAATAATTCAATTATATTAAAAACTAATAATTTTTTACCTTCCGTCACCTATAGGTAAGGAAGGTTTAGTCTTTGGGCAAAAAATTCGATGGTGAGTTTTTGATGAATAAGCACGTTTTACAGTCCCTACAATACGAATTTACTGTTTTTACGATGATGTATTTATGTGTGTGTATGTGTCTGTGTGACAAAAATTTCTCCTTCGATAACTCCATTACTACAATTCCAAAAGTTATAATTCCTTCATATTCCTGTTTCATACGTCCATATGAAGAGTTTATTAGATTTTGGTTATGATTAGTTAACCGGAAGTACCGCAATTTGAAGATTTTAACAGTATTTCTTGAGAAAACGCTGTTAATTATCATTTTTTGACTTTTTTTGTTAGTTTAAATAAAAGTATATGTTACTCTCTATTCGATTTAATTATATTTTTTTCTTCATATTCAATGAATTTAGAGATAAAGAATTATAAAGAAATAACTTGTAACCTACTGCTGCTAAAAGCTGCACCATGGAAACAGTTAGAATATTAAAATATTACTAATTGAAAGATGTCAGCGTCAAATAAAATTTACATAATATCTTTGTGAAAAGATTTTACTGGAAATATAAAAATGTAAAATAATTTAAGGTGGCAAAAAAAAAATCACATAAGGTAATACAACAGATTATAGCTATGTTATGTTATAAATAGAATGCTATATATGTTTTTATTTTTTACTTCTTATTTTAAGAAACATACTGTTCTTTTTTAGGAGTAGTTCAGTTCAGTGTAAGATCAGTTCATTTCTCCCTTAAAACGAAAACGCTTATAGAATAGTTTGCAAAAAAAATTTCTGGAATTTGTACAAAATATTGTGCTGGCCACATCAGATTTTCAAAACTATGATAGTCCTTAACGTACAGTTTTAAGGTTTAGCTTTAATATAAGTAACAAAATGACCCATGTTCTAAATTGTTACTACGGTGGATGATACCATTTAGTTGTAGGTCTAGGCAGTGAATTTATATTTTTGCCGTGTTGAACACGTTTTTTTTTTCTTGTTTGGAATTAACATTAATTTTATAATTATTATAAATTTTATCTACATCGTCTTTGTCACCATTTTGCAAAAGGGTGCTATGGAAAAATAAATAATAATAAAATGTCTTTATTGACATTAAAAGTACGATATTTTTGACAGCTAACAGTCTGTGAAATGTCACTTTTACTGCCTAGGCAGTAGAAATATTTTTACTGTCTATTACATAGCAACCGCTATACAAACGCATTGCAACCGTTCAACAAACGCATAGCAACATAATTTGATGATAACTTTAAAAATAGGTATTCAAAATAATCACTAAATTAATATTAATTCTTAAATCGGCAAAAAAATAATGTATTCAGTACGGCACTAAACACAGATTTAGAGTTTCGACAGCCTCTGTTGTAAATCTGGTATTTTAGTGCCTAGTTAAACAAATAACTATTTTTCTACAAATCTATTAAAAGAAGACTTTTTAATGTTTGTTTTTAGGGTTAAAATGCCGCACTAGTGTTAAAAGTTAATTAGTTACCTGGAAACCTTGTTAATAATGAATGAAACAACGTTTTTATGTCAGAAAATTATTAGAAATACAAATTTAAATGAAAAAAATAGTGTTTGTAGAAAAATAATACGTGTTAAAAGTGATTTTATTTTGTTTGAAGGTATGGACCACTCCGCTTCGCGTTGAGTTCCAAGCTTCCTTCACACAAAATAAAATGTCACTTTTAACACTTATATCATAAATAACTATTTATTTGTCATTTCAAAATGACATTTGATAAAAAATATAGTGCAAATTGCAGAGTAGGTCATGCACAGTTTTTATGATGATAATACATGTTGTTAATAGCAGGGTGACATGATTTATTTACTAAATTAAACATTATTATTTATATAAAATTATCATATTTCTGACGTTAAACGGTGTTGGGTAAAGTAAATTTATGAACGCACTTTATCAATCATGGAACATTTTTCAACATTTTAAACATCCACATCCTTTCATTTCTGATTCAGTCAGTCCACTTGTAGTGTATTGTGAACCATCCAGCGTAAGCTCTGACCCCGTTCAAGGCGTGGCATGACGTCATAGGACGTCATCCAGTGGTGCAGGATTCTGCAACGAGATCAGAACAGCAAATAAACCTTTCAAAAGTATCAATAATTTAATCCTATTTAGGGCATTTTTTATTAAAATTTTAAATGAATTCTTTTAATATGAACCTAGGAAATAATATGAAATTAATTTAAATTATTGATAATAATACAGGATTATTTTCATAATGAAATACCGATGTAAAATGTAGGTACCATTAATTAAATGTTTGTAATATTTGTAATTAAATTATAATAATATGTAAAAATAATCTCTATACTCGTATTCGTTAGAAGTATTAGATATGAGTTTACAATAAATAGTTATTTGTATACCAAGTACTGAAAGTGTTTCTTTGTCATTTATGTTGGACAAAGGACTTTCAACACGTGTTATACACACTATTTTTAGAAAAATATGGAAATAAAGAATTATTTTCTTTAAATAATTTAACATTTATTATTAATTTTTACCTCCCGCTACCCTTGGTAAGGGAGGTATAGGGATCGTGCTAAAAATCTCATATCGAGATTTTGGTAAATGACCACGTTTTAAGGTCCCTAGAACTCAATTTTAACATTTTCACGATGATGCCTGTGTGCATGTGTGTATGTGTGTGTGGATCCTATTTACGCTCTAACTCAAATACTATCGTTTAGAAAAAATTTGAAACCTTGTATTCCTACCTTATTCTAATATGGAAAGAAACCATTAGATTTTAATGTAAATTAGATAACTTTATTGAAGGCTCAAAATAGTTTTTCTTCCAAAAATTCCTTTAAATGTTATTTTTTCGTGATTTATGTTATATAAAAATTAAAGATTATTAAATTTTCTACAGGTTTGCATTAACACTTTTTCTATATATTTTATGGATAAATTTACAAAACTATCTATAATTTTAATCCCGGAGCCCAAGCTTTAATCGCAACTCCATGGTTACACCGTTTAGATCTCAAATGCACATCCATTTGACAGATATATGTCACTGTCAACAAATTTAGCACTTCAAATAATAATAAGTAACGCTTTAAAAAGAAAATAGTAAATAGAACAATAATTATATTGAAAGGAACTTAATACAGTTACCAGCATATGTAAATATGTAGGAATATAGGTAAGTATATAAATAAATAAAATAAATATATCGCCACGGCATATTACCCATTGCTGGATGTGCCAATCTGCTTTGTACACAGATTTCAGTAACGATGATGACATATTTGTACCGTGCGAGCGTTTACTAGGCGTGGAGAGTGCAACACAAAGTGGTCTTTTTGTGCCATTTAAAATTCGAAATATTTATCGTCGGTCGGGATCGAACCTGGTGTATTTAGATTTAATTTTAAGTATTTACATGAATAAAAATAAACAAACATTGTATGCAGCATTCATAAAAGTAAAATTCGTTACTAGGATACCGAAGCGTGCGGCAAAGAGTCGCTTTCATCGTGAAAAACAAACCAGAAAATTGTATTTTAAGAGCAGGAGTAGAAAATTTTTTGTATCTATTTATGTAGGTACATATTTTTTTAAAACTGTTACATAATAGTGCATTAAAAAAGATGGCTGCAAAACTTCTTGACTGGAAAGGTGATGGAAGGAAGAAAATTACTGGAGTTCAGTCAAATAATCAATTTATTTTCCGCCTCTACCGGTTTCGACACCTCATGTGTCTTCTTCAGGAGCTACAATAATATTACATTTTTTGTGAAAAGTTTAAGGACAAACATATGTACCTTACGTGAAAATGAAGAAATTAAAATACATGGCTAAATATTCGTACATAAAACAATTAATAAATAACATAATTTGCATACAATTGTTGTCAAAATTTAAAAAAATAAATAAATAAATACATTAAAAACTCATGTAGTCGTCAGATAAAATTGGATATTTATTTATAATCCTTAGAATTAACAATGGCACCCTTTAACTGAAGGATAAGTTATGACTTGTTCCGAAGGTCGTTACTCGAATTACCGCTAGATTTTTAAGTCATTTCTCTTCTTATTATTTTTTAAATTTGAATGCCATGTATTTTAATTTCTTCATTTTCACGTAAGTTACACATGTTTGTCCTTAAACTTTTCACAAAAAATGTAATATTATTGTAGCTCCTGAAGAAGACACATGAGGTGTCGAAACCGGTAGAGGCGGAAAATAAATTGATTATTTGACTGAACTCCAGTAATTTTCTTCATTCCATTAAAAAAGATGTTTCATAAGGGAATCTGTTAAGGTACGAGTCCACGTTTGGATAACGAGCCGCTTCGATGCGAGTTTTGCAAAGGATAAGTACGATAACACAGGCGTTATGAAACATGTTTTTTTATACTATTTTTCTATTGAGATAATTTTATAATTATATTAGATTTATACAAAAACACCGCGGGAAGAGATTTTCCGTTAAAAAATTATCTTCAAAGAAGAAAATTCATTGTTGACTGATAGCAATTTGAGGTTATGTGTCAAATAATAAGAGAGGAATATTTTATTTACCAAATTTGTAAATTAATTATAAATTTCTGAACAACTAACTTAACAAATTGTTGATTTAAGTGTGAACATTTTTTTTTAATCTTGTTACAATTGATAAATAATAGTATAAATGAAATAATACGTCTTAAATCTGCAACATCTTCTGTAAATAGGGATGTTTTGCTGCTAAAAATGATTTCATTTAGCGATGTTTTGAGCAAACGTTGAAATCTTTAACCTACTTTCAACTCTTCCATAAACCCTTCAGTTGCGAATTCAGTATTCTTTAAATAAAATTATCTCCATGGAAACCAACTGCAAAATCGCGTTTCAATCGTGTAGTTTCCAGCGTTAAAAACTTGTGCAGAGTTGAAAATTTCAAGTGGGTTCGACAGTTGGGAAAAAGATACGCTCTGCTTTCATTATGGAAGAAATATCGAGTTGATAAGGTAGCAGTCAGGTTGAGGTTAGGGCGTTCGCGCTCTCCATTGTTTCCTCGAGAAGCCGTGGCCCATGGCCGTGAAACAGCTGAAAGCTGAAAGTTCCGCCGGTATTGTGATCACGATCACGTGCCTGACCCTGACAAGAAGCAGAGAAATTTTACTCAAGGTTTTATGTCTGTTAACTGTTCCAATATAAAAATATATCATTTTAAGAAAAAAATGTAATAAAGTAAACAAAAATTTTCATATTCGTATGCGATTTGAAAATTATGTTAATATTACATATATCCTTAAGAAATGCTGTCAATGAATTTGAAGAATTTTGAACATATTAGAATAGTAGGATATAATTTCTCATAGAACGAAAGAAGAGATATACAATTTCAATTATTTGTATGTACAAGAAATGTTAAATTCGTTACTTATAGGGCGCGAGCAGTCATGTGACTTATTTGTCATCAATAGTATGGAATATACTTGTCGAGGAAAATAATACATATGGATTTGGAAAATCATGAGGTTTTAAATGAAAAATTATGACACTTGACACCTATGTACATTATTAATAGCTGTCATTCTAACACGTGCTCCCATATCTGATTGCCAAGGCCAACAAATTCATATGACTGCTCGCGCTGTATGCAACACAAAATGAAAATGGCGAGAGGTATTCTGCTGGTCACAACAGATTTTTACTTCCTTGTACGTAAGTAAAGGAAGTATTGTAATCGCGAAGAATTTCGGTTCTCAGATTTCAGCGGAAATATCCATTTTGATCATCCCTGAATCCATTTTGACTAATTTCGTCGTGACGTCTGTACGTACGTACGTACGTATCTCGCATAACTCAAAAACGGTAAGCCGTAGAAAGTTGAAATTTTGTATTTAGGAGTCCTATAACATCTAGTTGTGCACCTCCCTTTCTGGTTATTACACAATTTCCAGAAGTGGCACTTTACATGAAGCCTATAATAGATTTTAATAAAAAACTGTTTTAAAATATAATCCAAAACTTTTCAAATTTGGTATACAAGACTTTTATGTCAATCGAAATAACATAATAGATTTTGGTTAAAATAGGCTAACCGGAAGTGGTACATTACTTGAAGTTGTTAACAGTTTTTCTTGAATAAAATGATTTTATTTTGATTTTAGAAATAAATGCTTCAAATTAAAGTTTTAGAGAATTAATTTCTGCGTCTAGCACATCAAGTATTATTAAATTAGCCTTTTGTATAAGCGAGATATGTAAATTTAAAAATTATATACTTTTTTGTTTTTGTAATAAAGCTTGCTATGGATTAGGACAAAAACATAAAAATAATGTTCATTTCAAATTACGTTAAATACGTGCAATTTTATGATTCGTACAATAACAAATATATTTTTATTGTGAAATTAGTCATATTCATTGTTGTAATCAAATATTTCTTTGTTGTAATCAAAACTCTCTTTAAAAAGAACCGGGTTAGATTATGGTCGCTATATATCTTACTGTTTTGAAGTTAAAATTAATATTTTGTAATTTACTTATTAAAAAAATATGTATAGTTTAATAATCGTACAAGGAAGTCGTGTGGTGTCCACATCAGATTTTTTACATTGCATTGCGACATTATTTACTAAAAAAAATACAATTTACTAATGTCATTATCATTACAATTCCATATTGTATTCAAAGCATCTATTATTCCCCAGAGTTTCTCAAACCATCTTCATTAATATACCATTAGGCACTTAAATACTCCTTAAACATCACAAAAATAAAAATCTCTTTAAAGTCTCACTTTCCTTTCGGTATCATCAACCCAGATCCATTAATTTTTCAGTAGTTATTCCACAATTATCCTCATCATCATTAGACCTTATCTTTCTGCAGAAAAACATCTAAAAACTGCTATATTTCACATCAGAATAGCACCTCTAGCTCGCTACAAACCGTCAGGACCCGCGAGAAAAAAAGACATCTCCGTCGCTGTCATATTTTATCATCGTCGGTGGTTGGAAATTTCAAATAACTTATTTAAGATGGCGCGCGAAGCATGTGACGTGATAAATGGTGCAGTTTTGATAGAAGAACCGAGGGGTGGGGGTAATTTATCGTGATAACGCCCAGACGTAGCCTACTGAGGATTTCTAAGAGTGAATTAGAACTAACTCCACGTATCATGTCTTCCGTGACATGTTTTTCTTTTATTTTACAAGTTTTTGATATACAGGTATTTTTCAAGTTTATAGCTACTTTACAAAAAATTTAAAAGATAGTATGGAACAAATAGAAGAAGTGACAGTAATGAATGTTAAATTAGAAAAACAAGTGCAACTAGAGGGTGTAATATGTCATATTTTGATAAGCTAACAATGTTGTATTGTAAACCGAAGATGATTGCTAGTATAAATCAGAATGCCAGTTAATTTGTCTTGAAAAACGTTTCACAAATTAAAATACACGGAAAAAAATAGGGAAAGAAAATAATAATAATAATAGTTTATTAGACCAACAGAATAAACCAGTTACAGGGTTACAATACATAAATGATAAAAACTAAATAGAAAAAAATAGTACATAATAGTATTTTATGTACCAAGGGCGTTACTATGATCATAATGCCAGGAGGGCGACGAGGATCTAGCCCGAGGGCCTCCGGCACGAGGGATAGATGTCGTCCGATGGGCATTATCATCTAGTAACGCTCGTGGTGCATACAACATTTTATGTCTCACTAGAATATCTGAAACAAGTTTTAATTGATAATAATTTTGATTACAATAATGCTCAAATTTTGGCGTTGCTAAGGATGTTGTTTAATTGTTTTATTTATTATCAACGTTTATTTATTTTTAAAACATCAATATCGAGGATCGGGTACGGTGTATATAAACATATCCAAGACAACCGGGGCATAATGGGAGGGCATAATGAGTTCATTATGCCCTCCCATTATGCCCCGGTTGTTATGGATATGTTTATATACACCGTATCCTAGCAATAAACAGTGCATAATACTTTAGTGAGACATAAACATACATAAATTAATTGTACATACAAAAATTAGAAATTATGAGAATATATCGTCATAATATTCCTCAGCATAACGACACTTAATGCTGAGAGGTGAACGGTGAATTTAGAAAGAGGCCGGTAGAACGTCTGTGGGTGTCTTGAGGAAAATTACAAGTTTAATCTAATTGTTGTAAAACGAGTACATAATAATTTATGTAATAAACAAATTTCGTTTATTACAATATACGAGATTTGCAATGTTATTCGCCCTTTGGCGTATGATTTTATTGAAAATTAATACGCAATAGTCATTTAAATTTGTTTTTACATAGCAACCTTATGCAAAATGATAACCACGATAAAATAACTTTGAAAATAATGATCAAAGTAATATTAATTCAAACCAATGTAATCGTCTCTCTTGTATTTTTCTAGATACTTTTATTACTCGAGGCATTTCCCTTATCCATCTGTTAATTTAAATTATCTGAATATATTAGCAGTTTATATAGCTGGCTGATTTATGAAATTTAATATCTTTATAATTGTTTAACTCTATATCTATTGAATATGAAGTATAAAAATCCAATCATATCGTATAGAGAATAATACATTCTTTAATTTATAATAACATATGTCAATAAATGATATTTATCTGCTTTTTTTCAAGAAAAACTGTTAAAAGTTACATATGAGAGTACTTCCGGTGGACCAATTATAACCAAAATCTAATCATGTCTGCATATAATCTAAAGTCGAAGAATATGAAAAAAATATAATTTTTGGAATTGTGGTATTGGAGTTATGCGATACGAAACGATCGTCACACAAACACACACACACACACACACACACACACACACACACACACACACACACACACACACGTGCTAATCCATTAAACACTCACTATCAAATATTTTGATCAAAAACAATACCTTCCTTAAATATTTTTGTTCCATGCCTCTAAAAACCAATAAGGAATTTTATTTATAAAATATGATTATACATTATACGTTATTGGTTGCTTCTGCTACATTAGCGTTGTATAAATCTTGCTATATTGCGAAAAGATTAAGAGAGAATATTATGGTAGTAATAGGATAAATCATCTATAATACCATTATTTTTCACAATGCCTTTAATAATGATAATGACTCCACACGTTGCAATATACCCACGGAAGTTGCAACATTTGTCATTTTCATAATAACGCAAAGACTAGAACAGAGTACACGAGTACAATACAATATACAGCAGAGGATGCAATTTCAGTTTCGAGTTTTGGAGTTTTGAATGTTGTGCTCGCTTCATAAATTACTTGCATTATATTTGTTATGATTTACAGCATCAGTGTATGTGTGGTGTGTGTTTAGCTCTTGCAAAGCGATGCAATATAGAGCAGCATTTCTCAACCGCCGCGACGCGAAAAAATTTCATCGGTCCGCAGAAAAATATCTGACGTACTTACATTTTACGCGCAATAGTTAAATAGTAATCTAAAGCTACTGTAATTACTGTATGTCCTAGATAAAATTTGGGAAATTTAAAATTAAAGATAAAAAATGCATGGTCAAACTGTAAACCAAACTTACTATTTGAAAGTTTTGGCAACACTGCGAGAACAAGTTCGTAAGAAACGGCCGGAGTTGTGGAAAAACAAGTCGTGGATATTGCAACAGGACAACGCACCTGCCCATAACGCGCTGTCTGTGAAGCGTTATTTAGCCGCTAGAGGCACTCCAGTGCTCGAACACGCACCGTACTCGCCTGATTTAGCACCCTGTGACTTTTTTCTGTTTCTGAAGATCAAGTCTGCCTTAAAAGGAACCTGGTTCGAGTCGATGGAAGAGGTGAAGTGTAAATCGGCGGAGCTCCTAAACGCTCTTACAAAAGAAGACTTCCAACATTGCTTTGACCAATGGAAAAAATCTGTTGTGGCCATCACAATACCTTCCGTCAATCCTGTGTATTATGTACAAATTCCATACATAAATTTTCTTCTAAAAGATTCTATTTTTTTGGTATTTTATGATTCCCTTTCTCGGCAACTGAATTCCATTCTCCTGGTAACAAACAAACCACATGAAATAAGAAAATCATGAAATTTTGAATGAAAAATTATGACACTTGTCAGTTATGGACATAATTAATTGCTGTCATTTTGATACGGGTTCCCATATCTGCTTGCCAAAGGCACGCGCCCTATACATATTTTTTTTGCAAAAGATGCTATATTTCCAGTAAAGTTATTTCATAAACAAACTATGCAAATTGCACTTGACACTGACATCTACTTCTTCTTCTTTAGTTTTTCCCATTCGTTAGGGGGTCGCTATTTTTTATTTTCTTCTTCCACTCATTTTTGTTTTGCGTGTCTTCCTCATGCAGTTCCTTTTCTCTCAAGTCTTCTGCAATACAATCTTTTCATCTTATATTTGGTCTTCCTATGTTTCTTCCACCTTCTATTAATATATTCATCGCTTCTCATGACATGTTCAAACCAATGTAATCGTCTTTCTTTTATCCAGAAACTTCTAAGACTAGAGTTACTTCCCTTATTCTGTCATTGATTTACATTTTATTGATACTGACATCTGTCAATTTGAATTAGCAGTTTCCATGGTTAAGTTAGCATAGCTGGCTGAATTATGAAATTTATATGAATTTTTTTATCTTTATTATTCTTTAATCCTATATCTGCTAAATATGAAATATAAAATGCAATCAAATCGTATAGACAATAATATATTCTTTAAGTTATAATAACATTTAACTGAGTTTTTCAAGAAAAACTGTTAAAATCTTCAAATGAGGGTACTTCCGGTTGACCAATTATAACCAAAATCTAATCAAGTCTGCATATGGTTGTAAGGAAGAGGAATACGCAAGAATTGTAATTTTTGGAATTCTAGTATTGGAGATATCGTGCAGGAAAAAACGGTCACATACACACACACACACATACACACATACACACACACACACACGCACATACGAACACACACACACACATACAGACATCATCGTAAAAATAGTAAAATCGTATTGTAAAGTTCCTAAAACGTGCTTATTCAATGGAAACTCACCACCGATTTTTTTGACCAAAGACAATACCTTCCTTACCTATAGGTGACGGAAGGTAAAAAACGAATGGAACGGTATGTGGCGAGGGGAGGGGAGAACATTGAAGGGGAGCATTCGATTATGAAATAATTTTTAAAATAAAACTCTTTTTCATAAGCAGTCTCGTTACTTAATAGATATTTAAAATTCGCTATGGTATTCGATTTTTAAAAATATCAGGGCTGAAAAAAAAACGCATATAAAATAGTTTTCTAAAATTCTAGTTCTTCAGGACATACGATCTAAAAATTAATATTTTGATATTTAACTTGAATTAAAGTAATTAAAACCAATATACATTTAAAATTATATTGTAATTATTTCATAAGAACTCGAAAAAGTAATCAAACTCGATATTGTGTATTAATCACTGTATCGAGACTACTGTATTACCAACTAGTAAGTTTTTAATTAATACTCACTCCTGACAGCCGTAACACAAAGCCCTTTATACATTTTGTATGCGTTTCAAACATAGGTACGTGTATTTGATATTCATAAAACAATGAATACATATCACACTCCAGTTAAATATTTACGATGCCATATTGCCTGTAATATCTGTTAATATAACATTAAACATTTGATATAGCCTCACTTTAAACAGCATCATATCATACGTTAAACTTGCATCCGCAACAAAACTAAACTTCTCTCGAGTCCGCTTGGCCTATTTCATTAGCCAGTACCCACGTTATGAATATCCGAATGAAACATTTACTCGAACTGTACCGTATAGTGATGACGTCAAGGTATAGTTCCTCTAACTACCGTACTGAGGCGCTCGTTTCAGCGTGGTTTGCGTTTTAACTGCACGCTAACTACCCGGTTACCCCATGAATTAGTGAGTGCCCCCAGGAAGAAAATAACTGGGCTATGCTCCTGGAACGTAGTGGAAGTTAGTGGACTTGTTTGTTAGTTTGTTGTAGTTATTTATTGGAAGTTCTGTGGGTGGAATTTAAAGTTAGAGATTTTAGATTTCTTATTGTGGTGAACTTGCAGAATAAAGTTAGAAATTGCTAACGAATGGAGATTTTAATTTCTTGTTTATTGAAATTGAATTATGTTATCTCTGATCCAGAAACTTCATTAATCCTGGATTTCGGTGATGCGGCTAATTATAATCCGGAATTATTTTTGTTAAAATCAGTTAATTTCGGGTCGGATCAGTGTTTATACACATTTTTTACTCTTGCAAGCTATAACGTGTTATTAGGTCGTTGTATGTATCAAACAGGTCATCGTCCACTTCCAAATCTTAATGTTTTAATAATTTTACACTAGGATCGTATCTTATGAAATTGAAAAATCTGTTGTGGCCTTCACAATACTTCTCGTCCTTTCCATTGTGGTATATATAAGTATTGTATTTAACATTTCTTGTACACACAAAAAATTCTAATTACACCTAATCTTTATATTTACGTATTTTCTATAATTTTAAATTCATTCTATGAGCTAGTTTTCTCCATTTCTTCTAAATGTTCGTTTTTCCAATTCGGTATTTCTGAAGGGTTTGTGTAATATACCTATAATTTTAAATATATAATTAATAATACAATAAGAAATATTAAATATCGTTCCCAGAAAAAATCTGCAGTACTATCTCTGAATTTTTCACACTGAAAAATAATAATAAGATATCAGAAGAAAAATTATTTCAAGTACATTGTATGTATTTGTAATTTTGCACGGAGTACCTATTGTCCAAATTCACGGTGATTTTTTATTCACTTAACAGATGGAATTACCACACATTTTACAGCGGGCAAACTTGCTTGCTTGTTTAAAGTAAATTATAAGTATTTTTAAGTACAGAAATATATATATATATATATATATATATATATATATATATATATATATATATATATATATATATATATATACAGTAAAATTTTTGAAAGATGTCCGATCAAGGTCATCTGTATCATGAACGAATTAACAAATTGGCATACATTTATCCCCCTCCTTTACAAAGGCTTTGAGTGTGTGCGATAAGGATAGATATAACACGCTTGTCTTTCAAAAATTCATATTGTTTCGACTAAGTTAGGACATTCCATTTTAAAACGATGCTCGTTGTTGATAATACTTTCGCTGTAACGTAAGTTTATATATTAATTCAGATACATTACCTTGATTCATAGCCGTACGAATAATGTTATTTCCTGCCAGTGTCAATGGTACTGACATTGTGTCAGTATCTTAATTCTCACATATTTGGTTTTAAATTTGTTAATAAACTTACCAGTTGATTTATTTTTAATTTTTTAATGCTGTTATTGTAACATGTATTTTTATAATAATAAAATAACAGTAGTATCTTATGTACCCTCACAAAAACTAAGCAAACGACACTACTGAATTTGTTAGAATGGGCGGAGCAAAAATCTGAATTCATACAATTCGTAGATAACCTTGATCGGACATCTTTCAAAAATTTTACTGTATATATATTTTTTTCGTTTTTTGTCTTTATAAATATATGTATTTATATATCCTTTAATCCTTTATATTTTGGTTGAATGTTAAAAAAACGTTTTTTTTGTACAAAAAATGGCTGTTTTTAAAAGTTATCTCCGGGTGGCAAAATGTCTTAAGTCGGTACTGTATATTTAAAAAAATAAAAATTAAATGACTGTGGGTATTGTGCTGTTGGTGGAAAAAAATTGATCAGCACTGTACTCTATGTTTCACTGAGCCAGAAAATGATTTATCACTTACTAAAAATAAAATACAAGGAAAGTTTGATACAATTGCAAGTTTGCTCGCTTAGTTAGTTTAAAATTGTAAGTTTCATATCCTGCAGCCGACAAGTATTAATCCAATCTAAGTTATAAATCTCTTACAACGCCATTCCCTGCACCATTAAATACAAGTAAAACTTGGTAAAAAATAACAGTGCTGGCTTGAGGCACATTTTGCATAAAACCTCTTAAAAGATCAAGCTGTCCCTGATAAATATAGACTCTATAGCTGTATTCATTGTAATTGAGGTAGACCTGGTTTAAACTAGGTCTATGTAGACTAAGTTTAAACTAGGTCTAACTTACACCACCCTGGATCTATACATAGTTAATTTTAGCCTGTTTAAACCTAGTCTACGTAGACCGAGTTTACTCCTTGTATCCACCTGGGCATGGTCTATGAAGTAAGCTTCCGACATAAATATTCGAATATTTTCAAATGTCATTTAGTTGTCAGTGTAAAAATGAATACTAAATATTATATAAAATAAGAATAATATGTGCCAAAACAATAAGTTTATAGAAGCGTGTATTCACGCACGAGTTATGAAGAAAAGTGGAAAGAAAAAATTTATAAATTAAAATACGCATATTTAATTAATAAAATTACTTGAGAAAATAATTTAATAGCATAGATTATTTTACGGAGAACAGTAATAGAGGGTTTTGTCTAAGGCTCTTATTTTTTTGGTAATTCTGTGTGAGTGAATTATTATTAATTTTAATGATTTTTTTTTCCTAAAAAGGCAAGGCCCCCCCGCAAACTCCCAGGTGCTCGAGTTTAAGCAAAAATATCTTGAAAATCCTGAATTTATTCATTTAATATCAAAATTGTCAATTTGACAATTAATAAGAACAAATGCAGTTTCCTTAAAGCCGACAATGACAGGACTTCAGTGGCGGCTTGTCAGGGTAGGCAGGTGAGGCAGTGCCTCACCAGAAAAGATATAAAGCTGCAAGTAAAGTAGTATGTAAATTAAATTTTAACTTATTCCGTTAATGCTTGTCTTTATAAATATCAAAATAATAATTTAAGCCACGACCATAACTAATATGTAATGCAGTTCACCTAATTTACACCCTATAAAGTGCTTCTCGAAATGAATAGTATAACTGCCTAATGTTTTTGATAAAGCATTCATTCCGGTAAGAAAAGTGCGCTAGACAAAGAGCTGTTTGAGGCACTACTTCAAATGCGAAATGCTATGAGTGCGTAAAGGATAAAAGATAATCGCTTTACCTTCCACACGGCCCTATAGAGGCCGTTACCATACATGAATACAATCAGCGCCATGTACTGATAAATTTTGTAAGTAGGTTCACATCTACTGCATATTTTTGCAAGCAAAATTAAATAATATTAGCTGCATATTGCATTCAACAATAAACAAACATAACATAACCTGTCTTGTCCAGCGTTTTTATTATAATAAGCTCTGGTTTGCGACTGATACGTATTGCAGTAAATATTTAATTCTTTTATTTTTTTCGTTGTTTTTATAGTTTACCCACGTAGTGTTTTTGTAATTTGAAATTTAGATGAAAACAAAACACAAATAATGGCTTCGACTTCAACTTTAAAAGAATTGAGTGACAATATATGGAATTGTGAAGATATTGTTAATTTTTTAATTAACAAAAATCCATTTAATCAACTGTCTTATGAAGATAAATTATTTGTCAAAGAATTTCCTAAAATATTCTGTGATCTGGCAATTTATTTTTGTACATGAGAGGGGAAAAATATGCATTTGCACATCCCTTGAAAAAATGTAACTTTCAATTATAAGGCATTTGACCATGAATGGAATTTTTTTTTTTTTTTCTGGATACCTTGCCTCACCAAAGTTTTAGTACACGAGCTGCCACTGCCGGACTTAGACCTAGTTTAAACATGGGGTAGGCCTAGTCTATATTTTAGACTAAGTTTAAACTAGGTCTCCGTCAACCTTTATTATAAATAAAGAAAAACTCTAATCCTAAGTAAAATATTGTTCTATCGTCATGTGAAACTAACACAGAACACACTGCTTTATCGCGTTTTCCTGAATTTGATATGTATGAATTCCGTAGTTTAAAATTCAGTTTCCAGTTTCCTGAAATGCTTGGTAAATTAGCCTGCACATCAAACCTTATACAAAAGCTCGAAACACGAAACATCGTACAAAAGAGTAATCATGAAACTCGGGAATCAAGTCGCTAACAAAAACAAACCCACACAATTTGTTCTCGCAATAAAATAAAAGAAAATTTTACCTTGTTCTTGAGGAAAACTTTTCCTATTGCATAATTCACGACCTAACTTTAAAATTTTATTGCAAAATTTATAATGTTGTTAAAGGTGCAATTAAAATTTAAAGAAATATAAAATAATATATTCAAATTAATCAGTAATTCTCCAAAATTAATAACTGTGTTACAATTTTAGAAACAAGTTGAAATCATAAAACAACTTATGTGTGTGTATGAAGTATAGTGTGTTAAAAAAAACCTAACTCGGAGCAGGCTATGAATAAATTAAAATTAAATGTTAATTTGGTACAAGATTATTGCTGTATTCTTTTTATCTGAGCGCTGAGTTTGAAGTGAGCAGAAAAAAAATGATCGCTCGCTTCACAAATGAAATAACTTATTTCTATACAAATGAACAAATATTTGCAAAGTGTCAGTGTCAAGTACATAATAAATATATCTCAATCTGAAGACGATATTGAACTACTTGTAGTAGTAAGGAATCTGATTCAAATTATCAGTGACGAATTTACGATTTTGCCCTCTTTAGTCTGATATTAGTTCGCCGCCTAAATCCAACAACGATTATAATCAATTTATTTTGTTTGATTACTGATATTTATTATTGCAATCTAATTTTCTTTATTGTAATCAAAAAAAATTGTTGTAAATAAAATAAGCACATACAAGAACAATTCTTTGGTGCGTGGGCAAAAGAGTATAAGTACAATAGTACAAAAACTGTATTTTGCAGGAGATATGTATGAATGTTTAACGTGTCTTGTAAGATCATTGATAAGACTAAAAATAAAATAATAAATGATTATTGTTTGTAAAACGGCACAAGAAGGAACATAATTTTGAAAAAAACATATTTTTAAAAAATAAGTGACTTATACTACTTTTATCTCAGGAACATACATTTAACAAATGACTTATGCTAAATTAACCAACAAAGTACAACAAAACTGACATACTAGAACGAGAATGTGCAAAAACACGTGAAACCGCTTAAAAACAATATTCACAGACGCCACTTACAAACTTTTAGATTATGTTGCTACATGTAAAATAGTACAAATGAACACTTGGAAATTTAATGCAGTGGTTCTAACAGTATAAGTACATATATATACTATTAAGACCAATTTTTAAAATCTCTGGTAGAAACAGTACAACTCCACTTATACTCTATTGGTCGCTAGTGAATAACACGTTTCAACATGGACTTAAAAGACCACATAACCTGACGGTCAAAACAAGCAAGCTTTACTTATACTGTTATAACCACAATTAGCTTGTTTTGACCAAAATTTGACTTATACTCTTTTGCCCACGCACCAGAGAATTATTATATCAATCTTTTGCGTGATTGGGCCTTTGTTAGAATCACATTCTCATTATTGTAATCAAGCATTTCTTTTTACCTCTCGCTAAGAGAGGTAATGGATTCATGCTAAAAATCGCATATCCAGATTTTATTGAATAAGCACGTTTTAAGGTCCATACAATCCGATTTTAACATTTTTACGATGATGTCTGTGTGTGTGTGTGTGGATGTGTGTGTGTGTGTGTGTATGTGTGTGTGTGTGTGTGGGATGTTGGAAGGACGGTTACTCAAAAACTATAAGACTTTAAATTTTTTTAACTACGTATTTCCCAATCGGACATTCATGGGAAGATCTGAAAAGGTTTTGGTAACAATTGGACAACCGGAAGTAGAAGATTCTTGAAAAAAAATCTTTTAAATAATATTTTTTGAAATTTTTTCTTGATAATATTAAAGAAAAATAAATTCTCTTTCTGATACATTTAAATATTTTACAATATATTCTATAGATTTAGAGATAAAAGAAATATATGTAAAATAATCTGTTATAATAAATTTTACAGCCGAAAGAATGGCCATGGAAAATAGTTCAAAATTTAATATGTTTGTAATTGACAGTTAAATGTCAGTGTCAGAAATCCGAAGACATTACTGAAGACTTTTTCTGGGAAGTACATACATTATATTATTTCTTAATGTATTAATAGAATTGGAAACAACTCGAAAAATTAGAAGAGGACAAAAATGAATTTAAAATTAAACAATCTAAATATATATGGAATAGATATATGCGTAAGTAGAATTTTTGGTGTAGAGTGTAGATATACAAGAAATGTTAAATACAATAGGGAGCGAGCAGTCATATGATTTTGTTGGCCTTGACAAGCAGATATGGGGGCCCATGTCAGAAAGATAGCTAGTAATTATATATATATATATATATATATATATATATATATATATATATATGTCAAATATCATAATTTCTCATTCTAAATTTAGTGCTTTTCCAATTCCATGTGGAGCAGAATTAAATGTTAAACATCTAAGGCATACAAGTAAACTTTAAACTCCTGGTGATAAATTAACTAAGTAAATTTAGAAAATCTTGAAATTTTTAATGAAAAATTCTAACATTTGACATCTATGTACATAATTACTAATTATCATTCTGAAACGGGCCCACACATCTGCTTGTCAAGCCCAAAAATGTAACATTACTGTTCGCGCCCTATACTTATGTAACCAAAAAAAGGAAGTGGCGAGAGGTATTGTGCTGGCCACAACAGATTTTTATAATTATAAACCTTTTTTTTAATCCTAACGGGATATAATTAAAGCAAAGTAACATTCATATCTGCACATTATTAAAAAATACAATTTGCAACTAAACACAAAAAATTATTATCTATAAGTTTCATTACAGATGGATACAAATAGTGTCAAAATTTTTAACAATCAATTACAGTCTTGCTCAATAATTGGTCATTTTAACATAAATGTTGGTAATACTAAAACTAGATTTAGAAATTTCTTCAGACTGCCCCATACTCGCACTAACAATTACAGAAATTCACCAGTGAATAGAATATGTCATATGTACAATAATAAATTTTTGCACATAGATTTTTTCTGTCTATCTATTAATAAATATAGAAGCTTAATTATACATTACCTTCAATCATAATCTGTTAATTACTAAGTCTATGTAATTATTTTATATTTAATTTTTATTAGTCTTATTATATTTCTGTCACTTCTTTATTATGTAACCTACTACTGTCCACATGTATGTAAATCGTGAAAACCTATTATTGGTCATATTTGACTGTTGGTTTTCGTATTTCCAATAAATAAATAAATAAATAAATAAATACTTTAAACGCTCAACTTGACGGACAGCGATACTTCTGATGAAATGAATTGTTTAATAATAAATAACATTCATTAGATAATAAAATATATGTGTATTCTTGTACATATGTAGTTTATTTAAGTAAATTCTCTACATAAACAATGTTTTTGATTTTTTATAATTAATTATATATCCAGCACTCGTGTATTACCTATCTCAGGATAAATTCTACATATCCTAATTTTGGCATTTACATAATTCTTTAAACTACAATTCTCGGCTTCAATCATGTTTTCAAATATATAAGCTATATTTTTACTGTCAGCTCAGTTGCTCACACAACTGATCCCCCCGCAAAAGTTGATCAATAGAGGTAAGGGGGTGAGGTAAAATGCTCACGTGCATAATTTTTATTTTGCTCGAGCAGAACTGTTCGCTCAGATAAAAAGAATACAGTAATTGTGAAAAATGTTATCTAAAGAAATCAAAGCTTTTCTACTTGAATCTTATTTTAGAAATGGAAACAAGTTAGAAAACGATGAATAGCAATATACTGTATCCTTATTTATCTTTTCAAATTACATTTCAAGATCAATTTTGACAACCTGACTTTTGAATTGAATAATGGTCAGACATACGTTTCTCTGTTCATAGCTTACTCCGAGTTTTTATATTGAACACACTGTAGTATGCATAATTCAAAATATGCATAGGTCACTAGATATAGACGAAAAAAACTAATTTTCGTTGATTTTTTGTTTGAAATAATTTCCAAACTATATTCAAATCGGAGATCCAACCAATGCACGTCATTAATAAAAGTAACTATATGTGTGACGTCATGAACTGGTACGTTTACATAGGTTTGAGAATCGTATTGAAAAAAGTTATACAGGTTCCATACAATTGTATTACAAACTTTCCGGAAAATAATTTTGTTTCGCACTGTAATAAATAAGACATATTAACTAAATTGTCAGTAAATTTTCGTAATATTATTAAGAAAAATCTGTTGTGGCCAGCACAATACCTCTCGCCACTTCCTTTTTTCGTTACATAAGTATAGGGCGCAAATGTGGGGGCCTGTTTCAGGATGATAATTAGTAATTATGTACATGGATGTCAATAGTCAATTTTTCATTCAGAATTTCAAGATTTTCTAAATACACGTAGTTAATTTGTCACCAGGAGTGTGGAATTTACTTGTCAAGGAAAATAAACCACATGGAATTGGAAAATCACTAAATTTAGAATGAGAAATTTTGATACTTGACATCTATATACATAATTACAAGCTATCATTCTGACATGGGCCCCCATATCTGCTTGTCAAGGCCGACAAAATCACATGACTGCTCGCGCCCTATTGTATTTAACATTTCTTGTATACCTTCACTCTATACCAAAAATTCTACTTACATATATCTATTCCTTATATTTAGATTGTTTAATTTTAAATTCATTTTATGAAGAAATTTTGTCCTCTTCTAATTTTTCGAAATGTTTCCAATTCATTGTCAGGATTGACAGTATTTTTGAAGGATATATGTAATATACCTATAATTTTAAATATTTAACTATTAATACATTAAGAAATAATATAATGTATGTACTTCCCAGAAAAAGTCTTCAGTAATGTCTCCGGATTACTGACACTGACATTTATCTGTCAGTTACAAACAATTTAAATTATCAACTATTTTCCATGGCCAATATTTTGGCTGTAAAATTTATTAAAGACTATTTTATATATTATATTTCTTTTATCTCTAAATCTATAGAATATATTATAAAATATTTAAATGTATCAGATAGAGAATTTAATTTTCTTTAATATTACTAAGAAAAAAAAATCAAAAAATATTATTTAGAAGATTTTTTTTTTAAGAATCTTCTACTTCCGGTTGTTCAATTGTTACCAAAACCTTTTCAGATTTTCCCATGAATGTCCGATTGTTAAACAAATTTAAAGTCTTATAGTTTTTGAGTAATCGTCCTTCCAACATCCTACATACATACACACACACACACACACACATACATCCACACACACACACACACACACACACACACAGACATCATCGTAAAAATGTTAAAATCGGATTGTAGGGACCTTAAAACGTGCTTATTCAATAAAATCTGGATATGCGATTTTTAGCATGAATCCAATACCTCTCGTAGCGAGAGGTAAAAAAGTAAAATGAAGATAACATTACTAATATCAAGCATTTATTTAGAATATAATAGTTAAAGTCTAACCAAAGGGGAGTGATTTAGTTCAATATGGTACTATTCATTAATATTTTCCAACTGAACTGTTTGACATTTTGTGGACAAAAGACACAAGTTCACATAAAACTGAACCGTATAAATAAAAACTGTGGTAGTCTTGCAAAAGACTGATTTATAATAAAAACGAACAAAAATGAAAATTACACAAGTTCAAATAAAACTGAACCGAATGAATAAAAACTGTGGTAGTCTTAAAAAAGACTGATTAAAAATAAACAAGAATGGAAATAAAATGACACAGCGAAGAAAAATATTTTGAACACGATGCAATTCAAATTGTCAAATAATAACCTTTGAAAGTATAAACCGAGGAGGAACGTATAAACATACAAATTATCAGTGTTGCCAAGTGAAGCAAAAAATAAATGAATAAAATAAAGTAGATATACATTATTTATATATTAATCTTATCGTATACGATAAATAATGAACTCTACTATACATCTTAATAATAATTCTATAAGGCCATAAACTTTTTAACAATTAAAAATGACTGAAATTTTATTTGAATTTTCCATATTAGTGATTTTAATGTAGTCAGGTTTTTCCCCTAAATGATGACGTGCATTGGCTGCATGTCCGATTTGAGTATATCAACTATAGCAAAAAATGTTTCAAATAAAAATATTACAAGATTATATTGTCTTTGTAGTGACATCTCAATTTTTAAAAAAAAATTCTAGTTAATTTTTTATTCTAGAAAATTTGCCATCTTTTTTATCTTTCTTTATGATTTGTCGTATATTAATTTATCTTTCTTTTGTTCCAGGTAAGTGCTACAACTTTGCGAAATTTTTGTACCGTTCAATTAATTGGTGAGTTTTTTATATTTCATTTGATATGAAAATACTTATTCTTTTAAAATAAATACCTATTTTAAAAACTACAATACTGGTATAAAATATAAAATATTTTTGACAATTATTGACTGGATGACAGATTGTATCTTCCTTATTTATATTAACACTTTACGTTATATTATTAGTTATTTACAAATATATTTATATTAAAATATTTATCTTACATTCAATATATAAAAATGTCTCACGTTTGCAGCAAGCACTGGCCGTGAAATGTTGTTCCTATATCACGCTGCATTGCATTCTTAAACTAAATACAATATATATATATATATATATATATATATATATATATATATATATATATATATATATATATTATTTTCCATTTTAACAAAAAAAAAGAAAAACTATTTTTTGCCGTTTGACATTAAAAGTGCCATTTTTTAACAGCTAACGATCTGTAAAATGTCACTTTTACTGCCGAGGCAGTAAAAATATTATTACTGCCTGTTACATAGCAGCCACTATACAAACGCATAGCAACCGTTCAACAAACGCATAGCCACATAATTTGATGGCGATAACTTTCAAAATAGGTATTAAAAATAATCACTAAATTAATACGAGTACTAATTGTAAAATCGGGAAAAAAATGTGTTCAACACAGCACTAAACTCAGATTTAAAGCTTCGCCTCGGCAATGAAACAACAGCCTATGCTGTAAATCTGGTATTTTAGTGCCTAGTTAAATCTGCGAAATTTACTTGTTTTTCTAGCACTCTGTATTGTGTGAATGTAAAAATGTTTAGAACGAGTAATAAATTATCTTAAAATTTAATTATATTTGAGTAAGTGCACCTTACCGGTTGAGGTAATACATCCAATCGGTAGGTAGTCACATCACTTACCGGTCAGTCACATCAATTACTGATCAGTACCACATCACTTACTGATCAGTAATTTGTAAACAAAACTTACTGCCTTGGAAACCCCTATCGGTAAAGTTTAAAAAAAAACTGATCGTGCAAAAAAGTAATTGTACTCAATTACTTTTGAAATTTTGAAGTATAATTCAAAAAGTAATTAGTAAGAAGTGAGGGAATCCCCGGGATACCAGCGGGATACAAAAGTTTTATTTTTAGTAAAGTAATAGAAATTATAATTAAAATGTCAATTACAATGCTGTAATTAGTAATTTAATTACATTTCTCTATCAGTAATTATTTTTAAAAGTAATTTGAGTATATTTTGGTTAAAGGAATTGTAATTGTACTTAAGTACTTTTTGAAACTAATTTGCCCAGCTCTGATTTGAGTGTAGTTACTACATACATACTTAGGTTAAAAGTAATATATAATTGCTATGGAATATTTAATATTTACTATTGCTTCACAAATGGCATTGCCCCTGATTTGGAAACTTTTCCTATATCATTAAATTTATTGAACCATCCTCGGCTCTATCCGTTTAAATTTATCTAAGTCAGTATGGTTTAAATTTAATAAAACTTATTCAATAGTACCAAATTTCCTTTAAAGTTATTTCGCTATAAAGTTAAAACTTCATTTAAACTTAGCCAACTTTCATTCCACTAAAGGGAACTGCTCCATATCTAAAATTTATACAAGTGCATTCATTTTAATAACCTGCAATGAGCAGAGGTCCTTTCAATCATCTTGCAGGAGCCATTAGCCTATCCTGTTCGCTTTATATTCGCTCTCCCGTGCATTTGCATCGGGAACGACGCAGGAAATTGTGCCCCAACCGGTACCTTGCAGGAAAGAAACTCTCTCAAATTAGATTCAGACAGCGCTCCAAAGCAAAACGAGTGAAAACAAGCTATTTACCCGAGGCCCTTTATTCAAATATTTATGTCGCCCCGATTTCTGAACCTGTAACAATCCTTATCCACATTCGGGATTACAGATTTAGAGCGATATTATTGGCCCAGCGTTTTACAGAAGAATATCTAAACTTTCGCATGAAAATAATGATTTTTTTAATATAAGTAAAATAGTGACTAGTCCTTAATAGCATACAGAATGATTCATTTAAATGAAATGGTAAACTTTTATTACTTGTTTAATAAATTTTATACAAGATAAAAAAATTGTTCAGTCAAAAAATGCCGAAATTCGACATAAAATATGTGGAAGTGGTTCAAAATAGGATTACAAAATTTGACCCGAATAAATAACTACAATGAAAATAAAAGAGTGTAATATTTTTACTGTAATGGGGTCCCCCGCCAAAACAAAACATAATAAAATGTACACTATCCTTAAGGTAGTTATATCGTTTAAGTACTTCTCAACTGAAGTATAATTTACCTGCTCTCCAAGTTTTAGAACAATTGACCACGCGGTACCTGAGATATTTGCAATTAAATTTGGCCTTTTTAACACGTGAAGAATAGGAAATGGCAAAATAAACACAACATTTTAAATTATAACTTTTATATCCATAATGACATTTAATCGAAAAACTAGTATGTTATAGTAAACTAATTAACGGATTTTATGTAAAAATTAGAAAATTATTTACCATCCAGATTTAATTTTATTGCTTCTAGAAAATTATAATCTGAAGATACGATAAATAGGTAGAATTATACTTGACAACCATGTACAAGCGTTCCAGATGGAGTATCAGTTAAGTTAATAACGCCCGCTTGGTATTAGCGAATAAGAGGTGATCTTTGGTTAAAAGAATTTCAGACGTACATTCGAAGGAAATATATTTTATTTTGGTATATTACGTGAAAAGCATGAAAACTTTAAACAGTATAATACTACTTTTATAATTTTAAGAAAGAAATATATTAATTTCTTTTGGAGTTTCCATTTGTAGTTTAGAATTAGTATTATATCTTAAAATATATTATTACTTTTATACCCGAATGTACCAATAAATGTCTAGGTGCGAAGATACCACAGTTATTCTTCACATTGAAATACGACACTTGTGTATGTGTTAGTGCGAGTGGTACAGTTAAAAAAAACGGAAAAATAAAGAAAATTCATCTGTTACAGTGTTTGATATTAGCTTTTAACTATTTTGATGCAATCTGTGTATATAATATAATGTTAGAAAATATAACTTATTGCAAATATAAACTGCATTAGCTTAATTTTTATTTTGAACATAGAATAGGTACACTCGAGTGACAACTACCTTAAAGTACTATTCAATAAACAACGATTAAGATTTTTAAAAACCTTTTTTGAATGATTACTTTGCGAGATATTTGAATTTATTTTCAGTGCCACTGTGACGTCACAACTATTGGTATCTTTCTCGCGCAGCATACTATAGTTACTGGTGCGAGAAAGATAGCTATAGGTTTCGTTAAAAATCAAATGCAGTTAAACTAAAAACAATTATAACTTTTTAATATTACGAATTACTTGAAAATTTTGCGAACTTCCATGGACCCCATTGTAGTATGTACTTCAAAAAGACTTTTATTACAATTAAATATAGACCTTAGACATTATTATTAATATTATTAATCATATGAAAATCTCGTTTTGAATAAATTTTACCCATTTTTAATGTCCATGTAAAAACAATAAACTTTATTTCAAAATTGACTAAAGACTAAATTAAATATTAATTAATTATGAAATGAGAAGATGCGTCCTCGCTGCCATAATATAATGCAGGGCAACGCCTTGAACCGAGACAAACTGTAGGAATAATCGCAAAGAAAAAGAAGAATAAAATGACTAATTGTTATTTACAATTGTTTTTAATTTATATTACGATTAGTTATAAGTTTTACCTTATTAGTTTTTACTTTTAAATCGTTCCTTGCTTAAATGATTAAATTTTGATAAGAAATGTGTAATAATCTAAGGCCCATGTAGTTATTTGTGTACCATGTACACAAAATGTGTGACAAAAAAAGTCAAAAAAACACTCTATAGAAGATATAATAAAAAAAATTAAATGTGTCGGATAGAGAATTTTGTTCTTTAATACATATTTGTAAAAAAAAAAAAAATAATATTTATAAGATTTTTGTTAAAATACTACTTCTTCCGGTTATCCAATTGTTACCTAACTTATTCAACTCTTCCCATTACTGTTAGATTGAAGAATCCGTCGTTACACAGGTCTTTAGTTTTATAGAATTTTAGAAATCGTACCTCCAACATCCACATATACACGCACGCATTATCGCAAAAATGTTATAATCGGATTCTAGGGTCCTTAAAACATGATTATCCACTAAAATCTGAATTAGCGAGAGTTAAAAATATATTTTTCCAGGATTTAATTTACATGTTACAATATTTTTTATTTGAATAATCCTTTAATCTTCTACTTATCATTGTATATAAAATTTTATTTTATACCGTAATAATCACACATACACATATTAATTCTTAGTGTTCATAATAATTACAGTCACGTTTTTTTTCTGAATTAAAGAAATAAAATATAAATTGAAATTACCATGTGTATGTACAATATATTAAAATGAAATTTGCATATTCATACAAACTTTTTAAGTGTATTATAGAAAATTTATTAGGTTATTAAAAATAAATATCTGTAATATATGTATGCTGAATAATCTATTTTTATTTATCTAGCATTAAACGCGGACATAAATTTTTATACTCTACATTATGCAAAAAGTATTATTTGATAAAACCACGTAATTCAAACTTGTCCGCAATAACAAATTTTATCAGGCATAAAATACACATTTCATTGCAATGATAAATCTGCACAAATAAAATAAAAGCGTCGATAATTTTCCCCAAAATTCACGTCATTAAATCGGTATCCAGCCATTCCAAGTCCAATAATTCCAACATTCAAAACGTAAAAACCCCAGCACTCTTTTCACTCTTATTTTAGAGAAATCCATTTCGCTTGCCTTTTAAATTCCTGAAACAAAACGCGGCGCAAAAACGTCACGAAGCGATTCAGAACAAAAGAAAAACCACGACGCCTAGATCCTCGTTGGCTATGAAGAGGCACGTTCGGAACCAGAGTGACGCAAATGTTAAAATGGAGGTAGAATTACAGGCGTCAAGCTTGTAGCAAAACGTTTATTCAATAATCACTGGGCGGGCAAAAGAAAAAGAGTAAATAATTATTGTGTTTTGTATAATTATAGGCGTATTAGCATGTAATAAATACAGATGTGTTCGTGTTAGAAAGTATATATTCATGCAGAAAATATATACTTACAGGCAATTCCATGCATATAATCGTGAGACGAAGTTAGTTAATTAGACAAAAGTTATCCCGTTAGGAAATCATTTTGTTCATATATCGTTGGAAAAATGCATGGGTTACTAGATGTAAGCGAAAATATATTTTTTGCACTTTTCTATTTTTGCAAATAACTTCCTATAGTGAAATTATACTGGATTCTGGTTTGTACTTTATCATCACGGTTAGATTTAGAATTATGTTGTCAAATTTGTAATTTTTATGAACGCTTTAGTGCTAGTGGAAAGTTATACTATTGTATTTTTTCTTTGATGAAGTTCTCCAGTTTAGTATACATGTTTTAATATTAGGAAAATTTGCGGAAAAGTAAGTATACTATGTTCAATATTTAATTTTTATTGAAAATCTATGTTGCGATCGATTTCGGGATTACTCAGAGTCCCATCATCAGAAAACAGCTGAAAAATACATTTGATATATTGAATAAATATAATAAAGATAAAATAAAATTGTCGCAACTAATATAAATTAATTTTTTTAACATTTTTAGTAAAGGTAGTAAATGACAAAATAAATAAAAGTGTTACATAAAGTGAATTTATGAAAAAAGAGATATTTTTAATTTTTAAAAGCATGTGTGACAATGTAAGGTTATGTAGCTGACAAAAATGTATAAGAGAATATATAAAAAGGTGACATAAATGTTTTAAAGCTATTTTACTAGAATTCTATTAATATTTATCCAATTTTAAAAAATACGGATATGGTATATTATTTTAAATTTTAAAGTCAACAAACTGCATACAATTTCCTCTTCTGTGCAAACAATACGTTTAAATTCTTTAGGTATACCCTTCTGGAAATTTAATTATCTTAACGAAATGTCAGCATTTTTTATTTGAACTACATTCACGTCATTATTTATGCTAATACATTCAGATAAGATGAAAAGTTTGAATTGAGTTAAATGTGTGTCTGTATGTTTGAAACATGCATTTCAATTTTTGTTCATTTTCATTCCGACAGCGAGTGGAAAATGTTCTGCTGGCCGAGATTCACTGCACGTTGCAATTTCATTAGTCGACATAAAATGCACAATTGCATAGCCTAATTTACGGTTTTTTTATATAATATTCAAACAGTAGTAATTCTCCGTATTGTGCTATGTGTTTTTATTATAGTTGTCACAAATTTTTGTGTTTTTTTATTAAACTGAATTATCGTTACATGAAAATAATTAATACACATTTATGAAAATGAATGTCTATGTAACAATCGTAAATATTTTCGTTACCGATTGCCAGGGCCGATCTACATAGAGATTAATAGGGCTTAAGCCTTGGTCCCCCAAGAGTCAAAAGGCCCACAAAAAATGAATTATTATCATAAATTTTTAATACTTTTTTACTAACAACGAACATTTATTACCGGATAGTAAAAACTATTCCTAGTTAATATTAAAAATACAATAATAATGATAATTTATAGTATTATTTATTTTGTTTTAATCATTTTAACATAATTGTAATAATTATAAGGAGTATATGCATCGAAATTACTCAGCGATGCCACAGGTTTTTTTTGTCGCTTTGTCGGCGTCGGCCATCATCCTTTCGGCTAGAACACACCAGTCGTCAGCTTGTTAAGTTGTAATTAAGATGTTTAGCGCCATAGAAACCAGCACATAATAGGTGCTTTCCATTTAAGAGTTAAAGTGACCCGGGTAACTTTTACTCGGGTTATTTTTATTCTGGGTTGTTTCGAGTTTCGACCTTAACGTTCACTACATCTAAAACTATTGTTTCCGTTGATAAATCAACATTTTCGCACAAAGATTATTCAACTCATTTACGAAGAACAAAACTCGAGCAAATTTTGATATTTCATTTAACCTTTCAATACAAACAGACTCAGCCTGATAACAGGAGTAAGTAGCGTTTGGGTCACTTGAATTATTTTATAAAATATATAGAGTTAGTAACTGGAAACCAGCTTAATTGGACTATTCTGTAAGCATCGTTATGAAATAACGAATCGTTAAAACGTTATATCGTTATAATAACGAAAATCGTTTAATAGGCTTATTCTCTAACGTTCGTTATGATATTATTATAATTGTTAAAGTGGTATTCTGTATACAGCAATTTAATTCTACATAACGGAAAAAATAACGATATCGTTATTTTTAACGACTGGAAAATCATTCGTTCCCTAACCGTTTTGTCAATAATTCAGTATTTTTATTCGTGTCATAATAAAATTGCTATTATGTTGAATAGTGATCTCAAAAACTCAAATTATAATTTTTTGCAAGGTAATATTAAAATAATTTTCCGTCGACCGTTTATTAATAGGCTATCTTAATGTATAGAAAATCATTCATTAATGACCTCTATTAATGCATGATTTTTATTAATAAACGATTTATTGGGTGCGTTCACCACATGGAACACAGCATATATTGCTAACGCTAAGTTGTCGCAAAAAGATAGACAGAATTAAAAATCATGCTTTTGACACTTACTAGCTATAGGTATATATTCACGTAGCATGAAAATGAATTTGAAGGAATAAAATTCCTCAAATAACATAAAAAACCGCTTGTGTCGTCTAGAATTAAGTAAACTGAACGCACCCATTGAAAACAATTGATGACAAAACTTATTGATTTTGTGACGTAAAATTTGACGTTCGGTCAACCATTACTAATCTAAAAAAATTTGTCATGGAATAAAATTAAATTTTCCATTTAAGTAAGATACGGTCAACGAAAAAAATATTGTAACTAACACGTGTGTTAATTGGCGAGTAATGATCTCAACAATTAACGCCTTCGCTACGCTCACGCGTTAAAATGTCTCGATCATTAATCGCCCTCATTAACACACTTGATAGTTAAATAACTATTAATAGGTTCATACTCCAAGCGCCTAGCGCAGGCTTCCCAATTTGTCTACAAATGGTAGTAGTAGCCCTAGCATAGCCCACAACAAGAAGAAGAAAGAGTCTGACAACTGACAGGTTGACAGCTGACTCCCACCAGAACTATTCTAACCTAGAAGTTTTGTGAGTAATATTGAATTATTTTACATATTTCATTTAAAATTATAATTTGCTTTTAGGAAATAAAGTTCTTAACTTGATTCCAAGGTTATTATTTTTTAAAATGTGTAACGATTATCGTTTAGAAGATATAACGATTTTCATAATAACGATTTCGTTATGATAACAATTCGTTAAGCGAATATTTTAAGTCACATTTTAACAACAGGGGTAGAAAAAGTAACAAACTTTGCGTTCATAACTATAATTATTAAACTTAACAGGCGCACGTTTTGTTGATTTTTAATTTCGTGGGAAACATTTTATTAACCTCGTGTTCTAAACCTTCCCGCTTGTTGATAAAATATGTCTTTTCTCTTTTTCGTGATATTTTATAGAAACTCATCAAATTGTAATACGTGGATTTGAAGATTAGTAATCTTATTAACTCTTAAAAATAAATTAAGTTCTAAAAACTTTAATATTTTATGTCTACATCGCCTGCGAAGTTTTGATTACATGCATTCAACTGAATATTTGAAATGCAAGAAAATTCCAAACTTAATTTGGAAATATTTTGCTCTAATGAAAATCAAATTAATATAAAAATAATCATAAATTAGATTTATTTTTAAAATTCCATTTAATAAATTTCAAAACTTATTATTTCTTTTTTATATTTTCTAATCTCAAAAGTAGGTACCTACATATTTTCCTGCATTTTCGTATTTTATTTTTTTCTGTAATAATTTGTTATTCGCGTATCACGAGCGAAAATTGCTACGTTGTCACAAAAGTTGACACGCAATATTTTCTACTTCCATTCAAAATATATTCAAAGCACTTTGCTTCAAATCTTATACTCTTCTGACTTATTCCATTTTTCTGTTAGCCATGCTAGACTGTTTTCAAGGTATTATTGCGTTGTATTCTGCTCATATAAGAAAACTTTTCTTTTTCTACGATCAATAAAAAAAGTAAACTTTTCGAACGTTATTTAATTATAATAACTGACTAATTGCAAACCGTTGCTAATAGTAAAGAGTCTACGAGGTGGTACCAAAAAATAAAAAGAATTGCTTCTGGCGAGTGGCAGGGCGCTAGTTCAGACTTCGCCCGTTAGTTGTCTTTAAATAAACATTCTTTTGCATCTGGGTAGGGATCCCAAGAGTACGCTATGATAGCGTAGCGACAAATAACACTTCATTTCCCTAACAACCGAGGAAGTTGATTGGGAAAGGAAGGTGAAACGTATTTTTCGCTACGCTATTGTAACGTTTTATTTATATGGGTGAAGTGTAAAACTCAGACAAATATTATTTGTTAAAATAATACGTTTATTAAACGATAAACAATTAGGATAAATATCAAAAAGATGATAAAAACAACTAGCAGTGATTAAATAATTATAAACACTAGTTTAAGACTACGATTATTTATGTTCACAACTTGTAGACTGTTTATTTATATCACCCACTTGTCATTGCTCGTTGCTTCTATATAAAAGACTATTAATAACACGACGCTTATTTATATCAGACTTCTTTACTCGTTACTTCTATATCACAGACTATATCTCCGCTGTCATTCAGACGGTATTTATACAGCCCAGCGTCCTTCTAGAACCCTCCGGTGCCACAGTGATACCGAGTACAATAGATTTAAGTCAACGGTGCAATTAACACGTCTAGGCGGTCCGTCGCCGGGGAGTGCATCATCTGAGTAATTCCGGCGAAGGGATTACGTACATTCTTTCAGTAGCGGTGCTCGTATACTCTTAACTCAGGGGCGCACGTCACACTATCATAGAGTTGTCTTGGGATCCCACCCCTGATCTATTATCCAAGCGTCATCCTGGGAAAAACACCTGAGCGATCAGTGTTTTTTTTTTTTTGTCGGGCGATTTTGTAATGACGGATTTTAAAGAGAAACTTGTTAACATCCAGCTCTGTTTCCTGTTAGGAAAATCAGCAGCAACTCAAATAGTTCGCTCTCTGGTCCAAGACATTTCATTGTTTTTTTAATGCTTTCGGCCGTTCTGGAAGCAATTGAAGATTAACCCCGACCGTCCTATTATCAGACCACTTTTAATACGAAAAAAATCTGATATGGCCAACACATTATCTTCCGTCAATTCTGTGTATTATGTACAAATTCCATACATATATTTTCTTGAAAAAGATTCTATATTTCCAGTAAAATTATTTCATAAACTATGAAAATTGCACTTGACTCTGACATCTTCTTCTTTAGCTTTTCCCATTCGTTAGGAGTCGCTATTCTTTATTTTTTTCATCAATTCATTTCGCTTGTCTCCCTCATTCAGTTCATTTTCTCTCAAGTCTTCCGCAATGCAGTTCTTCCATCTTCTCTTTGGTCTTCCTCTGTTTCTTCTACTAACTAAGCTGTTCATTCTTCTTCCAATATATTATTCATCTTTTCTCATGACATGTTCACACCTATGTAATTGCCTATCTTGTATCTTTCTAGAAACTTCTATCACTCGAGCCATTTTCCTTATCCTCTCATTCTTTATCTTATCGTTCCGTTTAACTCTATATTCATTGAATATAATAACATTAAATATCAAAATATCATATAGTTAACATCGTTTTTTCAAGAAAAACTGTTAAAATCTTCAAATGAGGGAACTTCTGGTTGACCAATTATAACCAAAATCATATTAAATCTGCACATGGATATAAGGAAGAGAATTACGTAAAAATTGTAATTTTTGGAATTCTCGTATTGGAGTTATCGCGGCCAAAATTATAGTCACACTCGCACACACACATACACACATCATCGTAAAAATAGTAAAATTGTATTGTAGGGACCCTAAAACAAGCTCATTACAATATCTTCCTTCCCTAAAGGTGACGGAAGGTAAAAACACTCGTAAACCCTTCCTTGGCACAAAGCTTCCTCCCCGTAAGCCCTTCGAAGCATTGCTTCAGTTTCCGCAGTTTATTTCTCTTACAAGAAACAAAACTTTAACTGATTTATTTTTCTGGGTGTAGAAAATATGTTGTGCATTCAATTCAAATTCTGTTTGAAAGTATCTTTGCAGAACTCGCTACGCTCGGATGGCAATCCCTAGCCTCGGCCTACAAATAACTACTTTCATCCTTTAGTATACACAAGTCGTTCTGGCAACCGTAAAACGTAAAGTTTTATTCTAAAATGATAGCTGGAAAAGTCTAATTTCAAAAAGGATTTATAAATACTCCTACATATTAATTTTCATGTCCGAATTGCATATAAGATTCTAGAAAACCATTTCTCAGACAAAAACAAAAATCTGTTATGTGTATGTATTCATTATTTTTCGTCTGGTGAAGTAGAAAATTCCTGCAGATTATTCTTTACAATTCTGCATATCATCCAAGCCACCTCCGCCGTACCTAATTACAGTCCTCTGATAAAACCGTAACAAATTCACTTTCTCCCCTTGTGTCACAAAGGCCGGTGTAATTATCTCGGTGGAGATATCACACTGCGACTGCGGCGCACTTGATGTCAGCTTGACAGCGCTGCGGTCGGGTATGGAACAACACGCGGTGAATGGTCGTAGCAATGTTGTTCACTCTTCCTGCAAGCTGTGCTGGTCTCTTACCGCCTCTTCAAAGCTCATGCATGTGCAGGGGTGTTAATAGAGAACAAGAGAATAGGATAAATAAGTCTATATGGACAACGTAGACGATGTTGATGAAATTCAACTGTTAATGACCAAAAGGCTGACAGGAAAATTGTTCCACAATAAAAAATATAAAAGCAGTATAAGATATGAAAAAAATCTTTTTATTTATGGAAAGTACATATAATAAGGTTTTTTTTGTTAGGTTTTAAAAATTATATCGTTCAAATGGTGGCCTCGACGGGCGATTCACATTTCTAGCCGTTCTTGAAAGTTTTCCATCACTCTCGCCAGAATATGTTGAGGAATTCCGTCGATTTCTTCACGAATGGCCTGCTTGAATTCTTCAAGGGTTCGAGGACGATGTTTAAAAACCTCAGCTTTGAGGTACCCACATAAGAAAGTCACAGGGGCTCAAATCAGGCGAGGGAGTGGGGGTCATGCAACGTCTTTCCGTAGGAGATCATGCGATCGGGGAACATGTCTTGCAAAATAGCGCGAGAACGATGAACCGTATGGGTTGTAGCTCTATCCTGTTACCCTTAAATTTTGGACCGATTTCAAAATCGTTTTCCGATCAGGAACACTTTCATTTGGATTTAAAACAAAGCGCGTGCGAAAGGCCCTCTGCGTCGCAGTAACAGACTTGGCGTTTTTGAAAAAAAGCCTCGATAACGAAGCCCCGATGTTCGCCAGACCACGGCATGGCAACAACTGAAAACCTTATTTTAACCCGATCAAACAGGACCAAACGCTCCCAGCTACTGGGTGACGTCGCAGTGATTTTTGAAATGTGGGAATCCCAAAAAGGCTAGGTATAGCAGATGTCTCGAAAGTAACAATAATTTGGAATAAAATAGATGTGTGACGTAGATGTTAAAAGTATTAAAAGCTCGAATATTTTAAAAATTAAAAACTTTTCTGTGATGGAGGACCCCATTAGGCTTCATTTACATTAGCAGTACAATGACGGTACAATTACGGTACGATGACGGTACGGTACTTCTTGCTCCAATGTATTTTAATGGACCCATTTGCATCTACGTTCTCGGTATGATGACAGTACGATGACGTACCGATGACGGCACATTTGAAAAAATCGAGGAAAAAATATTGTATCATAGTGACACAATATTTTTTCAATCATAGTGACTGCGTAGTATATGCATGCACCGGGGAGTAGAAGGTTGCGTTTGAAGAGTACGTGCACATCGCGTTGGTGTTCATACCAAAAGCTAAGAGCATTGTGTACATCTGCCGTGAACGTTGAAAACATGGTGTACGCGAACCCATTTTACACAAAAACTATAATAAATAAAATAATAAACCAAAGTGTAATTAAAAGATAAAGGTTGGCTCTATGTTAGTTCAATAATATAATTTTGAATTATTAAATTTTTGCAATATTATAATCAATTCAATTTGTGCATATTTAATGTGCATTTCTGCACAATTTGTAAACTTTTTTAGAAAAATAACATAACATCAACATAAAATGAACCTTCGTCAACATGTACATGTATTTAAAAAATTGATTAATGCTTTCAGTTTCAAAAATTTAATGGTACAACGAATGTCCTACATGGCGTTTACTTCCCGAATTACGAGGGTCATTAAAATATAAACGAGCCTTTTGCAAAAGAAAGTTTATTTTACATTTAGGCAGAAATCACACTTTATAATTATTTTTCTATATAGTTCCTCTCCTTAGTTATGCATTTTTCCCACCGAACATGTAATTTTTTTATGCCCGTTTCGAAGAATGACTTCGGGCGGGTATCCAACAAATTGCGCAAAAACTGTTCAACTTCTTGACCGTTCGCAAAACGCTCTCCTCCAAGTGCTTCCTTGATAGGTCCAAACATGTGAAAATCGCATGGTGAAAGCTCAGGACTGTAGGGAGGGTGGTCAAGTGTAGTCCAACCAATTTTTGGATTGTTAGGACTGCAGTGTGGGGTCATACAGGAGCAGGACGTCTCGGATGGGCTGACAGCGCCTTTTTGACCGATATTCAGCTCGTACCTGGTCAAGAAGGTCACAGTAGTAGGCAGCGTTTATTGTGCGACGATCGTGAAGAAAATTAACGAGTAAAACTCCTTGAGAATCCCAAAACACAGTTGACATCACCTTCCTGGCTGACAAGCGAGTTTTGGCGTCTTCGGCGACTGACATTTTCTACTTTTTCACGCCCTTCTTTGAACTCTGCACACCAGGCTTGCACTCGTGGCCATGAAAGTGTATTCTCCCAGAACTGTGCACGCAGTCGGTTCCGAATTTCGCCTGATTTAACGCCTTCCTTCGTTAAAAACTTTATAATTATGAGTTGCGCAATCGACGGATGAACCTCTCTTTCTCTCATTGTGAGGAAAGCTAACGAAATCGGTCGGGCGGTCAGCTGGGCCTCTTGAGTCATCTGGAGCGGATCCCCCCCTACCTTTTCCGATGCTTCGCCAACCTCCGACACACTTACTAGGCCCTCAGAAGTAAAAGGCTCGTTTATATTTGAATGCCCCTCGTAGTTTACCCAAGACATACAAGATCTTTGTCTGTACGTGAACCAAAATACATATTAGATACCATCGAGAAAAAAAAATCCAAAAATTGCGCAAAAAAATTGTTTTATGTAACTGTTTCCTTATTGTTTTTAAAAGTGACGGGTATTTGAAATATGCCTTAAGTTAGGCTGAAATAGGAGGCTTTGCAATAACAAAATAGTAAAATCCCATACAAATAAATAAAAAATACTTGTTTTATTTTTATATTAAACTTTCCTCAGAATGACTTTCCTTAAATTAGAAATGACAGTTTTAACTTTTCTTAAAATTGTAATAACAGCATAATAACAGTAGCTTAACTATTATTAATTTTTTTTTTACATGATCTACTATTTTAGCGTTCTTCGAACCATTATGTCAAATGCCTGCCATTTTTTTATTATTTAAATATGGATTGTTTTTTGTTTAGTAGCATCATTGGAATGTAAATTTTGCTTATTTTTCAAATTTATGAAAAAATAGTAAGTTACATTTTTTGAAATTACAAAGTTGCTATTAATTGCTCTACAACCGACATTGATATCATAAAATAGTAACCACTATTATTTAATATCTGTTTTTGTATAAATCAAGTTATGTAAATAAATGGATAAATAAGCGAGAAATTAATTGGTTCTTTTAAGATAGGACACCTGCATATTTTTTATAAGTTCTTCTTTATTTGTCTTTATGAACTCTAAAAAATCTTACATCACTGGATACACAATAAAAATGTTTAACTTTTCCACCGAAAAGAAAAGGGTGATGAATATTGTATTTTTACTGTACTTTTCATTTCTTGATTAAATATTTTTCTTCATATTTCGATGTAGCAGAAATTTTTCAATCTATTATGTTACTTTCTAGCCTTTAGTGTTATTTTCCCAACCTCGAGAGGATATTTCGACGACTTCCGAGCGCTTCACTCTGTTTCTAAACGGGCACTTTTGGTCTGTGAACGGAACGCTCAACGCACTGAACCATATGGAATATTTGACTGTGCTGTTTGTTTGATTTCCATAATAGGCCACGCCTATTATGTCCACGCGGTCTACCCCTCTCGTACCTCACCGATGAGCGCAGTACTAGAGCAAAGTGTACACAATGCTCTTAATGGAAGTAAACATAATATGCTACGTGATTGACATATTTTTGACTTTTTGATAGTTGTATTTAAGTTAAATCAAAATACAGTCAAAATAAGCAAGACATGAGAAATTATTGCATACATTATTAAACAAAAGTTCTCTGCTTATGACATAAACGTAAAATATACATCATAGGTTATCACAGTAAGTACAAAACAGTATCTTTTTGTAAATTTTTCTCGATTTTCTTCTTCTTCGTCAAGAGTAAGGGCAATTATAGACAAGTCGGTATTGGAATTTTTTTTTAAATATTGCACGATATTTTCTACTTTTGATAGACACATGACATATGCACAGCAAACTGTCATGTAAAAGGCAAAATTATATTGTCATGGTATTTTATTATGTTCGTACCGTCGTGGTACCGTCTAATGTAAATGCCTCTTGTAATTGACATACCGTCATTGTACCGCTAATGTAAATCAAGCCAACTTTGAATATGTACATTTATTTTATAATTTCATTTGAATAGGTACATTGATGTAACGTTGATATGTTTCCCCAAAGTTTATGAGAAACCCAAACATAATACAGTATTCATATCACCCATAACCCTACTGCCCTACAGCTGTTTATCATTCCGGTTTACACAACTCCATTTCTTCCTGCATATAAATAACACCCCACTCTGTTTACTCCCTTCTACCCGTCCTGCCCTACTAACCCTGAACCCCAAAATCCCGAAGCAAACACCTTCATCCACTCAAGGCTCCCTGTAAGCCGAGAACGGGAACGATACCGACACCGAAACCAGAAACTCAATCGCCCAGTCATCATGTAATTGCTTTGCAAGTTGTAAACAGGATTGATTTCGGTAATGAATGTATTCAGGAAGAGGAAGGTTCAATCAGATCGAGTGACATTGTACAAGCTTTTGTAATTCGTCCCAACTCCACTTGTACCCAGTGGTAATGGACAGTTGAGACTAATTATCTGCGGTCAAAATGGTATGAATAATTAAGTGTCCCTTCTGATGACAGAGGATGAATGAATTTTAATTTGTTGTCTATATAAACATAGAATTTCAAAGGTTTTGAATGGACTTGGTTTGAACATAGTTACTATTCCAGGGGAATTAGTGATTAAATACTTGGCTACACTGAATGCGCCATTATTAATCATAACCTCAAGTGTCTTTGTGTTCATAGTTCAAAGTTGTGATTTGTGGTTCATTGCTTAGCTATGTTTTGTACTTTGTAGTAATTTCATGTCAATGGAATGAGTGCTCAGTTGTCAGAATGCATCAAGAATAAAATGAGAACAATGATACGTTTTCTTCATTTATACCCCTCAGAAGGCACGAAACCTGTAGAGACTATTGGCAGAATTCATCAATAAAGCTCGTGTCAGATGGTCAATTTATCTATCAGTTTCATTTGTAAAACTTTAAATGTTGAAATGATGATGTAATCATGGTCATCGTTACGTAATTTCCTAGGGGGGGGCATTTTTTTTCTAAATAAATAATGAGTTGGCATTAAAGGTATATTAATAAACTGATACACAAAAAAATCCAAAAAACAAATATGTAAATTAAACAACTTAAATCTCTTATAAAAGCAGAAACACCTTTTAGGAAAATACAAATTTTAAATTTCTACTTTCGGAGCCGAATACATCTATGACAGCAGAAATAATGTCTTCTTTTTTTATTTTTGATCATTTTACGGTGTACGCTTATCATACACAGCCCTGTCAATCTAGTTTCTGTCATCGGTGATCGCAACCATGTTTTTACACGCCGTAATGTACTAAATGATTGTACACATAACACACCCCGCTCGACTCCTACTCCCACCCTTAGCGACTCCCCACTTTTGACCTTGGCTTCGATTATAAATGTTGTTTGGTCGTTTTTGAAATGTATGAAATTTGAGTTTTTGTATCACTATCTTAAAATGTTGTTTGGTCCTTTTTTGTCATATATGAAATTTGAGTTTTTGCAAGTGCCCCCCCCCCCTTGCCCTCCTAAACGACGCCCATGGATGTATTATCAGTGAATTAAAAGATTCTTTTTTAAAGGGTGTATCAGATATTCATTTTCACTGACGTAATTATTACAATTATTATTTTTTGAGAGTTGTACTGATTTGCTAGAAAATAACACTATTTTATCTTATTTGAAAACTATGGTACAATTGTAACATGTTTGGCAATATTTGAAACTGTTTTTTTTTCATAGTTTAATATGTTTTATGCGCGATCGAGTTTTTTTTTAATGTTTTCTTTCATACACAGGGCCGGATTTAGGGGTGGGCGAGGTGGGCGAGCCCACCCCAAAGTTTGCCAGGGGCGGCAATTCACAAAAAAAATTGACAGCATATAATTCATTTATAATTCATTTAATATAATAATAAAATATATCATGAATTTATTTTTCTATTTCTTATTATAGCCATATTTTAATCAAATTAGAATAAAATTTCATAAGCTCTTTTCTCAAAATACTCTACGTATTATAAGGGCATAAAAATATTATATCACTGAATTCAGGATTAAATTCTCCAAAGAATGAGGAAATAAAAAATATATGTTCGCATTTAAAATAAAAAGTTAAGTCCCACATTTTGAGAACCACTGGTCAATTTTTTTTTCTTTACATTTGTTTTGTGAAATAGAAATTAAAATAAACACCAGTATAATATGGTGTGGAGGGGGGGCGGGCGAATTTTTAGATCTTGCCCACCCCAACTTTTGTTCTAGATCCGGCCCTGTTCATACACAATGATGTGAGTGCAAGAGAGACAGGTGAATAGATTTTTAACGAAAAACTTTCAACGAACGTGCGCTACTTATCTTAAAAGTCCCTAAAAGTTTTGACTGTCAAATGATATTTGCGTTTATATTTTTGATGTGTACAAGTGTGGTGTTATAAGATTGATTAAATTGAAAAAAAAATGGCAAAATGAAGTAGAGACGTATTTGAAATTTTGATGGATATATACGAAAAATTTAAATGTAAATTCAATAACTTAACTTTTGACAGTTGGATATTTTAATTTACATAAAACTTGCTCGTGTAAATATACTTGTAAGGTCACTATAAAGACACTTTTCAAGGCACCTGAAAAGAAAAACTTCACTGTGTAATTCACGGTTAAGGTTTATTTACAAATTACTGATCGGTAAGTAAAAACAACGCTCAAAGCTTACTTTCAAAATGACGACCAAAAATTGTTAATATGTCAAAATAATTTTCAAATCTTATTGTTTTTAATTTTGTGCGTTGTAACACGAGGGGGGAGGGGTGACCGAAGCTCTGATGATTGTGGTCTTACTGCTTTACCAAGGATGACAAATTTGTCTAGCTGGTGGTTGATGACTGGTCGGCTACGACTACAGTGAGGAGGAACACAGACATACTTGTTTTTATTTTAAACTAACTTTTTTATTTACACATATTTCCAACAGATTATTAAAGATTAAACTACGCATAACTAATCAATTAAAATAAATAGTTATATTTTAGATTGTAACTCAGCGTACTAGCGTGTAGTATGCGCTCAAACTCAAACCCGAGACTATCTTCCACTGGAGACCATAAGACAGACTACTTAAAAACTAAAACCGATATCATCTGCGTGAAAGAATTATCAAAATATTAATCCTGTACATAGGCTTGCAATAACTTCTAGACTTAATTGACAAAACTATAAATGTCTTGGAACGCTGACATCTAGACTAAACAGATAATTAATAGAAGAAACATAATTATTTCTAAACAGAATTTTAACTAACAAAGATAACAAAGTTGAAATATTGGTCTTGAAACTATAATTTAGAAGTGGTTACAAAAAGTTATTTATTTGTTATTGCACACCGCGTCGATCGTGCACTAAACGTAATAAGCGTTGCGGTCAGTAAATGCTCTTCCGGCATCGGATGTATTGAAGATCTCGACTTCGCCTCAATCTCCGAAATCTTCCTCATTCGATAGGGAGCACTTACTAACCTTAATACTTAAATAACTATAAATGTTTTATTTAACTATGCCTGTAGGTATAACTAAATATACGATTTACGAACTTCTACTATTTTTACAGAATGATTTAAAATAGGTATGCTCGTATAGTACGTTATAAATATTTCATAAAGCTTGATGCCCCTGATGGCAATTCAAATGACCGCATACTCCAAATCCGGAAATGATAATGCACTTTATATGTGCTATATTAAAATTGGTTTGTTCAATAACAATAATATTAGTTAATTATTTTTTACGTCACAGCAGTAACATCGTTATAAAATATATCTGAAAGAAAAAAACAGTTAATCTAAACTCCGTCCACATTCCATCAACAAAGCACAAATTGGCACATCTCCACATTGGTTCGAACTAACAAGGTACGAATTCGTTGTCATTGTATCTTGGGCAGTTGGTTGATTGTTTACCTACGCTGAAAATGAAGCTATTGTTCTGCCAGCGAATTGGGAAATAGGACGTTATTTGGGCCACGTAGAACGAGCTACGAGGTAGCGATGCGATAGATCGACGTAGGCTTTGGTTTCTGCTACGTTTGTCTCGTATACGTCGTTCATTACCAGTAGGAATTCAGACGATCTTGATTCTATATTTAATTACTCCCTTGATAGTATGGAAATATGAGTAATAGGGGGATTAATGGTAAATAGCGGTTTAATCGAAGTTTTTTGTGTTAATAATACATGCGGTAGAGGTAGAATTAGTTCATTAGGGTTGCGGGGAAGCGGATCTACAAAGGGTTTAATTAGAATAACGATGAATACATGTTCCTCGTCTCAATATTCAAGTACGTGTTTTCCGAATCTCTACATTTGTCGGACAATGTGTACATCATCCTACTATGTACAGGTGCCTACAAAAGAATCATCGGGTTTTAAAAAGATATATTTCACAAAGTTTTGCATATATAATATTAAATGACCCATGAAACTAAAGGAAAAATGTTCAAGTTTAAAACGCGCGCTAACAAACTTCGCTTTAAACGCCCAGATGGCAGCACGAATTCAGTATGCAAAATGGCGACTATGCAGCAGAAAGCGTTTTGTGTGCTCAAGTATGCGAGGTGTTTATCGGTTGTTATGGTGCAACGTGCATTTCGAAGACGGTACGGAACAGAACCGCCTGGTTCCGTTAGTAATCATAAAAGCACCGGAAGACCACGCGTTTCTGATGAATCAGTGGATGCAATTGGAGAACGTTTCGCGCGTAACCCGCAACAGTCAACTCGCAGGGCAGGTCGTGATCTTGGTATTCCACATCAAACTGTATGGAAGATTTTAAGGACAGTTCGATGTTAACAATGTTATTTTAAAAACTTTTTTCAAATAACATTTTTCTCTAAGTGCACCAAAAATAAGATATTAGAAAAGTACGAAAGACACTTTTGCGCTAGGTAGACTAGCCCCTTAACTCTTTTGCTATCTTTCTATCGCAACCTACTACACATATACAGTCTGGTGTGACAGAAAAGTAGCAATATGTGTCGCCGTGATGTCATATTGACATTAAAAATCAAATATAAATAAAAACAATTAACACTTTTTAATACTACGAATTGCTTCAAATTAAATGAACTCTTATTTAAAAAAATAAGATTGAAGAACCCTATTAATTTCGGGTGGAGTCCAGACCTCCTGGACCCCCCCCCTTGTCTACGTCACTGTTCTTCTAGCGTAATTTTGTAAAATAACATTTGACAATCATATTTGAACAAATTAATTGTGACGTCAACTCATACAAATTTATCATACTTTTACGGTATTAATCATTCTCCTTACGAGTGCATGGATTGGAAACCATTTCTATTACATTTTAAACTTCCCATAAATAATACCTATTCACCTATTCTTATTCTACCCTGCCTGAACATCCGAGCGTGTTTCATCCTCTGGTACCCATTTCTGCTGTTGCGGAAAACGGTTGCTGAGTCGTTGAGTGTTGACAGAGCCACACAGAGCTGTTGTGGACACGTGGACAGTCGAGCATCTGCCGGCGTTGCTATGTTACCATGACATGCGAACATCACACAAACATCCACATCTCCATGTACGCAAACAACTCTCGAGAGACAGTTTGCTGCTACCAGAACGTGCGAAGAATAAGACGGCAAATAAAGGAAACGATTGTAGTAATGGAATTTGTCTTTTGTATGGTAATCTTGCTTGAACGCTTATTATACTTGGATTAGTTCTAAACTGGAGTGATATTCTGGGGTTTATTTTGTGGGATGATTGTTAGAGATTAGAGAGTTAGTTACAAAAGATTTCACTGTTCCTAATTCGGAATAAATAAATTTATTGGTTTTAAAACTGCGGAAATACTCGTATACAATGATAAAATATGTTTATGATGAATAAAAATGGTACATTAAAAATTATCTCTAAATATGAATAAATTAGAGAAACAGTAACAAAATACATGCTTTACAGCAAACTCAAAGACCCAGTGCACAAGAACGACAACTCAAACGTGGTTTATAAAGATCAATGTTCCACTGACAACTGTAAAACCATATACGTTGGAAGGACCAAACGTTACTCGAAGATCCGGATAATCGAACATCACAGAACAACACGGCAAACAAATATGCTCTGGCTGAACATTCCAATTCACTAAAACACACTTTTGATCTGGAAAATTTCATCATTTTGGAGGAAGAGCTGAATTACTTCAAACGTATGTTTCTTAAAATGTTACATATCAGGGATGATTGCAATAACATCAATGCAAGAACTGATATTCAAGGACTTAACAGCGTATATTTTGGTCTGTTGAAAAAATTCAAAGAGGAAAAGGCAAATTTCAGGCCAAACTACGTTTCATTAATTTCCTTACATTTTATTTAAATTCCTATAACTTGCTACATTATTATTGGTGTATAGACGACCAATAGGAGGCCGTATCAATGATGTCACCAGAATCCTTACACAGGATATTTCCGGCTATTTTCATATATTATACAACAAGACGATTGAAAATTTTCGATTATACGAAACGTGTTGCCGTGTTTTCAATAGGCAACTCGTTGAGTATGTCGAGAATTTTCTATTGTCGAGTTGTTTACAGGTAGACTATATCATAATAAATATATAAATTAAAAAGTAAATAGTAGTAGTTGTAGTAGTATGTAATGTTACATTGAAATCCTTGTATTTCAAAAGAAATGCTTGTATTTCAAATAAACTAGCAACAGTGCAGTTTCTAGACTTGTGATACAAATAATTATTTGTTTATCGTCAAATTTTTACTTCAATAATGCCTTGCTGTCAAATAACAGATGCGTTCAATTATTTGTTTCGGTGCACTTGGAGCTGTCAGTGTGATTTTAGATGTCTACTTAAAGCATACAAAGCACGATTGTCCTCGTTAAATTCTAACTACAGATTCATTTATATAGCCGATACTGTGTTCGAAGGAAAAAGATCATGTCCGTAAATATAATTAAAATTGGCATTGCCAGTTCTGAGTACGTAGAACAAAATAACCAAACGCACCTATAAGTGAATATACGAAGGTAGGTATATTCGTTCACCATGGTTACTTAATAATAACTGCTGTAATACGTGGTAACTTAGAAAAATCACGCATTCTTACTGGTTTACAATTTAATGAATGATATAGTCATATATTATAAAACAAGACGATTGAAAATTCTCGATTATACGAAACCAGTTGCCTGGAAACACCACGAGACCAAAGGTCGAGTGGTATTTCCAATAGGCAAGTCGTTGAGTATGTCAAGAATTTTCTATTGTCGAGTTGTATACAAGTAGACTATATCACGAATAAAAAATAAATTATAAAGTAAATAGTAAATTTAACGTAGACTTGTGGTCTATTTTATTTTGACAGAAACGTCAAAATTATATACTACATAACCTATTTTTTTAAATATAGTTGTAGTAGTATGTAATATTACATTGAAATGCTCGTATTTCAAAATAAATGTTTGTATTTCAAATAAACTAGCAACAGTGCAGTTCCAGATTTGTGATCCAAATAATTATTTGTTAATTTGTCAAATTTTTACTTCCATAATTCCTTTCTGTCAAACAATAGATGCGTTCAATTATTTGTTTCGGTGCATTTGGAGCAGTCAGTGTGATTTTAAATGTCTACTTAAAGCATTCAACGCACGATTTTCCTCCTCAAAGTGTAACTACAGATAAATGAATCATTTATACTCGTATATTCGATACTGTGATCGAATGAAAAAGATCATGTCCGTAAATATAATTAAAAATGACATTGTCAGTTCTGAGTATATAGAACAAAATAACCAAACGCACTTATAAGTGAATATACGAAGGTAGGTATATTCGAATATACCAAGGTTCGTATATTCGTTCACCATGGTTACTCAATAATAACCGCTGTAATACGTGGTAGCTAAGGAAAATCACACATTCTTATTGGTTTATAACTTAATGAATGATATAGTCCGTATTATTCGGTTGTCGTTTTTAGAGCAAATGGATGTGTGTATGCTCTTTGAATTTTTTGTACGATGGTTAATAAAATAACTGAATGTTTTGTACGAATGTATTTTGTGTACATGAATTGTAATAATTTGTAAGATCTAACTGTAAGTGTGATAATGTCCATGTTATTTTGTATGTATTACATTTTTGTTATATAATTGTTGAAGATAATAAAAGTAATTACTATGATTAAATAATTATAAATACTAATTTAAGACTAAGAATATTATTAAATGCTTTCACACTAAGAATATTTATTTAAACAATATTTATTTCACTAGATTTATTTATATAACTACATTTATTTATGTTCACAACTCGTAGACTGTTTATTTATATCGCTCACTGTTCATTGCTCGTTGCTTCTATATAACAGAATGTCCGCGGCTGTCCTCTCTGACGGGTTTATATAGCGCGGCGTCATTCTGGAATTTTCCGACGCGACAATAACTTCGAATACAAAGAATCAGGTGACCCTAAGTAATTAGACAGGTCGTAACGAGTTTACTACGCCTATGATTGCGAAGATTGCGTCATCGCCCAGCGCAGCGCCGTTCTAGAAATATTCCACCAATGTCTACGGTCGCTTAATCTTGTGCATGGAAACAACAAAACCAGGATTCAGTTTCCCGTTGAAACAGTTTTGTTAAGAGAAATCTGATTCTGAATCAATAATTATTGTTGAAAGCGCTTACATGTTTTACGCAGATTTCAATAATGCAGATCTTCGTAGCAGATATTTTTCATATGTTATTATATGCATATACTCAACTATTGTACGGGTAGAACATCATATACCTTTCAGTATTGTGTTTCCAAAATCATGACATAAAACGTAAGAATAACAGAAATGTTTTTAAATAAAATGTTTTATTTCTATATACATTTGAGTTAGGAAAAGTATTTCAGTGCGGACGCGGAGCGGGGATAATTTTCCGCATTTAGTACTGAAAAGTATTAGTTTTACCGTACTCCAACATGGAAAGGTTGTGACGAATAACTTGTTTATTGTAAATATTATCAGTATCATTTTTACACTTATTCCAAATGATAATAGAAAAAATCTTGTGTACAATAGGCAAGAATAGAATAAGGCGTGTTTTTAATCTCGGCTGCACCTCAACTAAAAATTTCACTCCTAATACGGAAAAATATAATTTTTCCTTATTTGTTGCACAAATACGAGTAGCTATAAAAGTTGTTGAAATTGGAATATAATTTATTTTCTTAACCCATAAGCTTATCATTCTTGTTATCAACATGATATATGTATGTGATATAGTTCGTTTTATGGAAAACGCGGCATACCGACCGCTTAATATCAATTACAAAACAAAAAATGCAGCGCAAAATTCAAAATTGCTTCTGGACCAGAGCCAAGCCAGAGAGGATCGCTGTCGCTAGTTACATTAAAATGGGTTATTTTAATGTAGTAAAATTTAAGGTAAAAAAGTTATAACATTGTGGAATATGCTAAAAAATGACGGAATCATGAAAAAAAAAATCAAAATTTCATTTTTTTAACATGAGTTTTCTTACAATTTATTTTGGCGCTAAAATACATCACGTGGTTTGTGACGTACGAGGAACTGATGGCATTTTTAACAAATTTTGTGCATAAAACAACATCATTAACAAGAAACACTTTTTCTGCCATTGACGTGTTGTCCCATTTATCCTATGCAGCAATAATACCTTATATTACTCATTATTTTACAAAAGCCTCTCTTCTACCTACGTCGTATCATTTAATCAAAAATTTTGTAAATTTTCTTTCGTCAAAGAAAGGTAAAATAAAAATGAGTACACGCTACTCGCATATAAATGTTGCCTTGTCTGATGCAGGAAATTTATTCATGGTATGGCACTGTACACTTTATCAACGCAGTGTATAATTTCCCCTCTTTCTCTTCACCCGTTTATAATTTCAATTTATATTTCACAGCATCAGAGTGGAGTGGTATCAGATGGCGCTGGAGATAAGTATAAATGTGCCCTGTTTTCCGTCACCAATACTGCGCCACTGTGCGTATTATCAACCCCTTCCCTTACGTCTCAGCCCCGCGAGCAACATTAAATAATTGGCAAACTTTTTTAATCACGCAAAAGTTTTCTCGTCGCGCATTTATTCATGCCGTGTTTTGTTTAATTTTAGTTCATTTTAATGCAACAAAATGTTTTTGCTTTTTAATCCGAACTTCGGAGTTTTATCTACTTTCTAACGCAATTTATAAACAGGATTTTCTTCTTCAATGCGATATAGAAGAAACACATACTGGTATAGAATATGTTGTATATTTAAAATAAAAAACTTCATGTATGCTAAAAAAGAATACAAATAAAAACAGATATTAAATATTTATACGTAGATATGTAAAGTAGGGACATTTCAAATAAAAAGAAATATAAACTAATAACATTTTCAGAATTACTCGTAAATATAGTAAAATTTTAAAGAGTATTTTACATTCAATTTCACACAGCAAATTTCATTTTGTAAAATTTTATACAAACAAGAATGTAGACATGTTATACATCATTTAAAAGTTTAAAAAATAAGTAAAATTATGAGACTATTTTCAATATAGTTCTGTAATTATTGAACTCGTAATGACCGGTGCCGGAAATAGTTTTTTTTTGTAACAAGTGCGGAAAATTAGTGATATTCCAACGAATCCCCTGCGGTTTTGGAATTTGCATAGAGTTGCAGAGTCACGGTTTCCGCATGTGTAACAAAAATACAAAATGTATTATAAATTTTTGACATACGATATACTGGACGACTATGCTATATGTTTAAGCGATCATAGCTACAAATAAATAAAACAAAAAAAATGTTTTTAGTTATTTCCCGCCCTCGTACGAGAATTCACTATTTTACGCATTCTTTTTGAGTTTCGGAACACTTACATATTTTCATAAACTAAATACGATATAAAAATTTTTTTTTTTGCATTCAATATTATTAATAAACGTCAATCTGACTTATGGGAAATAAATTCCGTATTCTTCTATAACTATTTCCACCACAATAATTCTTAATAATAATGACACGTTCCTTATTTCGTATAAACATTCGAACACCTTCCGTCAATTCTATGTATTTTATACAAATTACTCACAGATAAGATAGTGTCTTGCAACAGATTATATATTTCCAGTAAAACTTTTTCACGAACTATGCAAATTGTACTTGACACAGACATCTGTCAATTGATCAAATTTACTTTTTCCATTATGGTTTCCATGGTGAGCTTGCAGCAGCACAGATTGCAAGATTTATGAAAATTAATTTCTTTATAATCTCCAAATAAGGTACATTGAATATGAGTAAGAAATTGCAATCATATCGTAAAGAAAATAAAATATTCTTTAATAATTATGATAACGTCAAATGACAAAAAATTATATTTAACTGTTTTTTTTAACTGTTAAAAACTTCAAATAAGGGTACTTCCGGTTTACCAATTATAGCCAAAATCTAATCAACTCTTCATATGGACGTACGAAACAGGAATATGAAAGAATTATAACTTTTGGAATTGTAGTATTGGAGTTATCGAAGGAGAATTTGTCACACATACACACACACACACAAATACATACATACATACAGACATCATCGTAAAAACAGTAAATTCGTATAGTAGGGACGTATAAACGGGGAATATAAAAATTATAATTTTTGGAATTGTAGTTTTGGAGAGATTTTTATCACAAAGATACACGCGCACACATACATACATACATCATCGTACAAATAGTAAAATCGTATTCTAGGGACTCTAAAACGTGCTTATTCATTAAGAACTCACCATGGAATTTTTTGACCAAAGATAATACCTTCCTTACCTAAAAGTGACGGAAGGTAAAAACAGGTTTCTATACAACTTTTAATTCAGTACAACTTTGCACTCTACAATTTTTACTGTAAAAGGAACAGAAGAGCAGGAAATTGCATAAAACAAAATCCCATGTTCACACCCCTAATCGCCACCATACATAATTATGTTAATAATGTATAAATAATAATAAATTATTTTAAATTAAAGAATAGATATTTCAAAATAAACTTGTCAAACTATACTTACCTAATATGTTTTTACTTATACATTTTTAATAGTTTGTTGAATATTTCCATAAAAACCTTCAGTTACTTTTCAAATATAGCATTATTGCGGAATCTATTTATACTGTCTAATGGAAATACAAAATTTGTTCCATTATTACAGAATATTAAGCAGTTTCATTTATATTTAACGAGAGACATTTTCTGTACAAAAAATAAGCCGGCATTTAAATGATATTCTTGGATGAAAAATTCATGATGAGCCAGCTGTCCCAAATTACAATGTGTTATTACAAGGAATTATTCAAATGAGAGATATTAATTTTTTTATATTACATCTCTTATTTACTGCAGCAATGATAATAAAGAATTCCACGCAAAATGACAAATTTAATTTTCTCATATATAATTTAAACCACAAATTTAGAAACTTGTCGCACACCACATTAACTCAAACACATTAAAAACTTTCGGTAATTAACTACATCGTTCTTCACCGAGCAAAAAATATAAAGTTTATGTCTGCGGACGCGGACATAATTTTGACTTGTAGGAAAATTAAATTAGACTGCGCAGAAATTACTATATATACAGCACCGTCCAAAAATATGGGTATACATCTACAAATTTATAAAAATCAATCAATTTTAATAATTAATGTAAGTTCTAATTCTACTCCAAAAATAGATCTTTCTTAGTAACGTTAATTGCACAATTGAAATTGTTTTTAATACAAACCGTAAATTAATTTAAATAAATAATGTCACACTTTATTTACCCTTGCCGTTAAAGTATTATTTTATCTACCCTTGCGAATAAAGTGCTACTTGATCTACTATTTTGAGTAGACAAAAGCACTTTAACCCGCCCTCACTTGCGCTTTGTTGGAACGGCATTACTCGCGTGTTAGATTTTATCTAACATATGAGTTTTTTAGCAATACGTAAATGTGTGCTGATGTGGCCAGCACAATACCTTCCGTCATTTATACGTATTTTGTACAAATTCTACACAGAAATTTTTTGCAAACTATTCTATGGGCGTTTTCTTTTTAGGAGAGAAATGAACTGATCTTACCTCGTACTGAACTGAACCGAACTACTCCTAAACAGTATGTTTCTTAAAATAAGAAGTAGAAAATAAAAACATATATAGCATTATATTTATAACATAATAATCTGTTGAATTTGCTTATGGCTATAATCTGTTGTATTACCTTATGTGATTTGTTTTAGCCACCTTAAATTATTTTACATTTTTATATTTCCAGTAAAATCTTTTTACAAAGATATTATGTAAATTTTATTTGACCTGACATCTGTCAATTAGTAATATTTGAATATTCTCACTGTTTCCGTGGTGCAGCTTTTATTAGCATTAGGTTACAAGTTATTTCTTTATAATTCTTTATCTCTAAATTCATTGAATATGAAGAAAAAATATAATTAAATCGAATAGAGAATAACATATTCTTTAATTTATAATAACATAAAAGGTCAAAAAATGATATTTAACAGAGGTTTTTCAAGAAATTCTGTTAAAATCTTCAAATTAGAGTACTTCCGGTTAACCAATGTTTACCAAAATCTAATCAACTGTTCATATGGACGTACGAAACAGGAATATGAAAGAATTATATCTTTTGGAATTGTAGTATTGGAGTTATCGAAGGAGAATTTTTTGTCACCCACACACACATACATACAGACATCATCGTAAAAACAGTAAATTCGTATTGTAGGGACTCTAAAACGAGCTTATTAATCAAAAACTCACCATCGAATTTTTTGACCAAAGACAATACCTTCCCTACCTATAGGTGACGGAAGGTAAAAATGAAACAAATATTTGAAAAATACTTTACTTAATCACAAAATAATACAATAATAGGGTAAACAAAGAAAAAAAAATAGATACGTTAAAAATATTTTATATAAACTAAGAGGACTCCCCCAAAGAACAAATATACGAAAAAAAAAAATCGAAAATGTTTCAATTTTCTCATCTGAAACTTCGTTTCCAGAGATTCCTTGTTCTAAATAGTTAGGAAATTTTGAAATTCATCACACTCTGTACTTGAGTGGTCGCTTTCCGTGAAGCTATGTTCTGATGGATTATCTTCTTCTGATTTATTACTTTCAAAATTAGACAATGTTTTAAGTTTTTTCCACAAAGGTAGGTGGCGTTATTGATTCTTTTCGGGTTTTTTTTTAATAATATAACTACATCATTCGCATTTTAGAATTTACCTAACATTGACTAATCTGAAGGGTACAACTAAGCTGATAGTAACAGGCCAATTCTACGTCCCCTACTGAGGCAATGCTGGAACCACAATAACTAACACCTACTCCTCCCACTTTAAAAGGGAAAAATCTGAAAATGTTAGATAAAATCCAACAACGCGAATGACGGCGAGTTAAAATCTAATATAGCAAAAACATCTTTTCTCTTTTTTGCCTCTGTTTACGTTTGCTTCCTTTGAAATTTGTGAAATTTGAAAATTATGAGTATGGAATTAACCAAAGCACATTTTCGAATCATGACGTATAATTTGAGGTTTTAAATACGAGGGTCATTTCATAAATAACGCACTGCGAATTGAATGATGCAACAACAGTGACATTTACTTCAGTTGTAGTAGAAGGCTTAGGAAAGAAGCGTATGTTTTGTTTTCAACTATAGCGTAATCTGTTTTTCACAAACGTCAACTAGAAATAGAGCCTGCATGTCTTGGGTATTGTGACTATACAAGATAGAAACTTTACGTGGACCGTAGTACAGCAGTTTATTATTGCACAAAATCTGACCTCAGTTGCTCGAGGCTGGGTCACTCATTCTCCATGACAATACTCGCCCCCGTATTGAGAATGCCGTAACCGAAAACTGCGTGAATACAGTTGGGAAGTGTTACCACATGCTCCCTACAGTCCGGACATGAGTCCACCAGACTTCGACCTATTCTCAAAGCCGCAACAGTCTCTGCAGGACACCATTTTCCGTCTCTGGAAAAGCTTCATGCTGCCGTTACCCAAGCCATTCGACAAATGAACAGAGATGGTGTCTTGGATGGAATAGTGAAGCTTCCCAGACATTGGGATTCGGTCATTGAGAAGCAGGGAGTCTATATTGCAGGATTGTGAAGAAAGTGTATTAAAAATAAACAAATTAATAAACTAACAATTGTGTGCAATATTTATGAAATGACCCTCGTAAATAAAATAAAAATATCATCACGGCATATTACCCATTGTTGGTTTTACGAGTATATCAATCAGAAATTAATTTTACACTTTTTAAGTCCAGAAATTAGTTTGAAACGAATCACAAAGAAGATTATTTGGGCTGGAAGCTTTTAAAAAGTGGAAAGAATGGTGAAGTATATTATTATTGAAGTTGAACATTTTTAAAATAAAATTCTAAAAAAAAAAATATGCACAATATGCCGTATTCTTAATATTCTTATTCAATTATTAAAACTAGAGAATCAATGTAAAATTACGTACAAAAATAAATTTAGAAATAAGAAAAATGTCACCCAGGTTAGAGCAAGAATTATCAGCAGATATACCCATATTTTAGGACTGACTGTATATTTTTCTGAGTTAGTGATAAAAAATTTCATGACACTTTTTTACGTTACTTGTGGTTCATTTCAGCTATAAAATTTAACGTTGTTTGTTTTCATTTAAGTGTAGTAAAAGTTTAAAGACAAATAGTAGCAAAGGTATCCAGAAAAAGGAAGAAACTTTGTTTCAAACGACTTCATTAAACAAAGTATCTAACTGGCTAATATTGACAAAACTGTCCAAATCATTTCAGTTATTATTGAATCTTTAAAAAGCAGCTTATATCGAACTGTGTATTAAATATATTTGCTTTTTGATAAATGAGGCTAATAAAACAAAAAGGTTTTACATCATTAATCATATTTTCCTTCATATAAGAGCATGAATTTATCACCAATAATTTTGTTTAACCTGGATCTTATTTGTAAGATCTCACTTTAGACTTATCTCACTAAAAATGGCAACTGCTCGGTTCCCTTTTATCATATTGTTTCTTAAATCCTGCTAAACATTTCTTGGGAGGAGTAATTAATAGTGAAAATCTTATCAGAATCCTTGTATTAGCAGACTCAACAGAAAAATTAAAAGTATCTTCTGTCATTTCCACTTGTAATTCAGAATAATCATAATTTCAGAACTCGTCAAATGGAATTCAGAATAATCAGTTTTTAATTTCAAAACTTGCAAATATAATTTAAATATTCAATTTAATATCCAAAAGCGTCAAATGTAATTCAGAATAGTCAATTTAATATCAGCATGAAATGATATTCAGAATACTCAATTTAATTTCAGAAAGTGTCAAATATAATTCAGAAATAAGTATTTGTATTTCAGAAATGCATCATTTTCAATTCAGAACACTGTCGGTACTGAAAAAAAGTGTTAGCCCTGATTTATATTATCGGTTTTAAAAGTTATCAATTATTCTAATTCATAATGCAGAATTACTTATTTACTCTTCTTATTTATTTGATTATTTATTATAATAATTTGCATTCGGGGGACTTCCATAAAAAAGTAACTACATATAGCCTACAACGTTCTAAATGACTATTGACGCTTTCTGATTTTTTTTCTGAATTACATTTGATGCTTTCTAAAATTAAATAGATTATTTGAATTAAATTTGACGAGTTCTGAAATTAAATTGATTACTCCGAATTACAAGTAAAGTTTTCTGAAATAAATTTGACCAATTTATATAACGGCATATTATCCATTGCTGGGTATGGCAATTTGCTTTGTACACAGATGTCGGTATCGGTAATAATGAAATATGTGTACCGTGCGGGCGCTTACCAAACATCACCGCATGCGCACTCATGGCTGGCTTGGACAGTGCACCACAGGGGTCAATTTTGTGCCATTAAAACTCGAAGTAATTTTTAGCATCGGTCGGGATCGAACCCGGGTTCCCAGATTCGCAACCATACACTCAGGCACGGCCACAAGACCCCATAAAATAAATAAATAAATATAATTTTCATTTGATCTGAAGTTATCCATGCGTCACATCAGCTGTGCTTCCGTCATTTGAGATTAGACGTGAAACACTCTGAAATATTGCACAATATTCACAAAAACAATGTTGACAACATTTCAACCACATGTTTACTTTTGTTAATTTCAGGTTATCTTTAAATGTCACTTTGACGTTTAGAACCTAGTGTGAAAATCAAAATGGCCATTGGAGTGAACTGCGTATGTCACTGGGCGAGAGACGAGGTGGGGAAAATCAGCGGTTTTTTAACGATATCGTTTCTAATTGCATTTTTTTTTTCATTATTAAAGATCGATTTGAGAAAAAAAAATGCGGGTCTAATATTTTTCATTACTCTATAGATTAAAGTTAAAAATGAAAATTCGTGCATGACCTCATTGGAAAGGAATATATTTTTCTGGAGCCCGCGCGTGATACGCGCGTAACTAATTCCACTTAAACGCAATATGCGTTGCCTAACCTGATCGGCAAATATTTATGCTTGTACGTACACTTTTGCTTTTCTGTCTCCATTCTATGTGCAACACATTTTAAATTATACTTTAACAACATTTTCTTTCTTTTCAGTCATGTGACGAAGACTGCGAGTTGGCTCCCTCCCGCAGAGGCCTGGGACTCTTCAATGGAGACTGCTCTACCCTACGGCTGGGAGCGGGCGCTGGATGACCAGGGCAAGCCGTACTATATCAAGTCAGTACCACTAGACCACTACACTCTATTCTATTGATTCTTATGACCCAGATATGCACCCAGTGCAATGTAAAACAGCTAGCCCTACCACTGCAACACTAATGTTGGTCTTCATGTCTACATCTCAATACTGCATGCGTTAATATAAATGTAAATTGAAGCTGTATGTGTTCCCTTTAATCTTGTAGAGCAGGAATCCTACAATATCACGGATAGTTGAATAAGGGTATAATAAAAAATCTGTTGTGGCCAGCACATTACCTGCCGTCAATACTGTGTAATATGTACAAATTCCATAGGGCGCGAGCAGTCACGTGACTTTACTGACCTAGGCAATCAGATATCGGGCCCGTATCAGTATGACAGCTATTAATTATGTCCATAACTGACAAATGTCATAATTTTTCATTCAAAATTTCATTGTTTGGTATTTTATGTTTCCTTTTCTCGGCAACTGAATTCCACACTCCTGATAACAAATAAGCCACATGAAATAAGAAAATCATGAAATTTTCAATGAAAAATTATGACATTTGTCAGTTATGGACGTAATTAATAGCTGTCACTTTGACACGGGCCCCCATATCTGCTTGCCAAAGTCAGCAAAATCACGTCACTGCATGCGCCCTATACATAAATTTTCTTGCAAAAGATCCTATATTTCCAGTAAAATTATTTTATAAACAAACTATGCAAATTGCACTTGACACTGACATCTTCTTTAACTTTTCCCATTCGGTAGGGGTCGCTATTTTTTATTTTCTTCTTCCACTCATTTTAGTTTTGCGTGTCGTCCTCATTCAGTTCCTTTTCTCTCAAGTCTTCCGCAATACAGTCCTTCCATCTTATCTTTAGTCTTCTTCTGTTTCTTCAACCTTCTATTATTAAGCTTCATTCTTCTTCCAATATATTTTTCATCGCTCCTCATGACATGTTCAAAGCAATGTAATCGTTTCTCTTGTATATTTCTAGAAACTTCTTACAATAGACATTTCCCTTATTCTTTCATTCCTTATCGTATCTTTCCGTGTCTTCCCCAACATCTATCTCAACATCCTCATCTCTGCCACATTCATTTACTTTTCATACTGACATCTGTCAATTTGAATTATCTGAATATATTAGCAGTTTCCATAGTTAGCATAGCTGGCTGATTTATGAAATTTAATATTTTTATAATTCTTTAACTCTATATCTGTTGAATATGAAGTATCAAATCGTATAGAGAATAATATATTCTTTGAGTTATAATAATATTTAACTGAGTTTTTTCAAGAAAACTATTAAAATCTTCAAATGATTGTACTTCCGATTGACCAATTATAAACAAAATCTAATCGCCTCTTCTTTTGGATGTAAACTTGAGGAATACGAAAAAAATATAATTTTTGGAATCGTGGTATTGAAGTTATGCGATCCAAAACTTTCGTCACACACATACATACAGACATCATCGTAAAAATGGTAAAATCGTATTATATGGACTCTAAAACGTACTTATTCACTAAAAACTCATCATTGAATTTTTTAACCAAAGACAATACATTCATTACCTAAAGGTGACGGAAGGTAAAAAAAGAAGACGCATTATTTATAGTCATAAAAAAATATGTTTTAAATTTTAAACGCTAATGTTTCACAGTTCTATTTTCCCATGAATGAGGGTTGTTTACATAAATAGTATGTTCTGCTAAATTACTAAACTTTTGCTGGTCACTTTGTAAAGTTACCAGATTTTGTTTGAAAACAAAATACCTATACCTGCACCTACCATCAGAATATTTGATATTCTCTAACTTCAAATATTAGTTACTTGCTTGTAATATTAACAAATTTATTAATTATTGGGACCCGCAAAATAACATGCGACACCAGCATAATTTTAGGTAACTAAATTAATGGCGGCCAGTAGGATCTGTCCAATATGTAAACGTCTCAAACAATCTTTTCGTCTAACACAAAAAGATGTGCTATTTTAAATTTCTAAAAACAGATACAAATAATGCAGAAATACATTTTAATGATGTCGAACGTATTTTTCAATACACTGCTTTTCATTCGATGGGTCACGACCTTTTTGAGAGTCGCGACCTTGTTAGATGTCGCGAAATGTTTTCTAAGAAGTTGCTTTAGTTTAACCATCTCCATTCTCAAATTGTTTTTAGAATATATCTTTAGAGAGTACGAAATATTTGAACCTATTTAAGTAATCCCAGTTTTGTTTTATAGTTTGTAATAATTATTTTAGATTTCAATACGAATATTCAATTAATTATAAGAACCTACAACTTCTAAGAGTATTATACTTTCTTATAACAGAAACATATATCTGAACATTTTTTTCCAAATTATCCTTTTAAGAAGAAAAAAATACTGTTTCCTTTCCATAAAACTATATAAAGTTTTTTTTTTAATAAAAAAATTAATTTAAAACATTATTTTAATTATAAATTTAATCAGTGTAATGCATGTTATGCAAACATGTCAGGGGGGTCGTCCGTAACTTACATACTAGGAAAATGAGTAATGACTTCAGAAATATTAAGAAACACTGTTATAATGGATTACAAAGTACTCAAATATATACATTTCATTACTTGAAATATACAGGCTGGTTTAAGACGATTCACCCTAAATAACTTAGAAACAGATTGCGATAGGCATTCCCAGTTTGCGCCACTTTTAAATTTTAAATGGTAATATGATTTGAAAATGACAAGAAAACAAAATAAGAACAATGATACCTAATAATTTGTTTTAAAGTTTGTTTATTTGAGCATTTATTTTAAAGTTTTAAATTAAACTAAAATTACATTATTTCTCACTTTTGTCATTTCCATAGCACTCCATGTATTAAAATATTATAAACCATTATTTCTAATTTTAAAATAGTTCATTGAAATATCTATTTATTGACTGACTGTATAGCATTTTTCAAGAGCTTTCATTTGATATGCCACAAAGGGTATATTAAGTGTTCGATGTTATAGTTTAAGTTTATGTGAATTGTTTATTTGTTTGTCAATGTATTGTTCTTTATTACAAAGAAAGTTAAGATCAAGGATAAGATCATACATGTTCGATATTGTTCGGGCATCCTCGCGACTGTAGCGCGAAAAATGTGCGCAGTGCGCTCCAACTTGTATGTGTGTAAGTCGTGACGTCGTGACTCGTGACGCTGAGGAGAGACGACATGACGACGAACGAGTCAGTCAGCAATAAAGATATATAGAAACTAGTTTTTAGTTTATTAATTTGAAACCACATCCACATCATCATCAACATTAAGATTTAAAAATTGAGAGCGATGAAGGTGAGATGTGTGAATAAAAAAAAATAGTAAAATGTGGGCCCCCTAGATGTTAAAACATATGGCGCAAACCAGGTATGCCTATAGTCAAATTTTTTGACTCTGTCGGGTACAGTAATAAAACTATAAATGAACTATAAATATCGCAATTATGATAAAGCGGCATATCCTTTACTTTCTGTAGTATAATACTGTTTGGCTTCGGCCCATATTTTTGAGCCGCTCTATTCATTTATGTTAAAGGAGTGTAAGGCTATTTTCCTATACATACCTGGTAGACATTTGATTCAATGCATGAATAGAGCGGCTCAAAAATATGGGCCGATGCCAAACAGTATTATACTGCAGAAAGTAAAGCATATGCCGCTTTATCATAATTGCGGTATTTATAGTTCATTTATAGTTTTATTACTGTACCCGACAGAGTCAAAAAATTTGACTAGGTATATCATAATCCGTTTCCAAGTTATTAAGGATGGATCGTCTTAAGCGCTCCAGCCTGTAGTATGTAATCATAAAGTCCACCAAAAAAATAAAGAAACAAAAAATATAATTAATTAATATTTTATTTTCATAAAGGGTTATTTTAATGTGCTTTGTACAGCTATGAAATACTAATTTTCAATTCAAATATTAGTTTTATTTTGCATTACGTACTTTAAACGACTAATTTACTAGAAGTTTGATAATTTAGAAAAATAAAAATTTTGCAAAATGTTTTATGCGTCATAGTGTGTACTCAGAGATTCATTAACTTGGTTTTAATTAAAATTTATTAAAACAGTTTTGCTAATATTTTAATTAATTTTTAAAAAAAATCTCGCGTTTTAGAAAGTTATTAAAACTATGATGTAAAAGGTTCCACATAGAAAGAGATGAAAAATAAAAGAAGTAGCATGTGTTTAGAATTGTATAATCAGCAGCTACTACAGATAAAAGTTAGTCTATTACGGTTTGTGCTTTTAAATTCAGTAGTGGATTTATTACGTGTAATACATAGTTGTTTAGTACTTTGTAATAATGCTTCTATGGTTCCACTTCGACAGTATCAATAAAAAGTAAATTATGTGGCAGAGATGAGGATGTTGAAGTAGATGTCGGGGAAGACACAAAAAGATATTTAAGGAAATAACTGTAGTGTTACAAGTTTCTAGAAAGATACAAGCGAGATGATTACATTGGTATGAAAATGTCATGAGGAGAAATTAATAATATATTGGATGAATAATAAATAGCTTAGTAATAAAAGGGTGAAGAAACAGAGAAAGACCAAAAATAAGACGGAAGGACTGTATTGCGGAAGACTTGAGAGAAAAGGAACTGAATGAGAACGACACGTAAAACAGAAATGAGTGGAAGAAGAAAATAAAAAATAGCGTCCCCTAACGAATGGGGAAAGCTAAAGAAGAAGATAGTATCAAGTGCAATTTGCATAGTTTGTTTATGAAATAATTTTACTGGAAATATAGAATCTTTTGCAAAAAAATTATGTATGGAATTTATACATATTACACAGGATTGACGGAAGGTATTGTTTTGGCCACAACAGATTTTTTTCTGCGGCTCTAGAAATTATTTAAAATAACTCATGATTTCGATCAAATTTCAAAATTTTAAGATAAATTTTATTTTCATTTAAGTCAAACTGTCTGGCAATTATATCAATAAAATACATCCTTTTCTGCATTCGTTTCAAATGTGTCTATTCCTGCGTAAACGAACCAGATATTCACCTACTACATTGTGAAATACTTTCGAGTGTGATCTTTATGGTATTGTGGCTGCATTTTATACAAATATTATTCTCCAGATCAACATTTCAATGAGATATCCTTCTCTATTCAAATGGAGTCTGTGGATATACTGAAAGGTTCTTCTGTCAGTATATATCTCATGTTTCTTTGTGACATTCTGTTTGAATAAGCTTACCTAACTTGTTATTTACAGTGAAAATGTACTCGTATGTAATGGTTAAAAGTTTAATTATTTTAAACTACCGTTCGCTTTGGATAGCATACACAACTATATATTTACCTAAGCAAAGAGAAACATGGATAAATTTTAAGCTTTTGGAGCTTCAGATTAATTTTCCGCGTTAGAGTATGAATTCAGTGTAATAGATACTCATCTTTACATTAATAAATTATATGGAATTAAAGCAGGCATCTTATTGAGCAATTAAAATTTGAGGAACAGGTGGAAATTCTGCTGAGAATAATTTAACAATTTTAGACAGGAAATTAATCAGATTACTTAGCATATCCAAATAATTAGTGACGATAATATTGTTCGTCAGAGTATGCCACAGCAAATCCAATATTGTTAAAATAAATTATCCTAAATTGAAATTGAGGAAGAATATTTCTAATATTGATTTTAATTTGCAGTACCGTCTAAATATAGATGTACACCTAATAATTGTTTTGACACTGTTTAATTAAATATCAACATTTCTTGTTATTTGTCGCGAACTTCTCTCAAAATATTTATAGGTACACGAAATTGTGAGATTTTTTTTCATCTTAATGCCATTTTTCTTATTTCTAATGCTAATGAAGAACGAATCCTGTTTGAAACTCTGTAATTCCGGAGTACTTTGAGATATAAATAAATCAATCATCACGGCATATTACCCATTGCTGGGTGTGCCAATCTGCTTTATTCACAGATTTCGGTAATGATGACATATTTGTACCATGCGGGCATTTACCAGGCGTCACCTCACGGACACTCATTGCTGGCGTGGAGATTGCACCCCAGAGGTTAATTTTGTGACATTTAAAATTCGATATATTTCTTTTGGCGTCGATTGGGATGAAACCGGTTCTAGAGATTCGCGTCCAGACACTCAGGCACGCGGCCAACAGACAAGATATCGATTTTAAAAAGTCAGGTGTCATTATTAGAAGAAATCTAGAGATGATTGGACACAACTAAGTTTTATCCAATTATCTCGGGATTTCTTCTAATAATGGCAACTCACTTAAGTAAAACTGATCAAGAAAAAATTTGGTGTGGCCAAAAAATTGCGGCAGAATTTCCTGGGAAAATATGGTCACTTTCTGGCATAAATCGTGCTATTAGGCGACTGGTAGAAACTAAATCAATTTTCAGAAAACCTGGGATAGTTCATACAACAATTCTGAATTTTCGTCATTTCCAACAGTTACTGACCTTTCACTCCCAGGTTATTTTTTTTATATAATCGGCGAAAAAATTGTGTTCAACTCCGCAAAAAGCAGCACTGCCTAGGCTAAATTCAAAGACTTAGCTTCGACTCTTCCATGAAATGCTGCCGCGGCACTGAATCTAATACTTTTTTGCCTTTAACATAACAGTAATAACGTTAAGAATGTGACGATCTGAGAAAAAACTTACTACAAACATGAAACCTAATGTTATGGTTTGAAATTTATTTTATTTATTATTGTATTCATTTCTCAGTGTAATAGTTCTACCGTGGTTCTACCTATACAGGGTGGAATGCGAAATTGGAAACACTTTTTTTCTCGAAAGTTATTATAGATACCGAAAAATTGTGTAAATAAAGTATTTAGTACTTTTAATAAGCTAACTAAATCTGTATAAATTTAGTAAAAAAAAGATAATTAATAATAGAAAATAATTTTTGCTTTGAAAAAGTTTAAAGCTTCTTACCTTCTAAACATGATAATTTTTGAGATATTAATGAAAATATTTAAATGTTTTTTCTCAAAATAAAACGTGCGTTGAAAACAAAATTACTATTAAAAATAATGTACAAAATAAACAATTATTTTATTATCATAGTAGCTCAGAGATAAATACAAAATAAATGCTTTCTTTCTAATTTGAATAAATACGAATTGTTTGGATAAGAGCGATCCGGATATTATTGTCTTGAATTATTATTTGATAAATAATAACATTTTATCATATCTCATAATTGAATAATCTGCCATTATTGACACAAAGTAATAATTGTATGTATGCAACACATTTTTTTTAGCGCAAATACAATAAAAAAATAACTCAATTGTCAACAAATTTTGTTTTCAACGCACACTTTATTTTGAGAAGAAACATTTAAATATTTGGATTAATATCTCAAAAACTATCTAGTTTAGAAGGTAAGAACCCTTAAACTTTTTTAAAGCAAAAAATTATTCCATTTAAAAAAAATCTGATGTGGCCAGCACAATACCTTCCGTCAATCCTGTGTATTATGTACAAATTCCATACATAAATTCCCTTTCTCGGCAACGGAATTCCATACTCCTGATAACAAACAAATCACATGAAATAAGAAAATCATGAAATTTTGAATGAAAAATTATGACACTTGTCAGTTATGGACATAATTAATTGCTGTCATTTTGATACGGGTCCCCATATCTGCTTGCCGAAGGCAGCAAAGTCATGTCACTGCACGCGCCCTATACATATTTTTTTTGCAAAAGATCCTATATTTCCAGTAAAGTTATTTCATAAACAAACTATGCAAATTGCACTTGACACTGACATCTTCTTCTTCTTTAGTTTTCCCATTCGTTAGGGGGTCGCTATTTTTTATTTTCTTCTTACACTAATTTTTGTTTTGTGTGTCGTCCTCATTCAGTTCCTTTTCTCTCAAGTCTTCTGCAATACAGTCTTTTCATCTTATATTTCGTCTTCCTATGTTTCTTCCACCTTCTATTAATTTATTCATTTCTCCTCATGACATGTTCAAAACAATGTAATCGTCTCTATTATATCTAAAAACTTCTAACACTAGAATTACTTCCCTTATTTTTTCATTCAATTACTTGCTTTTTATTGATACTGACATCTGTCAATTTGAATTACCTGAATATATTAGCAGTTTCCATGGTTATGTTAGCATAGCTGGCTGAATTATGAAATTTATACGAATTTTTTATCTTTATTATTCTTTAACTCTATATCTGTTGAATATGAAATATAAAATGCAATCAAATCGTATAGAGAATAATATATTCTTTAAGTTATAATAACATTTAACTGAGTTTTTCAAGAAAAACTGTTAAAATCTTCAAATGAGGGTACTTCCGGTTGACCAATTATAACCAAAATCTAAACATGTCTGCATATGGTTGTAAGGAAGAGGAATACGCAAGAATTGTAATTTTTGGAATTCTAGTATTGGAGATATCGTGCACGAAAAAGCGGTCACATACACACACACATACACACACGCACATACGAACACACACACACATACAGACATCATCGTAAAAATAGTAAAATCGTATTGTAAAGACCCTAAAACGTGCTTATTCGATGAAAACTCACCACCGAATTTTTTGACCAAAGACAATACCTTCCTTACCTATAGGTGACGGAAGGTAAAAAGTTAAATATGGCACAAAAAAAATCCTCACAATATGTAAAGGTAAAAAGTACAAATATGGCAATATCTTACGAAAATTAAACTTTTTTTTTACCAAATTTATACATATTTAGTTAGTTTATTAAAAGTACTAACAACTTTTTTTAAACAATTTTTCGGTATCTATAATAACTTCCGAGAAAAAAGGTGTTTCCAATTTCGCGTTCCATCCTGTATACAAGTATATTACGTATTCAAACAAATGAGTAGAATTTTGGTTGCATCTTTTAAAAATAGTTCGTAATAGAACTTATTTATCTAAAGTATAATTAAAATTAACTAATATTTTTCATACAAATGTAAAATATACACTGAATTGAAGTGTAACTATTTCTTTGTAGTCATGTGAACAAGACGACGACGTACGAGACTCCGGTGTGCCGACACGACGTTGAACAGCCGGATCCGGAGCCGCGCAGCGTTACCTTGGAACGCAGTCCTGCTTTGGGATTTGGTTTCGTAGCAGGATCCGAGAAACCTGTCATCGTGCGCTTCGTCACTGAGGGCGGGCCCAGCGTCGAGAAGGTAAGACAACAATCATTATAAAGTTTACTAAACTGTAGTTAGTATAGTAGATACTTTCACAAAAGTGATACTTTTACCGGATTAGTTCCGAAAATTCATATTTTACTGGACTAGTAAAACGATTATCTTTTTTGAATGGCTAATACTCAACCCCCAGACAAATACTTTTTTATATTTTTCGTTCATAATGAAGTCAGTACGAAACCCAATTGCGTATCGAAAGAACCTTCATTTCGTTTTAGATTTAGTTATGTTCATAGATCAGTTTACATGAACTTTCAAATAATTGAATAAATGGCAATCCAATGTTACCAACTACAATTTAGCAGTTTTTTAAAAATATTTTGCTATATAAAAGACGCAAAATACAAAAATAGTATAAACGACTCATTTTATAAAACATTTTTTCGTATTTGTCATTTAGAAAACTCGCCGGGACTTATTTTCTAAATTTCCACGTGTACGAAAAAATAAAGTCATATAAAACTCGTTTCCAATATACTATTCCATTTTGACTTGTAGTCATTTTGAAATAACCTCTTTTGACAAATTATGTACCTACATGAAAGTTTTTACTGTGATATTTCCAAAGTAAAAATCAGACAATTGTTGTGAACTATTCTCAATGTTAAGACTAAAAGTTCAATTATTTGAATTTATTGTACAATTTTTGCAATTGTTGTAGTAGTAAATCTTACTTTTGAATTTACTCCTCCTAATTAGACCAAATTTTGATAGCCGCTGACAGCCTGTCATTCAACAAATCTTTCATTTCCATAAAAACGCATATGGTTGTATCATTCTATCAGGCGTGGTATCATACATTCAAACAAATATTATTTGGTTTATTTCCGTCGTTTCGTTATTATCTGCATTTATGTACTTGAGAATATAATTCATTAGTCACGTGACATGTTTTCCGCCAATCAACATTCAAAATCTTCTTAATTACACGTCTATCACAGCGATGATAAACAAAGAAATTATCACCTTATTCATAGTCGTTACTAAGGGATTTGTTTTCTTTATTTACGACATTGACAGTTAATTTTGAGTATAAAATAAGTAATAACAATAATTCAAACTCCGATATACTAAATAAAACTCGTAAGTACCATGTTTTAATACATTATGAATATGTATATCAAAAGTTAGGTTAACATAATGTGTTACAAAACTTCATTATATTCTCTCATTAAATATAAGCTCGTGATATAATTAATAATCGAAGATATTGCTCGTGGAACCGAAGCAGCACATTTCACTCGTCCTTCGGACTCGTGAAATCTGCAGCTCGGTTTCACTCGAGAATATCATCGATGATAATCATTTCACTTGTTATATTACGTATGAAAATAGTATCTTTGGTATTCGTGTTTCAAAAAGGTAATAGCAGAAAATAGAATAGAGTATGTATATATACACATTAAAAACTATAATATCTATTTTAATAACTAATAACTTTTTTTAAACTGATATTCCGTATCATACATTCTTATCCTCTCGTTTTAAATTAAATTATCCATGATCTATAGTCTATTTTGTTACTACGGTGGAGGGCCCCATTCTTATAAAATCTAATCTAGTTCTACAATATCGTATTTTTGAGATCAACCATAAATTATAAATTGGTACTTTAAGGACTACTAATATTATTTACAATATAAAACTTAAAATAAATTATAACTAGGTATAGAAAGTACAGTTTAATATTAAACAAAATTAACATAATTTTTATATTTTTTCATGCCCCCTTGCTAGATGCGCTACTGCATTGTACCTGGCTATTTTAATGATAAACTACTTTTAAATAATGTAGACTAATTCATCATAATATAGATACACTGATGATTATAAACACAACATAATACCATTTGAATACTATCACATTATCTATTTATGTACATTTAAAAAACTCTTTTTGTATAAATAAAGCTGTATGCAAACTACAAACATTCTGTTACACAAACATTAACGTCGTATCAGGATAACAACAGCACAATCAGACAACAACAGTCAACTCGGTTACGTTACGTGAAATAAACATCCCACACAACTCGTGTATGAACTATAAGCTGCTGAAAAGTTGTCCTGAATTTTACAACAGGAACATAAATAAGAATTTACAATGACATTACCGCATTTCACCCATGACAACAACAATTTTTCATATTTCAAGAAGTTGCCTTATATTCTCGTAAAATGGGCTCATGTTTTCTTGCCATGCTGGAAACAGATGACTATGTCTGTTGTCTGCCTTTCCATGGCTGCCTTGATCTCGATTCAGGGCCGGGTGGAATTTTACCCTTTCCATACAATATTTGAGTCAGGGATGCATTAAATTTTTATTGTGTATCAAATATTACGTTGTAATTATTATTATTTATTTATTTATCGAAATAGACGAGGGAAAGTCAAAAACTAAAGTGGATTGTAAAAAATCTGATGTGGTCAGCTCAATACCTTCCTTCAATTTTACGTATTTCGTACAAATTCCTCACAGAATTTTTTTTGCAAACTATTCTATGGGCGTTTTCTTTTTAGGGGAGAAATGAACTGATCTTACCTCGTTCTGAATAGAACTGAACTACTCCTAAAAAGAACAGTATGTTTCTTAAAATAAGAAGTAGAAAATAAAAACATATATAGCATTATATTTATAACATAATAATCTGCTGAATTGGCTTATGGCTATAATCTGTTGTTTTACCTTATATGTGATTTGTTTTTGCCACCTTAAATTATTTTACATTTTCATATTTCCAGTAAAATCATTTCACAAAGATGTAAATTATATTTGACACTGACATCTGTCAATTAGTAATATTGGAATATTATAACTGTTTCCATAGTGCAGCTTTTAGCAGCATTAGGTTGCAAAATATTTCTTTATAATTATTTATCTGTAAATTCCTTGAATATGAAGAAAAAAATATAATTAAATCGAATAGAGAATAACATATTATTTTATTTATAATAACATAAAAGGTTAAAAAATGATATTTGGCAGCTTTTTTCAATAAAAACTGGTAAAATTACGGTACTTCCGGTTAACCAGTCATAACAAAAATCTAATCAACTCCATATGGACTTACGAAACAGGTATATGAAAGAATTATAATTTCTGTAATTGTAGTATTGGAGGAGTATTTTTTGTCACATATACTCACACACACATCATCGTAAAAACAGTAAATTCGTATCCTAGGGACTCTAAAACGTGCTTATTCATTAAAAACTCACCATCGATTTTTTTACCAAAGACAATACCTTCCTTACCTATAGGTGACGGAAGGTAAAAAATCAATCCTATTTTAGAAACAAATACATTATTTCCACATTAAATAATAAATAATTATAATAATGGGGTCTCGTGGCCGTGTGCCTGAGTGTCTGGTCGCGAATCTGGGGACCCGGGTTCGATCCCGACCGACGCCAAAAATTACATCGAATTTTAATGGCACAAAATTGACCCCTGTGGCGCACTCTCCACGCCGACATTGAGTGCCCGTGAGGTGACGCCTGGTAAGCGCCCACACGGTACAAATATTCCATCATTACCGATATCTGTGTATGAAGCAGATTGGCACACCCAGCAATGGGTAATATGCCGTGATGAAATATTTATTTATTTATTTTATTTATTTATTTAATTATAATAATAGTTTTACTATAATCACGTGCAAATATATATTTAAACCGGACCTGTCGCTTTGAGAAGTATTTTAGGGGAAGAATAACATTAATATGTAAAAGAGTGATGTGCAATTGTTTCCCTTCGTCCTTCGATCTTTGCCGTTCAGTTTCCTGTGCGTGTTTAGCATAAAATAATGACATGCACATATTTTTGATTTCTTATATGCTGTCAAATGAGAGTTGACATTTTGGAAGATATATTCCGATATCTTTCTGTAACAGGTTTTCTTTCAAATAACTGTCAATATATTTCAGTTTCAGCGGTGTATTTCTGATATTTCATACATTTTTAATACACTTTATTTGATGATTGATGTATATAAAAAGGAAAATAATGTATTCTAAATTTTTTATACGTTTTTTATAACTCCAGACATGTTTTTCAAATTCAAATTCATTGGATTTTGAGGTAATAATTTAGTTATCTCGGAAAAACAGACAAGATGTATGATTAATTGAAATATTCGTTCAATGACTCTACTTTTTGTAGGAAATATTCAATAAGCAAAAACTATTTGCGAAAGTGAGATGTGAATTTAAAGTATCTCATCCATCTACGTCCATTTCTTTGTTAAATCGGTTTCTACGGAAACGGAAATGCATCGTATTTTAGATTTATGCTCAAATATTTGTTTTGCTTTATGCTACCTATCGATCTAAGAAAGTAAGGAAAATTTTCAAATCATTCTTCACCCAGAGAATTGTGCAGAATTTTATTACTTTTTGTTTATAATGTAATATTCGTTTTCGTGAATACGGAATATTTTACGGGTCTGTGAAAGAAATTATCATAATAATGAAATTGTTGTTTTCTGGTTTTTATTTAAATTATATGGTTTTCACGCCTGGTTTCAACATTAAATTATCGCAATGCAAATTTGTTCTTTGCATATTATAATACATTTTTAACTTTTTTCAAGTTTGTTTTTTAAGCAGTTTTGGTTAACCAGTCTAGTTGCTCCACAACAACATTATTTGGAAAAATGAAGAAAAAAAATCTTATCAATATAGGTATCCATTTGTAACACTGGATATCAAGGTGATGGCAAGAGCAATAACAAATAAATAACCTTTTTATAAACTTTTCTAAATTAAAGTTTCAGGAATAATATTTCAATTCTGTTATCTTTATTAGTCAAAATTATTTTTATAAATAATTATATTTTTCTATTAACTACCTGATTACTCTGACTGTCAGTGGTTTAGACATTTACAGCACCGACAATTAAGTCTAAAAAGTTATTGCAAGCCTATTTGCAGGGTTTATCATATAACACTCTGCACCCCCTCAGATATCCTCTCGCGAAGAAGATAACGTTTTGTTTTTGAATTGGTCGGTTTTAGTTTTGGGCGAGTGCTCCACGCCAGCACACAGAGTTTAATGTACCATGCATGGACCTTTTACATTTTTATTGCACCGTGACGTAATTTTTCAATACACCACGTAGTGAAATTTTTATGAACTAGAGATGAGTAGGCACCATGTTGTCAAGTAAAATGATTAAAAGGACAAGCATTTATTTTTGATAAAAAAAATATTTAAACAACACAAAAACTGAAATTATTTTGACTTTGATTGTAAAGAAATTATTAATAAAGACAAAACAATTTATTTAAAAATAATAACAATAGTTTTATTCTTGTTTGTAACTTTCTTAATAACAAATTGGCAACTACGCAATTATCTGTCACTTTATGTGGTGTTTATTTCGTGTCTTTAGAATATATAACCACGTTTCTGATTCCCATTTACCCGTCCTCACGTCTTGAAATAAGTATCATCACAAACGCTTTGCGTGAATTTATTTAATATAGTTACATTCTTATTTCCGCCATTTCAAATTTTGTTTGAAATATATCTTGCCTGCTCTATGCGCAAACAAACTACTGCGCACTACATATATGTCATTTTTCTCTATCTCTCTCTTTACATGTAAAAGGTCCATTGAGCTATGAAAACAAATATGGAGGTAGATTATGCGAACTCAAATGAAGCTGACTGCTCCCCACTACTAGTCGGGATCATATGTCATTCTGCCGCGTGGTAGCCATTTTGCGTCGTCGTTTACACCAAAGTTGTTTTGAGTTATTTAATTTTACTGGTGTGTTGTGCGTAGTAATATATTATAGACTATTTTTATTATTATTTCTTTATTAACAAGGTGTTTCCAAAAAACTATAATATATATTCTAGTTTTTTCGCATATTTTTCTCACTTGATTTGGTTAGAGCTTTCCTAAAAATTTTCGTGATATAAATTTAGTAGAAATACATAATCTTTTAGAAGAGATTTTCTGTATGAGATTTGTATAAAATAGATAAAATTCACGGAAGGTCGTGCTGGGCCATATCAGATTTTTTTAAAATTGTAGTGAATAAAGATAATTATTTACTAATGTAATTTAATATGTCTAGTATATATATGAAGTAACATTTTATCATTTAATATTTGCAAATTGTTTTAAATTTATTTTCATAAGAAATATAATTATCAGGAACTCCTTTAAAAAAAAAAATGTTTCAGTTGCACGTTTTTCGCATTTCGTATTTCAAACATACCGCGAGATCCACACTCTAGCTCGGGACTAATAAATGTATACGTCCGTTCCCACTAGACTTCATTCCCCTCGCCTATTGAGAACTGACATGTCCGATGGCGGCAGCACCATCGAGCCGATCAGCTGCTTCCGAATTGGTACTCGCAGTGTTGTGACATATGAAAACAAACAACAAAAGCAATTTTTTCACTTAAAATGGGGTTTGGTACCACAGAACATTTTAGATTTCTGGAAGCAACAGCTACTTCTAAATGTATTATAGAAGATATGTTAAAATATATTTATAATTTTATATGTATTTAATTAATCGAAATTGATGATCGCAGGTGAGCGAATTATAAACGCTAACCATATAATATTATGTGGAGTATTAAAAAATGACGGTATAATGTGGGTAATATTTGCACTTTGTCTGCGAACTAGTGCAATTTCTGCAAAACCACATGAAATCAAAATACATTTAGAGAAAATTTAAAAATTATTAGTGCAGAATGCACGTGTAAAGCTAAGATAAAGACCACGAAATATGTAATTATCCGATTTAAAATGACGAGAACAAACTTTCATATGTTTTGTTATTTGTTTTGCACTACGTATTGCATATTCCCATGCTTTTCGTCGATCCATATCCATTTTAACACTTGCTCTTGTCGTAATTTTAACTTTATTTTAGCCATGTTTCGGAAAATTATAAGACCCAATGCCTGTGTCTCGACCAGATCTTGAGAGTGACGTCAGAATATACTCGTACAACAATTTGTACGACTTTTTCCCATTTTTATTCACATCAAATGATCAAACCACATGTAACTCAAGCATTGGCAAGTATTGCTAAGCGATATGACATCTGGTGGCAAAATAATGAACTACAGGTTGACTTTGTATTAAAGTAGTAATATTAGAAATTTATTAAATATTATACGTATTTGTGTATCTAAAGTGACATATATATTGTAATATGAGTAACAATTATTGCTGCTTACTTGAGTGCACATTGTCCCGTTAGAAAGGCAATAAATTATGTTGTCACGAATTCCCGCGTAAACGAAAAGTTCGTATTTACATTAAAAATATGCTTGACAAGATGAAAAAAGATAATAATACAGTGCGTGGATCAGAAAATTATAAATTAATATATCCGTCTTGTATACTTTGAAGATTTATTCATTATATTTCAAAGAAAACTTTGTTTCAAAACGAGGTTAGTTTTATAAATGTTCACAAAAATATCATTTAAGTTATCTTCACTTCAACGAATACATTCCATACTAATGTTCACAAGTGAATAAGAAATAAAATCATGAAATTTTGCTATTTTATTTATTTCTTTGAAGATATCATCTAAAACAGAAGTGGTTATACAATTTAAGTTAAAATTTTATATAAATGTACTAGGAATTTACATTAATTTACCCTGAATGGATAATATAAAACCTACTATAAAATAATATAAAACGAAAATTAAATATAATACAGTACTCTGAGAAATACACAATTCTATAAGTTATGTGTTTGCCCATTTGACAGTTGGTTAACCTCATATCTCATTCAACCTGTAGTTCAAAACTTGCCACTTCAGCGCTGCGATCTTAAAAATACATGTCAATATAGTACCAAATCGGAAAGTTCATATTTTTCCCACCAGATGTCATGTCGCAGCTTGTCAGTTGTCAATAGTATCGGGTATACGCTCCCACCATATTTTCATAGCTCCATGGTACCATGTAACAGTTTAGTTTATGTTTGGTTATGTGGTTAGTGGTGGTAGTTAGGTTTAGTTAATTTAATAATAAGTTGTAAGTATGTGTAAATAAATTAGTATAAATCCACCAAAGAATGTCCGTGTTCATATGAGAGGTGTTTACAAATATCCAAGTGCAAATTTAAATGTGTGTGTTCCTCCTCAATAAAGTATTGGTCGTCCAATCATCGACCACCAGTTAAATAAAGCGTGATCGTTGGTAAAGAAGTAAGTCCACAAGCATCGTTCGTTGTTCCACCCCCCTCGATTTACAGTTGTAATTTTTTTTTATTGTTTAAATTCACATTACGGGTTGAAGAAACCAATGACCATGAAAATTAATGTTAAAGTAAAAAAAATTATATTAACGAGATAACGCTATTGGCTACGCTCAGTAATTACATAGTTAACTAGTAATTATACCCTAGTTAAAATATATTGTGGTGATAATGTAATAAGTGACACTGACTAGCATAACGTAATTACAGTACAGCTGTGATTAATGTGGTACTTAAATAAGTTGACAAATTTAACTTTTCACTTAATTAGATATTAGCAGCTGTGTTCTAAAGTCGTGCTTCAATTGTTAAAGGGTTATTCTCACACTGAAACAGAATTTTTTGTTTTTCATTTTGCAGTAATCTCTTGTAACAAATTATTCAAACAGAAGTTTCTAACTTTGATATTTTCAGACAAAAACAGTTTTTGTTAAAACAAATTATACGATTACAAATATTTTTTTGATTTTTTTAAATACCCACTGTAAATCCGAGTTCTCAATTTATTTAAGCTAGATATAATGTATATGATTTCAAAATTTGAACTCCTTTCCAGTTAGGTTCCAAGGTGGCTTTATGGTGCACATACTACTATTTTTACTTTATCACGGGTTACGTTACTACCATGTGTGTTGCCAGCCAACCCGGCACAGCCCTAGCTGGTGCCCGATAGCTACGGCCTCACCCAACTTGGAAAGTAACGGGAGTGGATATCGATCAAGGCCAGTTGAGAAAAAATCCCGACCTGACCCGAATTCGAACCTAGAGAAAACCTATAAAGAAAAAAATACCTGGGTCTCGATTTTGTAACTTTAAAGTCTACTGGATTTCAAATTCTATCAGAATTGAGATTTTTCTTCATTCTTTTTCAGAGTAGATTTCAAATTCTACTGATCCAGAGCAGTAGAATTCATTTCTATCGTTTATGCTTGACATTTCTTATTCACTTCGAGGCTTAGTTTGAAAAAATGAGTTATAATCATATTTGTATTAATTATTCTTACCGAATTCTAGTAGAATTTGAAATTCAGTAGAATCCATTTCTATCGTTTATGCTTGACATTTCTTATTCACTTCGAGGCTTAGTTTGAAAAATTGAGTTATAATCATATTTGTATTAATTATTCTTACCCAATTCTAGTAGAATTTGAAATTCAGTAGAATTAATTTCTATCGTTTATGCTTAACATTTCTTATTTACTACTAGGCTTCTAGTTTGAAAAATTCAGTTATAATCATATTTGTATTAATTATTCTTACCCAGTTCTAGTAGAATTTAGTTATAAAATCGGGGCCTTGTATTTTATTTAATACATAAGAATAGTTCGTTTCAAAATTAAATTATATTTGATAGTACGTTTCATAGGAAAGTTATGGTGGGGGGAATTACAGCTAGGTAAAATAAATATCAGCGCATGAAATAGTAAAATACAGTAGCGCGGCTTGTACCTTTTAGGAATGAGGAGGCCATTTTGTACTCAAAACTATAAACTCTACTTAGTCAAAAAAATCATGAAAAATGCTAGATTTAAAAAACCTTACACATATTTCAGTTTTAGTTACTTACTAGTTTAAAGTTTAAACAATAGAGCAGCTACCCCAAGTAATAAAACTGTGAATGAAGATCGCCGATCGCATAATTCGCATCGTCACTCTGTTCGCTGGGAAACTGCAGTACTGCAGACTGCATTCTGCACTGAGACACTGACTATCACCACCTATACTCAACCAAACAATCTCATTTCGATGTTTACTTGCCTCCAATGCTGTTTTCTCACTGTTTAACTCATATATAGCTTCTTACTTCTTCTAACTGTCAAGGTCAAATTAGCTATCTGTTCCTTTTAAAGGGAGACAGGTGGACACAAATTTTAAATTTATCTTCAGTCACTCCATTTCATTGAACAATATTGCTTTCTCTTTTTAAATAACATATAATGGAACAAAATAATGACTACCAATATTTTTTTAATATTACTTATTAAATAGTACATAATTCATAATATTCCAATTATTATTTGCAGAAAATAAAATATTTATTAAATGCGCACATTTTCTTTATTTTTTGAGAGGAGGCTGCGCCTCCCTTGCCTTCTCTAACGAGCCGCCACTGGTAAAATAAGAATAAGAACAAATTCCTTGAAGTGAAGTTTGATATAAACAACTCTATTTCATATTTTCTAACATTATTTCCTTTTTCAGCTACTTCCAGGCGACCAGATTCTGTCCGTGAACGGCGAAGACGTGAAACTGGCCCCAAGGGAGCATGTAATCTCTCTAGTGCGGGCGTGCAGCAGCACTGTGACGCTGGTGGTATGTCAACCAAGCGCCCAGGGAGGCGCGCTCAAATCCACCTTCATGTCGGCTAGCAAACGTCAAAGACTGCGGTCCAGGCCATCCAGAGTACGATTCGCAGAAAGTGTATGTGTCAATGGAGCTCCGCTCTTTCCTGTAAGTTTTTTTTTCTACAGTCTACATAGAAAGTAGCCATTTGCACTCTCTTTTGTCAACGCAAAATGTCATTTTGCCGCTCTAGCGCGACAAAGTGGAAAAAACGCTCGCTGTCCAAATTTCTAACGACACAATGTTGAAAAATGTCACTTGTCTACATTCTTATAATGGAAACGTTTAGTCAGGAACTAATGGCACTGTAGCGACACATTTACAAATCAATCTAACAAATAACTGCTCTGTCGGTATGTTACATAACCAAAAAAAAAAAAATGCTGCACTATTGTGAAAATAAAATAGGCCATTCATTTACAAAAACGAAAGTATAAAATGTTTAGATTAGATTGAAGCAATAGGTCAAGAAGAATGGGAAATAACGATAAATTAAAATTAAATATAAAAGACGTTTTTTCTTTATATTAATCCTTATTAATTGAGTAGTAGTGTAAGTACAAAGTATACATTTTATTATTTTTTGTTATGGTTGCGACTGTAGAAAAAATCTTGTTTGTGTTTCGAGCGCAAATGGACATTGTCGATTTCGAGAGAACAACTTCTCAATCGACAATGTCCTATTTTGCGCTCTTAATACACAAATAGCTATTTTCTTCATTCTTTAACCAGTTTACATAGTACTAATTTTGGCAAACTAATGTAACGTTTGTTTATTTGGGTGAATGTAAAAATCAGAGATATATTAATAATAAATAAATAAAAGTTTATTAAACGATAAATAAGAAAAAGATAATAGAGATAACGAACACTATGAATCAGGGCCGTATCCAGGATTTCATTTCGGAGGAGTCTGCAAAAAACTGATTTCTCATGTTAATCTCATGTACACTTTGAAAAAAAATAATACACCCGGTATACAACTTTCAGGGAAATAATAAAATAAAAACTAATATTTTGACCTTTACGTTTACCTTTATTAAATTATAAAAAACGCTAACTTCACTTAAATTTTTTAGTATATTATTTTACATTTGAATATGCTCTTGCTATGAATAAACAAATATAAACACTAATTAAAGACTAAGAATATTATTAAACACTAAGATTATTTATTTATACAATTAACACAAAGCACTATTTATTTAAACGATATTTATTTCACTATATTTATATCACTATTTTTTCACTGTTGTGAACTGACTGTTAGACTAACTGCCCCTCTAGAGCTGTTTACCACCTTAAATTCCCTCACTCTATACCTTTTCGAAAGCTCTCGAACATTCGATGCGATAATAACATTGAATGCAAAAGGTCAGGCGAGCTCGCGTAATTAAATTTATCTCCCTATTTGTTTACTCAGCTGCGCGTGGTAACTACGCCAACACGCTTCGCTCAGTGGCGTCGGCAGCGCGCACGCTACACTAATTTTTAGAAACTTTTTTCGCTAGAGGACATATTACACTATTTCCATTTGTATTGAATCCATTGTTTATTAAAAAATATGTTTTATGAATATCAAAACTTTAAGCTTTTTCTGCTAAAAACAGACTCTTTTTCGTACGTTTACTCATCTTCTACAAAAGCGGATTTAAATTGAAAACAAAATATATAGGAAACAACAATAATTTTAGTTTTTATAAGAGCATATTACGAATTAAATTGCCTCTAAAGACTAATCGTTATTAATCGCATATTTCATAATATGCGTTGTAGTCTAAACGTCTTAAACAAAATGTATTGTAAAACCATGTTCACCTTTTAATAAGCTTCAGAATGTTACTTTATTCTACTAATTCTCATAAAAATTACTGAAATTACAGTTTCCGCAAAATTGTAAATAGGCATTAAACTTTACCGCACTATGGGAATATATTATTATAAAAAAGGATAAAATAACCCCTGAACACAGTGAACGTATTAACCGAGGTATTAACCTAAATAGCTTTTTCTACTTTACTTTTAAGTAATATTTGTAATATAATACATATATCGCAAAATTGTAATGATTATTAATGTTACTGAAGTCGTAAATAACAATAAAGATTATTTTACAACAAAAAAAGTATGTAGTGTAATTTTCCTATATGTACGTAATTTGAAAACAGAATAATAATCGTCGAATCAGAAATAGAATAATAAGAAAATATAAAGAATGAATAACATTAAAATTAATTACTATACCATTTAAAAAAAATCTGGAAGTACAGGATAAACTAAAAAATTGAGTGTAAACGTGACTTAAAAATTTTACATAATAAGCGATATATGAATTTTTAAAGTTAAGAATTTGTTCCTCACCAGTGGTCGACAAACTTAGTTCTAGAGGGTACAAATTTTTCATGTTCGCATAGCTGAAATATTTTTATATATAAATTTATATGTTATATTCATGAAGAAATTATTATTAAGTATAAATAACATAAATAATAAGCATTTTTTCCTATAAATTATAGAACATTGTTTGACAATATTGTGATACAAACTATGGCGGCGGATGGCGCTAGTGTTTGCCCATTGATTCTAATTATTAATCGACTTCAATCACCTGTACTTTGCGAATTAATAAATTTTTAAACAAAATTCTGCAATACTCATTAAATTATGTATATTTTCGCATTCTTATCTAAAATAGTTAAAATTTGACTATGGTATAGTGTTGATAGTTCATCATGTAGAATTTTCTTTATAAGAGAAAATAATTAATACTAGTATAAATATCAAACATATATTCTATACAAATATAAACAACACAACTAATTCATTTTCATGACAACATAGAACATATAACAACAATAACATAGCAACACATAATAAATATATAATCAGAATAGCTGTAACTTTCAACATATAGTACCCCATTATTATTATTCCATTATAATAATAATACTAATAATTATTCATTCACTACTAATTCCGACGCCGGCACACTGTGTTAAAAATTAATTTTGAATTATTCCTATCCTATGTGATGTGCACATGCATTCAATGTAATTAAGTAATGAAAAAGTTAATACTTTTAAAACAAACACAAATAAACATTCTTACATAGTTTCACGTGCAAATTACATTGCATACGTTGTTTGTGTCACTAACATATTGTTTCTTTCTTTTACAGCCGTCAGCATTCTCTTTAGGAGAGATGTGCGTGCCACCCATGGCAAATGTGCTAAAGGTTTTCCTAGAAAACGGCCAAACTAAATCATTCAAATACGATGCATGGACTACTGTACAAGATGTAGTTACTTCGTTACAAACTAAACTATGTATTCAAGCTGTAGAACACTTTAGTCTTGTTGTGGAACACATCAAATCATTACGAAGAAATAAACTCACGCTTTTAGATCCCGCTGATACTTTATCCAGAGTAAGATAAAGCCCCCTTCTCACAATCTATAATTTTGGACAGAATTTGTATGAATAAATGTGTGAATAGAATTTTATGTATACCGGGTGGCAGAGCTGGGAACTACTTAAAGTAAAAGTACTGGAAGTATTACTTTAAATACATCCAGTATTTACAATACTTTACTTAAACTATGTACTTTTGAAAATTAATACATAGTACTGTATTTAAAATACTTTTTTCCGTAAAAATTATTTAAAATACTTTTTGGTACTTAAAGTATCGAAAATTATTTAAAGTAACTTAAATTCTTCACGCATGCGCAAGAACACATTGCTGTGTGTTTTGTACAATACTGTCAACACGGGTTTGAAGAAGTATAGCTAGGTACTAAAATTTTTGCTATCTAATGGAATACTAAATAATATTTTAATGGAATACTTGAAGACGTAAATAAAGATAAATCAAGACATAATATGAAGAACATTTTGGACAACTTATTTATTAAAGGTTATTTCTACTTGCTCTTCAATATACTAAATAAGTAAAGAATTTTTCTACTCCAATGCGTGAAATAGTAGTTTCACACAATAATCGCAGTACGTGAATTAGGACTTTTAATAGCGATGTGGAAAATGCAATGTATTTTTTATGGAACATTTTATACGCGTGAAGCCTTTTTTATACGCATGTGGACAGACATCTTCATGTACTTGTTCCACAATATACTATTTTTCCTTTTTTTTAATAGGAATAGGACTCTAAAATTAGTGGGCTACGGTTACGGTCTTATTGGATTAGAGTGATACATCTAAATTCGATTATTTTTTATCATATTTTAACTAATTCCATAAAAAAATACTTAGTACTGGTACTGTAAGTAGGTAAAAAAAGTACTTAAATACTTTTTTTGAGTACTGGTCCCAGCTCTGCCGGGTGGTGAATTGATTTATGCAATATAGGAAAAACAATGCTAATTTTTTCATATAATTATTGTTGCTTGCCTCATTAATTTAGAATAAAAGTGTAAATACCAAAGATATTCAGAATTAAAAATGACATCCAAAAAATCCTAATTTATGGATATAGTACATTCTTGTCACGCAATAGATACATATTAAAAATCTCATTTTCAGGCTGCTTTCAGATTGCCATGTGAAATAAAATAAATTGAAAGATCCAAATAAATGATAATTTGACGCTTACTTTAAAATAAATTAATATTTGTACAAATTAAGAACTTTATCGTTTATATTAAGCGCTTCTATTATCTTCAATAAAATTAAAGTAAAAATTAAATAAATACATTCTCAATATCAAACCATATAACAGAACAGTTTATTCTGCTGTCTCACGGCACTCTAATATCAGCTAAGATTGGAACTTTTAATTTGTCTATTTCGTGGCAAGAATGTACCATATCAATAAATTTGGACGTTTTGGATGTCAATTTTAATTCCGACCATCTTTTGTGTTCACACTTTTGCTCTAAATTAGAGAAGCAACAATCAATATATTAAAAAATTAACATTATATTTCCTATATTGCACAAATCAATTCACTACCTGGTATAAATATTTTGCATACTACTATGCACTTAATTTGATATGTCGTAGCCAAATTATAAAATCCGTCTTATTATAAAACGACGAACAGCTTACTTAGCTTGTATATTTCTCTAACAACGATTTTAGCATTTTAAATATGACCTTTAGTATGAACAGCTGTTTAAGGTGATAATCGAGCTGTTGATTAGTATAGTTTTTATTCTACCAACCGTTTATGGATTATTTTAGAGAAAAATACTTCAAATAACAGGTGTACAAAAATTAATGGTACGCATCTTTTATTTGACGTACATATTTTTTTACAAAATAATCGATAAACGATTGATAATTGATAGAAACAAAACAATGCTAGTCAAATGCTTGTTAATCACCCATAATAATCATTTGTTCATACTAACGGTCTATGTATTCATGTAAAATACAGTCGATGATACGAAAGAAAATCGGTACGGTATGGTAGAGTATTCACGTATTCGTGTTTTTAGTAAACCATGGGCGTAGTGCCGTTTTACAGAAATTCTGATAGAATTTAACATTCTTCAGATCTATTTTCTTTCATGTCATCGACTGTACGTACATGAGTCAACATTATCAAGATTTATTCCCGAAGTATGCAATACAAATGCATCATAATTCACTGTGCATATTATCTGCGCACTTTCTGTTCATAAAAAATATAACAAGTTCTAATATTGTGGATAGAAAAGTAACCTTTAAAATTTTTGTGATAAATATACCTATTAAACTATATACCGCTAAAAGGCACACAAGAAATGTCCGCAACATTTTCAAGCGTGAAGACAGCCCCTTATGCGGATGCGCCAACTGTATTCGATTCGTTATTCGCTTACCGACTGTGCGCACTTATACAAGAGGTGTATTATATGACCGTCCATAAAATTATGTCCAGAATTATAGATCATGACATACGGGTTTAAGAAAACTAAAGTTCCATAACATGTGTAAAATTTCTGTGTATGTATAGATAGCATCTAGGCCTGGAGCGCACAAATTACGCTGTTTGTTCCGCGTGACGTTTGTCCCGTCTTCAGCAGCCACGTTGGCTCAAAAAGACCTCACCGCATTAGACTACCTCTACACCCAATGCTGTAATGACGTCACACAAGAAAGATTTGCTCCAGAACTTCAGTATGATGTAGCGTTGCGATTAGCTGCTTTACATATTTACCAACACGCGCTAGCCAATAATTTAAATGCTTCTAAACTCACTGTCAAACAAGTCGAGTAAGCTAGAATTTATTTTTATTCATGACAATTGTGTAATTTTTTTAATTTGTAGAAGAGAATTTGGTTTAGAAAGATTCGTCCCTCCTTCCATCTTGGAAACGATGAAACGTAAAGAAATTCGGAAACTTATCGCGCATTTTCTGAAGTTACATGGAAGTATGGCAGGACCTGGAAAACAGTTAACAGCACTGCAAACCAAATTACACTATCTAGATTTGGTGGCGCAACTACCAAGTTATGGGGCTAAATGCTTTTCGGCAGGACCACGAGGAGATCACACTGAAAGAGTTCTACTCGTTAGCCCTCGTTTTGGTATTAGCCAAATCACCGGCACCAGAAACTCTGTGGTTAGTTACAATTTCTTAGTCATATTTTACTTTTAATAATAATAAGGCCTTAAAATTCCAAGTTGTATTTATTATAAACATACATTGGACATTCTGATACTGAATTCGGCCAATCCGATTATTTATAATCGGATTATTGACAGATTTTCTATTCTGTTTTAACAGAATAAATTTATCATTATCGAAATCATTTATTCATTCCTCTATTCTAATCCTTTTATAGCAGGATTACAGAAATTTCAGAAAGGGAACTAGCTTTTGTTTCAACAATTTTTTTTTATAGTGATTGAAAAACAAAACCAAAATTTGCAATTTTTCACGCTAATTCTTTAAAATTACGAACTTGCAACTGGCTTATACGTTTGTAACTTACGAGTACAAGAGTAAAATTTAAATAAACACAGAGCCGACCTGAAATTAACCAGTTTTAACGAAAATGACTGATGATCTGGCAAATTTTAAACCAGACTTTTCAGTAATTCGGTCTTTCGACGATCCGTTCCATTACTAATCATAAACAAAGACATTAATATACAAAAAAAATAAGAATTTCTTCTGTCGCCATGAAGACAACATATTTTATTGGGCGTATTCTACTGTTGGAAAATTTAAGGTAAAAAATGTTATAACATTGTGGATTATGCTAAACAATGATCGAATAATGTAAAAAAAGATACTTTTTTGGACTTTAGTTTTCTTGTAATTAATTTGGCGCTAAAAAGATATCACATGGCTTGTGATGTACGAATGACTGGATGATATTTCTAATAAATTTTGTACATATAACAATCCTGTTAACAGGAAGAAGTTTTTCTGCCATTGATGCGATATCAACTGTCTTGTACATGTTAGTTACATTTTGTCTGTGTACAATTTTTCTATTTCTATATAATTTGAATATCATCAGCTCCTCCTACTTCGCATTCGTTAAATTCAAAATTCAGAAAAAGAAATATTAGAATACCCCAATAAATATTTGAATTTAAATTTGAACAACAATGTAAAACTAAAGAAATATAACAACACTTTTTTTATATAATACTGCTTTTGCTGATGAGCAAGTATTTGCCCGAAACGTACAATGTATGTATATTAATTTTTAGCAACAACCTAGTTCTTTAAAGCCTCATTATTCTTACTATATATTACGAAGGTTCCTAAAATACTAATTTTAATAAAAATTATTTTGTTTCAGCCTGTACCCATAGCCAATATAGAAGATATGCGCCACGTAGACGTCCGCTGTGAAGATGAACTCACTCGATTAGTTCTAATTCGATTGTGTAGCGACCGAACGATATCAGTTTGTCTCGAAGAACGGGACGCCTGCGAACTTGTTCTTGTCCTTCGAGGCTATTATCGACTTGCAACTGAACAAATCTTACCTGTTGAACAGGATCAGATTCCAACATTTGAAGACCTCGCGCCGCCATATTTATCGCATCACAAAGTGCTGCCAGAGAAATGGAGCTACATGAATCAAGACAAAGTGCAGCAAGTGTCATTTACCGTCCCACCTGTTTATCACCCAGAGAATCAGACCAATGGAATGTTTTCAAATCCTAACAAACCAGCTTTAATGGCTACGCTTAGTCTCGATCGTAATATGAATAATTCCATGTCGAATAGAAATCATCGAATACAAAATATGAATTATGATAAATGTAATACATACGATTTACAAAGTGTTGTCTCTATGGAAATTCTAGAAAGTAATGTTATAGAAGCTAGAAACGAAGAAGTATTGAGAAGAGTTCAAGAAATGCAACAATTAGTAGAGAATTCTGAAAAATATTTAACAGAACATCAAAATGGAAGAGGAATATCTGAATGGCAAGAAAGCAGTGTTGATATTGAAAGTGACAATGAAAGTGTATTATCATCACTGGAAGATGCACCAGGCAAACTAAAACACAGTGATTCTCTCTTATTGTTGACCCAAGGTTCTAAATTGGCTCCAGAAAGTTCCAGTGCTTATAGCCACGCAGTCATCGACATGCTACAATCAGAAATGAATCAATCAGAAAGTGATAACGATTCCACCTACACGCCGCATAATTCTCCAAATCACAGATTTGGCAACAACAATTCAAATAAAAATCCAAATGCGAGAGTTAGTTTTGGATTACGAAGTCCTGATAATACTAATCATAATGATAGTGAACTAAAACAATATCTCAAACAATTAAAAGAACAAGATAACTCAATCCCAGATGTATACGATTTCGATCCTGATATAATAGATTTAACTTTATTACCACCTCCAGCAACCCCAGATGAATTAGATGGGGCACAAGTAATAGCATCAAGTATTAACAACCCTCCAGTATCATTTGCTGACTGTGGAATAATTGATAGTTCCATATTAAATGACGATATAGATTTAGAAGAATTTTTAGCAAGTGTTACGGTACAACCACCTACACAGCAAGTTACGCCAGCTGTTGAGTTAACACCTGAAGAAATAATGTCATACATTATTCCACCGCCTCCAGAAGTTCGATTAAGCATGGAAAATTTGTATATTTCAACAAAACAATTACGTGAAAAACAAGAAAAACACCGAAATCCATATGAAAATGGTACAGAAACAAAAACTAATGGTGTGGGAAATGGAGTCAAAAGAAGAAACAGCAACTGCAGTGTAAAATCAAATATTATCGAATATGCAACTGTGGATAGAAAAGGTCCATTTTCCTGTTGTTCTAAAGGAAAATCTGATAAAAATATCGACGAAACAGAAACTATTCAACTCCCTCCCAGGAAGAGTTCATCTGATGAAAAACCTCCTGAACGTCCACCGAAATTCTCAACAGAATCTCGCCAACGATCACAATCATTATCTAGTAGCCAGGTCAGTACAGAACCCCCACCTCAACTACCTCCACGAGGTGAAAATAATCATCATGCACCTCCACATATTTATCTCCCTCCCAAAAAACCGCCCTTACCCCCTGTGCCTCCTTTAGAAGTTCTCCGTAGTAGAAAGAATGTTCAAACTGCACAGAAAAATCCACAAGAAATTAGAACCGCTGGTATAGGTTCCCCACATCTCCAAAGGAATAAAAATGTTTATAATGACATTGAAAGCGGATTTGGAGTTGCTGAAGAGACTCCCAGAACCTTAAGTAACCATTCTACGGCAGTTAGCACTCCCACTTCTCCACATTTAGGTCGGGGCGCCCACCACCTTACAGCTGTAAACATCAAAATACCTGAAATTGAAAACAAAACGCATGCTAGAACACTCTCCCAACCCGAGTATACTGACATGCCTCCTAGATTACAAAAATTTAATCCAGAACCAAATCATCACATTCGCACACAATCAGAGATGGGTTATCGAGAAAAATGTGCAACGCTTCGCCATACTAGATATAGTCGAGAACCCGAATTTAATTTCCAGAGAAACGGCGATACAAGATCCCTCCCTCGAAATGGTTGTTCAACGAGAGAAAATCTGTTGGCGAAAACGGATGTAGCAATGGCGAATTTGTTAGTTAGATTGGATCAAGTTGCTGCACAATGCAGTGCAGCGCAGGTTAGAGGCGGAGGAACATTAATGTGCGAAGAAAAGTTTCAGGTAAGTGTCTCAGATATAGTTAATTTTTTAAAGATATCGCTCAAGATCATTTTTGAATGGCCTATAAACCATTTTTTATTGCTTTTTATGAAAATTTGTACAAAGATATGACAATTAATGAAAACCCGATGTGAAAATTCCTTATATTAAGCAAGATACGATTTTTTAAAGTTTTTCGATGAGTTTGTGACGTCACCAGCGTCAGATTACTAGCACTGAAACAGTGAACTTGATGAGAGCTGATATATATTTTTTAATATAAAAATTATATTTTACAAATACGATGTAACAGAAATAAGTACATTAAATTTAACCAGTGATAGAACTCGTCGAGTGCAACAATATTTCTTAATAACTTTTTTTCGAAATCCCTTTCATTGTATTCTGTCGCAGTCACAACGACAGTAATGGACCTTTTACATGAAAAGAGAGAGATAGAGAAAAAATGACATATATGTAGTGCGCAGTAGTTTGTTTGCGCATAGAGGAGGCCAGATATATTTCAAACATAATTTGAAATCGCGGAAATAAGAATGTAACTATATTAAATAAATTCACACAAAGCGTTTGTGATGATAAATATTTCAAGACGAGAGGACGGGTAAATGGGAATCAGAAACGTGGTTATATATTCTAAAGACGCGAAATAAACACCACATAAAGTGACAGATAATTGCGTAGTTGCCAGTTTATTATTAAGAAAGTTACATACAAGAACAAAACTATTGTTATTATTTTTAAATAAATTGTTTTGTTTTTATTAATAATTTCTTTACAATCAAAGTCAAAATAATTTAAGTTGTTGTGTTCTTTAAATAATTTTTTATCAAAAATAAATGCTTGTTCTTTTAATCATTATACTTGACAACATGGTGCCTACTCATCTCTAGTTCATAAAAATATCACTACGTGGTGTATTGAGAACTTACGTCACGATGCAATAAAAATGTAAAAGGTCCATTGTAGACTAGCGCGAGAAACTTTAAATTTAAATCTGAGGAATTAAGCTATATCCATCCTTATCACGCGTCTTTGTTGTCCCGTGTTCTTGTTAATGCAAATAAGAAAGAGGAGAGATATATGTGCCAACATGTTAATTTGTTCATGATGCAGATGACCTTGATCAGATATCTTTAAAAAATTAAACTAACCCTAAATTATTTCTAGATATTAATTTAACAATATGTTTATAGCTTGCAAAAGACGAATTAACATCCCAGTCTTTACAACTTGTGACGTCAAGCAAGATGTTGGTAATAGCAATGTCTGATCCATCGCTCCCAGACCTCCCCGAAAATCTTGCTATTTGTCTGACGATTTTGCGCCGTTTAACAGAATTATCTCAAGATTTAACGAATCACACAACCGCCCCATTACAAACTCGTAATTTAATTCTAAAAGTATATGATGTAACTGCAGCTTTCCGACATTTGATAAACGCTGATATCGACAGAACTTCGCAGAAAACGATAGAAGAACATCTCACACAGCAAGCAGAGGGATTGGCTGCAGTGTTGGCCACCCTGCTTCGAAGCCTGCGGGTATTCTCTCCATAACCCAAATGTGACATCACACCTCGAAAAGAAACTTGTTGTTTGGTGATTTAAAATGACGGTTGAAAGTGCTATTGTTTGTAGATGATTGTATATTATAGTTTGGTTGGTTTTTAATTATCAAAATGTTGATAGCCATAATTGTACACTATCTTACTTTTAGTAACTTTTATTAGTAGTTACAACTATTTAGATGATGTTTAAATAATTTATAATATAACCAAATTATGTTAAAAGTTACCATTTTTAATGTTATTGTTACTGAAATTATGATAGTGGCATGAAGTGTACAGTTCATTATAAGCTCAATTTTATAGATTCTAAGATTATTAATATTTGCTTAACTTTTTTTAAAGAGCGAGAATAGTTTGGCATATATTACATGCCAAATATTGTTGAAAGAATGACAATTTTAAATTTTAATGTAATGGAAACGTTTCCCAAAACGTAAAACCAAATACTTTTTTTAGTGTTTGAGACAGTCTAACCAAGTACGGATCGTCACGCCATTCGCGGATTTTTTTAACACTAGCGTGGGTATAAGTTTAAATGACAGTTCGTAAACACACATAAATATGAGCACGAAAACCGTGGTAAAAAGCGGTCAAAATTATTGTGTCGTAGAGTACAAATCTAAATATAACGGGAATAATAAGATTCATTTTTACTACTTCCCTTATTATCCTTGGGAACAGGAAATGCGAAAAAAATGGATAGCATCGGTTCGTCGAATATCGTAAGTACAGTTGAATTTCATTAAATATGTAATTATATATTTCTCAAACAAATAAAACGGTTTTAAAGTTTACATCTTTTGTCAAATAAAAAGTTTAGTTTAATATATCTTAGGAACAAAATACTTCGATTCAAAATAGGTTATGGTACAAGTCTATATCTATGTGCCATTGATAACAATGATGAAAAATAAAATATCTTTGAAATATACGTACTATTGAATGTAAAATGTTTAATTGTATAAAAATTATGAGATCCATGATAAATTATTAGTGGACAACTTAATAAATTATTTCAGTATAAAAATAAAATCAAAAAACTTGGAAATTTTGGATATTCTACGTAATATGTTTTAGAAATGATAAACAACCATAGAAGCCCACGAAATATACCAAAATATACTGTCACCTGGAAAAGTTTTGCATATGTGCTCTCATTGCAACTGACAAATCGCTTCGTTTATATATTAAACTCCATTCTAAACGTAAGAAATTCTACCAACGCTACTTAACGGGAAATCCGTCAGGTGACGCGGCCAGAGACACAGAACAGCTGCTTGGATAGACTAGAAATTATTTGCGCGGAAATAGTAGTCTTCGTTTTTATAATCAATTAAACACGGTTTTTTGTTTTTAAATTTGTCTTTACAGTGCATTCATTTTTTGTTTTCTATAGAAACATCAAAAAATTAAAACTAAGGAAACGTATCCATTATCTCGTTACTAATTGTACCTTGGTTAGTGTTCTAGTCAGTTAAAATATTATTTTTTACTTAATATATTTTGTTTTACATAATTATTAAAAAGTTAGGGCACAATTGTGTAATGAGAATTGACCAAATATAATATTATATAATGCGCAATATTATGAACAAAAGTCTGATCTGTTTGTTATATATGAATACTCTTAACTTTGTGATATTATAATCAAAGCGTTTTAATTGTAATCGCCAGGTTTGTAAAGAATATGATCCTGTGAATCGACGATTGTTTTAGGGTTTGTCTCGAAAGAAATGTTCCGAATCAAACGAATCCTTTTCCCAGTTACGTGTGTTACCATTAATGTGGACGATGTTTTTTGGTTTGTTGATGAAATTACCAATAACACTACAAATTACATCTTCACTGCTTTCAGTTTATAGTTTAACAATTTAAAGCCAATTTTAATTAGAAATTGGTAATTTCATCTCTGTAAAAATACGTAAGTGTCATCAGAAATTAAATTGTATGTGTATTTTTAATTACTTTCTTAAATCATTTATACTTTATGTCGCCTAGTGTATTAATGATTTAATCGTTTAATTGTAATTTTAATACCAGTGCACAGAATGAGTTCATTAAAAATTATCAATTTGTTATAAATGGTCGAAGAGTTCCCTGTTTATAATTCTATTATATTTCATATATATTCTATAATTACGTCTTACAGTACCATATCCAAACATATCTTGTAATATGTAAATGACATGGAATACAACCAAAATGTGTCTACATTTTGTTTTGTTAAAAAGTTTAAATACCTGGATTACAGTTTGACCTCACTGTAATTTTACGTAAAAATATAAAATTATAGTACTGAATACAAATAAATAATTGTTAAAGTCAAACAGTAATTGTTTATATAAATCATTTCTTACTTCTCACCACCTAGGTAAGAGAGGTATAGGAATCATTTTAAAAGACGCATATCCAGATTTTGGGGTAATAAATTAAAGTACAATAATAATGCACATGGTGAATGTGTAAATGGTAATAATGATAAAAAAATTTCTTCTGTATTGGCATTTTTTTTATGAATGCAATGCTATAAAAAAATTCTTATATTTCATTGCTTGCAACAAAAATATTAATAACAAAATGAGTTTCTTAGCTTTGGTAAAAGATAATGGCTCGTATTAAGCCGCGTATACACACAAACCAAAATCAATTTTTCCCGAGCAGTTCGAGTGTTATATGTGAACTGTTCACGATTAGTTCGCGAACTCAGCGTCAGTTCGAGAGAAGTTCTAGTTTGGAATTAGTAAAAGAAAAAAAAAACAAAATGTAGATGTTATCAAGTGATGAAAATTATGTTACAATGAGGTCATGGACGATTTTTCATTTTTAACTTTAATCGATGGAAAATGTGCATATACTTTATTAAATTGAAAAGAAAAAACGTAAAAGATGGTGAAAGAGAAGTTTAGTTAATAATAATCATAGTAGATAGTAAATAAATTTGGATGTAAACGGTATTGTTTTATGAAATTTATTACATATTTTCTTAACTTTACTCTATTGTGCTCACAGTCACAAAACCAATAAACCAAACTTGAAATTTCCACGCTGTTCGCTACATGCTCGCGAACAATGTAGCGAACCTCATCCGAACACACGAACTGAACTCGGGCTGGATCTATAGTGCACACCTATACTTATACAGGATGTTTCCTTTAAAACAACCAACGCTCTTTTTTGGACGAAGTAATGATTACAGAAAATGTCATATATAAAAAATGATCAAGAATAAGGGGCTAATTTATCATTTATAATAAACCGAAAATTCAACCAGTGGTTCTCAAATGGTAGAACAAAATTATATTTTTTAAATTGTATATAATTTTTAGTCCATTGAATAGAGATTTTTTTCTGATTTCAACGATATAAATATTGTATAGGTTGTGTAACAATTATTTCCAGAAAAATGGCATTAAAAATAATATTGAAATGTTATGCCTAGGTTACATTACTAGTTATGCCATTTTTTATTGAATTATTTCTAATTTTGTGTATCATATTACTCGAAATAATTGTTATACAACCCTATATAATATTTATATCGTTGAAAATTTAAATCAAAAAAAATTCTCTATCCAATGAACTAAATAATTATATACGGTACCATTTAGAAAAATATAATTTTTTTCTACCTTTGGAAAACCACTGGTTAAATTTTCGGTAATACTGTTAAAATAGCCCCTTCTTCTTTATCATTTTTTATACATAACGTTTTTCTCTAGTCATTAGTTCGCCCAAAATCGCACTGGTTGTTTCGTTGTTATAAAAGAAACACTCTGTATAGTTCGTTACTTTGTTTGCTAACAGTTCTCGAATTTGATCTGTACGCGTCTTGACGAGCGCACTTTTATAATGAAAGCGCGAGCAAACACGTGACTCGAGCGACCTTGAAGAGCTTGGAATCAACTGATTCGTGTGCGCTTCTCACTTTGACAACAACAATGTCACTGACAAGAACAATGTTTAGACTTATTTTGATTTTAAACTGACAAAAATTTATTATTTTAAATTTTCAGGCAGTAAAACATAAAATTAAAAATAATAGCTGTTTAGCAGTTCAAAATTTTGTCAAAGGTCAAAGTGATAAGCACACACAAATCAGCTGATTCCGACTTCAAGGTCGCTCGTGTCACTTGTCTAATCGCGGCCTATTCTTATGAGAAGTGTACTATATAAAAGCGCTTTTATTATAAAAGTGAGGTCGTAATATGGGTCATTGTGCTGACCATAACAGACTTTTCAATAATAAGTATTTGAAAGTACTAGCGATATAGCTGATCTTAATTGAATGGGAATAAATAATATTGCATAATTCATAATGCCACTAATTTATGATAAGAGTGACTTATATCCATTCCCATGACCTTTCTAGTATTTTTCAAAGTATATTTGTACAATAGTTGCGCGAGTTGTTTTTACATTTCATTTGGTCTTACTAGAGTAAAAGAAAAAAAATGGCATTAAGTAAAAATATTTCACGTTTATTAAAAAATATAACGAGACAAGGCAGATATTTAAGGGTAAACAGATTTCATGTTTGTGACCATATTTTGAGGTTATATTTTGCAGTATTTAACATCAGACGCTGCAGAATGTCCAGTATTTCCAGGAGCAAATACACAATGGACACACAAATTGCAGTTCACATCAAGAGACTCATATTCTCCAATTTCAGTGTACAGAGTTATGGATAAAGCGGGTAACATCATAAATGATGATCCAAATCTCAGCCAAGAAACTATAATAAAAATGTATAAAGACATGACTTTATTGAATGTTATGGATAAAATTCTATACGAATCACAACGTCAGGGAAGAATCTCATTTTATATGACGAATTACGGCGAAGAAGCTACGCATATTGGCAGTGCAGCAGCCTTAAACAATGAGGACGTGGTTTTTGGACAGTACCGTGAAGCCGGTGTTCTTTTATGGAGAGGTTTTAGTTTATCACAATTTATGAATCAGTGTTACGGAAATGTTGAAGATTTAGGAAAAGGAAAACAAATGCCGGTTCATTACGGTTCTAAAGATCTGAATTTTGTAACTATTTCAAGTCCATTAGCAACACAAATGCCGCAAGCTGTTGGGGCTGCGTATGCATTAAAAGACACAGATCGTGTTGTGGTTGTTTATTTCGGAGAGGGAGCTGCTTCGGAAGGAGACGCTCATGCAGCTTTTAATTTTGCTGCTACTCTCGAATGTCCTGTTATATTTTTCTGCCGTAACAACGGCTATGCTATTTCCACACCAACGCCTGATCAGTATAGAGGAGATGGGATTGCAGCTAGAGGCCCTGCTTATGGAATCAGCACATTGAGAGTAGATGGAAATGATGTACTTGCAGTTTATAACGCCACAAGAAAAGCCAAAGAACACTGTATTCATGAGAGAAATCCTGTATTAATTGAAGCTATGACTTATAGGTAAACAAATTATTTTATGTATGATTCAAATCTATCTCAGTTTCTTGATTTATTTGCCAATAATAATCATAAAAATATTATTTTTAAAATAAGTTCGTAAGTCATAAACGAAATACAATAAGAGACAGGCATTATATTTTTCAGAACCTTTATTTTAAATATATTGCCCCTGGCTAACATTAATTATGGCTACGCCCCTTTTTAGAATGATATTTTCAAAATTATCTTGAATGGACCTATACATTAAAAGAGAGAGATATTAATAAAATCCGCTAGATGGCACAACTAAAATGACGTCACAGAGTCATTAAAATGTAATAGGTCCATTGAAAGATCAATCTTTTCTTCAAACGAAAACCTTATACTCAGTATTTTTTAAGTTTAAAAAATAGCCAGAAATTCCACATTGCCAAATTGGGTGAGTATTGCGAATGTGCTATTACTTTTATATAGTTTTTCGCCAATAACTGAAGAAAAAGCTCTGGTTAATTGCATATTTCCACTCACAGCGATACTTTAAAAATTTAATTAAGTTCAAACTAACTTTCACAACTTAAATTCAAATGACAAATAAATAACTATTTAAATTGATAATGCAAATTTTGTTTTCCACGGCTACCAGATTTTCTTATTCTCAATAATTCTAGCGTGACCCTCACATTCCGGAATTATCTTCCAGAAAATATTTTAGGGAATTTTCCGAGAATTTGGACAAATTTAGAAAGTCTGGAATATAAATCGAAATTTTAATTTACATTTTTTTTAGTTTTATGATGTTATGTTAATATTACAGACATTAAATATTTATCTTTAAATATGTAGGTAAAAAATTAGTTTCTACATGAGGGTATATGACCGAACTTTGATTTTTACCTCGATTTTTACATTATATGATGTGAGACAAAAAATAAAATACTTATATTTTTATAAATCGATCTCGTAGTTTACGAGAAAATAATTATTAATAATTTTGAGAAGGGATATGTCACGTTACCATGATAAGATCGTGATCGTGGTATAGTGAAAATGATTTTGCAGAGGACTCACGTCATCGATCTGAAAAAATCCTTATAAAATGAAATATAACTTGTAGAAATTATTGGGTGTTATTTATTTTTAAAAGAAGAAGAAAAAAAAGTACTAGTATTAAGTAATGTATATATTAATGATATTTACAAATTATTTCCAAGTCAATCGTTATTCCTTTTACGGAATATAAAATATTTGAAATAAGTCTAGTTTATTTTCGCTCCATACGTTGGCACTACTGAGAATGATTATGTTGTGTCAAATAATTTTATATTCCGTAAAAGGAATAAGGATTGACTTAGAAATAATAGTAAATTAATTAATATATACGTTTCTTTAATACTAGTATATTTTATCTGCTTTTTTAAAAAATAATAACTACTATAAGTTATATTTCTTTTTATAAGATTTTTTCAGGTTGATGACGTGAGTCCTCTGCCTAATCATTTCCACCATAGAAAACAGATAGACTGGGAGAGAAAGAGATAGTTACAGCCAACTATCGCAATGCCATAACCTGCCACAATATAATCACGACACTATCCTATAACTATTTATTTTCCTCCTAATCTGTCTTTTTCCACGATCCTACAATGATGACGTCACATATCCCTACGCCAAAACATTGAATTGCTAAAAAGAATAATAAATTATAATAAAAGCGCTTTTATGAAGCATACTTCTCAAGAAAGTAGTATAAAAGCGCACTCCATAAAAGAGCTTTTATTATAAATGTGTGCTCGGACACCAATATTGTTGCAAACTATGTAATGTTTAGTTTAGCTTTATTATGCTAACAACACCTTTCAAATTAAAATAAAAATCATTTAATTTCAATCTGATAATTCATTATTACATCTATAATTTAATAAAAATGTAATATTTAAATCATTCGCCATTATATTTTTTAATAATGTAACATGTGATTTTTTTATACTATTGGATAGCAAATTTCATGTACTTTCCAAATTTCAATAAACATACAGGTGCCCATTTAAGGTACGAATGCACTTATATAGGATGTGTTCCATTTGGAAATAAAATTACATACCATTGTGCAAAAATGGAACACCTGTAGAAAAACCTGTACTGCAGTCGTATAGACATTTTAATATAAAACAAACTTCGTTTGAGTTATTAAAAAAGAACAGGGCGATGAATCACCTGTATATTGAATTTCGATTATGGTCCCATACTCCAATAACAGAGAAAATAAAATGGCAGTCAACTGCTCGCTAATCAACCTTAATCAGTTGTTCATACTACCAGCCATTGTTTTGAGACTTTGCAGTAGTCCAGTAAAATTAGATTTTTAAGACCAGTTCTGAAAAGTTATATTTCTCATTAAAAAAAATCTTAGAAAATATATATTTTACAGTCAGTTTTAATAGTAGATCCCTAGCATTAACTAGACCGAGATCATAGAATCACATGAATTCATTTCAGAGTTGGACATCATTCCACTTCAGATGATAGTACAGCATACAGACCGGTAGATGAAATTAATTACTGGACAACTCAGGATCATCCAATTGCCAAATTAAGACTTTACATGGAAAGAATAGGTTACTGGAATTCAGACAAGGATAAACAGTGGTTAGAGGAATGTAAAAAAAATGTTATGACAAATTTCGCAGAAGCAGAGAAAAGATTGAAACCTAATTGGAAGGAAATGTTTACTGATGTTTATAAAGAAATGCCCCAACATTTAAAGTATATTGTATATTATATGATTTTTAATGAAATAAATACATTTTTATGTTTCAGGGATCAACAAAATGAAATGGAAGCACATGTGAATATGTATGCTGAACATTATCCTCAAAACAATTTTGTCGGTTAAATACGGTTCTTATTATATGTAATTGTAAAAAAAAAATATTGTTATAATATATAAATATTTGATTAATTTTTATTATTAAAGGGACATCATTTTGACCTCCTAATGGTGTATTTTGATTAACAATCACAACTATATGTATATATAGTATTTGTTGAACATAATGAATGTTTGACAGTTTTAAGATGTTAGTAATTGTCAATTTTATTGCGGCTTCGAAGATGATTTTTTTCTGGATTCCTGTACAAGTTTACGTGTAACTATTTATGCATGGTAAGATTATATTTAATTATTTATATTCATTATATTGCGTTGCACCTTTCGATTCTATGTACTTTTGTACATATGTGTACCATTTTTTTTTTATTTTTGACCTTGTATAACTGTTAGGTTTTCTCCAAATATGTTTGTATTAAACTTACGTTACTAGAAAAGTGAACGTTAAATTGAATAAGAGAATGATTGTAATAAAAACTACTATAAAATTAATAAAACGAATTTAAAATATGCTTTAATAATGAACAAATAAATATAGCTTTAGCGTAAATTTTAATACTCTTATTTATATCGCGAACTATAAATTGAATAAGAGAATGTTTGTAATAAAAACTATTATGTTTTTCGGTTCCAATCAACACTACACTATCGCAATACACGATTAATCCCAAGCACCCCATATTAACTTCACCAAAGGCAGAAAGGAACTGAAGTCTTTATTATAAAAATATAATATTAATATTATAACGTAACAACTAACACTAATTAAGTGTTAATTGATTACGTTTTTTATACTTTGGCGCACAAAATAAACAATGTTTATGTTTGTTTTCAGATTCCGCGAAGGGCCATACCTACACCCAGCGATAGGATACGGTAACTACAACACTGGACGAAGATAATAGATGATTTTTATGAGAATAAATAAACAAAAGAGTTTTTTTATTTACCTTTTCCATGTATTACATAAGAGACAGGGAAATGTCATAATATTTAATGATTTTTTCCGAATTATCCTATTCTTTAGTATTAAGTTCTCTAGGTACGAAAATAGCCATCCGATAGGAGTCCGCTCTTTTATAAAGGGAATCGTGTTCTACGGGTCGTAATTAGCCTAATAAAATTTGTCCCGCCCTTCTAGCCCTTTTAATAACGGAGTTAGCGCATGCCCTTCGCCATGAACTTTAGGGCTAAGAATGTTGTAAACTGAAGGGTTTTCAATAATTCTGCGTAGGCCAATCGATAGGGCATGTTCAAATACCCCAGATACGCTATTTTATATCCCTTTAGCCCTTCAAATAGACGAATTATAGCTAGGACCCTTTGGAAAACTTTAAGGGCTCGTATCTCTGAAACGACTGGGATTTGTGCGATTTCCTTGAAATTTCGCGTTCCCGTAGCATCCATTGAAATGTCGGGGACGTAGAACAACATATTTAAGTTTCAAGGGCGTAGGGCCAAGAGTTTAAAATTTGACAGCTTGTATTTTTAAAAAAGTTGAACAAATTTTACAACATTTATTAATATGTTTAATAGAGTTCTCATACTTCCCTGTCGTCCCAATGAAGCCGAATCAACTGCACATAATTCCCTGTCTCTTTGTTGTGGTATTTTCTTCTAAAATGAATAAGGGGTTGTTAAATAAAAACTTGTATTTGTTTAAATTATCTTTATTGTTTATTTGTAATACATAGTTGTCTTTATCATGTTCATAGCTTAAATTGTAATTTTTTATTCTTTGTATTTTATATATAAATATACTTACCCTTGTCCTGAAAAATTAAGGATGTTTAAATAATAAATTGTGTAAATTTTATATGTATTTATAGTTTTCTATATCTTATATTGTTGTATTTCATGTAAACTACCCTAATGTACAATATTTTATACAATAAAATATGAATTAAAATATAATTTGTTTATTTTTTTTATACCTTCTACCACAGACGCAATATATATATATTGCGTCTGCGCTTCTACTGAAGGGATGAATTCTGTAGAATGTTAAATAAAGTATATAGTTTTTAAACGGCCGCTAGAGAGCAGCACCTATTGAAAAGCATTACGTCTAAACGTATAAGCAACCAGAAATAACCTTGTCTTCATACATACATACATACAGGATTCTAAATAGTTCCGAAAATGGCCGTTAGGGAACAGCACCTACTTACAGTAAATATTTAACTAAGCCCTATTGTGAATTTGAAATCACTGGTGGGACATATAGTTGAGGGTTTGAAAATGGGAAGCGGATACATGGATGTTATAATTTACCACGTAATGAAAAACGAATAGAAACAATTGCATAAAAATCTTGTTTTTTATATTTTGGCATTTTTCAGTTATATTTATGTATGAACAATTGTAACGTGACCTTTTTAAAAACTACATACGTACAGGGACTTAGGAAAAAAAAACAGTTTTTTAATATAAAAAAATATTTGTATTATAAGAAATTAAAACACTTTATCTAAGAAAATCATTTTGCAGGTAGCAGAAGCAGATACATGGACGTAACCTGTAAGCCCTAATTCAAAATGGACATAACATCCCATTTTTAATTAGTCGAAACACTAAAGACTATTGAAAATTGTGTATGTACGTAGGTATGTAAGCAAAAAATATCTTTTAGACGGTTTTACTCTTAGATTATCCACAGGTGCTGCCAACTGGTGGCCGTTTTAAAAACTACATACGTGTAAGGATTTAGAAAAAAAATCAACTTTTTAATATAAAAATATATTTGTATTATAAGAAATTACATTTTTTAATATAAAAATATATTTGTATTGTAAGAAATTACAAGACTTTATCTTATAAAAAATAATGTTTATTGGCTTTATTACAAAGAACTGTTTGACAGTCATAAATTTAAAATAGATTTGTTAATAAATTTAGTAACAATTATGAACAGAAATATAACAAATGAATCGTAAAAGATTTTGAGTTTAAAAATTCTATTCATAATTATTTCATACTAAATTGTTAATAGATTTATTAACAATTTATAAAAGTGTCACACAGGGTTTAGTTATAAAACTAAAACATTTGTTACCGTATAAATTGTCATTATTATGATTATTTTATATATTGTTGATTATTTTGCATCTTAATTCTGCAAATAAAAGTTTAACCGAAAGATTTAACTTTTATTTACAGAATAAAGAAGCAAAATAATTAACAACAAATAAAATAATCATAATAATTTTTTTGGTAACAAACATTTTAGTTTTATAACTGATACAAAACTCTAAAGTAATATTATATACTTTTATACTAAAACCGCCCAAATATATAATATATTAGAGTTCCGTTTACAATACTTATGGACTAATTTAACAAACTAAAACTTGGCATCCCCAAATAAGATTCCTTGTTCCCATTGTTAAAGGTACAAGATTTCTTATTCGGTTTAAGATCATTTGCGAACCTTTATATTAATTATATTATATATTTTTTTGGTGTTACCGCCTCAACCACCCACTCACCAAAATATATATTTATTAACATAAAGCTTCGTTTACAATACTTAAAATTTAACTTTTCCCTGACCGCGTCAAAATACTTAATAATAATTACAATTTTTACTAAAACTACCTAACTTTAAAACTAATGTGACGTTGGGTTTAAATTAAAATAAACAGAATTAAAATATTGTTTTATTGTACATACATTTTAAAGAAGTCATTATGCAGAAGAAGCCATGGAGACGCATCGTATTCGGCACTGCATTTTCGGCGACAATGGCGGTGAGGAATTCTTTTAACTTATAACTATTTTAAAAATTAAATGAAACGCTTTATTAAATAAATGGTATATATAGGGAGATACCACCCTCATGCCACCCACACTCCCTATACATACCATTTATTAAATAAATACAACTCCGTATGCAATACCTTATAATCTAACAAACTATTGTAGTTCCCCCCAAATTAAATTTATGAAGTGCACAAAAAAGCCTATCTTACGTTAATATCTCTTTCAAACAAAAGCAAATCTAAAAATGGTAAGTTACGTTAATTTTTTCTCTCTCAAAAAGCAAAAACAACCCTTGCCTATCTTATATCTAAGCTATTTTATGTCTACGCAAGCTATCTTATATCTAGACTATGCTAAGCTAAGATGAAGTGAGAGAGAGATATACGAGCTAAGACAAAAAGTGAGAATGCCGGGGTGATTCTCACAGTTGTTTACGTGGGGGTTTTGCCGACCCCTCGCGACCCCTAGGATGTCGGCCTACAAACGCGAGCTAATTAAGGACAAGGGAAGCAATTATGTGATATTCCTCGGCTTGGATGCAACCTAAAAAGCTACTCCCGATGGCATCGCCCGGCCATTCCCGATACACCTAACACCGAACGCGGTCAACCCGTGTGCTCAAACAAATTTAAATCAAAGAAAAACTTTATTTTGTCTTTAATTTTTCGTCGCCATTAAAATTAAACGATGATTACGTTGCCTCCGGATGAGGAGAGCACATAACGCCATAAGAGAGCTTCCTGTGTAAGCATTCAGGTTTGTTTAAAACTTTTCTCATTTGAGTCTAGCGGTTATAGCGTCCAATCTAGAGCAGCGGCCAGTACGAACGATGGTCAGCACTGGTACAAAATAATTAAACTGTCCCTAGAAACATTCACACAAATGTAAAGCGATCCACCAGAATATAGGTTTCACATGTCGTTGTGAATTACTATACATATCAGTCCACTCAATTATGGAAATCGCGCACGAACCCTACCTAACTATCCCACTAACCGTGATGTTTAATAATAATAAGACATAAGGAAACCCGAACCCACAAACAAGTTTCGAATCTCACACCCCCTACTTCCTGATTCTCTCACCATTCGACAGCAAGCATGCCCCGATACACCAATACATATGTTTTTTTTTTCACATTCACTCTCCCTAGATGCCGTCTGGGCAATCAAAACGCACGATTTTATGATGAATCATCGCTGGGAATGCACTTCAACTTAAATAAATTTATTTTTATTTTTAAAGAAAACGCGTATTTGCTCAACGGCGCGATGAGCCAAAGTTTAATTAAGACCTGAAAATACATTTCAAAGAACTTAAAACTAACTTATATTCTATACTATTCTTCACGTAAGAATCGCATTGTTCAATAATGTTTCGTTTATAGGTAGTTCAATTCGCTCTATAATCTGTGCTGACACCGAGTAGAAAACTATATTTATCTACACTGCGCAATGTTATTCTTAGGTGAATAATCCTAAACTATAATATTAATCTAGTCTTCTTGATGTCCGATTCCTGAAAGATATATGCTAATCATTTGTTTCCAGATATTGATTTTATTGATAAATAGTCAACATTTCAATTTTAAATTGTTTGATTATTATACAGATATTCATGAAAGTTATATTTCTTTCAATGTAGTACTCAAAATCGAATTTGAGTACAAGATAATATTTAGACATTTATAATAGTCATATTTCATTGACTAAGTTCTCATGGTTGAGTATGAGAACAAAATATTTTATAAAAAAATTAAGTTCCTACCAGTTCATCCATCAATGGTCGTCTACGCCGTAGAAGATTTATCTGGAGCTCAGATATCTTTCAGGAAAGCTGCTTTAGAAGATTTGCAGTGTTGAAATCGAAATTGGCATCCAAATACTCCAAGTTTCTTGGCATCTCAGACCAGCCAAAGGTCTGCCTATTAAATAATAATTATTAGTTTGTGGTGTTCTATAAACCATTTCAAAAACTGTTGGATAAAATTTCGTACGGCAAACGTATCTTCATTACACAAGACACTAGATTTATATGATGTGATATTTTATCCAACAGTTTTTAATTGGTTTCAAAAGTATTTGAAATTTGCTTCACTTTGATATTTCGAAAGCAAATTTGATAAAAAATAGTGCAGAGAAATTCATTTTGCTCCACCCTGTCCGTCGGGTGGTTATACAAGTGGAAAAGTGCACCACTTTTTAAATGCTTAGTTCTAGTGCAAATATTTCACGCACAATACAGTTAAAACTGTTTCAGGTAGAGTCCTTATTGACTAGTAACTAGATTTGAACTAGTTCATTTTTATTCCAAGTTTCGACTCTTGGATTATAAAGTATTGTTGCATTACCAACAATATCAGCAATTCCAACCACACAAGTATATTTAATAATGATAAAAAAAAATAGAAGCAAATAGTATGAAATCTAGTAAGATTCTTACCTTATAGATGCTGACAGCACGATTGAATTTTTGAGTTGTGGGGCCTCAGTGCAGTAACTCCGTTGTTTCATGTTTCTCCTAAAGGTGATCAGCCCTCTTCTGCTTCACTGCCATGTTTCTGAAGCCCTCATGCAATCTGAAATAGAAAGAGAAATGGGTTACTTTAGTTATGCTTTTGCTGCTTTCATTTAATTTGTTAAGCAGTTGTAGAATGTTCATAACAACATTTTACGGCGTAATAACAATGCTCGCTAACAATAATTTCTGTTCCAGGAATAGAATTAAATGTCGATGCAAGTCTTGTGAACATAAAATGTATATTTTGTATTATAATAGTAAGTAGTGAACATTTTTTCTGGAAATTAGTGTCCTGGCGAGGAAGCTTGGACCCAATTAAATTTATTAAATATTAAAAATTAGATGGTAACAATCATATAAAAACTTTTTCCGTCGACCGTTTATTAATAGGTTATTTTAATGTATAGAAAATCATTCATTAATGACCCCTATTAATGCATGATTTTTATTAATAAACGATTTATTGGGTGCGTTCACCACATGGAGCAAAGTATATATTGCTAACGCTAAGTTGTAGCAAAAAGGTAGACAGAATTAAAAGTCATGCTTTTGACACTTACTAGCTAGGTATATAATCATGTAGCATACCTTTAAAATGAATTTGAAAGAATAAAATTTCTCAAATAACATAAAAAACCGCTTGTATCGTCAAGGATTAAGTAAACTGAACGCACCCACTGAAAACAATTGATGACAAAACTTATTGATTTTCTGACGTAAAATTTGACGTTCGGTCAACCATTACTAACCTAAAAAAATTGTCATGGAATAAAATTAGATTTTCCATTTAAGTAAGATACGGTCAACGAAAAAATATTGTAACTAACACGTGTGTTAATTGGCGATTAATGATCTCAACAATTAACGCGTTCGCTACGCTCACGCGTTAAAATGTCTCGATCATTAATCGCCCTCATTAACACACTTGATAGTTAAATAACTATAAAAAGCCTCTGCCGTCTTCGATCTAAAAATTTAACAAAAGGAAAACTTCTCTTTTTACTTCCTTGTACGTAAGTAAAGGAAGTATTGTAAAAAAATTCTGTTTTCAGATTTCAGCGGAAATATCCATTTTGATCATCCCTGAATCCATTTTGACTAATTTCGTCGTGACGTCTGTACGTACATACGTATCTCGCATAACTCAAAAACGGTAAGCCGTAGAAAGTTGAAATTTTGTATTTAGGACTGCTATAACATCTAGTTGTGCAACTCCCTTTCTGGTTATTACACAATTTCCAGAAGTGGCACTTTACATGAAGCCTATAATAGATTTTAATGAAAAACTGTTTTAAAATATAATCCAAAACTTTTCAAATTTGGTATACAAGACTTTTATGTCAATCGAAATAACATAATAGATTTTGGTTAAAATAGGCTAACCGGAAGTGGTACATTACTTGAAGTTGTTAACAGTTTTTCTTGAATAAAATGATTTTATTTTGATAGTATTAATTGAGGACGTTGTCGATTTTATTTTGATTTTAGAAATAAATGTTTCAAATAAAAGTTTTAGAGAATTAATTTCTGTGTCTAGCACATCAAGTATTATTAAATTAACCCTTTGTATAAGCGAGATATGTAAATTTAAAAATTATATACTTTTTTGTTTTTGTAATAAAGCAAGCTTTATTACAAAAACAAAAAAGCATAGCAAGTTATGGATTAGGACAAAAAAATAAAAAATATGTTCATGTCAAATTACGTTAAATACGTGCAATTTTATGATTCGTACAATAACAAATATTATATTTTTATTGTGAAATTAGTCATATTCATTGTTGTAATCAAATATTTCTTTGTTGTAATCAAAACTCTCTTTAAAAACTCCGTTTATGGTCGCTATATATCTTACTGTTTTGAAGTTAAAATTAATATTTCGTAATTTATTTATTTAAAAAATATGTATAGTTTAATAATCGTACAAGGAAGTCGTGTGGTGTCCACATCAGTTTTTTTTCTAAAAACTGTGGCGAACGTATTTTGTTATTGTAGTATGGACTTTATAATTTCCTGCAACCTTAATTATATAGGTAAAAAAGATTCAAATAAAAGTTGTGGAGCATAAAATTCTGCATCTGAATCAATCAACAAAATTAATTTTGTGCGTTTTGTAACGGCAGAAAGTAGATATGAAAATGTCGAAAATCACCCCAAAAATTAACAAATGTTAACGAATTATCTGTCAAGCTAGGCTAATTTATTTGTATTATTATATCTGCTCAAGTGAACAAATATCAATTCAAATTAACAAATAATTGTTAACTGGAAAAGAAATAAGAAATAATATTTAATAAAAATAAATTAAGAAATACCGCTAATACTGTTAATGAATTTGAAGAATTTTGAACATATTAGAATAGTAGGACACAATTTGTCATAGAACGAAAGAAGAAATATAATTTCAATTATTTGTGTGTACAAGAAATGTTAAATTCGTTACTGATAGGGCGCGAGCAGTCATGTGACTTTGTTGACCTTGGCAAACAGATATGAGGATCCGTATCAGAATGACGGCTAGTAGTTATTTACATAGATGTCACAATTGTCATATGGCATAATTTTTCATTCAAAATTTCAAAATATTCTGATGTTTATTTGTCATCAACAGTATGGAATATACTTGTCGAGGAAAATAATCCACATGGATTTGGAAAATCATAATGTTTTGAATGAAAACTTATGATACTTGACACCTATGTACATTATTAATAGCTGTCATTTTGACACGGGCCCCCATATCTGCTTGCCATGGCTAACAAAGTTACATAACTGCTCGCGCCCTATGCAACATAAAATGGAAATGGCGAGAGGTATTTTACTGGCCACAACAGATTTTTCATTTAATTTTTGACATACATAATGAGAAATATTGAAATGTTCATTCGTAGCCTACGTTATTAATACGTATGAGTGATTTAATAGCACTGAGTGTCATTATGAGTTTCAACTGAAAAAAACTGATAAAACAAACAAGAATATATTAATAAGATTTCTTTAATATCATTTTATGAATTATTGACTCACATTTAATTCCTCTACATAAGAAGGAAGATCTATATCGGTTTCAGAACACATTCAGAACTCATTTTCAATGATATAACGCATGAACTGACATAAGCATTAAATTAAAAAATAAATTTATCTATTTTCACAGCAACGCTTTGGTAAATTGGTTTTGAAATCTGTATATTAAGCTGTCATACGAGCCCATCCCCAAATGTATTCGTACTCTCTGAAAAGAAAAAATATTAACAGCAATAAAAGTAAATTTTTAGGTTACAATAGTTAAGACTATATTTGGGCAATTTTTTATTTTACGTATTAATAAAGTGTACTGGATTTAAATATAATGTTCTTACCTAAATTTATCATTTATCAATAACCTACAGGTAAATACTATATGACAACAGATATGTGCTATTTTTTTTTTAGTTCCAACAGTAAATAATATAATATTTATGTTAGTATTATTTATAAAACTGACAATATATTAAATTATTTACTATATTAAATTTTATTTTTTTAGTAAAATTATTTGCAAAGTGATATTTATTTATTAAAGTACCACCTACAAGTATATTAAAAACAAGAATAAATAAACTTCTGGATGCTATGATTATTTTGAAATTAAATAAATTGAAATATTACAATATGTGTACGTTTTTAAATAATTATATTATAAGTCTATTGAACACTGTTGAATTTAAACTTAAAAAAATATTTGTTTTAAAAAAATACAACAAATTTTAGATTTAGTTTTGAACACGAGTATTTTACATTTATAGCCGTTTATTTCACAATTAGTCATGTGTAGTATTAAATTAAATAATGGGGTATACACTCCAAATAAAAACTACGCTACCCTGTCCTTAAATAACGCGGAAACCGACCCGAAACCGAAAAAGTATCGGCAAAATTTAATCATATTTTACCTTAACTTTAAAATGCAAATGAATTTAATTTTAACGTAATATTAGCAAAAAAAATTAATCGCGACTTTAACTAAAATAATTCTAACTATTGTTGCCTTCTTATGATTGTAGATTGGGCTTATAGTCCTTAAAGCCATAAACAAAGCTTTAGACAAGCCCTTGGAAACTTCGCTGGAACCCTGTATTGTAAACCGTACTTGTTTAAAATATTTTTAAACAAATACATTTTTTTTGGGAAAAGAAACCTATTTCTGAACGAACGGATTATTTATTTAAACTAACTCTAAAAAAACTAAGTTTCGCCGATTTATTTGCGATATTGTAAGGAGTGTCGTAACTCCGGGCGTCGTAGCCCGGTATATTAACATACACATTCGCAATGTGCCTCGGAAAAGAAATATATTATTTGAATTAAATTCAACAACATAAATCATATTTTCAGGAGAAAAATGAATTTACTTTTGTGTTGTGCTGAAAAAAATAGAAAAAAACCAACAGTGAAGAGAGGGTACATAATATAACGACTTACATTGGTGAACACAACTCAGCGACCAGCAAGATGAATCATCTACGCCCAACACGGCTGCATGGCTCAGTTACCCCCGGACGGCTCCTTGAAACAGCAAACTCCAATACGGATCGGTCCTCCAAGAAACATTTTTTTCATTTACTGGAACTCTGAAACACAAAAATAATTTATTTTAAAATACAAGTATTTCAATAATAAAACATATCAGTATAGATAACTAATAAAACAGTTAAACTATTGTTTAAACTTACCATTGTTGCTTATTTGCAACAATATACAACAATATTTCACTATTAAAATATGCACGATACTTCAATAACATAACAAAGATGTTGTGTTTGTGGACAAGAAACATAAGACTGGCGAACCGGCAGTGGCGTGGTGATTAGATAATAACGATATTAAATGAATAATTAAATATTAAAATAAAATAAAATTTTATTACCTTCCTTCACCTTTAGGTAATCATTTTTTGATATATTATTTTATTATAAATATAAAAAAAAATATTATATTTTCTATTCGATTTAATTATATTTTTTTCTTCATATTCCATGAATTTAGAGATAAAGAATTGTAAAGAAATATCTTGTAACCTAATGCTGCTAAAAGCTGCGCCATGGAAACAGAATATTCAAATATTACTGATTGACAGATGTCAGTAACAATTAAAATTTACATATCTTTGCGAAATGATTTTCTGGAAATATAAAAATGTAAATGAGGCACAAACAAAACACATCAGGTAATACAAGGGATTATAGCCACAAGCCAATTCAGCAGATTATTATGTTGTAAATATAATGCTATATATGTTTTTATTTTCTACTTCTTATTTCAAAAAACACACTGTTCTTTTTGGGATTAGTTCAGTTCAGTACGAGGTAAGATCAGTTCATTTCTCCCTTAAAAAGAAAGCGCCTATACAATTGTTTGCAAACAAATATCTGTGTGGAATTTGTACAAAATACATAGAATTGATAGAAGGTAATGTGCTGGCCACATCAGATTTTTTATATACAGTAAATTTATTTAAAGATATCCGATCAAGGTCATTTATATCATGAATGAATTAACGAATTGGCATACATTTATCCCTCTTATTTGCAAAGATTACAAGCGTGTTCAATAAGGATAGATATAACACGTTTGTCTTTCAAAAATTCATATTGTTTCGACTAAGTTAGGACATTCCATTTTAAAACGATTCTCGTTGTTGACAATACTTTCGCTGTAAACCAAGTTTATTTATTAATTCAGATCTTGATTCATAGCCGTACGTATAACGATATTTTCTGTCAGTGTCACTGACACTGTGTCAGGATCTTATTTTTTTACATATTTGGTTTTACATTTACTAATAAACTTACCAGTTGATTTAAGTTTTGAATTTTAAATGCTTTTACTGTAACGACACTTCTGAATTTGACAAAATGGGCGGGACTAAAATCTTAATTCGTTCTATTCGTAAATGACATTGATCAAACATCTTTTAATTATTTTTTTTCTGTAGTTACATAATTAATGTTTATTCGAATGAGGAACGTGTCTTTATTTTAAATAATTATGGTGGAAATAGTTTTAGAAGCATACGGGAATTATTTTCCATAAGAAGTATGAAAATAAATTAAATTAACGATCTCGACCGACTCGAAAATTATGCCGAATTTTAAATAGTACAAAAGTATCCCTGTGGTGACTCTCTATGTCAGGAATGAGTGCCTATGGTGAAGTCTAGTACATGCCCACATGGTACAAATATATCACCATCATCATTATTATTAGTATGTTTTATATGTAATTTTAAATTATGAATAATTTTGCACTAAACATTTTTTATCTCTGTGGTGCACTCTCCACGTCAGCAATGAGTTCATGTGAGGGATCCGTGGAAAACACCCACACGATATGAATAGTTAAAATCATCATCATTACTGAAATCTATGTATAAACAAAGCAGATTGGCACATACAGCAATGCCATGGTGATATATATATTTATTTATTTATTTAGAAACAAGAAAATAAATGGCTATTGCTACTAATTAACAAAAAAAAAAAAAATTATTAATAAATCAAAAACAAGAAAAAATGTAAAAACAATTTTAATTCTGAGCAAATTTGCAACGTATAGTTTTTTCCCGTAAAATGAACAGGCGATCAGGAAATTACATAAAATTGATATATGTTAAATCCATATGTTCACCCCGAACTCCCACCCCCCGGAATATTAAATTCCGAACCTAATATCAGATATATACCGAGATCTGGATCAATATTTTATAACTACATATATCAAAATTAAATCGAAATAAATATAAAACCAGAGCACATAACATTGAAATTATTTCTATTAACACAAATTATATCCTTTGAATATTGGTGTACATATAAACATAAAAGAAAATTTTTCTATTCATACACAGTTCAATAAAATTCCAAAAGAAAATTTTGATTTTAGACCACGGACCATTTTAGACTCACCGTTCAAAACAAAATTCTGCAAACATGCACTAAACAATTCAACCAAAACCACGTGTTTCATTAAATTTTCTACTTGAAATATGTTGAATTCAGGCTCGGCAGGACTTCAAAAACTATATCACAATATAATAAAGACATGAACAACAATTATTATCATATTTTTGGCACTATTTCATCAGTTTTTCCTTTCATATCACTTTTTGTATCTTGGAGCACGTGTCTGCATCATTGTTTGTTGCCATTACGTGGCGTCTTTTCCCAGCCTGCAATGCTTTGAGGAAGAAGGCTAGGATTGGCCGAAATAGATTAAGTGGGGGTCACGTGATTCAACAACAAATTCATTTGAAATATGTAAAAATGTATTTATTTCAAATGAAGGAAAAATTAATTTATTTTTGTTTTTGTAATGTGCAATACAAATTATGAATTTGTTATATATTCATGTTTTATAATAAGCATTTTACTATATATAGCAGACAGGATATTGAATACCATACCGGTTAATACCGGTTTGAAGCATAGTTTAATAGTTACTGAACCGGTTGATAAGCCAACTGTGTTTCATGAACTTTTTCATTATTTTCCGATGCAAAAATAATATATTTTATTTAAATACGTAGATAAATAATTGGTTTGGCAGGACTTCAAAAACTATATCACAATAATAAACAACAATTATTATCATATTTCTGACACTGTTCCATCAGTTTTTCCTTTTGTATCGTAGCGTTTTTCCCCGGACTGAGGAAGAAGGCTAGGATTGGTCGAAATAGATTAGGTGAGATCACGTGGTTCAACAACAAATTATATTTTTGTAATGTGCAGTACAAACTATGAATTTATTGTATATTAATATCTTATAATACGTTATTTTACAATATCTGTAATTTTATGGCAGCCAAGAAATTGAATAAAATACCGGTTATTAATTTTTGTAAAATCAGTTTTCAAGGATGGGTTGCCAAACCGGGTTAAAAACCGTTTAATTTTTTTAAGTCGCGTTTACTCTAAAATTCTTAGTTCATCCTCTTCTTCCGGAAAATTAAAAAAAAATGGTATACCACCCCATTACAAATTTTATTATTTATTAATTCTGCAGTTTAATTTATTGAAATAGAAAGGCGGCTTCTATGGGATTGACATTTGATAAATAAAACAATAGTTTTGTAAAATCGAGAGTATATGTGAGATTTCTCAAAAACTATAAGACTTTATAACTGCATTAATGAGAAGGGCTGACAAGGGGAAGTACCAGATTCTTTAAAAAAATCTTCTAAATATTATTTTTTGAAAAATTTTGTTCTTGCAAATATAAAAGAAGATTAAATTCTCTATCTGATACATTTAAATATTTTATTATATCTTCTATAAATTTACAGATAAAATATAAAATAATCTGTTGTTTCACAGCCCGAATAACGCCATGAAGAACAATTGAAAAATTAAAATGTTTGTAATTGACAGATAAATGTCAGTGTCAAAAATCCAGAGACGTTACTGAAGACTTTTTTTGGGAAGTACATACACATATTATTTCTTATTGTATTAATAGTTAAATATTTAAAATTATTTACATATACCGTTCAAAAATACTGTCAATCCCGACAATGTATTGGAAAAATTCTTGAAAAATTAGAAAAGTAGGACAAAACTTCCTCAAAGAATGAATTTAAAATTTAAAAATCTAAATATAAGGAATAGGTATAGGTATAAGTAGATTTTTTGCTGTAGAGTGTAGCTATACAAGAAATGTTAAATACAATACCTACATATATGTAACCAAACATGGAAGTGGCGAGAGGTATTGTGCTGGTCACAACAGTTTTTTTTTATTCACTATTTTCAATTATTATCGTTATTTGCTGTAGCAATGTTACTAGGAGTTAGTAACTATGTACAGTGTGTTTAAATAAAAACCTAATTCGGGGTAAGCTGTGAACAGGGAAAGGTATGTCTGATCATTATTCAATTCAAAAGTCAAAATGTCAAAATTGATCTTGAAATGTAATTTTAAGAAAAAAAGATAATAAAGAAGGATACACTATATTGCCATTCGCCGTTTTCTGTTTTATTTCCATTTCTAAAATAAGATTAAAGAAGAAACGCTTTGATTTCTTATCTCGTGTCACACTGACATTTAATTAAATACTTTTAAAATTGTTATACGTTTCCTTGTTCATAGCCAACTTCGAGTTAGGAATTTTTTTGAACACTGTACTATGCGTGAATGTCTGGTCGCAAAATCTGCGGAACCGCGTCCGATCCCGACCGACGCCAGTTATTTCGAATTTTAAATGGGACAAAATTGGCCCCCTGTGATGCACTCTTCACGCCATTAATGAGTGGTCGTGAGGTGACGCCTGGTAAACGCCCGCACGGCACAAATATGTCATCATTACCGAAATCTGTGTACAAAGCAAATTGTGACACCCAGCAATGGGTAATATTTTTTACCTTCCGCCACTTTTAGGTAAGGAAGGTATTATCGTTAGTCACAAAAATCGATGGTAAGTGCGAGCGTGTGTGCGTGCGTGCGTGTATGTGTATGACAAAAGTTTCTCTTTAGTAATTCCAACACTACAATTCTAAAAATTATAATTGTTTCGTATTTTTCTTCGTTACATCCATATGAAGAGTTGATTAGATTTTATAAATGGTCAACCGGAAGTACTCTGCAGTTCTTAACAGTTTTTCTTGAAAAAAACGCAGTTAAATATCATTTTTTGACATTTTATGTTATTATAAATATTGAAGAATTTGTTATTCTCTATACGGTTATATTTCACTTGTTCCTTCATATTCACCAATTACAGAGCTAGAGAATTATAAAGAGATTCAAATTTCATGTATCAACCAGCTATGCTATAACCACATAACCATGGATACTGCTGATATATTCAAATAATTCTAAGTGACATACGACATACATCAGTGTCGAGTGATAGAAGTTTCTATACAGATACAAGAGAAACAGAGGCAGACCAAAGAGAAGATGGAGGACTGTATTATAGAAGATTTGAATGAGGATGACGCGCAAAAAAAATAAATAAGTGGAACAAGAAAATCAAGAATGCGAATGGGAAAAGCTAAAGAAGAAGTTCGTGTTATAATTTAACTGGAAATATAGAATCTTTTCCAAGGAACTATCTGTATGGGAATTGTATAAAATAAATACTTGATGGCAGGTAATTTGCTAGCCACATTAGTTTTTTTTTTACATATATTATAGAACTGGGATAAATATGTAAATCTGGGAGAATATTTTACAATTTTTTTTTATAATTTCTATAAAGATACAGGGAAACTGTCAACCCATGTATTATCTCACAAATAAAAGTAACGCATACCACTTAAATCCGTTTTTACCACGTCTTTAAATTAAGTTTACTTGGTCTTGGTCACTGAAGTAGTAAATTTTAAAAATTTGAAACAAAAAAATTCAGTATTTCTATAGCTGGTTGTTAAAATTACCACATAAAGTTAAAATAAAATATATAAATATGATTAAATTTTATAAAAAGTTATTACTTAGAGTAAATAATAGTGACCAAGCACTAGAAAAGTGATTTTTAGCTAAAAAAGTGACTCACTGGCAGTCCTGTACGGTAACTACAGTAAGCATACCATTGTATTTTTTTTTTTATATTCTAATAATAGAATTAAATCCATTATTAGAGACAAAAAAATTAATTCGATAACAATAATGTGTTTAATAATAGCGAGTTAAAATTAAAAAATCAGATTGCTGGCCATTTTTACCTCCCGACACCCTTTGTAAAGGGCGATATAGGAATCGTGCTAAAAATCGCATATCGGGATTTTGGTAAATTAGCACGTTTTAAGGTCCCAATAACTAGATTTCAACATTTTCACAATGATGTCTGTGTGTGTGCGTGTATGTGTATTTGTGAGCGTGGGCGCGCGCACGTGTGTTTGTATGTGTGTGTGTGTGGATCCTCTTTACGCTCTAAGTCAAATACCATCATTCTGAAAATTTTGAAACCGTGTATTCTTATTCTACTTTAATATGGAAAGAAGCCATTAGATATTGGTGTAAATCAGATAACCGGAGATGGCACTTTACTTGAAGCTCAAAACAGTTTTTCTTCGAAAAATACATTTAAAATACATTTTTTCGCGATTTGTGTTATTACAAAAATTAAAGATTATCAAATTTTCTATAGATATGAATAAATACTTTTTCTATATATTTTATGAACTAGTTTATACAATAATTTATTTTATAATGATAAACCAATCTCCTTGGTTACACAATTCAAATCTCAAATTTATGTAACTAACAGATAAACATCACTGTCAATAAATTAATCCTTTCAAATTAAAAATGGTAGTATTTTAAAAAGAAAATATTAAAATATGAATTTATAAAACATCTAATTAATAAATTAATTTCATATGAAAGGAAATTAACATCACTATCAAAAAATAAAATTATGGGAGATTCCGGAGAAGAAAATGCGAATAATACATAATAAATTGGAACAATAGTTATATTACTATATGATGCAAAGTAACTTAATGCAGTAGGCAGCATTAGTAAATATGTAGATATTTAAATTAACAAAAATTAAATGGCGGGAGGTTTTGTGCGGGCCACATCAAATATTTCATTTTTGTAGTTACAACCTTGTTATTCTAGACCCGGGATATATTATAGTAGTTATATAATAATATGTAAAAAAAAAATAAAAAATATTTCATCACAGCATATTACCCATTGCTGGGTGTACCAATCTGCTTTGTACACAGATATCGGTAATGATGGAATATTTGTGCCGTGCGGGCGCTTAACAGGCGTCACCTCACGGGCACTCATAGCTGGCGTGGAGAGTGCACCACAGGGGTCAATTTTGTGCCATTAAAATTCGATGTAATTTTTTGGCGTCGGTCGGGATCGAACCCGGGTCCTCAGATTCGCGACCAGACACTCAGGCACACGGCCACGAGACCCCATATAATAATATGTAATAATAATAATAATAGAATTTATTTCTGTAGACACAACAAAATATGAATACCGTTCTCATATTTGAACATAGTATAACATAGTGGTGTAATTTTAAGAAATATAAATTTTCATACCAATTTATTCCTCGGCCATCCTCACTTTCGTTTCTTGGCGTCTCAATTCAACTGCAGTATTTCTCCAAGTTGTTTTGGTCCTAAACAAAAAAAAATGAATTATAAGTTGTATTGTATTGTTTTACAAAGAATAATCATTAATACCTTCATTTTATAACACTAAATACACTAAAGTAAATAAGTTTTCCCAGCATAAGCAAACGCATGTTCACCTTCCAACAATTTCTCTGCAAGTGAAACGCAAGTGAGACCGCAACCGATCGACAAGACAAAACCAAGCTTATTTGAGCGAGCGATGAACATGACGCAACAACCTTAATTTATAAATAAGAATTAATTTTATTATTTATGTTTTGAAATGAATTAAGATGCAAATATGCAACAATTGAACAAAAAATTGTATGGAATAAAAATGATTCGAAATAACCCTAGGTTATTATGTATAGGTTATTTTAAGCCTATAATTTGGTATAAATAAAATAACACTATTATTTTAAGATATTTATGTGTAAAAGAAATAAAAAAATTGAAATAAAGATGTCAGTTTTACGAATTTATCTTTAGAACTTCATAAACTAAATATACTTATGAGAAAGGTGTAACGTTCATATTTTGGAAATGTATATGATATCATGTGGTGTACTCAACAGCCAGCAATTAGTGCCCGTGAGGTGACGTCTGGTAAACGCCCGCACGGTACAAATATGTCATCAATGGATAATATACCGTGATGATATATTTATTTATTTATATTTGTAACATTAATAAAATTTTACTAATTATTAGCCGGTTGCACTATATATTAATTGAAAATTAAACAAATATTAAAATATATTTTTACGTCTGATAAAAAACTACACTTTTTACCTTCCGTCGCCTTTAGGTAAGGTGGTGAGTTTCTAATGAATAAGCACGTTTTAGGGTCCCTAGAATGCGATTTTATTATTTTTACGATGACGCCTGTCTGTGTGTGTGATAAAAATTTCTCTTGCCACTACTACAATCCAAAAAATTATATTTTTTTTATATTCCCCCGTTTATACGTCCTTATAAAGAGTTGATTAGATTTTGGATATGTCGTAAACCGTAAGTATCTTTATTTGAAGTTCGTAACAATTAAACACTTTTGGCTAGGTATGCACGCAGCGTCATAATGTTTATACATCGCTGTCCGTTTGTTTCGTTTCTTGTTTCGTTCAGTTTTCTAACTGTACAATAGCCGTGTTCCTTCGGGCTGTGATTGTGATTTTGTGAATTCTCATTAGTTTAACCGTGATCCTATTGAATCATGATTTAAAAATTATATCAAGAAAGCAGTTTGAATAATATAAACACCATCTAGCGTCAAATGTCATATGTATACCAATGCAAACTAATTTATTTTATTTTATAAATAAGCTACTGTCAAGTGTTCTAGTCAGCACATTACAAATGGATCACATAGAAGTAAAAAAAATGTTCTAGGTAACATATGAAATATGTTTACTTAAAATAAATCTTTTATGTAACATATTTTCTTTGTTTTCAAAAGTATGGTGGGTCATACATGCTTTTGTAGGAAAATCACATTTCCTTTAATACAACAAACCCCCACATTGATAAATTTCTACGCTCGAAAACCTACTGTCGCACGTAACCCATTATTAAATTTGCTCTTAAATGAATCCGTGGTGTGATCACTCGAAAAGGATGATTTCAAAATGAGAAAGTGGGGATAACGAATAGGAAACGAAAAAACATACTTCTTCTTAATCATGATCACTCCGCAATACAAATTTTAAATAAAAATACTAAAAATACCGATTCAATAAATAATTTTCATGTACATTTTGTACTCCGGAGTGTACTTTTTAAATTGTGAGCACGCGACGTTTATCTGTGTCAACTTCATGGTCAAGATTTGAACGTTAGGAAACTGAACGAAGTAAGAAACGAATGGGGCGATGTAAACAGATAATTTTCACCTGAACTGAAACTATTTTCACTAGCTCGTTAACGATTGAGACACTAACCAAAATGCTTATAAAATTTCGTACGTTCAAACAATTTTATCATGCGGAGTGCGGAACAAAACAGAAAACATTCACAACTGTTGATTATGATCTTTTCCGGCTGTGTACTTTACGTAGGAGTATTGAAATAGAAAATATAGTTTATAATCAAATTTTCAATAATTATAAAAGCAATTTTTATTTTAATTTATCAGTTTAATTTGGCTATAAAAATAAAGTTCCTAAAAGATTTGAAACCATTAATTTAACCTACGAAGGCCGAGCCGATGCTTGAAACAAACTTCCAAACTTGCATTTAGGGTAAAATGGAAACCTATATATCAGCGCAAGTGACAGGTGTCTAGTTGACGTCGACGTACTTTTAGGTTACAATTATTTTTTTAGCTTTTAAAAATGAGTAATAATGAAAAATGCTGTAATGGAGATCAAATTAAGTTAAGAGTTCTTGCTATACACGGTTACCGACAAAACGGTGATACATTTCGTCAGAAGACAGGATCATTTCGTAAACATGTTCACAAATTTGCACAGTTTACGTTTATTACAGCACCACATAAAGTAATACCAGTAGATAGCTTAGAAAATGTTAATGAACCTAATATTCAACAAGCTAATGATTCCGGTAGCTCAACTGCTCATATACTTATTAAATTTTGAGTATTTCAGTTAAACTCAAATTGTATTTCAGAACAATACGGTTGGTGGTTCAACAGAGACGATAGGACATTTAGGGGAATTCGAAGAGGTGGCCCAGCTATTGGTTTTGAAGAAAGCGTTAAACTAGTGGAAGAAACATTTGAAGAACAGGGACCATTTGATGGTATTTTAGGTTTTTCTCAAGGTGCCTGTTTTGTCGGACTATTATGTGACTTACAAAATAGAGGAAGTAAGTAAAATTTAGATTTGTTTCGTCAGTTTATAAATTTTATGGTTTTAGTATTAAAATGCAAATTTAATTTCGCAATTATGGCATCTGGCTTCAAATCAGATAGTTTACCTCATAGAAAGTATTATGAAGAACCAATAAACATTCCTTCAATGCATATATACGGTGAAAATGACCAAATTATACCGAAAGGTAAAAATATTACACTTATTTTTATAATGTTACTTATCTGTGATTATTGTAGATATGAGTGACGATTTAGCCACAATTTTTGATGACGATCCTGTAGTAGTAGTGCATGAAGGTGGACATTATTTACCTGCTTCTGGTGCTCAGAAACACATTTATCAAAAGTTTTTTAAAACTTGTTTACTGCAAAAGCAGTACTACGAAAATAGTGTAGAAGATAGTTAAATTAAATAAATTATTTTCATGAATATTGATGTTATTATTTGAAAAATAGGGCGCGAGTTGCAGTTCTTAAAATAACGTTATAAAGTTTTCAAAGAATAATAATAATGCAAATACAGTAGAATCTCGATTATCCGAGACTAGATTGCGTACACTTTAACTTCAAGCTAGCTGCGATTTTAATCGTCCGCGTAACAAGGGGAGAGAGAGTGATGTTGAGTTTATGAATGGCTGCAGTCAGATTTGTTTAAAACTGAGGGTTAATGAGGTCATGCACGGTTTTTAGTTTTTAACTTTAATCGTCAGAGTAATGAAAAATAATCAAATCTACTTTAATAATGAAAAATTGAATTTATGTTTTTAATTCATCAAAAATTGCGAAAAATGTCATTTTTCAGCTTATTAAATCTCAGATTTTTGCATATTTTTCATAAATACATGGCGTACAAAATTATCGAATGAGATATTTTCCAAAAGGGTTTTTTGATTTTCTTGGTCAGAATTTTTTTGCAAGTGCTTGGCCAAGCAGCTTAAATAAACCTGTGCGCCACTGAACAATTTGTTGGATGGGTGGGATAATGCGGAGATCAGGGTTAATGCGTAACAAATATGCAGAAAAACCATAATTATTATTTTTTATTAAAAACAATAAATATGTATTAATGCAGAGGACAGCAAGATTAGCGTTTTGAGTTCGGTTGACCTCGGCACCACTTATGTGATGACTCAACCTTTGGATAATCGAGCATGTACTGTTTGTAATAAATATTAGGTTATATATTTTACAAAAAGAACAGGAATACTTGTAAATTATTATTACAAGAACATATGATTTCAAGGTTACCAGTCAAATTACTTCACAATATTAAAAAATATCTTGTTTTAAAAAGATAAAACATTTGTTTGATTGTTTGTCTTTATCTTATCATATAAAAATGTATGTCTTACGCGGCAGACAAAATTCAATACATTAACTGATAACATGTTACTACGAGTTTATCTGGTATTCTCAAATCAATTGTTTTCGGCATCATGATGTAAGATTATGTGATAAACGCATTGGAATGAGATGTACGATTTGCATACTCGATAGCAACTTAAAGTGAGTGAGTGGCGGATAAGTGTAACACATGTAAAAATGCCGAACAATAATGTAACAGACATAGATTCTCACGAAGCTAAAATTGCTGGGATGATATGTCTCGGCTTAGGAACACTAGTGGTCGGTTTATTACCTGCGTGGTTTTCTTCACATGGTCGACAATGGCCGATTTTATTATCATCACTCCTTTGTTTTGGAGGAGGAGTCCTGCTCTCAACTTCAATGGTTCATATTTTACCAGAACTTCGTGAAGTCACCGAACATGCAGAATTGTTATTCTGTGCAGGATTTTTTATTTTATATTTAATTGACGAAGTGGTTCATTTTTTTTGGGCGCTTGGAAATCATAATCGAAATAATGCACAATCTTCACAAGACGAGCAATTTCAAGGAAATGTAAGACGCAGATCTTTCTCTACAAAGAATAATATTTATTACGGATCGGGGGAATCGACCTCGTTATTAGCAAGAAGTGAGAGTAATATTTATAGTAGACAACAAAGTCATAATCCGACTTTTCTTAAAGCACACAGTCATGAAAATTTGTATAACGACAATCTACAACCATCTCAAATTTGTCATGTAAGCCATACAGAACCATGTCATGATCCACCTATTAGCCAATTTGGGCTGCTATTTGCTTTGTCTGTTCATGCTATTTTGGAAGGACTTGCTATTGGATTGGAAAAATCCACTGCAAAGGTATAACTATTGACTAGGTACTACATTATTTTATGAAAATAATAACCATAATATTATAGGTTTGGCTACTAGTAGGTGCTGTAGCATCTCATAAGTTAGTAGTAGGATTTTGTTTAGGTGTAGAACTCTCATCAGGAATAGCTAATACTGCATGCAAACATTTTGTTGCAATTACAGTATTTTCTATGGGTTCTATTGCCGGTATTGCAATTGGAATGACTTTAACAGATTTATCCAATGACTGGGCAAATACTGCAGAACCAATTTTACAGGTAATATAGTTATATTAATAATAAATGTAACAAATTTGAGATTTCCATATATCTGTAGTACATTTTCAATAAATACTACGTTAATGTCTATAAATATAAAAAATCTATTTGCGGGAAATTAGTGATTTTGAAGCTAATGCTAGTTTCAAAATTAGCATGGAACAATCATGTTTTTCACATCTGTTGCAAACAATATTTTTCTGCAATCGTCCTCAAAAACTTAAGAAAAATTACGAAATGTATTCTAAAATTTTAATATAATCATTTACTTTCTACTACTTGGGCGGCTATGCATGATATTTTTAAGCGACCGTGACAATTGTGTTCTTGACAACATAAGAAAAATCTTATGTTTTAATTATTTAGCTATTTCCCGCACTCATTTTATTTTGAGAACACTTCTTGCGTGATTATAGAAAACAATATTTTTATATTCGGTTAAAAAAAATTAAGCCTAATACGGAAAAATATCACTTTCATAAATAAATACACACACCGGCAAAATGAGAAGAACACAAAAAGATCGTATTTTTGGGTGTATGGACGGAATCATTCAAAAACAGGATCGCGCATTGTACGAAAGTGTATCAACAATCGAAAAAATTACTTAACCAAACCTAACCTAAAGTGACCTCCACTTTGCCACGCCCACTTATTTCGGGCGATTCTGTTTTTGAATTTCGGGATTTGAATGATTGTTTCGAATATTCGGGCGTTGAAGACATTCCCATATTTTTGGGATATTCTTTGATGTTTTAACTGAAAGAATACAGTAGCGGCAAATTCACATTGCAAAGATTAATTTAAAAACTATATTTTCTATTACATATGTATAAATGATTATCTATTATTATAACTTAAAAATAATAATTTTCCATTTAAAAAAATTATACATATACAGCACAGCCGAACATAGGACTGTCACATGTATAATCAGACTTTCCTTATTTCCCTAATTATTTTAGGTAAAAGAGCTTTAAAATAAAATTGTAGGGCGTAAATTTCTGCACTTGAATCAATAAACAAAATTAATTTTGTGTGCCTTGTAACGGCAGAAACTAGATATGAAAATGTCGAAAATCACCCCAATATAACCATGGATTTGAAAAAAAAATGCTAATGATTTATCTGCCAAGCCCGATTAATTTATTTTTATTATTATTTGTAATTTCTGATCAAATGAACAAATATAAATTCAAATTAACAGATAATTGTTAACTGGAACAAAAATTAGAAACAATACAAATAAAAATGAATTACCCTAACATGACAGAGAAACCGTTAGACATTTATTATTTATTTTTCTCAATTCCATGGCTATTGCTATTTTTGAGGTGATTTTCGACACTTGCATATAGTGAAAATGATTACACAGAAGTCACACCATCAATGAAATATAACTTGTAGAAATTATTGGTTATTTATTTTTAAAAAAAGAAAAAAATATATACTAGAATTAAAGAATCGTATATATTAATGAATTTACAATTATTTCTAAATCAATCCTTATTCCTTTTACGGAATATAAAATTATTTGACATAACGTGGTCGGTGGTCATTTTCAGGAGTGCCAATGTATGGTACGAAAATAAACTACAATAATTTCAAATAATTTTGTGAAAGGAATAACGATTGATTTAGAAATAATTGTAAATATCAATATATACAATACTTGATATAGTTTGGTTCACGAAAGATGACAATTTAAGGTCATTTATTAATTGTATGGTCCAATATTACTTGCAGATAACTTCACTTCGTATACATAGACATGCAACATGAAATATGTATGGATGCATTTTAACTGAAAAAATCTGATGTGGCCAGCACATAACCTCTCGCCGTATATTTTACCTGGCTGTATGCATAAAGCAAAGAATATTTTTATAAATACAAATAATATATTCATATAAATCTATGACGTATAAACTTCTTTATTATTCAATAATAGCATGTCTCAACATGAAGATATTTTACCATAAATTATGTTACAATAAATTACAAAGTAGAGTTTACCATATATAAATATTAGGCTGGTAACAGCAATTTTCAATTCGAACAACGTTGTTTACTTTCTCTTCATATTCTTCTAGTAAAAACATTAATTTTGGGCGGTCTAAAATGTATATATGGATTATGCATCTATTCTTACATATCTTCTTTTACATTTTATTTTTTCATACATGTTATATCTAAATAACACTAATTCCCTTTAATAAAGTGACGGATAGATTGCACTCCGATTATTCTTATATCGATGTGTAATTTTGTCAATATTTACAACTTACTTGAGAAGAATTTGATAGCTTTTTCGCAATTCAAAGTTACTCTAGTCTATAGTACTGGTGTACATTGTCCCATAATGTTTGAAACAAATTTAAGTCCTTAAACCTAGACTTGTCATCTCCATAATAGTCACAGATCAAGAATTAAGGGATTCTCCAAGTACATTTTTCTTTCATTACTCATTATTTCTGACACAGACATTTATCTGTCAGTTACAAATAATTTAAATTATCAACTATTTTTCATGGCATCCTTTCGGTTGTAAAATTAATTAAAACATTATTTTATATATTATATTCCTTTTATCTCTAAATCTATGGAATATGTATAAAAATATTTAAATGTATCAGAAAGAGAATTTATTTTTCTTTAATATTATCAAGAAAAATTTTCAAAAAATAATATTTAGAAGATTTTTTTTCAAGAATCTTCTACTTCCGGTTGTCCAATTGTTACCAAAACCTTTTCAGATCTTCCCATGAATGTCCGATTGGGAAATACGTTGTTAAACAAATTTTAAGTCTTATAGTTTTTGAGTAACCGTCCTTCCAACATCCCACACACACACACACATCCACACACACACACACACACACACACACACACACACACACACACAGACATCATCGTAAAAATGTTAAAATCGGATTGTAGGGACCTTAAAACGTGCTTATTCAATAAAATCTGGATATGCGATTTTTAGCATGAATCCAATACCTCTCTTAGCGAGAGGTAAAAAATTAGTGTAATTTATTTGAAAATTGTTACTTTTTAAATAATGCCCTTCTCAAAGGTTTATGCTTTTCACCTACGTTTTTGCAAAACACAAAAACCATTGAATAATAATTTGATTTAAATGTCAACGTCACTGGATAAATATTACCCCAGAGGGCAGTGTAGTAGATAATTAGATATATGTAACTCTACGACATATGTCATTATTATTTGTAACGTGTTAGAAAGTAATGTCACCTTTACGTATATCTGTCACACAACATAAAGTACATAGACATACGTCAAATATTTTTTTCTCTTTCTATCCTAAAATGTTGCTAAGCTACTACTGTATTAAGTACTGTGTATTCTTTCGTCAAACAAGTGACCTTGAATAGTCATCTTTCGTGAACCAAGGTATACTACTTTTTTTAAAATAAATAACACCCAATAATTTCTACAAGTTATATTTTAATTTCTAAGGTTTTTTCAAGTCGATGACGTGCGTCTTCTGCTTTTAATTTTTTACCATATCTAGTTTCTGCCGTTACAAGGCATACAAAAATTTCTGCTTATTGATTCAGATGCAGAATTTTATGCTCTATAACTTTTATTTGAAGCAGAAATGGTGTTAACCCTTGATCTATAGTAATACGAATTAGACATATCAGAAAACTAAAGACCGAGCAATATTGAACACCTCGATAAATGATATTCTGTATTAGGTGGCTATATTTAGGTGTTATATCGTCATTTGTTGTATATTATTATGTTGAATTAACACAAATATGGAAGACAGAGGGTCAGACTTTTTTAAATACATAGCTTTTTTGGTGTTCTCCATTTCCCAGTATGTGTAGTATAAAATCGACAAAAAAAATCATATTTAAGACTAAATTATTGTTTGAAAATTAGTTTTCATCAGCAATTTAAATGGTGCTTTAATAATAAAGCGATCGATTATGTGCTAAACAGCTAGACATATTTTTTTTTCTTTTTTTAGGGATTGGCGGGAGGTACTCTTCTGTACGTAACAGTGTGTGAAGTTTTACCTCGTGAAAGAGCAAGGTGGCACAATCAATCTAATCATCCCTATGCTAATATAGTTCAGTTTATATCAGTAGCAGTAGGATTTACTTTAACTACTATTATCTCTAAATATTTAGGTAAGTTTGAAAACAATATCAAATGTATTTATTCATTAAAATTATTTATTTTCAGAATTTGACCATGTTAATCCATAAGACTATTTATTCAATTTGACTATTTTATAATGCAAGAATTATATAATACTTACTTTTATTTTGTAATAAATACATATTATAACTTATTTTGTGTTTCACTTTTAATAATATTTGCTGCGAATTCTGCCACTGCTACAAGGACAGAGTTTGGATACGTTGGCAAAGGTTCTGGTAGAATACTTGCATCCATAATTCTCAAACCTGTAACACCTTTTACCCTAAAATCATTTATTTTAGATATCCATCGAGTGACTAAGTAATCTTACTTTAAAGTTTCATCAACCACTGCGAACTGATCGTCAATTACCCCCATTTTACAACTTCCGCCTGGGTGGTATCCAGTTAAAGCCCCAGTTCTAATAATACATTCTATATATTCATCACTATAAAATTCTTTAAATAAACAGTTTGAAAATTGAGGCCAATGAATTTTGGCGCCAATATTTTTAAATGTTTTGCTGTTAATAATCTCATTAGCTAATTTAACAGCACGAATCATGCAATCTACGTCTGTATACTTTGATAGATAATGGGGATTGATTATTACTAAATTTTGAGGATTTTTATTTCGAATAGTAATGCGTCCCCTACTTAAAGGTTTTAAACAAGTAGTGAGAAGTATAAAACCATCTTGACTTTTATTTTTATGAAATGGAAACATGTTTTCAAATGTCTGAAATAAATTATTATTACTTTTTTTTTAAATTATAGTGATCGCATACCTCTGTCTTTAAATTTGCAATTTTCTTAAACATATTTTCATCTACTGATCCCATTCCAAATAAAAGCATTCCAATATCATTTTGCTTAATTAAACCAGAATTTGGTGTTGTTGATAATAAGCCTAACAAATAAATAAATATAAGGATGTATATAAAAATATATCAAATTTACCTTTTCCGTGTACCAAATAATTCCAAAATTCGGAAATTCGTAATACTTTATTTAAAGTTAAACTTATTTGTTTTTCTATAGTAACGAATAACGGCATATTTAAATGGTCATGTAAATTTCTACCAACTCCAAGTAAATTTACAACTACAGGAATTTTAAAAGAATTTAGTATATGACTTGGTCCAATACCAGAAAGAAGTAAAATTTGAGGAGTATTAAATGCACCCGTACACAAAATTATTTCACTTTTACTATAAATTATTCTTTTATAATTATAATGTTGTATTTCAACGCCAACTGCATGTTTACCATTATTAAATATTACCTAAAAAAACATCTAATGTCACAGAAAATATTAAAAAATAGTTATACTTGCTTTTGAAACTTCTGTATTTAAAATAATATGTAAATTATTTCTTTTCGGTCTTGCTCTTAAATAATTATCATGACTTGTCCATCTTTTACCAAAGTTAATTGTATTTCGCGGACTTGTATAGTTTATATCATTTGTATTAATTTCTTTCACTGCAAATCTTAATAAATTACTTAGCTCTAACTCATTGTCAGTTATATTAAATGTAGAATTAGCAGCATAAAATATCGTGTTAAGATAAGATGCAAATCTCTCATAATTCCAGTTTTTTATGCCGTACGAAACCCATCTTTCTAATTCATCTCGCATGTCCGTATCGTGCACCATGTAATTGATTTTATTTGACCCACCTAATCCTTTTCCTCGTGGCAAAAACTGTACCTACATGAAAAATATATAAAACAATTTATAATTACACAAATACATGCAGGTGTCGTTTGATTTTCGAGACTCATCATTGGGATCTCGGAAACTATAAAACATATGAAGTCGGTTAAATTAGGGAAAAGCTGCTTCATTAGTAGACCATTTTAAAGATGTATTTGTTTTTCTCCGAAAAATTCATAAAGTAAAAATTCAGATATTTCTAATTTTTATCTTTCGTCAGCAGTAAGGAAGATATTGTCCTTGGTCAAAAAAATCGATAGTGAGTTTTTAATGAATAAGCACGTTTTGGGGTACCTAGAATACGAGTTTACTATTTTTACGATTATATCTGTATGTGTGACGATCGTTTCGACCGCGATAACTACAAAATAACAATTTTTTTCATATTCCTCATTCTTACATCTAAATCAGCGATTCTCAAACTGATTGGGCTCACCGCCCCCTTTCCGAAAATATATCTTTTGAAGGCCCCCTCAGAAAATTTACTATAATCTACAAAATCTCAAAGGATAGGCATAAAACGATGACACGCACTTATACTATAAAACTAAAAACAAATCGCCCATTTTAAGAATCACTCTAAATGAAGATTTGATTAGATTTTTTTTTAAAAAAACACAGTTAAATGTCATTTTTTGACATTTAATGTTATTATAAATATTAAAGAATATTTTATTCTCTATACGATTTGATTGCATTATTTTCTTCATATTCAATGTATTTAGAGATAAAAATTTATAAAGAAATTAATTTTCATAAATCTTGTAATCATTGTTGCGTCACCATGGAAACAGTTTCAATAATTTAATAATTGACAGATGTCAGTGTCAACAAGTACAATTTACATAATGTCTGAGACATAATTTAACAGAAAATACAAGAATTTTTCTGTGTGGAATTTATATAAGCAAATGAAGTAATCAATTAGGTAGGTATTGTTCATTTCCACTAATATTTTTAAATTATTTAGCTCTGAAACACTTCAAATTACGTTTTTTATGTGATCATTGCCTACTATGACGTCCATATAAAAATATTAAAACTGAATAAAATCTTGTGAACTAAACTACGAAATTAGCAATGAAAATACACAATCATTTTTACCCTATAAAATTAATAATTGTTACATTTTTTACAGTTTGAAACAAAGAACATCAATAAATTATATATCGCTGGAAAGCTAAAATAATGTAACTCAAAATCTAACAGTGATAAAAAAAATTGAGCATCTTCGTTCGAAAGAAAATAAGGCAGTTTCCTAAAGAAGTGCAAACCAAAATTTCATATTTAGAAGTTATTTGTAAAAATAAAAATTAGCATTTTTTTTGGGTATAACAAATACATCTTTAAAATGGACTAATTTAACCGACTTCGTATCTCTGGTGAACCTCGAAAAACGAACACCCTGTCTACCTGATCATGTAGACCATATGAAGAAAATTTTTGAGGAGTTGTTTTAAAAGCCCAGTCATATTTTGTGCCTTGTAATAATGCTGCTAATAAAGGCACTGAAGCTATATAATTAAATTCACCACCAGCTTCTATCAGCAACACAGATTTGTTTAAAGATTCACTTAATTTTGCTGCTAGTACGCAACCTGAAGTACCAGCGCCAACTAGAAATTGCGCAATTTTGGTAATAAATATATTAACCGTTGTTTCCCAAAATAGGGTCAAAACTAACCCGATTTTCGGCATTTTGTAATTAACTCTCATAATAGAAATATTACAAACAATCCTCTTGAGAATTCTACTAAAATATGTTAACATATTGTTATATATAATATTCGTTAATTGAAGTTTAAAAAGTTTTGAGTTTTTTAACATTTCTTTCTATTTGGGTCTGCGGTGACCCGATTTTGGTATTCTATGTTATGGTTTAATAACCATAGTAAAATAAATTAATAAAGGCAATAATTTGTTTATATTGATCAAGATGAAGAGTAATTTTTGAAATATATTTTATAATTATTTAATATATTGTTTATGTAAATTAAGAATAATTCTATGTTTCGTTTTATAATTCTTTGTTTTCTTGTAATATGAAGATTAATTATTAAACAAATACAAATTTAAATTATTATTAATAAATATTGTCTTATTAATAACAAAATGTCGCAGTAAAATTTCGGGTTACAATTAACCTTATTTTGGGTATCCATGGTATAAAATTATTATCAGACAAGGGTTAAAATATAATTATTACCAATAATGAAGTCGTAGTTTTTAATTTCTGATATATCAGTATATTTTATATTATTTCCATTGTATATCAAGATGGATATAATAATTGAAAGTACAAATAACACAAATGGTAAAACCTTGAGAACTGCAATAAAAATTATAGTATGAAGTATTTATGTTTTTATATTTTTACTTACTGTAAATTCGGCAATATGCCATACTTGAATCAGTAAACAGACTGATGAAATATTGAAATGATAAGCTCTTTTATACGATTTCATATCATGCGTCTCACTCTAAGCCGATTACGTATTAGTCTAATTAAAATGACTACATATGATTAAACATAAATTTATTTTAAAAATGTAATTTAATTAAACAAAGTTATTATTAAAAAATAATAATTTACATAATCATAATGTATGGTGCTCGATCAATATACGTCACGTAATAACTAAATTAAATAAAAACCTTTTAGAGGGTAACTTCTCCTCCATCTTCAATAATTTCCATTTCTTCGTCACTATCCTGAGTATCGTCCAAAACGGAATCTTCCACTTTCCTTTCTTTGAGCCCTGCAGCAGGTGATTTGATGAGAGATAAGTCCCTTTGTACTTCTTTGACATCCCGTTCGTCTTCCAGTTCTTTTCCTTTTCTGAGTCTCTGCATAATGAATGCATTCTGTCGTTTCTGTTTAATAGTTTCAACTTTCTTCATTGCTTCCACAGCCTTATTCCAAGTTGCTCTGTCATATTTCACAGGAACATGACGATGTTTTTCAAATTCAAAGGAAGGATCGACAGCCAATTCTTTACCAACTGTTTTACGGAATGCTTTTGTCCATTTGACTTTACGTGGGTTTTTCTTCTTTTTAAATGCCGCATGACATTTCGAGCGACAAAATTTGAAGATCTGGGAGGTTATGTTACAATTAAATAAGATTTCACAATTTCAACAGAGTAACTTACTTTACAATCATTTCTCACGAATTGTATCCCGTGTCCTGGATATATTCGGGATGAACAAAAATAACACGTTTCAATGCGCATTTTGTTTTTATTGACAGTATATACGTCTCACGTTTTTGACTTGAAAAACGTGTTTTAAAAAGAACTCTTGAGCAAAATTTTTGTAGGAACTTTTCGTCAGCAATAATCAGTGATAATTTTATCAAGTTGGCTGCTTGTATCTTATTTTTGTCAAGTGCTAGAAAGTGGGGAGGAAGTAATGGCGTTGCCAAAACATATTTCGTAAATTTGGTGACACAAGTTGGTTTGTAAAGAGGTTTCAAACAAAGTTATTAAAATGGCAGAAGCTGCAGTAGAAGAAAGACCGCCAAACCCAAGATTTTTTTGTCATAAATGCAGTGTGGAATTCGAACATGCATCACCGGTATGATTAAATTTTATTCTTATATATTTCCAAAAAAGGGGGTTACCATTTTCTAATACCATTAATAAGAAATGGTATAAAAATTTCGATTGCAACTATTTAAAGAGTCTTTTGAATGTTATATTAGATGTACCTTCCCACTTATTCATCAATCAACTCAAGGCGTTAGTTAAGATATACCACGTAGATTGATTAATTGATATAGATATAAAACATATAAATATTTTGTTAAACTGTTTACCGTTGGTCACAGAAGTGGGATATTAATGCAAAAACAAATAATTCAATATTTATTTTGTAATTATTTATCTTTTTCAGGAATATACGTGTCCTCACTGTTTAGGTGGTTTTATTGAGGAACTTGAATCAAACACAGAAGGGTCAGATGAAGTCATTGATGTAGAAGACGATGATGATCAAGTAAGTTAATACAACAAATAATAAATAAAATATATTCATTTTTGGATGATGTAATAGTACAGTCCAACATGGGGAAACGAAGTGAATGCAATTTTGGTGGAACTGGAAAGGCGAGCATCGCGTCCAAGATTATCGCACGATCTTTCATCACGTAGGAGAAGGTATGCGTCAGTACAACCTACCTACCGGATACCAAGGATTGGTAGACCAAGGTTTGCAGCATTGCGATCACATGTTCCTGCATGAGTTGTGATTGTGGATCGTCTGTTTTTGCATGCAAACTGACGGTTATAACTAAAATACCTTCCCTCATTAGCTTTTCTTTTAACTAACGAATGTTTAATAGCCGGGACTTGAATCGCTGAGAAACTATCATTTCAGTTATAAAAAAATATCAATATTATGTTCGTGTATCATAAACGCTTTCATTTTGTGTCATCTCATATACAGGATGTTAGTAAAAAAGCGGATCATAGGCGTTTAACATGGGAAATCAATTTTTGCAATTAATTTTAGAGAAAAATGTTTCAAATAAAAGTTGTATACTCTATTTCACTTAACCAATTCAGTAGATGGCACTCTCGCCGGCGCCAGTTGGAAATCGACGAAATTAACAAGTGGCAGTATTCAACTGGTGTCACCTGACATTTTATTAAAATATTAAGAAGGTATCATAATGCCATTGAAACTTATATTTTAGTCAGTAAGTGTAAAGTACAAAGTATTATCACCTGCTTTCCAAGTAGTATAAAGATGATACATTATATTCCACATAAAAATGACGAGATGTCACATGGTAGGTACATTGACAGTAGTCTGAAATTACATTGCGTAAACTTCACTCCAATTTGACCCAATCAGAGATGTCAAAACTAAGCCCTATTCTTTACAATACTGAATTGGTAAAGTAGAACACGGCATAGATAATTAAATTGTACACCTATACCGTGTTCCACTTTACCAATTCAGTATTGTAGAGAATAGGGCATAGTTTTGACATCTCTGATTGGCTGAAATTGGAGCCAAGTTTACGCAATGTAATTTCAGACTAGTGTCAGTGTACATGACATGTGACATCTCGTGTCATTTATATGTGTAATGTCAAGTATCTTTATTCGATTAGGAAAGCAAATACATAATACTTTACATTTCATACATTAAGTAGAATATACAAAGTTTCAATGGCATTATGTCACCTCTTTAATATTTTAATAAAATGTCAGATGACTGTTAAATACCGCCATTTTTTAATTTCAACGATTTAAAACTGGCACCGATGTGTGCTCCATCTACTGAATTGGTTAGTGGAACAAGGTATAATCACTATACTTGCCGTCAAATAAGTACGGACTGAAGATTTGTACACTGTTGTCAATTCAGTATGGCAACACCGCCGGGCAAGGAACAGGTTGCGCAAAAGGGAAAAAGTTGACCATCAGTCCAATTTATTTGACGGCAACTATAAACAGATTTTATTTTGCACGTTTGGTAACCTGTAAGAGTTATTTGCACAACGAGCTAAGAAAGAAGGACATAGTCGAGCGCAGTCATCACGCGAGTATATGAAAACCTTTTTCTAAGGAGTTTTGTACACTATTTTTCTCACGATCACAAAAAAAGCATAATTTAATGCATTTTTAACATTAAATTAGATGTCACCTGCACGACATTCATAGACGAATCGCTGTCCCTTCAATTCTTGTTTGTGATAATCACATTCACTTTGTCTACAAATAAGTTTTATTATACAATAATACTGTATTAAATCAAATGTCAAATAACCCAACGTAAAACGGAAGTGAACTGTCAAGTGCGGTAGGATTACCACCTTTCCTGTTTACAAATACCTTATCATAAATGTAAACTTATCGTCCCAACTATAAATATGATAAAGAAAAGGGATTAAATTTACATATCACTCAGTCATTATTTATTTTCATACTTTTGATATTTAGCGATTTCTCGTAAAAGATTCAAATTACCGGTTAGATGGTAACACCCCTGTGGTATAATAACACACTAGTGTGTTGTGATTTATCTGATACATGAACGATTTTGTCAATTTTCGTACCTAGGTAATCGTATGAAAACAATGCCCCGGGTTCTCTCTCACCTCTTGAAATATCATTACTTCCGAAAAATCACTACTTTAACTGTCAAATGTCAACTTTTATATTAAAAATTAGATAAATGAAAATAAATTAAATTGTAAATGCCACTTATTTCAAATAGTATAAGGTTTCATTTACAAAAATATGAAACCTGTTCTTGTGTATTAATAAAATAGAATAAAATTTTAAAAAATCGAAATAAGCTATCAGAAATAGCTTATCTGTAACTTTTATTTGAAAACAAAATTTCTCAGAGTTCAAACGATATGCATGTCTTTATAATTTTGTTTGAATTCCATGGCTATCGCTACAAATGAGCAATAACTTTAATAAAATTTCAAATTACCAATCGCGCAAAATATAATCTGTACTGATTTTGGTGTAGAATTTAATTATCTACAACTTTTATTTGAAACATTTTGTCTAAAATTGGGATTTTCTGTGAATGGTAATTGAGTGGTAGGCTTCTTGGATTAAAAGCTTCATTTGTTGAAAACTTCTTTATTGAAGTAAAACAAAAAAAATTAACAAGACGACGTTTCGGTTATGATTATAATCATTATCAAGTCCAAATGAAAATGAAAATTTAGTTACATATTGGTCAAAATTAGAGTTACATTTTTTTATACTTATTCAACTTGATCAGGTTGTAATTGTAACTTCATTTGGACTTGATAATGGTTATAATCATAACCGAAACGTCGTTTTGTTCAATTTTTTCTAATTCAATAAAGAAATTGTCGACGAATGAAGTTTTTAATCCAAGAATCCTGCCACTGGTTTTTGTCCGAAATTAATTGGAAACCTTTGATCAAGGAGATACTGATTTTTTTATGTTAAGCGCCTATGGATCGCTTTTTAATTAACAACCGGTATAAAATACACAAAATAATGATGACAAGTAGATTTTCAGAGCGCGTCTGTCAATAATTTCATGTTGTCTTTGGTTCTTGTCTCTTATCTTTGTTAAAAGAAATAATGTAAAAACAGATGCTCCATTACCTAATTGTAATTTAATGTTTTCAGAGCTTTAGGCGCAAGAATAACGGGCGCACGACAACAGACACCGTTTGAAAACTTGATTCAAGATTTTATACTTAATTTAGGCGTCGGATGGGGAGGACCCAATCAAGTTACGGGTAATATGTTGTTTCTTGGGAACCCAGGTGACTACGCCTGGGGCCGTGAAGGCTTAGATGCAATAGTCACACAACTTTTAAACCAAATGGATGGCACAGGTACGATGAACAGTATTAGCTATTCAGCGAAAACAAAACGTTTATATGACGTAAGTTTCCCAGTCTACTTCTTCAAAGTATTGTTTTATTAAAGTTAATTTGTTTTTGTTTTCGTAAAAAAAGTGTAATTCATTGTTTTGTCTAGAGTTGAAATTAATTAATGCGATAATTTGTAGGTCCACCGCCATTGTCGAAAGAAGTTATAGATACAATTCCCACTGTTGCAATAATTCAAGAACAAGTTGATGCCAAAGTACAGTGCTCAGTATGTTGGGAAGACTTCGTACTGAATGAAAGTGTTAGAAAATTGCCATGCCAGCACGTATATCATGAGAATTGTATATGTCCGTGGCTGGAGCTCCATGGAACATGTCCAATTTGCAGACAAAACCTTTCTCCAGGAGGAGAGAATGCACAGAATCAAGACTCTAATAATCCGAATAACACAGGTAGGTACAATATACGTGATCGTAATAATCGTAGTAGACCCATAAATTTTGACGACATGCTTAATGATTTGTTTTAAAACTTTCAAACTTTGTAATTATTTTGTGATTTTGTATTTATTTTGTAAGCATTTGAATTTAATTTAGCTTTATTAAAATTTTAAGTTCCACATTATATGGTTTTATTTTTCCCATTCCTAAATTTATCCAAATTTAGTTCGCGCAACGAATAAAATTATTTTGCATTTGGTTATACTATTTTGAAAGCGTTGGGGCCCTTCTACTACATCTTTTACAATATTATTTCAGAAATAATAAAAAAAAATACTGAAACACATTTACTCATGAAACTATTACTAATGTAAATCAATAATAATACGTACAATATTTCAGTTTTTTGCATTCCTATTGACATCTGAAATACAATGGAACCATTACACAGTCATGGAAAAAAAATGTATTTTTTTTTTTGTTTAAATCGAACAAGCATAGTCTAATTTATCGTACTGTATGATTAAATGATTTTTTATTTACATTTTTTGGTGTGTAAAATTGATTTAATGCATGTTTTTTAAAAAGTTACAAAAACCAGCCATGTTGTGACGTCACGTTTCAGAACTGCAAGTTCAGACTCATTTCATAAAGACTTATCACATTAACACAGAATTTCTAAAAGAAAAAAATATATAGACTATAAATTGAAAAATACATATCTAAATATGCTATAATATATTAGTATAACAACATTCTTTTCATTTTTATAAATATAATTTGTATTTGGCCTGAAGTTATCCAGACTTCTTTGTAAAGATTTGAGATTAGACGCTAGAAGTTTCTTTAACCATAGAAACGCACGCGTGGCATTGAATTGAATTTATTTTCGCTAGTATTTTGGCACGATGGCACAAAACAGCGTTTCATCGACATGTTTACTTTCGTAAATTTCAGATTATCTTTAAATGTCACTTTGACGTTTAGAATCTAGTGTGAAAATCAAAATGGCCGTTGATATTAAAATATGACGTCACTTGGCGAGGGGCAAGACGGGGAAAATCAGCAGCTTTTTGAACAATGTCATTTTCAATTGAATTTTTTTCATTATTAAAGATCGATTTTAGGAAAAATAAAAATACGGGTTTATTGTTTTTCATTACTCTATCGATTAAAATTAAAAATGAAAAATCGTGCATGACCTGAAAGCCCTGTGACGTCATATTGTGTGCCCTCTTGCGGAATTTTTCTAAAGCTTTGCATAGGTAATTTTCCACCTCTCATTTTAAAATATATATTGCATATAATGTGATTAAAATCATTCTAATTTTTTTGTTTAGACTTTTGATGTTAACACTGACATGATGGATTTTTGAATTTAAAAGTGAGACCTACTTCATTTGATCATCTATATGCGCAGAAAATCAACTGCGCATTGAAAACGTCTCACTTTTTATCTTCTCTCATTGTGTGTAATGGATCCATTATTTTCTACTGAATTACAATTGACTTTCTAAAATTAAATAGACTATTATGAATTATATTTTACGCTTTTTGAAATAGAATGATTTCGTAATGACAAAATGACTATTCAAAGTTACCAGTGACTTTTTCTGAAATACAGTTTGAAAAACTATAAAATAAGTTGTGGAGATTTTCTATCTCTCTATATTTGTTTTTTTTTAATTCTTTGAAGATTTAAACGAATAAAAATTCGTCTTTTTCTCTCTTCATTTGAAGGAAAAAATGGTAAAGAATTTCATAATATTTTTATTATGCGTATATGGCAAAATAATAGTTGTTGGTTGTTATAAATTGATTATGAAATTTGAGTGTGTCTTATGTTTCCTAAAGGTAACTTTACAACACTCCAAGAATTTTTCCAAGCAGTTCACGATACTGGGAGCGGCAGCCACACTTCGTCTACTTCATCGGGATACACAGGCGGTGCGAGCGACTCTGGTTCTACCAGCAGTAGTTCAAGCTCTGGAGCCTCTTCAGATCGGTTTACCACGGGCTCCAGCAGCTCCAATACCGACCTAGACTATAACTAACACGCTTCTTCACGCTGTAAGTTACACAACTTCTCAATGTATTGATATAATCTTCTTTGTTTCAGTTGTAAATATAAAGTGTAGATCACGTTTACAAGTCGATGGTATGTTATCGAATGTTAATGCGAGTTATTATAGTAATTCGATAATATAACAACGGCGCAGAATTCATTATTTATTTTTCGTTACTTCAGAATTGTAATAAATGCAGTTGTTTAATAGTAATTTATACAATGTTGCTTTTTACTTTTTTTACAAAAATGTATATTTGCGTACAGCGGTTTGTCTCAAATAATATCATCGTTACGTCATTGTACCGATCGTTATTATATAATAAAACTTTTTTATTGCAGTTAGAGTGAGTATTTTCTTGAAGACTATATGACGGCACGACTATAATATTTGGAGCGAACTATTTTTTCAGTATCAATAAATAAATAGATCTTAAAATGTTGATATATTTATGATTACTAGTTATAAGGCTGAAGCCTTGTATTTTTGAGAAAATCGCGTGCAAATTTTATGCGCCATGTGTAACACAGCATTGAATTAAACGATTTTACTGTCGGTTGTATGTATTTAAAAATTAAAATGTTGTATTTTGTTTTTATTGTTCAAATGGTGATAAATGCACATCCAAATACCCTAATTGTGAATTCTTTTGCTTATCTTTTTTATCAATATCAACACATAAAGATAGATCAAAAAATGAATGATGTACAAACAGTACTAGTTGAAATGAAATATTGTTCGCTATGTTGAATATTGTAAATATGATTTAGTAATAATTTAAATTATATTCTTTCTTACACGTAATTTAAGTGATTATTGTAGAATGTAATCCAACACTATTCTTAATTATACAATTTAGAAATTTATTTATAGTTTTTTATTTACAATCCTATAAAAAATATTTCACAAATCTAAATCTAAATCATCTATATCTTCATTAGGATTCTGAAATATTGTTTTCGATGACAATTGTGAAGATTGTGAATCTGAATCGCTTATTTTCTCATCCTGTTTTTCGATTGTTGTATTTTCCGTGTTTATTTCTTTTTCCGGTGACTTTTTTCTTGGTTTAAAGGCAAAACTGTCCCTAAACTTGGAAAATTTCTTTTCCAATTTTTCTTGTTTTTCTTGAGTTGAACTAATCACAGTTTCTTTTTCAAATTCTGAGAAAGAGTTTACAGCGTTTGTTATATTAAATGTATCTTCGTGAATGCTGATGTTATTTTCGTTTGTATTTGTTTCTTTTTGTTGGTTTTTATCATATTTAATTGGAGATTTTTTGTTGAAAACAAATTTAGAACGTAAATCACTCATTTTTTCTTGAAAAACATATTTTCGTTCTTGCGTTGTTGGTACTACGGTATCGTTTTTATTTTCATTTTCTTTGATATTATCTGTAGTAGGTTGACTTAATGGAGATAAATCTTCCAAATCGGTTAAAGCATATACATCATTTATACTTGGAATCATATTTATTAAATTAAGATCATTGTTCTTGTTTTTAATTGATTTTTTTGTTTCTTTATGAGTATTTTTAGATTTTTTAGTTTCTGATTTATCTACTTTTGTGTCATTTTTGCGTTTAGTTGCGGTATTGCTTTCAATTTTCCTATTTACTTGTTGTATTTTGTTTTTCGTTTTATTATCTGTTGACTTATTCTTATTTTCTTTATTTATATTGTTTACAGTTTTTGAGATATTATTTGAGTGATTAGAATTATTGTTTTTTGTATTATTTTCTTGATTAATATCAACTGCTATTCTTTTAATTTGTGATAATGTAACATCAACAATAGCATTTTTTCTTGGCACATTTTGAATATTATCATTATTTGATTTTGTATTGTTATCATTATTTGTCGTTGTATTAATTTTATACAGTTCACGTTTTAATAATTCAGTTAATTTTAATTTATTAAGAACTGTACTTACTAATTGTGTATAACTCAGGGTGGGATCATCTGGAAACGGTGCATGAAGTGTGTCTATATCTGTTGGAAGAAGCAAAGCAGCTCCTTGCATCGATGATTCTACTAAAGCTATTGCCATTACAGCATCCATTACCAATACTTCTGAACGAAACATTAATCGCGCGTGTGCTTGAGATAATCTAAAAAATGCATATTTATTTTTTGCTTTATTTTTATTTAAATGTTCTACCTGACAAGACTGTCCAATAGACGAACAGTAGTTCGAGCTACATTCCTAGTAGGTGCTTGTCTTTGTGCTTGATAATATGCACTTAGTATTGCATTCGATTCTTCAGTTAACATTGGTTGCAAACTTTTTATAATAATATAATATGCCTACAATTAAATTTAATAAATAAATAAAAATAGGGGATTATATAAAAATTTCGAATTTAATCAGGAATTTCTAATAAAATATCATACGATTTATTTATCTTTTCCACGAAAAATAGTCTATTCTAGACAGCGTAAGTAAACACGTGAATCAACTTTGAAATATTCATACGTCATTTTGATAAGAATATTTTGATTTTTAACTTCTAAAGAGTTATTGTTTTACAATTTTCAGGGAATACAACCAAAGTTTGTTTAAATAAAATATTGTTCGTTTCATTGTTATAGATTAAACAATATGCCACGTCCATTTAACACTACTCGCCTGTCGTAGTCTGTGTATAAAATTTTTGAGTCACTGATCTATTAATAATGAAAAGATCCAAAAGTACAATAACACGTTACGAATCATTACCTACACGTTAAATAGGAATGTATATTAAAATAAAGAAAAAACGCAAATAGTAAAAAAAACTAATTAGATTATTAAGTTGAGACCGACCTTGAATGCGCAGAACCTAAAATTCGTACTTGCCTGAACAAGTCGAAATGTAATCGTAATTATAATACGCTATTGTTATAACGAGGAAAAGATTCGCCAACATCTAAAATTAGTAGGGAAAGGGGATTCATTTATAAGCAAAGTATGCTCAGTCCAGTCTCAACTTAACGCGCGCCAGCTATACAGTACGAAATATACAAGCTCCCAGATAAATGCCAGTGTTTCAGGACTATAAATTCGTTCACGAAAAATGACTATTCAAGGTAATTTATATTCCGTCTGATGTATTATTACTTGCAGATAACTTCACTGCATTTCGTATACTTAGGCGTGGAACATGAAATATTTATGGATACATTTTAACTGAAAAAAAATAATTATAATTTATTTGACAATCATGTTTCTTTTTAAATAATGCCTTTCTCATAGATTTATATTCTTCGTTTTTGCAAAACACTAAAACATGAACTTGACATAAACCATGGAATAACAATTCGATTTAAACGACGTCACTGGGTAAACATTAACAGAGAGGGCAGTGTAGTACATATTTAGATATTTGTAACGACATACGTCATTATTATTTATAGTGTGTTAGAAAGTAACGTCACCATTTACGTATATCTGCTGTATAAAGTGCTGTGTATTCTTTCTTCAAACAAGTGACGTTGAATAGTCATCTTTCGTGAACTAAAAAGTGCTTTCCTTTTACATACACAGAAAGGGTGAGACGAGTCGCTTTCTTTTTAGGGAAAAAATGAACTGATATTACCTCGTGCTCAACTGAACTGAACTACCCCTAAAAAATAAACAGTTTTTTTTTTAAAATAAGAAGTAGGAAATAAAAACATTATATAGTATTATATTTATAACATAATTATATGCTGAATTTGCTTGTAGCCACAATCTGTTGTATATGTGATTTGTTTGTGACACATATTATTTTGCATTTCAGTGTTTAAATATGGATGTATTTCTTAAGGTAATGAACATGCTATAACGTTTTAAACTAATTAATTTCTTTTATTTCTGTCATTTTAATATCAAATACTTACAAACAAAACAAAATACATAACAAACAGTTACACTGACGTGACATTGACATCCGGGATCAGTTCAGAATCGATTTGATCCTATTTCAAAGGTGGCACTTGGCGGGGGCAGGGACGAAGAAAATTGGTAGTACAAGATCATTTATCCCCTTTTAAAAATAACGGTTATGGAAAGATACGAGCTACTCGGAGTCGCTTTCTTTTTATCAAGAATATCAACTCCGAGTAGCACGTATCTACCCATAACCGTTCTTTTTAAAAGGGGATAAATGATCTTGTACTACCAATTTTCTTCGTCCCTGCCCCTGCGAAACGTCAAAAAGGATCAAATAAATTCTGAACTGATCCCGAATGTCAATGTCACGTCAATGTGACTGACTGCTATGTATTTTGTCTTGTTTGTAAGTATTTATATTAAAATGGCAGAAATAGAAGAAATTAATTAGTTTCAAACGTTATATCATGTTTCATTACTTTAAGAAATATATCCATATTTACACTCAAATGTAAAATGATTTAATGTGTTAAAAACAAATCACATATACAACAGATTGTAGCAACGTTGATATCATTTTTTCCCCCTAAAAAGAAAGCGCCTTATATAGCACTGAACTGAACTATAACTCCCCGTGGACATAATAAAAGGAACAAGAAGAGATGCTTGTCGTCTGTCAGCGAATGATTTTGTCAAGTTATTTTTATTTTGTCGTATTTTGTACTCAGGTGCAAAAAAAAATACAATTTAATATTTATGATTCAAGCGAGACAGTTGCAGCGGCGAATTTTTTGTTATATCAAAAAAATGATCGATATTTGGCACGGGTGTTAATACATATTTTTATAAATAATTTCCTGGTTAAATTTGAACATGGTTCGCATATGCAAATAATACCTGCAACAATTCAATGGTCCAAGGAGCTGAAGAATCATTCCTTTCTCCATCTGTTATTTGTTGCCCCAAAATATGATTACAAACATATTCATCCCACTCATAATCTTGTGTGTCACGTAACAACAACACAAGATCAAACCTACTAAGTAAAGGACTTGCAATTGCTGTATTTAAACTTAAAGGTTGAGATGGATCTATGTGACCTTTGGGATTCGTTGCAGCAAGTACTGAACATCTTGTACTCAATTTACAAACCATACTAGCCTAAATAGTTTCCTTATTAAAATAATACTTTATTATTTAAAATATAAAACATCCTACCTTTGCTACACTTATTGTTTGCTGTTCCATTGCTTCATGAATACTAGCCCTATCATGTTCTTTCATTGAGCTAAACTCATCGATGCAACATATTCCCTCATCAGAAAGAACTAAAGCTCCTGCTTCTAACTGCCATTCGCCTTCTTCCATTACTGCACTAACTGTTAAGCCCGCGGACGTAGTACCAATTCCTGTTGTAAGGACTGATCTAGGAATAACTTTAGATGCAAATCGTAATAATTGTGATTTTCCTGTTCCCGGATCGCCGACCAATAATAAATGAGGTTCAGATCGCACACGAATTCCAGTATCTGATGATGTTTGTGTGCGTGAACCACCAGCTAGAATTACTGCAACAGCTAATTTCGCTAAATACAGTCCATATAACTAAAATAATAAGTGATATTAAATTTATGTTCAAATAAATGTACCAGAAAGAATATACTTGTGGACAAAATGATTTTAAAATTGTGTCTCTCCCGACTAGAGGATCATTTTTATATGTATCCCAAAATACACGAAAATTTGTTTTTATTTCTGGTGTTACCAGCATTGTAGAACGTTGGTCGTTATTAACTTGGACGTGATTTGCTCTTAAAACTAATTCAATATCTAATTTTTTTCCATTACTTTGTGGTTTCCAACGGCGCATAACTACACCACTAAAAATAAAATAAACGTTTAATAAACCCATTTTATGAAAATTTGTACAAATATATGGCCATTAATGAAAACCGACACGAAAATTTCTTATATTAAGCAATATATAATTTTTTTAAGTTTTGCGATGAGTTTGTGATGTCACCTATGGCTGACTAGTAGAATGAGGTCATGAACGATTTTTTCTTTTTTACCTTTAATCAATAGAGTAATGAGAAATAATAGACCCGTATTTTTTATTTTTCCTCAAATCAATCTTTAATAATGACAAAATTGCAATTAAAAATGACTGTTCAAAAGGCGGCTGATTTTCCCCGCTACCTCGCCTAGTGACGTCACATTTCATTATCCACGGCCAATTTGATTTCTACACTAGGTTCTAAACGTCAAAGTGACATTTAAAGATAACCTGAAATTTATGAAAGTAAACATGTCAGTTAAACGCTGTTTTGTGCCATCGTGCCATACTACTAGCGAAAATATATTCAACTCAACGCCTCGCGTGTATTCCTATAGCTAAACAAACTTCTAGCGTCTAATCTCAATTTTTTACAAAGATTCATAGATGTTGTGATGCGTGGTTAACTTCAGGCCAAATGAAAATGATATTTATAAAAATGTAAATAATGTTGTTATATTAATATATTATAGAATATTTAGATATGTAATTTTCAATTTATAGTCCATATATTTTTTTCTTTTAGAAATTCTGTGTTCAAATGATAAGTCTTGGGAATAGGTGCGTTCAATGAAGTTAGCAAGCTAACGCTAACGAAGTAGCAAAATAAAGTTAGCAAAACTTTTACTGAACGACAATTGGTGCGAATATAAATTCAAAAATTTGACTAAGATATTACTTTGTGAATTTTTAAATGCTTCATTCAACTTGGAATTAAAAACTGTTTTGGGAATAACAGAAAATTGATTCTCCATCTAAAAATTTTACAAAAAATTTACATTTACTTCAACATAACTACAAATGTCAAAACATATCTGCTTGTAATGTCAATATAAAATATAATTGTTATTTTTCGACAATATATAGCTAGCGTCTTCATTTAAAACGTGATTTATAAAACTCATTTTTGATTCCATTTTAAATTTGGTATCCTAGCAGCACTTAGCAGATCAAGCTAGCGAAATAAGCGGTGCTAGCAATGCTAGCATTTTTCGCTAGCAAAGCATTAAATATGACGTCACTTATGACGTCATATACAATTCGCTAGCGTAGCACGCTGATTTGCTAACTTCATTGAACGCACCTAGTGTCTTCAACGCCCGAATATTTAAAACCCGAATATTCAAAGCCAGAATATGCATGCACAGAAGCATTGAAATCCCGAATATTCAAAAACAGAATCGCGCATCGCCAGAAAGCGCTTTGCCCGAATTATTTAAAAACCGAATACGGGGTTTGGTTAAGTTAGATACGCTTTCGTGCAATGTGGGATTCTGTTTTTGAATATTCGGTATTTGAATGATTCTGTGCATGCATATTCTGGTTTTGAATATTCTGGCTTTGAGTATTCTGGTTTTGAATATTTGGGCGTTGAGTATGAACCCATAAGTCTTTATGAAATGAATCTGAACTTGCAGTTCTGAAACGTGACGTCATAACATGGCAGCCAATAGAAATAGGTGCTTTCTTACGTCATGAGAGTGGGAGGTTGTTTTTGTTTAGAGTTTTTAGCGCGATTCTTTTTAATTCAATACTTAAAAACATATAAACAAAAAAAAAATCAGTTTACTATGAATTAATTTGTATAATCTTTCACATAAAATAAAAATGTGCAACCACGCTATTATTGTTTGTTTAGATAAAAATATGAAGAGTCATACCAAACTGTGATATCGTCTCCCGGTTTGCAACAATCGACTAAATCATCCTCCAAAGTTACCCACATAGAGGAAGGCATTGACCCAATGGATAGTTTTGAAACTTGTTCTTGCAATTTTATTTCTTGGTAATCTTTACAATTATCATGTTCTATTGCTTTTACAGGAATAATATTCTTTCCATCGCAGCCTCCTGGACTAGAACACTTTCTTGGTGGATACAAAATAAATCTTTGTTCATAATCTGCTTCAACTGATACTACGTGTTTACATTTCATACACATATACTGTCGTTGAAATTCTAACATTTTTGATGTTGTTATCCGAACTACCGTACCGGATACTTGGAGAAATGATCCCAAATCGTGGCTTGTCGGAAAGATGGTGCGGTGTAATTCTGGACAAGCCGGTAAACCTGATACTCTAGCATGAACTTTAGGTTTTTCCATATATTCATCATTTTCTGATTGTACTTCATTTTTTAATAATTCTTGCGCTTTAAATATAGATTTATCAAATTCAGATAATATCTTAATTGGTTCTTTTAATATGTTATTGCCAATTTCAGTACTCTTTTCGAATAGTTTTACAAAACTAAAAACAAAAAAGTTTGTAAAACAATTTAAATTGGGTTTGGTAGACTTACTTAATATTTACTGAAAAATGCTTATCAATTTCTGGGTGTTCTAATATTTGAATTAACTCTTCTTTGTGATTGTTTAAAACATATTCTTCGAACATTTTAAATGAAAATTCATCAGCTGTCATTTAATTTTAGGTTATATTTACATCATGGTCGCGCGCGGATCAAATTTAAACAGAAGGTTATCTTGTATGACAAGTTTGTTTTACTTGGCGCAGCTAAAATAAATACGTATCTCACGGTTAAATATCCATTTCTAGATGTGCCAATCTTTTTTATATTCGCAGATTTCGATAAAGACAATTGTATTCGTACCGTTGAGAGCGTCGCAACGTTACTTCACGGTTAAAGGCTTCTTGTATTTGAAAATTGAAAAGCCCGTTTCTAAAGGCTCAACATTGGGATCTCGGAGTAGATTTCGATAAAGTTGTTCCCCAGCCATGTTTGTCCCACGGAGACCATTTTAAAGATGTACATATTCGATTTTTCCGAAAAATTCATAGGTCACTAGATAACTGCAAAAATTCAATTTTTCTAATTTTTACCTCTTGTTACCCTTGTTAAGGGAGGTATAGGGATCATGCTAAAAATCGCTTAACGAGATTTTGGTAAATTACCACGTTTTAAGGGTTGTAAGGTTCCTAGAATCCAATTTTAACATTTTCACAATGATGTCTGTGTGTATGTGGATCCTCTTTACGCTCTAACTAAAAAAAACTATCGTTCAGAAAATTTTGAAACCTTGTATTTTTACCTTTTTCTAATATGGAAAGAAGCCATTAGATTTTGGTGTAAATCAGATAACCGGAAATGGCACTGTACTTGAATCTCAAAATAGTTTTTCTTCGAAAAATACCTTTAAATGTTATTTAATCGAGATTTATGTTATCAAACAAATTAAAGACAATTTTTTTACAGGTTTGCAATACTTTTTGTAGATATTTTATGGATAAATTTATAAAATTGGTTGTAATTTAAATCCCGCAGCCTACGCTTTAAACACAACTCCATGGTTATATAGTTCATATCTCAAATGTATGTAACTGACAGATATATGTCACTGTCAACAAACTAATCAGTTCAAATTTATAATAGTAATGTTTTAAAAAGAAAATAGTAAATAGCCCCCTTCCGTTTTGAGCCGGATACGCTCATGTGAATAGGTATGAGGTATAGGTAGCATTTCTCTTTTCTTGGCATGGATGGTGATTATTAGAATAGACGTGGAATAGACTTTGTCAATCCTTTGTGGTTAATTTTAGAAAAAAATACTTCAAATAAAAATTGCGAACAATTAACAGTGTTATTTTGAAGTATTTTTCTTTAAAATAAACCATAAAGGATGGACAGTTAAAACACTGTTATTCATCTCCTAATCACCATTCATGCTATCAACCTGAGTTTAAGTTATGACGTCAAAATTATGATTTTTACATTATGAAAAAAGGATTTGTTAGCGATGTATAACTTATTGACATTAATTTGTTTCAAACCGAAAAAAATTGAAAAGTTATTAATTTTATGGGTAGAAGCAATGATTATGGTAATGAAGCAAATGAAATAATCAATTAGGTATTATGTTTATTTTTACCTTATTCTGTTCTAAAACACTGCAAATTTCGTTTTCCTTTGGTCATAGCCTACTATGACGTCCATATAAAAATATTAAAACTAATTAAATTGAATAAAATTTTAAGAACTAATCTAGGAAATTACCAACGAAAATAAACAAATTATAATCTATATTGTTTTCATTTATTTCAATCATAATCATTGGCACCGTTAATCACGTCCCAGTGCTAAGTACCAAAGTTTGCTGAACGCAGCGAATGGACGAATACTATTGGTCCAGCAACTGTATTCGGTTAACTTCAGTGCTCAGCGCTGGGACGTGCTGAACACGGTCATTGTTTTTATCCTGTAAAATTAATAATTGTTGATTTTTTGCTGTTTGAAACAAATGAACATCAATAAGTTAAACATCGTTGGAAAGCTAGAAAAATTCTCTATTCAATTCTGTAACTTTCCATATAAAAATTATCTCAAAATCAAAGTGATAAAAAAATTGAGTATCGTCGTTCGAAAGAAAATAAAAAAAGTGTCTTAAAGAAGCGCAAACCAAAATTCCATATTGTAAAAATAAAAATCAGCAAAAAATATTTTTGCATTTATCTAGTGACCTATAAATTTTCGAGAAAATAAATCTATCTTTAAAATGGTCTACTAATGCGGCAACTTTACTTTAACTGACTTCGTATCTCTTATATTTCCGAGATCCCAATTGTGGGAAAACGGACACCTGTATGTAACACAATTTTAGAGACGTACAAACAAAAGTATATTTTATTTATATAGTTTAAATTATTACAAATAAAGAATGTAAAACTTATATAATTAATATGATTATATTTTCGGATTATTTGGAGATTTTGACCAAGAACTTCTTTTCTTTTTCTCTATACTTCGTGGAAGTGACCAAGATTTCGAGCGGGAACGTCTTGATCGCAAACGACTTGGCGAAATAAACTTTGAACTATCAATAGATCTGTAACTTGGCGATCTTGATTTTTCTCTGGATTTCTTTCGCGATTTGCTTCGAGATTTAGATCGTTCTTTCGCTTTATCATGTCGAGATTTTGTTTTGCTTCTTGAACGAGACTTACGTTTTGAATGTGAATTATTTCTAGATCTTGACCGAGACCTAGATCTATTTCTTGAACGAGATTTGCTTCTACGACGTGATCGTGATCTATTTCTTGAACGAGATCTAGATGATGATGATGATCGACTACTAGATCTTGACCGCCTTCTAGATCTGCTGCTGTAAGAACTTTTTCGCGATCTTCTTCTACGGGATGAAGAATGACTTCGTGAGCGTGATCTTGAATAACTCTTATTATCTCTGTCATCATGATTATCTTCTAAAAATTTACTGAAATATTTGTAATATTGGTGCTCCATTTCCGGGGTTAAATTTGGAAGTAAAGAGCCCCGTCGTCCTCTCCATCCACGATTCCAGTGAGGATTGTATGCTCCTCTTCGTCTTGGGTATAATCCTCTGGAAGAACCAGGATTTCCGTTCATACCTCTTCCCCGCATCATATGGGCCATATATCCTGGATGAATCCCACGTATTGCAGGGCCAAACATTGGAGGATATGGATACATTTCTCCTGGAGGGACGTACCAAGATGGATCTATATAAGGATTTATAGGATCTAGTCTTGCGGATTTTGTTGATTTTTCTTCACTTTTGTCTAAAATTATAATTTAATTAATAACGAATCCTATGGGAATAATTTATTTATTAAATAAAATAAATAAATATTCCATCACGGCATGTTACCCATTGCTGGGTGTGCCAATCTATCGGTAATGATGGAATATTTGTACCGTGGGGGCGCTTACCAGGCGTCACCTAACAGGTACTCATTGCTGGCGTGGAGAGTGCACCACAGGGGTCAATTTTGTGCAATTAGAATTCGATGTAATTTTTGGCATCGATATAAAATTAAAATGAACAGTATTTTTCATAAATTAAAAATTAAAATCAAATGTTCAATAATAAAATTAAATGTTCAGTATTAATCTTAAATGCTCAACATTAATTTATATCGACGTCGCGACACCAGGCGTCGTTTTTATCAATTCTTAAAACCACTAATCGCGAATCAACTCCGACGGGTGTCGTTTTTGCGTTTTCATCAATTCTTAAAACCACTCATTGGGAATCAACATCGATGGATGTCGGAAGATCCCGCCGCCTATCGACTGTCGAGACGACAGGTGCCATTTTTGAGTTTTTATCAATTCTTGAAACTACTTTTTGGGAAATCAACTTCGACGGGTTTCGGAAAATACCGAAACCTATCGACGTCGCAGTGCCAGGCGTCGTTTTGAGTTTGCGTTTAATTTCAAATTTAAGTTTTCAGGCGTGAATTTCGTGCGTTAGGTAAGTTTATGGTGGTTTTTTTTACTGAACAAAACCAAATAAAATACTGAGCAAAATTGAATAAAATAATAAACGATTAAATAAGTGCCAAATTCTATAAAAATATTAATTACCCTTTTCTTTGTGAGATCTAGATTTCTTTTTCTTCTTTTTTTGTTTTTTCTTCTTTGATTTTTTACTGCAGTCCGAATCGGAATTAGATGAACTTTCGGATGAAGATGCATGATTGTTTTCTCCTAATATACTGTCTAATACCACATGGCCCTCTAATGCTTTATTTAATTTTTCACGTTGCTCTTTTAACTTTTTCTCTCTAGTTTTTTTGTATTTCGTCAGCTAAAATTGAAAAGTAAATAAATACATGCCAAATAAAGTAAAGACCAAACTTACTTCATCTTCAGAGTTATAATTGTTTTTGTTTATATTTTCTTCATCCTTTTCTCTTTTGGCCTATAAAATTATTTAAATTATAAAAAATAAATGTTTAATGTATCGCGTAGTTACTTTTATACGTGCAAAAAGTGCTTCGATTAAACGAATAGCTTCTAATTTTCGTTGCGCTTTTATTAATTTCTTTTCTTCCTTAACTATCTTTTTCTGCAATTCGTCAGTTTCATTTAATTTCAACTGAGCGAAGTGTCGCGCTTTGCGTCTCTCTTCTCGTTCTCTTCGTCTTCTTTCTTTTTCTTCTTTCTCTTCTTGCTCTTGACGCCTACAAGTGACAATTTTCTTCTCAACAAGGTTTACAAACTTTATTCATAAACCATAACAATTTTAATTTATAAAAAAATACACTTAAACCTAAATAAAAAAAATGCCTAAATTTTGATTATAAAGGAAAAGAGTTATGGTTGAATTATGAATAATAATTAGAAACCTTTTCTCTTCTTCAGCTTTATCAATTCTGTTCTTTTCTTGTCTTTCTTTTTCTTCTTTGTCTCTGTCTTTGGCGATTAATCTTTCTCGCACAATTTGTCTTCGACGTACAGAGGCATCTGATAAATGTTTAGTTTTATCGAAGTCCACTTTTAGATTTACGGTTTGTGCTTCACAACTACTTTCTTTATATAATAATTTCATACCGCGAAAAGCATCCATTGCTTTTGTAAAAGCTACATAATCTTTAAATTGTACATATCCTTCAAAAAAAGTATCCTGGTCAAAAGTAAATGTTTTCATTCCAGTCATATGTTCTTTCATTTTATTTCGATATGGATCACAAATCGGAATATCTACACATCGAATATTACCGAATTTTTCAAACACATGATGAAGTATTTTTTGAGATGGTTTAATATCTTCTTTGTGCATATTTTGAATTGCCACAAACCATTTTATGGGCAAATTAGATATATGAATGGTATCAGGCCGCTCACCTGGCTTCATTTCATCCATATTTTTCGCATCACGGAAAAAAGAATCCCAAGCATGCCTATTTGGAAATTCTAGTTTAGCTTCACTTGCGCGCACTTTAATATTTTGATTAAAAGCGTTAATTTTTATTGTTCGTGCATCCAATAACGCAATAACTTTAAATAATTTTGATTTATCTTCAATTTCTGCTTCGAATCTAATAAATTCTAAAGTATTTTTGGCGACTTTTAATATTGAAAATTCTTCTGGTCTTATAAGAACGCGAAGTTTTTCCATAATCTCCCAATTTGAAATAGATTTTCCTGGTTCTATTTTCTGCGGAAGTTGTACCGATATATGAATTCTTGCAATAGGTTTGAGGTATAAATTTTGCGGTAAATATAGTGGAACTGCATCCGATGTATTTCTACAACTTTGAAAAGTATTCATGATAGTTTTTGCTCATTCAATACACAGAAATTGATATTAAAAAGCAATAAAATTTCAGTGAACGTAGAGCAAACTATCACAAACACTTTTAACCTAAGTAATGAAATTATTATATCATGATAATAATGTAAAGTTTAACAACCATGAAATGCATATAAATATAACTCAAAAACTATGAAATTAGTCATTATTAAAAATTTAAAACTAAGCGTTGTTGTTGCAAACATTAACCACAATCCGCTGTCAACGCTGTCAAACTACAGCTTGGCTAGAATTTGAAGATAGCGTCTAGTGGCATAAAAATTTCCCTAGTATTACAGAAACTATTTTAGTTAATTTCCCTATGCAATACGATAGCGCGGAATTTGTAAAAGTCAGGAAAGGGCAGGAGAATATATGTGCAAACAAATAATTCAATTTTACATTTGGTGAAATGTAGTTATTTTTCTAATTTATGTTCCGAAAGTATGTTTATAAACTCATTAAAAATATTTTATTGTGAATATCTTTATTTTTTTGGTCTAAAGGCATTTCCTAAATGTCTGTCCGAATTAAATTTTATTATAAAATGAGATATTTTTAATTTTCTATAAAAAATTAACGTTGTAAGATATTAACAATTTATTTTAAATCATTTCATTGAATGTATTCATATTCAGATGTTTCTTTTGTCAAGGCCACTAGGCATATCTTGGAAACTGCTTACAGTGTAATGGGGCAAAAGATGCTATATTAGAGGGCCATTTTAGTGGTTTTTGTTTTTCCAAAAAAATGCATACATAGGTAACTAGATAATGACGAAAAACTGATTTTGGTCTTTTTCAAATAACTTGTAATCTAAACTATATATCAGTTATCGAAAAAAATATTTCAAATAAAAATGTTATAATATAATAGTGTCCATTCAGCGGTGTACAAAATATTTTTTCTTTTGATGAATTTTCAAGACATAGAACAAACTTCAATTGTTTTTAATGGTATGCTTGTTTTACCTTTTTCAATGATATGAAGGTTATTATGTTTTGCATTTGTTTTAGCGTGAAATTTATTTTTCCCCTTATTTACTGTTATTTTGGAAATATTGGTCAGATTTCTATTTAGAAATATTTCTTTTATTCAAATAATTCATTTTATTAAAAAAAAATACAGAAAATCAATTAAATTAATTTTTATGAGAAAAAAATATTTTATATCAAGTCGCCATTGCTTTTTATAATCTAATTTGTAAATTTGAGTTTAGAATGAAAATATCGAGCAAGAAAGTAATAAAATGATTTATATTAATTAAACAACATATAATTAATAAAAATAATAATAAAATTTAGGAAAAATAACGTGAAAAATTAAATTTTGGGAGTAAAACAAATGCGAAACAATAACATTTATACTGTCAACAAGAGAAAAAATGGGAAATTTTACAGAGTAAAAATTAAGTATACATTCTTTTTATAAAAAAAGTTTAAGCTATATCTTTAAATCTTATCAATAGAAAAAATATTTTTGTATGCCTCTGAACAGACAATATTATATAGTAACATTTTTATTTGAAATATTTTTCTCGATACCAATAGTTCAGAACTTATTTGAAAAAGAAAAGAATAACCAAAACAATTTTTTGTCTTTATCTAGTGACATGCATTTTTCTTGGAAAAACAAAAACATCACTAAAATGGCCCTCTAATATGTGCAACTTTTGTCTCATTAGATCGAAGTCGTAGTCTTAAATTTTCCGAGAAACCCATTATGGTCCTGATAAAAAACATCCTGTATATTCGTAATTATATTAATAATCAATGCTTTTTTATTAACAAGCAATTTTATTTATTTTTATATTATAAATTTTCATTTTACATAGTTTTTAAAATGTAAAACAAAATGAAACTTATTAGAAATTAATATATTCGTTCCTTTCATCGATAAACATTGTTAGATGGATTTATATAACAACAATAAATATTTTATTCAACATAACTAACACGATATTTGATAATATCAAACAAACACACTATAAATGCATACATTTCAATTTATATGAAATAAAAATATACATATTAAATATATTCACACATTTATATTGATCATATTTATGTTAAGAGAAGAGTATCACAGACTTGAATATTATATACAAATAATTTTTACATTTGATTGTCCCTTATAAACTGTCGTTTTCCACATTTAAACAATTAGTCATCTACTGATTGAGATAAAATTCAAACAATATAGAATCGTGTATATGGATATGGAGGTTTGCTTCATGACGTGCGCCTTGCTGGTTTGCATGGCAGCTGGGTGCTCGCCTGTACAAAACAACAAAAACTATTTATTTTTTAGAAACCTATATTGTGTACGTACTTAATATGATTCTATCGGTTGTGATAATCGTGTGTATCGTCTGTATATACAAATAGATATTTGTAAACAAGTTTCGATAATGTGTGTTTGGATTATTATTTTATTGTAGCAATGATACCTGCAGTGACTTGGATATGAGAAATTAATATAAATGTATGTATAAGACTAGTTCAAACGTATTTTAAAAATACTCGTACTGGAAATGGCGACGATAAAAATTACGTTTTAAAATTTGAGTCTTTTACATAAATACAACGGAAGTATTTTATGAAGTACTTTTTGTATAAAAATTCACTTTAGTATAATAAAAATGTATCTACTTTCTGGTACAAAATGTAATAATAACTGAATGACGGGCGATAATATTGAAGAAATAAAATTTGCAAGTATGTAATTCAGATTTGATTTGTAGAAATCATGTTTCGCTGCTACGAGTAGTAATGGAAACACTTCTATTTATTATTGTGTAAATGTAAGCAATTTAATTGCACGTAGAAGTTCACTTCAAAGCATAAGTTCTCAGAAATGTTTAATACTTTAATATAAGCTTCGAGAAATGTTTAATATGTAATATGTAGGTACTATGAAAGTTTGCAATACATGTATGTACGTGAGTATTGTCAGATTGTTGTTTATTTCCTGTACAGAATGGGGAAGTAACCATATGTTAAAATTTAATGAAATTCTTATTTGTTATATATATGACTCATAATAAGATATATACTGTAATAAAATTCGCCTTTTATTATGTAAATATTTCAAAAAAGTTATTTAAAATGATTCAAATCATCTTCTTGTCTGACACGTCACGCTTACATATAAAGCCGCAAATGTAGCTAGTGTCGTTTTACAGCGATGGGATGTGACATGCCAAATTGACAGTTGATGGTGATACTGACACCGTAGACATAACCTTGTTTCTATTTATCAACTGTAATACAAAACGTCGTTACATACGTGCTCAAACAAAAATAAATAAGTAAAAATATGTGCTAACTTGACAGCAATCTAACCTAACAAACAAGTTCCCCTTACCCCGCAAGACATACGTCGCAAAATTTCTTTGTCCTACTTCGAACAGCACGTCGGAACTAAGTAGCAACGGAAACAGTAAAGTAACGTCACAGTGGCGGGAATAGATGTGTCCAGTATTTTCAATATTTTTTTTCTCATTTAAAAACAAAAATTGTGCAAAATAAAAAAATATGGAGAATTTAAATTTAAAAATACTTGCTTCTAATAAAAAAATCAAAAAAGGTGAAACTACCCCATTACCGGCAATATTTCAAAGATGAATTCTAGAACTTATTTAGAGTCGAAAAGTCCATATAAACATATGTCCTACACTTAACCGTTAACGAGTTATTGTTTATTTCATAATTTAGGTGGCTAAAATTTGAGTAGAAAGGATTTCTGAAATACTGATCTAGTTGCCATGATCGTGTCGTGTGGCTTTCTGTATCGATCACAATGGACAGAATTTTGAACATTTCATGTAAATAAATTAATAAAAATGTATTAAAAAAAGACTTATTTCATAAAATTCGTTGAACTAAAATTTTAGATACATAAATTATGAAATAAACAATAATTCGTTAACGGTTACGTTTGGGACATATGTTTATATGGACTTTTCCACTCTAAATAAGTTCTGGATTTCATCTTTGAAATATTGCAGGTACGTTTTGGGACATTGTATATTTCGTTAATTTTGATTATACAGGATGGTGACCGACACAGTCGAACATTATGACTTTAACATGTAAAATTATACTTTCATAATTTACTATTTCCCTAATTATTTTAGATAAAAAGGCTTCAAATAAAACTTGCAGAACATAAAATTATTTCTTCTACAAGGCAGCCATTTTGCACGGAATAAGCAATAAACCATGGAGGTAGGAATTGCTGTAAAAGTAAAGTCATTTTCCCCACTCCAGGTAGCGCCTAACTGTCAACCTTTAACAATGCCATTTTGTTTCGGTTTTTTACGTTTATGTTGTGTCGTTTAAGAGTGTTCAATTTGTTTTTCGTCTTTTTACATGATTTAGTAACAATTATTTTGCAAAATTTTGTTAATATGAACATATTTTCAAATTTAACAAACCATTGCTTATGGCAGACAGAAATAATTTTATAATTGTTTTGCGTCATTATAAAATATATTCCAAAAAAAACTGAGATATTTGTTTTATTATTTTGTTGTTCATAATAAACTTATTTAGCTAAATTGTTCATTTTTCATAGAATTTAGAATAATACATCGTAATATAATTAGCTAAATTCAAAAAGTAAAATGTATATAAAAATAATTGGATATCATATTTCTATAAATAATATAAGTACAACACATGTCTTTATGTATTTAAGTTTTATAAAATTTCATTTGAACGAACAATGTAATTTCGTTTAAAAATTACCGCGCTTATCCCCTCTCTAGATTGAACCAGCATAGGTGCTCCTCCGTCCCCACTAGGCTTCATTCCCTTGGCCTTCAATATCTCATCCTCCCACCTTTCTATTACTACCTCCATGTGAGATTGTGAGACATCTTGCTTACCTACTAGAATAGTATCTAGTAGGTACTTTGTAACATTATAATATAAGAAATTCTCGATAATCACCGCATTGGAATTTTATTTTTATGTGAATTCAACTATGTTTATGTGTATAAATGGAAATGCAATGTGGGGTGTGTAAAAATCATGTTATTACCAAAAATACTTTTGATTTGAAAAAAAAGACCTTTCTCTGATTTTACCATTGAGCACATGGACGAAAACCGACGCTGGGCTAGCGTTGGACGGCACACACGTGTAGTTTCCAGAGTCTGACAAACGAGCCTTAGTGATAAGCAGCTTGCTGGTAGTTCCCGCTTCTGTTTTTTCCGTCTCCAGACTGATTCCGCCACGTTGGGAGTCAAAATCCACGGCGGTAGCTCCGTGGAACCACTGAACGCTCGAAGGAGGTGTCGAGTGGATGTTTACGGAACATGTGAGGGAGATAGTGCTGCCCTTCTTCACGTATACGTCGGCTGAGCCCCAGATGCTCGCCTGGGCATCTAGAACGATTTGTTTAATTTTATAATAATATATTGTTATTGCTATGGCTACATTAGTTAAAATAAGCAACTGTGTGAAGTTTTTTCTATTTAATCTACTTGCAGGCTATGGTTTTAGTTATAAAAATGTTAAAAATATCATACTTATTCAGATTTAAAGAGCAAGAGTACTATACATTGTTTTGAATAAAAATGAACTATAGCATAGGATCTGATGTCAAATAAAATCGATAGTTATAACTATGTTATGTTGCATACTATACTTTTTTTACGATCGATAAATTAAAAATATAACCTGTCATTATTTTTTTAAAATTGCACTAGACTATTTGTATCATGTCTTTAAATTAAGTTTGCACTAAAATCCCTTATGTTTGGACATTTGATTTTCCTGTATGTTCTGTATCCTGTATATATAGAGTCCATTTTATGTATTCTCCTCAAATTGAATGAATAGACAACCCATTTTACTTTTCATAAGTGACTTGGTTTTAAATTTTTTTGCGGTTATAAAGTAGCGACTGGTTATGTCAGAAAAAATATAATTTACACGAAGGGCTAGTGTGCTAGTGAAATGTATTTTGTTGCCTATTCTTAAACTTTCAGGCGGGAACAGATAAAATGGGCCCCTGTATACATATTCCCACATTGCAGTTCAGACTTCAGGCAGACCACAGTTCATACAGTCAAGGTTTAAGTCTGGCTTGAATCATACACTTAACTGCTTCTAAAATTTCCGGATGAAGTATTTTACACACATGAGTACCCGTAAGATTGTTGGATAAATATATTCTCAAGGAAAAAAATGTCATTTTTAATTTATCGCCTATTCATTTAAGAATACAGTGTGTTTGAAAAAAATGGGTACACCGTTTTATCTCGCTTATTATTAATTTTAGCGAATTCAACCACATACCATAAATTACAATACATTCATCCTTCTATATAATTTCGCAAGTAGCATCAATATTATTACTTCCGGTATTTGAGTAATTGATGGTAACTTTTAAATTTCAATTTAAGAAGTACATGAACTATTCAATAACATAATAGTTATTTAACTATTAAGTGTGTTATTGAGGGCGATTAATGATTGAGACATTTTAATCGCTGAGACCATTATTCGCCAATTAACATACATGTTAGTTATATATTTTTTTCTACAGTCTACATAGAAAGTAGCCATTTGCGCTCTCTTTTGTCAACGCAAAATATCACTTTGCCGCTCTAGCGCGACAAAGTAGAAAAAACGCTCGCTGTCACCTTTACAAATCATATCTGACATATAACTGCTCTGTCGGTATGTTACATAACCAAAAAAAAAAAAAAAAATGCCGCACTATTGTGAAAATAAAATAGGGCATTCATTTGCAAAAACGAAGGTATACAATGTTTAGATTAGATTGAAGCAATAGGTCAAGAAGAATGGGAAATAACGATAAATTAAAATTAAATATAAAAGACGTTTTTTTCTATATATTAATCCTTATTAATTGAGTAGTAGTGTAAGTACAAAGTGTACATTTTATTATTTTTTGTTATAGTGGAGGACCCCACTGTGGTCACTGAAGGAAAAATATTGCGTGTGTTTCGAGCGCAAATGGACATTGTCGATTTCGAGAGAATGTCCTATTTTGCGCTCTTAATACACAAATAGCTATTTCTGTTGACCGTATCTCATTGAAATGGAAAATCTTATTTTATTCCATGACAAAAATTTTTAGGTAATGGTATGTGGTATTTATGATTACTCACTAAAATCGTTTATGAAAAAAATATCATGCATTAATAGGGGTCATTAATGAATGATTTTCTATACATTAACATAACATACTAATAAAGGTCAACGGAAAAACATGTTATATTATTAAAAAATGCGAATGATTAAAATATTACATTTTTATACAATGTTTGAGGCTTTACAATTCACTTTTTTAGACATGTCTCAATCACATTTTCTGAAGAAGTGTTGCCCAAAATGTATTCAATTTTATTTAAATTTGTATGGTGTAATGTAAATGAAAGGCAAGGCCTTCTGCATTTCATAAAAATGTAATATTTAATCAATCGTCATTGCATTTTTTTATTAAAATAACATATAATTGTTTTTATGTTATTGGACAGCAAATTTCATATACTTTTTAAATATGTACAGATGCCATCAATTACTCGAAAACTGGAAGTAAAAATATTGTGTTACTTCCAAATTTCTGTAAAGGGGATAATGTACTATAATGTTATGTAGTTGAATTCGCTAAAATTCATAATAAGCGAGACATTTTTTCCTGATATTCTATAAAAATAAGCAGGAACCAGAAATTATGTTTTCATATTTTTTATTGCTTATAAATAAATTGTTTAGATTTTTAGGCAATAAATAAAAAGTTAACAAAATCGTTGATTAAAGAATATACATATAAAATATAAGAATGTTATTTTATACAAATCATTTGTTTGCTTCCAGCAAAACATTTATGCTATGCACACTACATTGGAAATAATATGAAAAACCACACTACAAAAGGGGGATGTCGCATTTTTTAATGAAATGAGTTAAGGTATGCGTCATGTACAATAAATACGGTAGAATTTTATGTACAAATTTCCAATGTAATAAGAATCATAGCTTCAACGTTATTTAGTTTTGAAATATAACCATAAAATTATTGCTATAAACTTGTTTTTTTAATTTTCTAAAAACTACCTACATAATATTGACATTCCCCTATATGCAATGTGGTCTTCATTTGTTTTATATTAATTTTTTCAATTTATTTATGAAAGAATATAATAACCAATTTGCGATTGCGCAACAAGCAATTCTATTGGTTCGGCTTAAAATTATCCTCTTTTGACCAATAAAATTACATCTCCATTCGCGTATTAGTTCAAAATTCTCTCGCTATCGTAAATAGATTATTGTACGAAAATTAGACCAACTTAAGCAAGAAATTAGCTACAAGATTTCAAATGACGTAATTCCAATTCTTGATTGAATAAACCACGAAACTTAAATACAATTAAACCGCCTTATTAAACAACATTAACAATATTTTAATAATTAATATTTTTATTGAAGAATAACATGTTTAGTACCAACTTACTTTTAAAATCATTGAAATCTTAATACGTATTTAAAACTTACGTATTTTTTATTTAGTTACGTCCTTTGTAAGTTAAGGTTGGGTATAATAGTGTGAAGTTAGTTAAGTCACTGAATACAATAATCATATATATTATTGTAATCAGTGGTTAAGTACACTTTTCATGTAGGTTATCACAATAAACAAAATGTATTATTCGCTATTTTATTATCCTAACAAACCTATTAATAAGTGAGTGTCAGGTTTGTTATTATATTGTTCATGACAATTCAGTTACACACATAAAATTAAACTAACAGTGTTGATCATTAAACAGCAAAAATGCATTTCAATTATTTTGATTATCCAATATTTCAAACTTATATCAGTGTAGTGTAAACAACTAATTATATAAATTATCTGCTTGGTTCGGTTGTTAATGAAATTTATTTAATTTTAACTCAATATTAATTTAAAATAAACTCGTAAACTTTAAATAGAAATAGTTTGTTGGAAATAAGAGTTAATTTTTAAATTGTCATTATCAGATACAAAACTTGCTTTTATAAAAATATTAAATTAAAATAAAACGCTTTCATTTATTGTATAATACATAATCAATATTTTAGTTTGTAACAGTTATTAAGTTCACGTATTGTATTTAAATCAGTTTCGATCGGTTTTCATTATAAGACGGCGTGATGTTCAATAATTAATGTAATCTAATCGAACGTTAACCCAGTAGAGTGAAGGAAATTTAATTAAAAACGGTGAATAGCAACACAAAACAAAATACAAAATAAAGCTGAATATGATTAGAAGATTAATTGTTCAACAAGATGATCTATGTTGAAATGTATAATGCATGAATTAAGATACATATCTACTGTAAAACAATATAAAGTTTCTAGATGTAAATGCAAATAATTTTTAAAAATTAAATATAAACAAGAGAAATTTATGTAACCAGCATTACCTTTATGTATAGCACAGAGCTTGCAATATTTGGATTTGCAAGGGTTATCAGCATCCGAATAGAAAACAGTTATTTTTCGGTTGGTAATTTTTTAATGAAACATAACGTACATATACAATCATGTTGGTAAATAAATAGGGTGAAACATCAAGAAATCTAATGTAAATTATATTTCAGTGTTTCTAGAACACGTCCATCATGATTTAGTTTTGTGAATTTGATCACGATCTGAATTACTTCAAAGTATAAATCATTGAAGAGGGCTAAACCTTTTGCAAACTTGAAATGTTACCTAAGAAGCGAAACGGTCTCAGTTATCCTGTGGAAAGATGAGACTATTATATCAGAAATAATGGGCGGGGCAGACTGTATACTTGGCAGTAAAATAAAATGTGAAATTACTTTCTTAAATTTTTAGCACATTGTAATATATTTTAGTTTAGTAAAAGATCTGTAAGTTGGCAACACACGGACTAGTGAGGGACCAGTAATGGCCGACGAAATGTATGCAATATCTCCGTAAAACATAATAGTATTACTAATGTTAGCGGCATTTTGAGTTATGCAAGTATTATGTTTATTTACTTCCCTCTTTAATTTTTTAATTTCAGCTTTATATTGAATTATATGATCGTATATGTTAAATGATTGATTATTTAGGTATCGGTCAGTTGTGCTAGAGCTGCTGAAGCGACAACATCAGGGTATAGAGGATGTATTTATTTATTTTTGAGGAACGGTGAGTGCTAGAGTTGTGTTATTACTATATGTTGTTGCTTTCACGCTGCGGTGTTGAGAAAGAGCTGTTCTGCGGTTCAGCTGTACCCTCGCTTGCGGGCTGAGGAAGAGTCTACAATGCGGCTGGGACTGGTTGCTCTCACGCTGCGGTGTTGAGGAAGAGCTATTCTGCGGTTTAGCTATACCCTCGCTTGCGGGCTGAGGAGGAGTATACAGTGCGGCTGGGACTGATTGTCCTCCACTGCGGTGTTGAGGAAGAGCTATTCTGCGGTTTAGCTGTACCCTCGCTTGCGGGCTGAGGAAGAGTCTACAGTGCGGCTGGGACTGGTACCTAATCCTATCCTAATCCCAAAGCTAGGCCGAGACCTTGCGTATTTACGTGGATCCTAAGCACTGGCTGAGAGAGTATACTCAGCTATTTTTTATCTGTTCCAGGATATTGGCGTTCGCAGGAGAGAGTCTGGATCATCCAGGGATTAGGGATTATTATCTTTGTTTGGATCTGTTTTCCATTATGTATCTTTCATCATTTAATTATATTGGTTTCTAACACTCATTATACAAATTGTTAAATAAAGAAATAATATGTTCTAAAGTAATGTGTTTCAATTGCAATCATCACTACATTCATTTAGGCAATCGGAGTATGTTTGTTGGATTACCTACGTTAACTACCCTTGCCAAATTTAAACTGTTTTAGAATGTACGTATTTAGGCGATATATAAATCATTGGCCGCGTTCAGCACGTCACAGTGCTGGTAGCGCTGAGCACCGAAGTTTGCCGAACGCAGTTGTTGGGCCAATCACATTCGTCCATTCATTACATTCGGAAATTTTCGGCATTCAGCGCTGCCAGCATTGTGACGTGCTGAACGCAGCATTGGCTTCCACATCCGTTGTGTTTATTTATTTATAATACCATGTCCAAACAGGCGAACCCAGTTATTTGTATAGGCATAAATGTACAAAAACACAGAAAGAGTACATGTATGTAACTAAACATAAAAATAACAATTTAGATATAAATTATATGTATATTGTAACACGGGGAGGGGACTAGTTCTGACGATGTTGGTCTTGTACTTTTCCAACGATGACCACTTCTTCTAACTAATTAGTGGGCGCTGATGTTCGCCCACCGCTTGTTATATACAGGACGGAACACAGACACAATTGCACTTAACACACTTAACTTTGATGGCTGATGAACACACTTTCAATTATGGACACAGACAATTATTAATATTACAAACTAACTTTATTTACATAATTATTTAATATTTACACTAAACTTGTTATTATTGATTATACTAAACATATTATTACGGATTTCACTAAACCTAATTAAGCACATAAAACATAATAGTTACATTTTTACGTAGTAACTCTGCGTAGTAGCGTCTACTACGCACTCAAACTAAAACTACATCTTTTCACTCTCAAATTCTAAGACAGACTCCATGTCTTGTCAACATGAATATCTAAAACCAACTACCTACTCTTAAAACAAAGAGTTACTTTCGTGAGAGGCTCTGAGGGATGAAGAGGGTATCATATGGCATCCATATCAAAACATCAGCCCTGCACGTACGCTCACAATAACTTCTAAACTTAATTGTCAACAAATAACTCTGACAGCTAGACTAAACAGTCAGTTAATAAAAGATGATAATTATTTCTAAACAGAATTTTGACTAACAAAGATAACAAGTTGAAATATTATTTCTGAAAGTATAATTTAGAAAAGATTATAAAAAGTTACTTATTTGTTATTGCTCACCTTGTTACAATATAGAAAAACATAAGAGAAAGATATTTAACTCCAAATCAGCTTGAATTACTTGTATTGCGCAAAAAAGATTTAAATTTATTAAGTGAGACATAAAAAATGTCAATTTTTGACTCGATGTTTTTATGAAGGGTGTACAACATATGGTGTAGAGGCGAATGTAAAAGGATGTTTTTATGAGCTTGAGTAGGTAAGAAAATTAATTAAATTTAAAGTTAAGGGATCATCTATTAAATTGTTTAGTAGTTTAAATAAATGTATTAATTGGCAATTTTTTCTGCGGTCTGATAATTTAGCAAAATTAAAATATTGTGATAAATATTCATTTGATTGATGTCGGGGTACACATTATTCTTTTTAAAATATAAATATCGCAAATAAAAATTCTGAATAGATTCTAATAAATTAATATTTGTAGTATACAATAGATCGCAAACTATTGTGTAATACTCAAGTTTGGAACGTACGAAAGCATAATAAAGTGTGAGTATTGGATCAATGGTGGTAAAATGCTTTGAACGGAGTGTATAATAAATTCAAGCATTTTATAAGCATTGGAAGTAATACTTTTTATGTGAGCATTGAAATTTAATTTTGTATCGAATACTACACCCAGATCTTTACATTCAAAGCAACGAGCTAACGAAATATCTGATATATTATGGGAATAATTAATTGTTCAAAGTTTTCTTGTAAATGATATAGTTTTACATTTTGTAATATTCAGTTGCAATTTATTTTTGTCACACCATTCAAGTAGTTTATGAAGATCATTTTGAAGTGAATCACAGTCTATGCGGTATTTGAAATACAGCGGAAAATTTTGCGATCATCAACATATAAAAGTTTGGGATTTGAAATAGAAGCCGGTAAATCATCAATAAATCTATTAAATATTAATGCGACTCAATGGTTCCGATCGGTTGATCTAGAACGTACATGTTTTTTGGCGGTTTTTATTCAGAGCGGTTACCCAACTAAACTTAATACTTGTGGTATTTTATTGATATTTATGGACATCGTACAACAGAGGAATAGGGACGAAAAGCATTATTTAAAAAAATAAAATATACATTCCTAAGAAGAAGAAAGAAGCAAAGTTTCAACAGTTAAAATTTACTTTGTTCATGTATTTAATAATAAATACGAGATTTGTTAAGCAAAGTGAACAATTTTTACTAATATTATTTGAATAGGGGTTTTCAAGTCTACGCCTTTTAAAAAATACTTATTGATATCAATGTTTATAATGTCTACGTAATATTAATATGATTATAAAATTATAATCGTTAATTTTCTGATTTTTATTAGATAAATATCAAAATGAAACTTTAATGCATTTAAATAGAGCGCAAAATATTCAGGATCAGTCGTTGTGACGTGCTGGGCACTGGCAATGCTATTGGCTAATGGCTTTTCGAACGAGTTAGCCAGAGGCGTGTTTCCATTTGCCATGTTCGCGGTGGTTTTGACGTTACACGAATCGACGTACCTACCGTGTTTGTCATATATCCGTTTCACTCGGACCTCATTTATTGAAACTTTTTTTTTGGTGGCTTAGAAACTTTTCGGTGAAAATAAAAAATACGGGTCTAATATTTTCATGTATAAAAATAAACTTGGAAACCACTATTATGGATCTGCAACGGACAGCTCTCGTAAATACGTAGGTACTCTCCGGTATGAAATACGTACGAATGACGTATTGTAATTATGTATATTTATGTTACCTTTTTCTAGTGTTTTGAAAGTTATAGTAAATATAGACTTTCGAAATGATAATATTTATTGTTTCTTTTGTTATTTTTTACAAACCATATCGTTTCATAAGATGCCATTTTCTTTGTCGAATTTAAAAGTAATTAATTTAACTAAACAGAAATTTCACTATGGTGGAAATGATTACCCAGAGGACTCGTCATCAACCTGAAAAAACCTTATAAAAAGAAATATAACTTGTAGTAATTATTAATTGTTATTTATTTTTTTTAAAAAAAGAAAAAATATACTAGTATTAAAGAAACGTATATATTAATTAATTTACAATTATTTCTAAGTCAATCCTTATTCCTTTTACGGAATATAAAATTATTTGACAGAACAAGATCATTCTCAGTAGTGCCAACGTACAGTACGAAAATAAACTACAATTATTTCAAATAATTTTATATTCCGTAAAAGGAATAACGATTGCCTTGGAAATAATTGTAAATATCATTAATATATACATTACTTAAGGTAGTTATATCGTAAAACCATTATATCAGAATTAATTGAAATTTTAAGTACATCTCGATTGAAGTATAATATACCTGCTCTCCAAGTTTTAAAACAATTCACCACGCGATACCTGAGATATTTTCAATTAAATTTGGCCTTTTTAACACGTGAAGAATAGGAAATGGCAAAATAAACACAACATTTTAAATTATAACTTTTATATCCACTATGACATTTAATCGAAAAACTAGTATGTTATAGTAAACTAATTAACGGATTTTATGTAAAAATTAGAAAATTATTTACCACCCAGATTTAATTTTATTGTCTCTAGAAAATTTTAATCTGAAGATATGATAAATAGGTAGAATTATACTTGGCAACCATGTACTAGCGTTTCAGATGAAGTATCAGTTAAGATAACACCCGCTTGGTATTAGCGAATAAGAGGTGATCTTAGGCTAAAGGAATTTCAGACGTACATTCGAAAGAAATATTTTTGAAATTGGTATTTTACGTGAAAAGCATGATAACTTTAAACAGTATAATACTACTTTTGTAATTTTAAGAAAGAAATATATTAATTTGTTTTGCAGTTTCCATTTGTAGTTTAGAATTAGTATTATATCTTAAAATATCTTATTACTTTTATACCCGAATGTACCAATAAATGTCTAGATACGACGATGCCACAGTTATTCTTCAACATTGAATACGACACTTGTGTATGTGTTAGTGCGAGTGGTACAGTTCAAAAAAAAACTTTTCTACGGAAAAATAAAGAAAATTCATATGTTACAGTCGTTGATATTAGCTTTTAACTATTTTGATGCAATCTGTTTATATAATATAATGTTAAAAAATATAAGTTATTGCAAATATAAACTGCATTAGCTTAATTTTTATTTTGAACATAGAACAAGTTTTTGAATAGGTACACTCGAGTGACAACTACCTTAATACTAGTACTTTTTTTCTTCTTCTTTTAAAAATAAATAACACCCAATAATTTCCACAAGTTATATTTCATTTTATAAGTTTTTTTCAGGTCGTTGACGTGAGTCCTCTGCTTAATCATTTTCACTATATAGTATAGTTTGGTTCACGAAGATGACTATTCAACAACACTTGTTCGAAGAAAGAATACACAGCCCTTTATACAGTAGTAGCTTAGCAACATTTCATTTTAAAAAGAGAAAGATTTTTTAACATATGTCTATGTAATTTATATATGTTTTGTCACAGATGTACGTACATGGTGAAATTACTTTCTTACACACTGCAAATAATAATGACATATGTCGTAAAGTTACAGATATCTAATTTTCTGCTACACTGCCCTCTGTGTTAATGTTTACCCAGTGACGTTGACGATTAAATAGAATTATTATTTCATGGTTTCTGTCAAGTTCTTGTTTTTGTGTCTTGCAAAAACATAGGCGAAGAACATAAATCTCTAAGAAAAGCATTATTTAAAAAGAACATCATTTTCAAATGAATTACACGTATTTTTTCAATTAAAATGTATCCATAAATATTTCATATTGCACGCCTATGCATATAAAATGCAGTAAAGTTATCTGCAAGTAGTATTACCACACGGCTTATATCACCTTGAATAGTCATATTCGTGAACTAACTATAACCGCATATATTCTTTGAAAAAGGTTACCAAAATTTACATTCGGTTAACTTTAAGTAACCTGGTTAGCTCAATAAAAAAACACTTTGTATATTTATATTATTTACGAATGAATGCTTTTTATTAGTTCTTAAACAAATGTGTTTTATTTCACATTTGTATTTTAGTTTCCATCTATGATCTAATCTTAGATTCTAAGGCATAATGATGTTTTTCAAAACTAGTCAAATAACATATCTAATCCTTAATCTAACATAAATCAATAATGTGATTTACATTGGAATCCTCAGTAAGTTGTTCCTACGCACATGTTTATCCCGGAATGTAATCAGGGCCGCATTATCCATAATGCAAACTAAGTACGTGCCTGAGGGCATCCATGTACAAATGCCGGCAAAACTTTTTAAACTGGGACGTGTTCCGGTCAATCATCTCTACTATGCTAACAATAAATGTATTTGTAGTAGATGTTTAAAATGTAAATTCTTCCGAATTGAAATTACATTTTTAGTTCTTCTATTGACTGGTAAGTTTATTTTAAGTTAATTATAGATGTCGTTTTTTCTATATTTTTGTACCTTAATAAGGATATGTTCTATTTTATTAGATAAGAATAAAATTCAAAAAATAATAAGATTAAACTTTATAATAAATAAATTAATTATTAAGAAACATAAATTTATTATTTGTAAAAACATCTCTATGTAGGTACCGAATAAAGAAAAATTCATGGACTTTACCACGATTTCCAGGAGCGTTCTATGTCTAGTAGCTAAATAGCTCAGTTTGTGTAGCATTTTACTAGAAAACGTTGTCCACAAGAGTGGAGTCAGGGGCGCGCCGTACAATTTTTGTAACCCGTGGCATATCTGACAGTTGACATTTTTTAAAAAAATGTTACTAAAATTTGCAATTATTTCTTTTTTTTTCTAGATTGTCTTCCTATCCTATTATTCTAATAATAATAAAATTAAAAGATATATCAAATCTGTCAGAAGAAATACTTTTATTTAAAACAAATAAATAAAAAAATTAAGTAGCATTGAAATATATACAATGCTGGTCGCCGTGTCGCTCCTGGGATACATATATATACAGGGTATGGCCATGGGCTAAGATCGCCGCCATTTGTGGGCCAATGTCAAACATACTGAGTATTCATTTCCCTATTTATTTGTAAGAAATGTGAATAATGTGATATTATATTATAAAGGAATATTAAATAAACACATTATGAATCTATAAAGGTAATAAAAATTCATTTATTTAAGAGATAGATAATAATAATTATTATGACATACATTTAGAAGTTATCTATAGTATAGGATATAGGTTATTATCACATCTAATTTAATAACTGTAGTTATTATTTACACAAAAAGTTTATATTCTAAACTTACCTTTTAAAAAATTTAAATGTTTGTGCTTAATATTGGTAATTTTGATGTGTTTTCAATATTGCCAGTTATCGTAGTCAGTATCTCAAGAAAATACACAAATAAATAAAACATTTTTTTTGGATTAAAATAAAACAAATAGCCACGAAAATACATAATAATTTGCGCAACAACAACGAATATGACAGTGGCCCTCTAATGGCGGACGAAACGCGAGCCACGTCATGGCCATACCCTGAGTATATAGGAACCCTAGTCGCCTCTAACCAAGTGTCGCCCGTGTGCGACGCACACATCGCACCCTGTGTCGGCGCGCTCCTGGATGAAGAGTATTTCCAAGAGACTTGTCAAAACATTTTTTTCTAATTTTATTTTTTGTTTGTTTCTGGAAAAAAAGTTGCTCGTAAATGTACATACTCCCTACAAGAGACGTCATAAACAGGGCTCGTTCGTAAAGTGTCGGATATTTTTCTTTAGACAAGAACAAATTACAATAAAGATACTTGAATAAATTTTGTTCAGTTTGCAAGTTCACTGGCAACGTGTTGGTTGGTTCTCAAGTCCTGTGACAAAATAGCAATTAATGCCGCATATTTTTCATTGTTTACACATAGCTTTGTTCAGTGTTTCAAAGTGAATTAACTTAATTTCTTACTCTGAGATGGCCACAATTCACAATTTCAGTTTAATTTGAAATGCCGTAATTCATTTGTTTATTTTCATCTTGGAGACGCATGTTCACTTCATTTACGATATTATATAAATGCAGTCATTGGTGGATTTAGAAAATTATGATAAGGGGGCAAGAAATTAGGAAAAACAAATTTCAAATATGCAGTGGATCACAAAATTATTCGTACACTTTACTTTTATTAGTAAAATGTAAAATAAAAAATCTGATGTGACCAACACAGTACCTCCTGCCATTTATCTGTGTAATTTTTATATTACATACTTTATAAATTTATCCATACAATATATAGAAACAGTATTAAAGCAAACTTGTAGAAAATGGAATAATCTTTAATTTTTATAATAACAAATTGAGAAAAAAATACATTTAAAGGTATTTTTTGAAGAAAAACTATCTTGAGCTTCAAGTAAACTGCCATTTCCGATTATCCAATTGCTACCAAAATCTAATCAGATATTTACATATTAGAATAAGGTAGAAATACATGGTTTCAAAACTTTCCGAATGATAGTATTTGAGTTGAGCGTAAACAGGATCCACACATACATACGTGCACACAGACATCATCGTGAAAATGTTAAAATTGGATTCTAGGGACCTTACAACGTGGTCATTTACCAAAATCTCGATATGCGATTTTTAGCACCATCCCTATACCTCCCTTACCAAGGGTAGCGGGAGGTAAAAAAGAAATTAATTAAAAAAATTAATCATAATCTTATTTCGATATTTCAGAATAAAATGATAGCCATCAAAGTTAAGAAATGTTTAATTTACTTTATTGTAATATTGCTGAAAACAAATTATATACAAAAATTGAGGCATAATATTTGTACACTTACAGTTATAAAATTATTCAACACATAATACTACATTTTAATATTTAATAGGATACCTACTCATTGACTTTAATTACAGCTTCCAGTAAACTAGGCATTGATTTTATTCAATTAGATTATATGGAAGGTTGAATTTTTTCCCATTCTTCAGTCAGATTCGTCCAGAGTTGCTAAATAGTGGAAAATATTTATTGCAGGGTTGCCTGTCTAGTCCCAACCATAAATTCTCAATAGGGTTGAAGTCAAGAGACTGAGAAGGTGTTTTAAGTTGTTTCGGTATGTTGTAGAACAGTTATTCCTCAATAATAATTGCTATATGTTTGGGATCATTATCTTGCTGGAATATAAAATCCCCTCCCAATCCAAGTTTATCCGCAAAATTGAAAAGGGAACACACACATCGTCCTAATGTTGACCATGAAGTTAGAGCAGATGAACTTAACGCGCTCACATTTTAAAAAGTACACTCCGGAATACAAAATGTACATGGAAATTATTTATTGAATTGGAATAGGTAATAGGTAGAAGGTAGTTGTTAGTATTTTTTAAAAAAATTGTACTGCAAAGTGTACTTTTTAAATTGTGAGCGCGCGATGTTCATCTGCGCTAACTTCATGGTGAAGATTTGAACGTTATGAAACCGAACGAAACAAGAAATGAACAGGGCGATGTATAAACGTTATAATGCTTCATACGTAATCTTGATAAAAAAATATTTAATAGGAGGTTTTCCTTTTGAGTTCATAAAACATTTTATTTCATTTCTTAAATCATAGACACATTTACGCACCTAAAACATCAGCATAATATGCGTATGCGCAGAATTTACCCAAGCGACTGAGGTTCAGTGAATTTCCTTATTTTCCATGCTGTAATAATTTGTCGAAAACTTTGTCAAGTTATAATTTCTTTATTGAAGACCATGTTTAAAATATTATTGTAGGGAGGAGGTTTTGCGGGTCAATTTAATAATTATAAAAATAATTCAGGTTTTTCAAAATCCCTTTGAGGTTGTGATCAACGATGTTGACAAGAATATACAACTAGAACTCCGTGATCTCCAAACTACTGGTGTGCTGAAGTTACTATTTACAAATGAAAATTTAATTCAATTTTGTGCGTTAAAACAAATTGTATCAATGCTCGCGTTCAGCCGGGATAGCGCTAATCTAGCAAAAATTAGCGCTAGATGCTTACTAAACGGTATTCATTTATTAAATTTAGCGCTGTTTAAAGTAAGAAAATTCTGTCAGTTTTATCTGTATAGTATTGAAAGCTCGCAGACTTCATTTTGAAATGAAAAATATTACTTGAACTGTTAGAAGATGCACCAGAAGTAAATATTATTAATCAGGTAGTAAATTTGTTAGAAAGTGATGTTCCTTGCAACCAAACATGATGCAGGTAGCTTCCCGCTAGTTCGTCAGATGTTTTAGGAATATATTTCTCGCTAGCTATTTCTTCTAGCGCTATATAAGCTCTAGATTCTTGCGAACCGTTGAATTATTTTGTTGATTTAGCGCTAAACCGGCTGTACGCGAGCAATTTTGGTATTACGCATATAGAAAGATAAGATAAGATAATTATTAAATTGATAAGTTTATCTATATTTATAATCCAATAGAATTTCCAATAAGAGTTAATGCCTCCGTGTAAAAATCAGAAATATGTCAGCATGTTTTGGCTGGCTTCCCTAACGTGTTTATATAGCGCGACGTACTTTTTCTAGAGCATTCGATGCGATAATAACACCGAATACAAAGGATCAGGTGACACTAAATAATTAGCAGGTCGCGACGTGTTTATTAAGACGTCATCGCCCAGCGCGGTGGCCGTTCTAGCACGTTAGACCAGCGGCGGCGGTCGCGTACTCTTACAGTCAGTGGCGTCGGGTCCACAAACGTTACAATATTTTAAAATTTCGTGTGTGGCTCGCTTCTCAAAAAGTTTGGGGACCGCTGACATACCCTATTCATTCAAAGTTAAGAAATAATATCACAAGGATCAACATCAAGTTCGGTATTTTCTTATATAAACTAGGTACCTACGTCTTCTTAGTGGAATAAATAAAACTAAAGCAATGAAATAAGTAAACATATTGGTGGTGTAAACTTAATGCGCTCCTGGTGCAACAGTTTGTTTGACATACCCTCAACGTTGAGCATGATAGCCATGTTGATCTTGGGTTCGGTGTTGACCTGGCATTCGTAAACTCCTGCGTCGTGTTTTTGCACATAGGCGATGTGCAGGTTCCAGTCGTCAGTGTGGTCCGCGTGCAGTACGCTGAACCGTCCATCTCCGGTGTAAGTATGCATACCCGAGGTTAGAATGTGCAGGTCTCGTTTACGCATCCAAGATACCTACAAAAAAAACGGTTTTATTTGGGAAAAACTTGAGAAAAATGCGAAAACATGGATAATGTCCCTTTATGTAGAACATGAGAAGAATAAGCTTTGTAAAAATTTATAAGAAGTTTTATTTTTCAGTTAATGCTTCGCCCGGAAGCTATTTTTAATTTACAACTAAAAGTTTTGTTTAACCGAGGTCTATAAGACCTGTTTATACACAAGCCAAGGAGAAAGAAAAAAAAGACCTATTTATAGACATCATTACTTGACCATGTTTTAATAATATAACAATATCTCCTAAACAATACATTGTAAACAATATACGGTAATGATTTTGATTTGTTTTATTTATATTACTTGAGTTGTATGTACAGGGGCCTGTCAAAATAACTTATTTTATGTCTGTTAAAAAAGTACACTTTTTTCATTAAAATGGGTATATGATGTATGTCTTTTTTAACACGTAAAAGTGTGAAAAAAGTGCACTTTTTTATGCAAACGGGTGAAAAAATGAAACGCTATGGTACTTTTTTCCAGGGACCTGAATCGAAACGTATTTATGGTTCAGGTTCAAGAAATAAATGTCGGTTCAGATTCAGTTTCGGTTCAAGAAAAAGAAAATTATAACGGTTCATTGGTTTTGGGTTCGGTTACGAATTTTGGTTTAGCACACAAACACAAAAAAAAACAGTAGTATTTATTATTTTTAAAATCATATTAATAATGTAATTTGAATTCACAATTTTTAATTATATTTAGCAGATCTGAACCGAATCTAAATTTAAAACGGTTTAAATTCGGTTCAGGTTATTGACCTTGACAAATAAAGGTTTGGTTCGGGTTTAGGTTCACAAAAAATTCGGGTTCAGCTTCAGGTCCCTGTTTTTTTCACTCTTTTATTGTAGAAGTAAAAAAAAATGTATGCAAATAGAGTAAAAAGTGTCTTATTTGACTCATGTTGCATAAACAATTTTTGTTTATAATGAATTTTTATATGATCGAAACCACAGCTTGTCAAGTTATGATTAAAATGTTATTTAATAGTTTAATGCCATGGAAACCTGTGTACTTTAAATCACATTTTAACAGGAGTAGAAAACAGATTTACTGCCGGATCTCTTTTAAAGACAGGCAAGTACATGCTGTTCAAGACTTTTTTGTAGAATTTTTTTTTTGTGCTCAATAATTCTATACAGATTAGACAGCGTAAGCAAAGAAAATGTTCGCACGACGTATGGCCGTTTTTTCGTAAAATTGCTTCACGAAAATAACCACTGCTCAGTCCTCTTTTATTTTATCATAGATTTATATTTTATACAACTAAACCTTTCTCGACAGATGCTCTCTACAGTCTAGAATAGTGAAATCCGTCCAGTAGTCCTCGAGATTAGTGCCAACAAACAGACAGTCGCCTAAAGAGTTTTTATTTTGTACTATGTATGTAGCAGTGACGGTGCGTGAATACAGGTGAGTCTGTGAAGACGCCCCCCACTCTTAACTTTTTTATTATAAGTACTAGAAAAAATTACTCATATAAGTTTTATTATTTTAAATATGCTATTTTATGGCAGATGTAGATATTTTTTATAAAGTCAAGTTTACAAGATACGACTTTTATTTTTTAAATAGCAACCTATAATTATTTTACTAAAATATAAACCGCTATGTTTTCTCTTTTCAAGAATGCATTACTTTTACCTTCCGTCACCTTTAGGTAAGGAAGGTATTGTCTTTCGTCAAAAAATTCAATGATGAGTTTTTACTGAATAAGCACGTTTTAGGGCCCATATAAAACGTTTTTACCATTTTTACGATGATGTCTGTATGTATGTGTGTCTGTGTGTGTGTGACAAAAGTTCCGGATTTCATAACTTCAATACCACGATTCCAAAAATTATAATTTTTTCGTATTCCTCAAGTTTACATCCAGAAGAACAACTGATTAGATTTTGGTTATAATTGGTCAACCGGAAGTAGTCTCATTTGAAGATTTAACAGTTAAATTTGATTTATTGACATTTAACGTTATTATAACTTAAAGAATATATTATTCTCTATACGATATGATTACAATTTATACTTCATATTCAATAGATACAGAGTTAAAGAATTTTAAAGAAATTAAATTTTATAATTCAGCCAGCTATGCCAAACTTGGGAACTAGTAATATATTCATATAATTCAAATTGACAGATGTCAGTATCAATAAAAAGTAAATTATTGTGGCAGATATGAGGATGTTGAAGTAGATATTGGGGAATACACGGAACGATACGGTAAGAAAATAACTCTAGTGTTACAAGTTTTTAGAAAGATACAAGAAAGACGATTACATTGGTTTGAACATGTCATGAGGAGAAATGAAGAATTACACAAATGGAACAAAAATGAATAGTTTAGTAATAGGACGTTAAAGAAACAGAGGAAGACCAAAGATAAGATGGAAGGACTGTATTGCGGAAGATTTGAGAGAAAACGAACTGAATGAGAACGACATGCAAAAATAGCGACCCCTAACGAATGGGAAAAGCTAAAGAAGTGTCAAGTGCAATTTGAATAGTTTTTTTATGAAATAATTTTACTGGAAATTTAGAATCTTTTGTAAGAAAAATTATGGAATTTATACATTATACACGAGAATGACGGAAGGTATTGTGCTGGCCACAACAGATTTTTTATTAATGCATTTGAAAACATTCGACAAAAAATAAGGTAATTGAGATACATGGAAAATAATTTTTATTCAAATATTATAGGTGGCTATGTGAAAATTAAAAAAATTTAACAATGTTAATATCAACAAAGTATACATTTGTTTGTTACTTATTTATTATTACTTACTTATTTATCTATTTATTTATTATGTATTTTCAAATAGCCACCTTCAATATTTGAATAAAAGTTATTTCTCATATATCTCAATTATCTTATTTTTCTTGATTTTTTTCAAATGCATTAAAACTAATACATTGTTGAAAAGACAAAAAAATGGCGGTTTATTTGGAAAAATAATTATGGGTTGCTATTTAAAAAGTAAAAGTTGAAGAGAGGGGTCTTCCCTGACTCACCCTGTATAGTACTAATTTGTTTATTAAATCAATCCGGCGTTCTTTCTGTGAATTACGTACATTTTTCAATTGTTTTTTATGGCGTTATTTGGGCCGTGAGATTTATCACAACAGATTATTTGTTTTCTTATCTCTAAATCTATAGAAGATATAACAAAATATTTAAATGTATCAGATAGAGAATTTAATCTTCTTTAATATTTGCGAGAACAAATATTTTCAAAAAATAATATGTAGAAGAATTTTTTTAAGAATCTGCTACTTTCGGTTGTCCGATTGTTACCAAAACCTTTTCAGTTTTTCTCATTAATGCCCGATTGAGATATACTCGTACATAGTTAAATAGATATTAAGTCTTATAGTTTTTGAGAAATCGTTCTTCCAACAGCCACACATACACACACACATCGTCGTAAAAATATTAAAATCGGATTGTAGGGACCTTAAAACATGCTTATTAACTATTTTAGTATGAATCCAATACCCCTCCAATATATTTCTATCTTTTACGTTTGTGCCAGTAGTCTGCCTGCAACACAGTAATTGTTGTTGGGTTGCGGAATTGGAACACACGGTTTCTTGTTTATTAATATGCTAAACATTAACCCAATATTGGCTGTCTAACATTGGTAATATGACAAAAACATGTGTATTACAAAACATAACATATTCAATAATGTTATAGCACAAGTTTGTGTCGAAAAATATCACCGTAACTTTTGATCAAGTGAATTACGTAGAATTAAATCTGACTGTTGAACTGTTTTCTACATATTGTTAGTTCTATATTGTTATTTTAAATTTATTAATAGAATATACGTTAATAGATTTATAACTGTTTCAATAACGTCTAGTGTAAAAGGGTCGTTCAACAATACACAACATGGTTTTAAATTAAGTATTTTGGAAAATTATATACGAATGTTCATAAAAAACAAAATGAACAAGTAAACATAAAAGAACACAATGTAGAAATATTTTTTTATATAAACTGCACCTCGTGAAATACAAAGTTAGAGCTTACGGTAGAAAGCAATTTAAAATGATGAAAATATATTGCATATGTTTATCATAAAGAAGAGTGACCATTCGTCATGGATTCTGCTGTTTTGCACGCATAAATAAAAAAATGTCCTACATTTGCAAAAATGTTTCAGATTTAGTTTATTATTCATATTTGAAATTTCTAAATAAAACCATGTTTATTTATTCCACTGATTTTTTTCTGTCTCAGATAATCTTGAACTTTTATATACCGGATGTAATTTTTTTTGAGGGTATACACATTTCGATGTGCTGATTCACAATCAAAAAGAATTTTTTCATAATTCGGAAAATTATTTCTTATTTTCACTTAATTTTTACCTCTCGCTACGAGAGGTATTGGATTCGTGCTAAAAATCGCATATCCAGATTTTAATGAAGCACGTTTTAAGGTCCCTACAATCCGATTTTAATATTTTTACGATGATGTCTGTGTGTGTGTGTGTGTGTGTGTGTGTGTGTGTGTGTGTGTGTGTATGTGCGTGTATGTATGTGTGGAGGTTGGAAGGACGATTTCTTAAAAATTATAATACTTAATATCTGTTTAACTACGTATTTCTCAATCGGACATTACTGGGAAGAGCTGAAAAGGTTTTGGTAATAATTGGACAACCGAAAGTAGCAGATTTAAAAAAAAAAAAACTTCTAAATATTATTTTTTGAAAATATTTGTTCTTTAGTATTAAAGAAGAGTAAATTCTCTATCTGATACATATAAATATTTTATTATATCTTTTATAGATTTAGAGATAAAGAAATATAAGGTATATAATAATCTGTTGTAATAAATCTCACAGCCCAAATAATGTCATGGAAACCAATTATAAATTAAAATGTTTGTAACTGACAAATAAATTTTTGGTGTAGAGTGTAGGTATACAAGAAATGTTAAATACAGTAGGGCGCAAGCAGTCATGTTACTTTGTTGGCATTGACAAGCAGATATGGGGGCCCGTGTTAGAATGATAGCTAGTAATTATGTATATAGATGTCAAATATCATAATTTTTCATTTTAAATTTAGTGATTTTTCATTGACAAGCAGATATGGGGGCCCGTGTTAGAATGATAGCTAGTAATTATGTATATAGCTGTCAAATATCATAATTTTTCATTCTAAATTTAATGATTTTTCCAATTCCATGTTGTATATTTTCCTCAACAAATAAATTCCACACTCCTGGTGACAAATTAACACGTGAATTTAGAAAATCTTGAAATTTTTAATGAAAAATTCTGACATTTGACCTCTATGTACATGACTACTAATTGTCATTCTGCTTGTCAAGGCCAACAATATCACATGACTGCTCGCGCCCTATACTTATGTAACCAAAAACGGAAGTGGCGAGAGGTATTGTGCTGGCCACAACAGATATTTTTTTTACTGTGCCACTGCCAACATTCATTAAAAATAATGAATTATCTAATCACGTAACAGACATTGAATAGGAAATAAATTAATTTGTAATTATTTCCTATTCAACCTCTGTTTATTTGCTATGGAATTAAAAACATTTGAAGCCACTCTCGCATAATTTTAACTCACTTTGGAACAAATAATGCATTTAAAATAACATCAGGTACGAAAATAAAACTTACCAAAGTATTTATTAGACAGATCAGCCATTTTCATTATTTTTCACGACACAAATGACATAAATAAAGCTTGTTTATAACTTATAAATGACTTGACGTCTATCAACGACGATTATCATGCACAACCTATTAATTGATTAGTTTTTTTAATTTGTCAAAATTAAATATTATAATGGTTTTTCTTAATATTTCGTCAAAATTGATTAAAATATTGTATAAACCATGTGAGTTAAGAATATTTATTCACTCAATGAATTTAACCCACTCGTCCTACGGGCTCGTTGGCTTAAACTTGGTGTATAAATATCTATAATACTGTTGGATAGCATACTTCATGTACTTCTTAAATGTTAATAAATATATACCTAATTTCATTTGAAAATTAATTACAATCAATGACTACGTTTATCTCGCACTAGTTTATCCACTTAAATGTTAACCCGCTTGAGTTAAGCGGGTTAAACCTGCGAGATAAACACGTTAGTTTAGCGCTAAGTGAAGTATCTTAAATAATGGGTTGAGGTAACTAACCTACTTGAAATTTTGCGAGATAAACGGTTAAGGCTATGGATTAACCTCAACATTTTTTTAAAAACATGAAAATAATAAAAAAAAACTGTTGTGGCCAGCACAATACCTCTCGCGACTTCCTTTTTTTGGTTATATAAGTATATAGGGCGCGAACAGTAATGTTACATTTTTGGGCTTGACAAGCAGATGTGTGGGCCCGTTTCAGAATGATAATTAGTAATTATGTACATAGATGTCAAATGTTAGAATTTTTCATTAAAAATTTCAAGATTTTCTAAATTTACGTAGTTAATTTATCACCGGGAGTTTAAAATTTACTTGTATGCCTTAGATATTTAACATTTAATTCTGCTCCACATGGAATTGGAAAATCACTAAGTTTAGAATGAGAAATTATGATATTTGACATCTATATACATAATTACTAGCTATCATTCTGACATGGGCCCCCATATCTGCTTGTCAAGGCCAACAAAATCATATGACTGCTCGCGCCCTATTGTATTTAACATTTCTTGTATACCTACACTCTACACCAAAAATTCTACTTACGCATATATCTATTCCATATATATTTAGATTGTTTAATTTTTGATGAAGATATTTTGTCCTCTTCTAATTTTTCGAAATGTTTCCAATTCTATTAATACATTAAGAAATAATATAATGTAGAAAAAGTCTTCAGTAATGTCTTCGGATTTCTGACACTGACATTTACCTGTCAATTATAATTTTCAACTATTTTCCATGGCCAATCTTTCGGTTGTAAAATTTATTATAACAGACTATTTTATATTTCTTTTATCTCTAAATCTATAGAATATATTATATAATATTTAAATGTATCAGATAGAGAATTTAATTTTCTTTAATATTACCAAGAAAAAAAATCAAAAAATATTATTTAGAAGATTTTTTTTCCAGAATCTTCTACTTCCGGTTGTCCAATTGTTACCAAAACCTTTTCAGATCTTCGCATGAATGTCCGATTGGGAAATACGTAGTTAAACAAATTTAAAGTCTTATAGTTTTTGAGTAATCGTCCTTCCAACATCCTACATACATACACACACACATACATCCACACACACACACACACACACACAGACATCATCGTAAAAATGTTAAAATCGGATTGTAGGGACCTTAAAACGTGCTTATTCAATAAAATTTGGATATGCGATTTTTAGCATGAATGCAATACCTCTCTTAGCGAGAGGTAAAAAATATATATTACTACACTCAAAACTTCTAAAAACTGTTTGTTTCGAGGTTTGCGTCAAAATCGTAAGCGTTTTGTTATTTTTATTATAGTAAGTCATCCGCAAAATTTTCTATGTGTCCTTGTTTAACAGCAGTGGATAAACGCTAATTATTATCCTGTAGTCACTTTAAAACATGCGATATAAACGAGCTGGAGTTAAGAGTTAGTTTTAAGTCACTAGATTTTTAAGCGGGTTATGTCACTGCAAGATAAACGTAGTCAATTACTCGAAAACTAGAAATAAAAATAATATTGAAATACACTTCCGAAATTATGGAGAGGGATTAATATAATATTAATAGGTATAATGTTTATTAGATTATTGGAATTGCTAAAAATAATAATATATTAGGCTAGTTCCTTTATAGTTGGATTATACAGGCTGAAACAGAAATCACGGTTCCGGAATAACACTTTCTGTTAAACTCATTGTTATACCAAAACTTATCTCTCAAACATCACGTCAAAACCAGGACAACTGTAAAATCGGATTTGTGACAATACGGTGAGAAGGGCAAAAAGCAAAGTGGTTTTCCAAGATCATTTATACCTATACTGTTTTAAAATCGATCTATTGAGGTCGTGGTATGCCAACTAACTCTTGCAGATGTACCCATATTTTTGGACGGTACTATAAATGCGAAGAATAAAAATTAATATATATATATATATATATATATATATATATATATATATATATATTTTACCCTCCCGCTACCCTTGATAAGATAAGTTTAGGGATTGTGGTAAAGTCACATACCGAGATTTTGGTAAATGACCACTTGTAAGTCCATAGAATCCGATTTTAACATTTTCACGACGATGTCTGTGGATGTGTGTGAGTATGTGTATACACATGTATGTATGTGTGTGTGTGTGTGTGTGTGTGTGCATGCGTGCGCGTGTTAGTGTGTTTGGTTCCTCTGGACGTTCTAACTCAAAAACTATTTTCAGAAAATTTTGAAACCGTATATTCTGCTTTGGAAAGAAGCCATTCAATTTTGGTGTACATGAGATAACCGGAAGTGGCACTTCACTTGAAGCTCAAAATAGTATTACTTTAAATGTTATTCTTCCGCGATTTATGTTATTGTAAAATTTAAACATTATTCAATTTTCTACAGGTATGCATTAATACTTGTTCTATATATTTTATAGTTAAATTTAAGCTGGATTCAAATGTACCGATAGCACCGTCAAATTGCTCACCGTTTGCAACGTTCTGTACTGTGATTGGTTGAAATCATACGGTATCTACAAACGGTATCGACGTTACGAACGTCGACGGTCGCCGTTGAAATATTTCTATTTTTAACGGCGTTGACGGGCCGTTACCGCCATAAATTTTAACTGCGCATGATCATAACCCATATTTTAATAATACCAACTCAAACCAATTTGACATAAAATATATTGTATTTTATTTCTTTATGTTTCCTTTTGGGTGGATTATATAAACAGGGGTATTTTACTACTTCGCAAATTAAGAGTTCTGAAAAGTTGTCCATGGCGAAACAAAACTTATTATAGGTTATGGCAACCGGCAATATTACATATGTTTTAGTAATATTTCGTTTTCCAAGTTTGGAACTGTGCGCATCAATATTTATGACGACCGCAAAATTAACGGTGGTATATACTCGTAGGTCCATGTGAATCCATCTTTATAAAGTAATCTATTTTATAAATTTCGGAGTCTATGTTTTAAAGACAAATACAATTACTTGGTTATAAACATGAGATTTCAAATGTATGTAACTGTCAGCAAAATGTCACTGTCCCAAAAATTATCATTTCAAATTAATAATGATAATGTTTTAGAAAAAAAATAGTAAATAAAATAATAGTTATAGTTTTATATTATATTATATACGAATGCAAAGGAACATAGTATAATTTTCAGCATCAATAAATACCGTATGTATGTATGTATTTAAATGAATCAAAATTAAATGGCGGGAGGTATTGTGTTTGTCACATCAGATTTTTTAATTGTTGAACACTCGTCAATAATGATATTGATATTCTTGACTGTTGCCATAGTTAATGGATCAATACTGATATGTCTACGAAAAAATATTTGTTTCGTTGTTACTGAATTTGGATTTCCTAAGCGATGCCGTAACGACTTACATGTGTTTGTGTTAAACTTAGAATTTTGACACAATTTGTCTCCTTTGCGACACAAATATTAAACAGATTACCAAAACTTGAAACTTCGAGAGTTTTGCTAACAAATGATACACGCTGTGTTATTTTATCACTAGTTACTACAAGTGTGCTAAAGTGTTTCAATCTGTTTGAATTAGCCCATAAATTATGAAACTACAAATTGTATACAGATATTCCTCGAATAACACCATTACAGAATTGCACCCAAACCTCACCTCACTACATGGCGAGCAACAGAATTATCCAGTTTTACTCAGTGACGGAAATATAGTGATCACAAAATGAAAAACTGGGGATAACGAATAGGAAACAAAACATACTTCTTCTTAATCATGATCACTTGATGATTTAGATTGCAAATCACAACCCGAAGGAACATGGCTTTAGTTGTGGCAGGTGTGGCATGACGACAGCTACCTATAACTATGACTACGTTTATCTCGCACTAGTTTATCTACTTAAATGCTAACCCGCTTGAGTTAAGCGGGTTAAACGTGCGAGATAAACAGGTTAGTTTAGCGCTAAGTGAAGTAACTTAAATAATGGGTTGAGTTAACTAACCTACTTGAAATTTCGCGAGATAAACGGTTAAGGCTATGGATTAACCTCAACATTTTTTAAAAAACTTGAAAATAATTATTAAAAATATATATTACTACACTCAAAACTTCTAAAAACTGTTTGTTTCAAAGTTTGCTTCAAGATCGTGAGCGTTTTGTTATTATTATTATAGTAAGTCATCCGCATAAATTTCTATCTGTCCTTGTTTAACAGCAGTGGATAAACGCTAATTATCCTGTAGTCACTTTAAAACATGCGATATAAACGAGGTGGAGTTAAGAGTTAGTTTTAAGTCACTAGATTTTTAAGCGGGTTATGTCACTGCGAGATAAACGTAGTCTATGACTACGTTTATAAAATATTATAATAAAAATAACAAAACGCTTACGATCTTGAAGCAAACCTCGAAACAAACAGTTTTTAGAAGTTTTGAATGTAGTAATATATATTTTTAATAATTATTTTCATGTTTTTAAAAAAATGTTGAGGTTAATCCATAGCCTTAACCGTTTATCTCGCAAAATTTCAAGTAGGTTAGTTACCTCAACCCATTATTTAAGATACTTCACTTAGCGCTAAACTAACGTGTTTATCTCGCATGTTTAACCTGCTTAACTCAAGCGGGTTAGCATTTAAGTGGATAAACTAGTGAGAGATAAACGTAGCCTATCTCTTTCCGTCCCACTCTATTCGTCTTCTTCTACGATTCTACCATGCTCACGTCGCGTATCCCTTCCCCGATTTTTTAATAATTATTTTCTCTTAAAGTAGGAATAATTAATCGATTTAAAAAGGAACGGGTATTTTTTTTTGTCATATTATGTAAAAATAAAAATTTGGTCAGATACCCCATTTGCTTAACTAATCACCAGGTGCATCCCTGGCACTTAAATTTTAAGTGTTCCTTAAATTGAGAATATCGCATCGAAATGCTGTCAACATTTCGATTTGCATTTTTTTGGTTAAGCTTAACTTAAAATTTAAGTGACGGCGGTGCAACTGTGCATTCATATACTAAGTTATAGATCTCTTGCAAAGGTTGAACCGTTAAATACAAGTAAACTTTGTTAAGAAACAAATAGAAATGTTACACTTAATGCACCTAGGAATATAAGTTCCATTATTTTAATGCAACAATTATGTAAAGAAGCCTTTTCACAAAAAAGAACAAAATTTATGTTTATTTTGTAAAACGAAATTGTTACTTTAGTCAATTTTAATTCCAACTCGCAACAATTTCACTATGTGTGTGCTCTACATTAGCATATGTGATGTATGACTACATGCAAAATGCTTTATGTTATTAAAATATTCGTCTATAATCTAATAAGACTTGCATCAAATTTAACAGCCACGCCTTTTTGGAGTAGATGGCGTGAAGATAAAAAGTTTAAGTAATTATTTTGCAATATATAAATTTCTTTCATGCGAAGAGAAAAAATCTGATGTGGCCAGCACATAACCTCTCGCCGTATATTTTACCTGGCTGTATGCATAAAGCAAAGAATATTTTTATAAATACAAATTTCATATAAATCTATGACGTATAAACTTCTTTATTATTCAATAATAGCATGTCTCAACATAAAGATATTTTACCATAAATTATGTTACAATAAATTACAAAGTAGAGTTTACCATATATAAATATTAGGCTGGTAACAGCAATTTTCAATTCGAACAACTTTGTTTACTTTCTCTTCATATTCTTCTAGTAAAAACATTAATTTTGGGCGGTCTAAAATGTATATATCTGGATTGTGCATCTATTCTTATATATCTTCTTTTACATTTTATTTTTTCATACTTGTTACATCTAAATAACCTTAATTCCCTTTAATAAAGTGACGGATAGATTGCACTCCGATTTTGTCAATATTTACAACTTACTTGAGAAGAATTTGATAGCTTTTTCGCAATTCAAAGTTACTCTAGTCTACAGTACTGGTGTACATTGTCCCATAATGTTTGAAACAAATTTAAGTCCTTCAACCTAGACTTGTCATCTCCATAATAGTCACAGATCAAGAACTAAGGGATTCTCCAAGTACATTTTTCTTTCATTACTCATTGTTTCTGACACTGACATTTATCTGTCAGTTACAAATAATTTAAATTATCAACTATTTTTCATGGCATTCTTTCGGCTGTCAAATTTATTACAACAGATTATTTTATATATTATACTTCTTTTACCTCTAAATCTATGGAATATATAATAAAATATTTAAATGTATCAGATAGAGAATTTAATTTTCTTTAATATTACCACGAAAAATTTTCAAAAAATAATATTTAGAAGATTTTTTTTCAAGAATCTTCTACTTCCGGTTGTCCAATTATTACCAAAACCTTTTCAGATCTTCCCATGAATGTCCGATTGGGAAATACGTTGTTAAACAAATTTTAAGTCTTATAGTTTTTGAGTAACCGTCCTTCCAACATCCCACACACACACATACACACACACACACACACATCCACACACACACACACACACACACAGACATCATCGTAAAAATGTTAAAATCGGATTGTAGAGACCTTAAAACGTGCTTATTCAATAAAATCTGGATATGCGATTTTTAGCATGAATGCAATACCTCTCTTAGCGAGAGGTAAAAAGCAACACAACACATAAAATATTGCATCATTTTTTGTGATGGTATAGGAAATGAAAGATCACTAATACAAATAACTAGTATTGACAGCTACACTGACAAAGTTAAAAACCATTTTGAAAGTATGTAACTTAAATAGTGTGGTATTGCAGAATGTCATGTGTTGATTAAATTATCACTTTTGTTTTAATAAAAGAATGCGATCGAAAAAACGTACACTTTTTCCCCTCTCGTTAAGAGAGGTATTGGATTCATGCTAAAAATCGCATATCCAGATTTTAGTGAATAAGGTCTCTAGAATCCGATTATAACATTTTTACGATCATTTCTGTGTGTGTGGATGTGTATGTGTGTGTGTGTGTGTGGGGGGGGGGGTTGGAGGTACGATTTCTCAAATTCTATATGACCAAAGACCTATGTAACTACGGATTCCTCAATCTAACAGTATTGGGAATACTTGAATAGGTTCTGGTAATAATTGGATAACCGGTAGTAGTACTATTTTAACAAAAATCTTCTAAATATTATTTTATGAAAATTTATGTTATTTCAAATATTAAAAAACAAAATTCTTTATCCGACTATTCTCTATCTTCTATAGATTTAAATATATAGAAATATAATCTATAAAATAATGTTGTAGTAAATCTCATAGGCTGCTCATAGCCCAAACATCTCCATGGTAACTACTTGAGAAATTTAAATGTGTTTAATTGACACACTAATGTCAGTGTCAAAAATTCAGAGATAGTAGGCTTTTTCTGGGAACGATATTTAATATTTCTTATTGAATATTAATTACATATTTAAAATTATAGGTGTATTAAATACACCCTTCAGAAATACCGCCAATCCCGTCAATGAATTGGAAGAATCTCGAACATTTAGAAGAAATGGAGAAAATTTGCGTATAGAATGAATTTAAAATTATAGAAAAACCGTAAATATAAAGATTAGGTGTAGGTAATTAGAATTTTTTGTGTGTACAAGAAATGTTAAATACAATACTTATATGTATAGTTGGAGAAACAAATATTTGGAACTGACTTATGCAGGGTTTACAATCTTTTATGGACGGTTGGGTTTGTTTGCGGTCAGGACTCATAAATTATTCTAACTTGAAGGCATCAATTTTAGGGTAAGAAATGGGACGTATTAAAAAAATCATACTCAATGTTTGTATAAAATTTGTAAATTGAAACTATATAATAAATAATAAACAAAACAATTTTTTTGTTTAAATTATATTCCCAGGGTCTCCACATATTCACAATTTTATTCAAACACTAGAAACAAGCAAAGAAACGACGTTTCGTTTTGATGATTCTTTCAACACTGAAAAAGATTTTTGCATGTACCTCAAAAAAAAATTTCAAATAACAGTTTATATTTAAAATACATTAGAATTTAGGCTTATCCCTATAATATTGTAATCATTTAATCTCTTTTCAATTTACTAATTGATGTTAGAAGAAGTGTATTTTAAACGCATTGTTATTTGAATACAGATTAAAAAGTACATAATTAGGAAACATCTTATAATATTTCAATCTCTTTTCACTTTACAAATTGACGTTAGAAGAAATACACTTAAAACGAATTATTATTTTAATACAGATTTAAAAGTACATCTTGAGTACAAATTTCGGGTACGGCCCAGGACAGAAAACTCTACCTGGCTCCGAGTACCAAAACCGCAAAGTCCATAAAACTTTATAACGACCAATTGGCAGAATCTATAATGAGTTCCAAATATTTGTTTCTCCAACTATACTACAATGGAAAGAGTGAGAGGTTTTGTGATGGCCACAACATATTTTTTTGTAAAAAATAAATGAAACAGAACTAAAAGTAAATGAAATAAAATTATGAATAACGAACAAATGTTCAAACGATAGCATAAAAACAGTGATTTGTATAATTAAAAATTTCGCTAAATATCAATATCAATACTGGATGTATTTTTAATGAATTTGTTTTGTTCATCGGTCAACAGTAATATATGGAATATTGGAGCAATTTTATTTGTTTATTTTAATTTTAAAAAGTAGAATAATTATGCGGAAACGTATTAAACAAGTTAGAGTTTTTTTAATTTAAAAATTAAACCAACTCGTAATTTAAAAACATGTGTACATTAATCTGGACTATTATGCAAGTGAATGAAAATATAAATAAAAATACAAATTATTCATGCGATTTACGTGCATTACAGCTTAAAAATAATTTTAAAATGCGCGACAAATTATAGTTCCGTTAAAACCATGCAGGTAGTATAATAGTCGTATAGCATTACTGTGTTTTTATTGTTTTTGCAACGCGAAATTATATGTACAAATATATTATAACTTCTAATGTATTCTAAAACCCTTTGGATTCCATTTTTTTCTTGTTGTCCAGGACTGGATTAGTGGATTTAGTAGTCGAGGCTCCAGGGGGATCAGATATACTCTCAAGTTTGTATTTCTATCAATTTTTGACTTATACTCTCTCTAAACTCACGTTTATTTATTTGGGTAAAGTGTAAAAAATCGAAGAAATAATAATAGTTAATTTAAATGTTTATTAAACGATAAAAGATTAAGAAAAATATATAAAAAACAACGATTACTATGATTAAATAAATATTAAATACTACTTTAGGACTAAGAATATTATTAAACAATTTACACTAGGATAAATTATTTAAACAATAACAATACTATTTATTTCAACAACTGTTTATTTATTTCACCATTCAACTCTTCGAATTCCAATGACCAACTCTTTCCAGTTACAGGGCTCGTGAGCTCTGGACTGGTCTCAACCAGGGCACCGAACGCGCTAAAAACTGGGTTCGGTTCAGATTTAGGTTAATATATATTTTGAGAGACGGGTTCGAGTGCGGTTCTGGTTCAAACATTAATAAAATTTGCGGTTTTTTTTTCGGGTTCAGGTATTGGGTTCAGTTTCGGTTCGACCTAATGAAAACTGAATTAATGTTTTTGGAATAACAATCTTTATATAGAAATAATTTAAAATGCGAGCTGGAATTTATGCAAGACAAGAATACCAACACAATTTTCATAAACAGACGAATACGAGTACATTTTGAACTCAAAATGAACCTGAACCGGAGCTGAACCCTGAACCCAAATTTTAATACTGGGTTCAAAACTTTATGAACCCCTGTTCTAGAACGTTCGATCAGTGGCGTTGGTTGCATGTTGGCTAGACTCAGTGGCGTCGGCTGCGCACGCTACACTCATATAAGTACACCAAATATTGGGTGAAATTTTCAAAAATCTACATTTCAGCTTTCAGCACATTGATTCTAAATTTTCCAACCGCAAATTAATATCTCATTTAGTTCCTGAGATATTTGCGTTTAAATTCGTCATTTGATTCTACGGTCAAAATTAAATAAGTTAACAATTTCTTTTATTAATACATACAATTTCTAGAAAAAAATAACTGATGGCCAAAAATCGCAAAAAAATTGGCCACTTTCAGGGATTTCAGTTTTGGTTGTGTAAATTGAAATAATGGGACAAATTTTGTGAAAATTGGTAAACTTTTGTAATTTTGCCCATAGAATCGAATGAGGAAATTGTGAGGCTGGTATTTACACCCATTTTTGGGTTATAATCCAGAAATGGGTAAAGTTGTAGATGTAAATATCTTAAGTACGAAAAGAGATATTGACTTGGGGTTTAAAAATCTGGGCTCAGTACGTATACAAAAATTGAAATTTCGTAAATTTTGAAGATTTTGGAGAAAATGGTTGTACAGTACAGTGAACAAACTACATATTGAACTATTCACTGTAATGAACACAAAAATAAATACGTTGACTTCATATTGAACTCCATAAACTCCATATAGTGAACAATTAATGGCTCAATATGGTGAATACATAGCAGTCCTACGGAGTGTGTTAGCTTCACTTATGGACTCTTGTGCAACGCATAGCTCAGCTGATCTGAATACTTTCTTAGGGACTTTCCATGTGTAGTACAATACATATAAAGTTTTGTTGTGTGTTATATAATACAAATTACTGTAATTCATAATGCCACATCAAAGGAAACATTTGAAATTGAAAGAAAAAGCCGAAATATTGGAACATTTAAAAGAAGGTAGAGGAGTTAAACTTTTATAGCGAAAATTTGGGGGAGCTAAATCGACAATAAGTTCAATAAAAAAACCCAAAAGGATACACATTATGAAAAATGTCGAGTGCACTTTCACCGGACTTGGAAAGAGGAAAACATTAAAATCGACAGCATATCCTAAAATGGAAAAGGTTCTTTATAAGTGGTTTTTAAAACAAAGAAAACAACACGCACCAGTTGATGGGGAGATAATTAAACAAAAGGCAAAGAATTGTGTGTTAATCTTCTGCTTTGTACGCAGATTTTGGTAATGATGATGACATTTATATCACGCGGGCGTGGAGTGTGTACCACAGGGGTAAATTTTGTGCCATTTAAAAATCGAAATATTTGGTGTTGGCAGGGATTGATCCGATTCCCCAGATTCGCGATCAGCCACTCAGGCACGCGGCCACGAGTTATATGTATTTAAATTCATAAAAATTAAATGGCGGGAGGTATTGTGTTGGATCACATCAGATTTTTTGAGAGATGGGTTCGTGTGCGATTCTAGTTCAATCAATAAAATTTGTGGTTTTATTCTGGATTTAGATATTGGGTTCAGATTCGATTCGACCTAATGAATATTGAATTAATGTTATTTGAATAACAATCTTTGTATAGAAATAATTTAAAATGCTAGCCGGAATTTACGCATAATAAGAAATAAACACAATTTTCTCAAAAAGTCAACACAGGCAGCAATACAGACGCCAAAGGTGTCGATTATCAGCTTTATTACGATTCCTCTTACGTTTCGAATTAAAAATGAACTTGAACCGGAGTTAAACCCTGAACTCGAATTTCAATATACGGTTCGGTTACAACTCGGGTTCAATTGAAAAATATATCTGAGGTTCGGTTCTGAGTTTGGGTTCGCTAAAATGTTACGCTTGGTTAAATTATTCAACGATTAAAAAATTGAATTGTGAGATAAGTATTTATTGTTTCTTTCTTGGAATTGTAGCTATTCTATCTTGTATAGCATGAAATCATGTTAAGCGAAACTAAAATTGAATCAAAAGTGAATTATATTTTTAAAAGGCTAGATACCGTCTAGACAATTGAATTCGATCGAAGTTAAATTATATTTGTCGTACAAAAATAAATCTTGTAATGTATCAACCTTAGATGACCGTGAGGTGACACTCAAAGATTTTTCAGTAAACTATCAGTGATATAATAGGTGATAGATGCACTATTTGTTACAGTGTTATAACCATTGTTTTTAAAACATAAATTTAATAATAATTATTGTCCAATTGTTCATGCCAAAATTGACCTGTATATGACATTCAAGCGAGAAGCCATCATGCTTAGCTTTCTTGCTACTAATTACCGGCACTTATATATTTTTTAAATTAATAAGAAACTAAAATCATAATAAAAATATATGTTGTGGCCAGCACAATACCTCTCGCCACTTCCGTTTTTGGTTACATAAGTTTAGGGCGCGAGCTGTCATGTGACATTGTTTAGTAATTATGTACATAGATGTCAAATGTCAGAATTTTTCTTTAAAAATTTCAAGATTTTCTAAATTCACGTAGTTAATTTGTTACCAGGAGTATGGAATTTACTTGTCGAAGAAAGTAAACCACATGGAATTGGAAAATCACTAAATTTAAAATGAATAATTATGATAGAAAACTGTACAATGTACAAAGTACAATTGCGACACTTGGTGAACTGCTCTGAATAATATTAATAATATTTAAATTACACTTGGCTCAACTAGTCTCAGTGCCTCGAAAGAGGCGTCAGTACACCACACTGAAGAGCTCCAATAAGAGCGAAACGCGTCTGTGGTTCTGGTTGAGTGGGCCAGTCTCTGATAAATGACCGAGAGGTTGATTCAGAGACTGAAATTTTGTGAACTTTGCCAAGTGTAATTTAAATATTATTAATAATAATTATGATATTTGACATCTATGTATATTATTACTAGCTATCATTCTGACACGGGCCCCTATATCTGCTTGTCAAGGCCAACAAAGTCACATAACTGATCGCGCCCTATTGTATTTAACATTTTTTGTATACCTACACTCTACACCAAAAATTCTACTTACATCTATTCTATATATTTAGATGTTTTAATTTGAAATTCATTCTATGAAGAAATTTTGTCTATCTAATTTGTCGGTATGTTTCCAATTCATTGTCGGGGATTGACAGTATTTTTGAAAGGTATATGTAATATACCTATAATTTTAAATATTTAACTATTAATACAATAAGAAATAATATAATGTATATACTTCCCAGTAATAATCTTTAGTAATGTCTCTGCATTTTTGACACTGACATTTATCTGTCAGTTACAAACATTTAATTTTTCAATTGGTTTCCATGACATTATTTGGGATGAGATTTATTATAACAGATTATTATATACCTTATATCTTCTTTATCTCTAAATCTATAAAAGATATAATAAAATATTTATATGTATCATAAAGAGAATTTACTCTTCTTTTATTAAGAATATATAGAAGATTTTTTTTAAGAATCTGCTAATTCCGGTTGTCCAATTTTTACCAAAACCTTTTCAGCTCTTCCCAGTAATGTCCAATTGAGAAATACGTAGTTATACAGATATTACGTATTATAGTTTTTGAGAAATCGCCCGTCCGACGTCCCCCACACACATACACACACACACATACACATACCCACACACATCAACACACACACACACACACACACACATCAACAAACACACACACACAGACATCATTGTAAAAATATTAAAATCGGATTGTAGGGACCTTAAAACGTGCTTAATCATTAAAATCTGGATATGCGATTTTTTTTTCTTAGAGAGAGGTAAAAATGTAAAAACAGTTTTATTTGCAGCTCTTAATTCTGAACAACTTTGCACTTTACAGCGTAAAATGAATGTAGGAGAGCAGGAAATTTCATAAAACAAAAATCCCATGTTAAATCCTTATACTCACCCCTAACCGCCACTACCCTGTGTGGTAAAATAGTATTATAGCTAAATGTCAATATACATAAGGTGTAATTTAGATATTTTAAAAACGCGTTTGATTTGGATATCCCCATTGTATTTTTTTTTGACTTGAATCGTAACTGTAACAGCCTGCCCCAAGGCTTGATGTTATATATTCGTATTCAATCATATTCATATCTATCATTGTGACAATACAAATGTCAAAATTTATTACAATAACAATTTTGTATGCGCAAAATAACCGTAGTACATAAAATTTTGCATACACCTCCAGCGTAACTAATATTTATTGCCCTCAGCTTGTGTACCGTGTTCTAATTTTCACGCCGCGGACATAAATGTAATCTTACGCCCTTGGTATAAAAATAACTATTGTATAGTAATTTAAAAGTGATTAGTTCATAAATGTAGTATGCGTCTGTTTTAACCTTACATGAAAAATAAGCTTTCCAGCTTTCATTTTGTACCTATATATTGTGAATTTAAATGTTAAAATGTTATTTGTTGAATATGAAAATTTGTTTATGTTTATAGTTGCTTCATGTAAAATATGTGATGTTTAATAATCATAAATAAAATAAACTAAACAATGATAAATAAAAATTAAAAATATTGCACATAGCTGTTCAGATTTTTGACTCCTAATTTTGTTCATTTATTGTTTTATTGTTGTTTTATTTGCATTTACCAAAGATTTTGGGGCAATTAGAAGTTTTATTTTTTCTGAAAACTATTATTTGAATAGTTTGTGATATAGTAGGTATATTAAGGATTAAGAATGGCAAGAACAGACAAAACATTGTCTTCGATCGGTAATTCCTTAACGTTCGTAATAATTATAACATTTTTTGCATGATCGACGCATAAAATTTAAAAAAAGATTATAACATTATTTTGACATATTAAAAAAAATTAGTTGACTTACATCAGGTTCCAAGCAGTATTTTATAAATAAAACCTTTGAATATATAATACATATAAAAATGGCAACGTAATGTATTTAGATTAAATATTTCGAGAGAAGGTGCCTTCTATCCCTCCTTATACGAATTATTTCTGAGTTAGTTCAAAAAATACATAATAGGTGGATGTTGCACAGTATTGCCACGTAGCTAGAACAGCAAGTTAAGATTTTATAAAGGTTTTTAAGTTTGCTACTGTAAAACAAGTATACATGTACATTGAAGATTCAAAATATATTATCTGGTTATTATGAAACAATATTTTTGAATTATTGATTATTGAACACCTCTAACAAATAGTATCTGGCAATGCTGTCAGCACGATTTACCGTAGTTCATAGTTTTATGGTAGGAGTCACTAGCTATCTATAATAATTTTATGAATAAAAAGAGACAGATATAGTATGTTGCTAGGCCATATGCGTTGCCATTCTTATATGTATTATATATTCAAAGATAAAACCTATTGCTTTGGTTGGAAACTCTCGATAAATATAAAAAAATCTGATGTGGCCAGCACATTACTTCTTCCGCAATACAGTTCTCCCATCTTATCTTTAGCCTTCTTCTGTTTCTTCCAACTTCTATTACTAAGCTATTCATTCTTCTTCCAATATATTCTTCATCTCTCCTCATGACATGTTCAAATTAATGTAAACGTCTCTTTTGTATCTTTCTAGATTCATTTCTTATCCTATCTTTCCGTGTCTTCTCCAACATCTATCTCAACATCCTCATCTCTGCTACGTTCATTTTCTTCTCATTGACACTGACGTCTGTCAGTTAGAATTTTCTTAATATAGTAGCTGTTTCCATGGTTATAGCATACCTGGTTGATTTATAAAATTTAATTTGTTTATAATCCCTTAACGCTATCCATTGAATATGAAATATAAAATGCAATCAATTCGTATAAATAAGAATATTATTTAAAATTTATAACATTAAATGTCAAATAATAATATTTAGCAGCGTTTTTTCAAGAAAAAATGTTAAAATCTTCAAATGAGGGTACTTCCAGTTGACCAATTATAACCAAAATCCAATCACGTCCGCATATGGATGTAAGACAGAGAATACGAAAAAAATGTACTGTTGAAGTTATCGGATCCGAAAGAATAGTCACACACACACTCATTTAAAACTCACCACGAAAATTTTTGACCTTCCTTATCTGAAGGTGACGGAAGGTAAAAAATAATATATTAATTATTTACTCACGTCAACAATCTAAAGAACATGTATTTACTCAAAATTATCACCATCCTATCTAATTACCATAGAGATCATTTGAAAATATTAATAAACAACTAAATTTGTTATTTTAATCATAGTTGAATCAACCCTAATTAAAAGTAGATATACTACCAATCTATGTTATTGCAATATGATTGTTTCTTACTTCAAAATAATGTTGATTCTTTCTATAACTCGTGGTCGTAGTTTGGTAGGGTAAATTTTTAATTTAATACAGTTAAACCAACCACAAATGATTTTATTACTGATATATATTTAAAGTTGTTCTCGCCATTATGCTATATAATGTAAATGTACAGGCTGATCACGCGAGAAGGAACTTGCAATTATCTCCCTTATTAAGCAAGATAGCGATTATCTTCAAATAAGAAAATTTACTATAGCCAATATGGGCAATAAGATGTATCAAAAAAAGATCTATTACTTCCGGTGCCGAAGTACGTTATACTAACTTTGAAATTTCAAATGGCACATACTATATTTTTTTATTTTTGAGAAGTACTGCTTGACAATAATAGTAAACAAGTAGGACGTTGTATTATAAAAAAGTAAAATGGCGGACGTTTGAAATATCTTACAAAATAAATCAAGAAAGTGTGGAATTTTGTTTTATTGGATTTGTTGCCTAGGTGACGTTATATAAAAGAATTTATCTCAAAAAATCATCATCTATGAACAAAAGAAACAATAAAATATCACACACTTTTTTTTTTCTCTATTCAATATATTCATATTTCATATGTGCGCTATTTTATTTTTTAATAATACAACGTACTACTATTTTACTACTATTTCAAAGGAAATTTTATGTAGTTTTCAAAAATATAAAAAAATATAGTATGTTCTATTTGAAATTTCAAAGTTGGTATCACATACTCCGGAAGCGGAAGTAACAGAACACTTCTTGAAACGACATCTTATTGCCCATATTATCTATAGTAAATTTGTTTATTTGAAGATAATCGCTATCTCGCTTAATAACGGAGATAATTGCTGGTTCATTCTCGCGCGATCACCTGTATACGATACGTATGATATAAATAAAAATATAAATTCCATCATAAACCTATTGTGTTGAAAGTCGCAAGAATCTTCTCCCTACTTTCTATTTTTAAACAAAACCGTGTAATGTAAGCACCACGTTAAACACATATAATAAAATCATTTTTAACGTTCACCCTCGTCAGTAAAGCGCTTACGTGAATTTTTGCAGCACATGCAGAGTGGAGGAAAGCGAAAAGAAAATTATGTATTTACCGTTCTGACTCCAGGGTTTTTGACTCTGCAGTTTAGAGTCGAGGACTGGCCCAAAATAGCAGTGACGTTCCTGGAGCCGATATCCACGAAGTACGGACGTTCTGCCGCCGGTCGCACACTGTCTCCAGGGCTGGATACGCCTGGAGACACACCCGCCAGGCTTCCAAACGCTGCGGGAAACACACATCACATTTATATGATAATCATGGAAAATAGGAAAATGTAAAGCGAATATAGTTCAACTAATATTGGTCTACGTTTACACTGTGGATAGCACAACTTAGTTTGAACTCAGGTTCATTGACTTTCAATTAATTGTTTGCAAAATTTTCAAGTGGTATATTATTCCTTTCCTTTTTGTATATTTATTTAAGTACACTTTCGAGATAATGGTGTTTTAAAATTTTCATACAATTTACAATTTGGTAGCAAAATTAATTATTTTTAAAATGATACTTTATATATTGATTAATAAAGCGACACTAATGATCAGGATGAATAAAAATTAATTTAACACTATTGACTTAGAATAAATAATTATTCACAACAACCAACAAAATTTGCGTTGATAACTACTACAAAATTGAAATATTAGATATTTATATACCATATGAGTTAAGATAATGTTTATTCATGAAAAGAAAGTTTAAGCCATGAACCAGAAAAAATATAATATTTATATTATTATACGTAATAACATTTATGAAAAGATCAATAAAAATAAATTGGTTATTTCGTACACATTGCATATTATTCAGCAACAAATTAAGTATTTCATATCAGGGATGGAAAACGTAATATAACGATACCCGATAGCGTTATAATAACGTTTAAGTTTTTTTAATAACGTTACAATTACAAAATAACGTTATGTAGCCGTAACATAAGAAATAACGATTCACTATAACGTTATCCAAGTTTACAAATTTTACAAGTTTATTGCCGTTTGAAATTATAATTTCCTGATAATTTATATCGTGTTTTATAATGAATAGTTGTCACTAGTGGTCATAATCAAATGTTGAACACTTTATTTAATTACTAGAATAAGATAAACGTGTAAGTTTAATTTATTGTTTTTAATTTTTAATGAAATTTTATTACATACTTTTGAAAAATACGGATTATTGCAACGTTATAACAACGAAACAAAAATAACGTTATTAGAACAATACATAACGTTATTTGATTTTCTATTAAGTTATTTATAACGTTATGAAATAACGTAACAATTCGTTAACGTCATCCTATCCCTGTTTCATATATTCTCATTCATTACTAAAAGTAAAAACTTCTTATTTTACCCTGAATATTTTCTGTTCACGACAACCCTTGTAGAGCAAAGTTACAAGTACAGTTGATAGTTTAGATTTTAACCCTTGGTTTATCCTGACATAAGAGTAAAACATTCATAACCTAAGTATATGTAAACAAATAAAATTTCAATTTGTGCATTAAATATTAATCATCAATAAACAAAACAATAACATTATTTTAAAATTATATTGAAGTTGAAAAACATGCTTTTTGTAAACGACTGAAGTAAACAAAAACATACGCATTCAATTTTTTATCGATGATGAATAAAGTAGAGGAAATATTTCTTCAAAAATAGCTAGTCTGATGTTATGTTCAAATTATAATAATATGATATATTTATTAATTTATGTTGTTTTTAAAAAATATAAAAATTCTAAATAAAATTTGGGTGTAAAATGAGTCACTGGAAATCAAACGGCATTTTATTGAACATTATAAGGTAACCTAGTTAGTGCTCTTACGTCAACTGTTTATCCATGGTTTGCGCATGGTTCTGCACTAGACAACTTCAAAATTAGTACAAAACTAGACTTTCGAAATGATATTCGTTTGTATAAGACTAACTTATACCAAATGTTCTGAGAAGATACGTCATTAACGCAATTTAACAAAATAGCATACACTTATTTTCGAAATACAAACGAACACAATTTAGAAAAGTTATTACAGATTATTATTCACGTAATAATATTTAGTTAAACGTTAATTGACTCATATTTACATAGATTACGAAATTACGATATTAATTAAACAGCACTAAGTATACTACTCACTTCCTTTCACGTAAGAAAATAACGCTGGTTTTGATTGGTCAGAATGCAAACCTAATTCGCAAAAACGTAAAAAAACATCACCTGTCAGTTGTCAATTATCAAATAAAATTTACAAAATTAAGTGGTTTTTAATCATGTTTTGCTGTAATTTTGAATATTCAGATCTTGTATATTTTTACAGATAAATATATTTATTATTTACAAAGTTTGGTTACACACATTTAAATTATTTATTTAATGCATGTTAAAACAGTTGCCTCTCAAGCGCCATCTACTATTTTCTTAGGTGTAATTAAGTACTACAGTTGTGACAAGCAAAATTCTGAATACAAATAAATCCAGTGCTGACAATTTAAAACACAAACGAACATACTTTTTACCTTTAGGTAAGGAAGGTATTGTCTTTGGTCAAAAAATTCAACGATGAGTTTTTAGTGAATAAGCACGTTTTAGGGTCCATATAATACGATTTTACCATTTTTACGATGATGTCTGTATATATATGTGTGTGTGTGTGTGTGTGTGTTTGTGTGTGTGTATGTGTGACGAAAGTTTCGGATCGCATAACTTCAATACCACGATTCCAAAAATTATATTTTTTTCGTATTCCTTAAGTTTACATCCACAAGAGTGGTAATTAGATTTTGGTTAAAATTGGTCAACCGGACGTACCCTCATTTGAAGATTTTAGCAATTTTTTCTTGAAAAAACATAGTTAAATATCATTTATTGACATTTAACATTATTATTACTAAAAGAATATATTATTCTCTATACGATTTGATTGCATTTTATACTTCATATTCAATAGATACAGAGTTAGAGAATTATAAAATATTAAATTTCATATATCAGCTAGCTATGCTAGCCATGGAAACTGCTATTATATTCAGATAATTAAAATTGACAGATGCCATTATCAATGAAAAGTAAATGAATGTGGCAGAGATGAGGATGGTGAAATAGATGTTGGGCAAGATACGGCAAGAAATGAAAGAATAAGGGAAATAACTTTAGTGTAAGAAGTTTCTAGAAAGATACAAGAGAGACTATTACATTGGTTTGAGAGATGAAGAATATATTGGAAGAAGAATGAATAGCGTAGTAATAGAAAGTTGAAGAAACAGAGGAAGACCAAAGATAAGATGGAAGGACTATATTGTGGAAGACTTGAAAGAAAAGAAATTGAATGAGAACGACAACTGTTTCTTGCAAAAAGTATCTTAATTTTCTAATATTTAAACATTATCCTGAAGCGGGAATTAAGGATTACAAACTTTAACAATAAAAGAGGCCAGAAAATATTTTTTTATTATCTCAAATTTAAAAAAATCTGATGTGGCCAGCACATTACCGTCCGTCAATCCTGTGTATTATATACAAATTCCATGCATAAATTTTGAGGACGACGCGCAAAACAGAAATGAGTGGAAGAAGAAAATAAAAAATAGCGACCCCTAACGAATGGGAAAAGCTAAAGAAGAAGATGTCGGTGTCAAATGCAATTTGCATAATTTGTTTATGAAATAATTTTACTGAAAATTTAGAATCTTTTGCTAGAAAATTTATGTATGGAATTTGTACATAATACACAGCATTGACGGAAGGTATCGTGCTGGCTACATTCGATTTTTTTTATAAAAAATCTGATGTGGCCAGCACATAACCTCTCGCCGTATATTTTACCTGGCTGTATGCATAAAGCAAAGAATATTTTTATAAATACAAATAATATATTCATATAAATCTATGACGTATAAACTTCTTTATTATAACAGCAATTCTCAATTCGAACAACGTTTTTACTTTCTCTTTATATTCTTCTAGTAAAAACATTAATTTTGGGCGGTCTAAAATGTATATATCTGGATTGTGCATCTATTCTTATATATCTTCTTTTACATTTTATTTTTTCATACTTGTTATATCTAAATAACCTTAATTCCCTTTAATAAAGTGACGGATAGATTGCACTCCGATTATTCTTATATCGATGTGTAATTTTGTTAATATTTACAACTTACTTGAGAAGAATTTGATAGCTTTTTCGCAATTCAAAGTTACTCTAGTCTACAGTACTGGTGTACATTGTCCCATAATGTTTGAAACAAATTTAAGTCCTTCAACCTAGACTTGTCATCTCCATAATAGTCACAGATCAAGAATTAAGGGATTCTCCAAATACATTTTTCTTTCATTACTCATTATTTCTGACACTGACATTTATCTGTCAGTTATAAATAATTTAAATTTGCAACTATTTTTCATGGCATCCTTTCGGTTGTAAAATTAATTACAACATTATTTTATATATTATATTCCTTTTATCTCTAAATCTATAAAATATGTATAAAAATATTTAAATGTATCAGAAAGAGAATTTATTTTTCTTTAATATTATCAAGAAAAATTTTCAAAAAATAATATTTAGAAGATTTTTTTTCAAGAATCTTCTACTTCCGGTTGTCCAATTACCAAAACCTTTTCAGATCTTCCCATGAATGTCCGATTGGGAAATACGTTGTTAAACAAATTTTAAGTCTTATAGTTTTTGAGTAACCGTCCTTCCAACATCCCACACACACACATCCACACACACACACACACACACACACACACACACACACACACAGACATCATCGTAAAAATGTTAAAATCGGATTGTAGGGACCTTAAAACGTGCTTATTCAATAAAATCTGGATATGCGATTTTTAGCATGAATGCAATACCTCTCTTAGCGAGAGGTAAAAAACAATTTCGTGAAGCTAGAACCAAACAAGAGAATAGAATTAATATTTATTGTTTTCTTTGTTTTAAAATGCATAACAAAATATACAAACCGAGATACTAACTATTCATTTTATCATTTAATAAAATTCCATTTACCTTAAAGCTAAAGAGAGTAAATATTAGTTAATATTTAATTTGAAAGAAACTTTACTAATAACCGGGCATATTTTATTCATACAAGGTTATCAAGCTTCCGATTAAACATAGTAATTAGGTTAGATGAATAAAAAAACACCCCTTTTAATATACTCGTACGAGTATATGTCATGTACATATCGACTACGAAACTGAAATTAGATATAACAATGCTCCTGATATGATTATACTGATAACCCTTCCATTATTCTGCCAAATTAATTGTTTCTAAACACAATTTCATAAAATAGGTTATGTCACAGTCGGGTAAAGGTTAATTCATATATGTTATTTGTCATCTGTGTTAAATGTAAGTGAAAGATCCACGTTTTTGTACATATGTAGTTGTTCAACTATCCAAATTATTTCACCCTACTTTAGAATTTACTGATGCAAATCAGTTCAGAGAGATTTTCCTTCCGAGAAAAATCAGCAAGTTTAAATGGTATGCAAGGGAGCTGGTTTCATTTAATGGAATTAGAATTCAACTTATGTTCCATATTTGTTACTAAATGTGGGGACAGGATGACGGAAGTCAATTATACTTTATGAATATAAATGTGGGTAAATTTCTCGACTGTGCTGTAGATTATGTGATAATAAATACTCGAAATTTCAGTCATACAGCATTTATTATACAGAAACTGTTGTTGATTCTGACAGCGAACAGATGTGTATTTACTATTTTACGAATTTTCGTACGATGATTGGAAAACTGAATGTTCAAAGAAATAGATTATTTTTTACATAATTTTTTGTTTCAGAAATTGGAAACGCGTCTTAAACCTGTGGTATAAAATATTAAAAATGGACTAAAGCCGTCTATCAAAAATGTTATATAATCGTCTCTTTTATTTCGATAACTAATCCATCTAAAGTATACAATACATAAACAAAGAGTATTAATACAAATTCGCGTAGCTAATAAACAGAACTTAAGTATATATTATAAAAATCTGATGTGGCCAGCACATTAACTTCCGACAATAATTCTATGTACAGTAAAATTTTTGAAAGATGTCCGATCAAGGGCACCTGTATCACGAACGAATTAACAAATAGGCATACATTTATCTCTTTCTTTCGCAAAGGCTGTAAGAGTGTGTGATAAGGATGGATATAACACGCTTGTCTTTAAAAAAATCATATTATTTCGACTAAGTTAGGACATTCCATTTATAAACGATGCTCGTTGTTGATAATACTTTCGCTGTAACGTAAGTTTATTTATTAATACAGATACATTACCTGGATTCATAGCTGTACGTATAACGTTATATTCTGTCAGAGTCACTGACACTGACATTGTGTCAGTATCTTATTTTTAACATATTTGGTTTTACATTTGCTTATAAACTTACTAGTTGACTTATTTTTGAATTTTGAATGCTTTTCCTGCAATATATATTTTTATAATAATAAAATAACAGTAGTATCTTACGTACCCTTATAAAAACTAAGCAAACGACACTACTGAATTTGTCATGATGGGCGGAGCATAAATCTGAATTCATACAATTCGTAGACAACCTTGATCGGACATCTTTCAAAAATTTTACTGTATTTTGTCATATTCCACACAGAATTTTTTTTGTAAACGATTGTATAGGCGCTTTCTTTTTAGGGGAGAAATGAACTGATCTTACCTCGTAACTGAACTCAACTGAACTACTTCTAAAAAGAATAGTATGTTTTTAAAAATAAGAAATAGAAAATGAAAACATATACATATGTATTATATTTATAACATAATAATCTGCTGAATTGGCTTCCAGTAAAATCATTCACAAAGATATTATATACTTGACACTGACATCTGTCAATTAGTATTTGAATGATTTGAATGTTCTATTTCCAAGGTACAGCTTTTAGCAGTATTGGTTGCAAGATATTTCATTGTAATTCTTTTTATCTAAATATATTTAATATGAAGAAATAAAAATATAATTAAATCGAATAAAGAATAAAATTTTCTGTATAAAATGTCAAAAAATGATATTTAACAGCCTTTTTTTCAAGAACAACTATTAAAATCTTCTAACTAGTGTACTTCTGGTTAACCAATCGTAACCAAAATTTAATCAATGCTTCATATGGACGTACAAAGAGGAATATGAAGGAATTGTAATTTTTGGAATTGTAGTATTGGAGTTATCGCACGAGAAATTATAACACACACACACACAGACATCATCGTAAAAATAGTAAATTCGTGTTCTAGTGACCCTAAAACGAGCTTATTCGTTAAAAACTCCCCATCGATTTTTTTTTATCCAAAGATAATGGGCCATATTACGAGCGCACTTTTATAATAAAAGCGCTTTTATGGAGCACACTACTCATAAGAATATAATGTAAAAGTGGGCTCCATAATAGATATTAAGGATACAAGTTTGATATAGTGTTCATAATGAAACGCGTGTGATGTTAAATCACGAGGCGATGAGCCGAGTGTTTTAATCACGCAAGTTTCATTAGGCTATATCAAATGTGTATCCTTCAATATTTTATCTACAACAGTTTAAATTGATCTTAAAATATATTTTTCATTTAATTTTTGACATGATGAGAAACATTGAAATGTTCTTTCGTAGCCTACGCATGGGTGATTTAATGGCACTGAGTGTCATTATGAAACTGATAATAACACTCAGTGCCATTAAATCACCCATAATGACATTCAAATTGGTGTACTAATTTCATATTAGCGCACTGTTGTAGATAAAATCGCTTTTATTATAAAAGTACGCTCGAAATACGGGCCAATACATTCCTTACCTAAAGGTGACGGAAGGTAAAAAAAATATATATGTAAGAAACAAGACAGAGGAATGTACATCAGTAACCTCCACCAGCACGAAAACTTGTCTCATTTCTTTTTAACTTACTCTACATATTCACCAATCAGAAAGCTCTACTTAAGTAAATATTTAGCAAACTTATCTGAAGAAAACATACATACTTTATTTACAAAACTATGTCCAGAAAAACTGTCTAATATATTCTACTATACTGTAAACGCATTAAAACTAAAATGCTTCAAATAATAAAATGTATATAACTATAGTTAGAATTTTTAATTAAGTACACATATATGTAGGTACCTATGTAAATTATGGTATATAAATATATTCACAAATCTACTCCCAATTTATAATAGATATAAATAGATACAAATATAGAATGTAAAATGGTTGTCAACATTTGTATAAGATTTTTCTTACAACAAATAAATATTATTATTATTATAATTTTATGCAGAATATTGATACACGACGAGGCGAGAGTACCCGTCGCATTTCGTTTTATCTCGTTGCTCTTTGCGAGACGAGAACGAGAGCGAGACTGCGGTTTAAAATTCAAGGCGAGATCGATAAAACAAATGCGAGACGCAAGAAATCTCGCGAGATTCTCGCGAGTGTCTCGCAATAAAAAGCGTTGGTAACTTTATAGCTCTGATTCGTAAATTCAATGAAAAATGGACCGAAGAACGATTTACAAAGGGTGGAATCAACTCTAATTCGTGCATAGAATGTGAAAATCATACGAATCCACTATATTTTTTTGACCTTATCTGGAGTCGATTGGTATCGGTTTAGAGTGAGGAAATACAAAATAAAGAAAAAAATCAGTTTTGCATCCAACAGAACTAGTTTTTCTCCAACATTTCAGCCTGTTCTTCATCCCAGTTTTTGATTAGTGAGGGATGTTATATTAAACGTCGACAGGAACCAACAAGGAGCGAAGCGGAGTGATTGGTTTCAGGCGGATTTCCAGTATAGCGGTGTTTTGATGACTAAATCATATTTAAATGGTGGCATATATTTAATAATAAAGTTTTAGTTTTAGTTACAAAAAAGATTTTTTAAAATGTTTAATTAGTTTTATTGATGACAGGAATGCATTAACAGATGTACGTATTGAAATAGTTTAGAAATCATAATTTTGTAATAAATTAGTTATTTTAGAGGCGAATTTTGTGTTTATTCTCTTTAAAGTTCAAATTCTACGACTGCAAATTCACGGACAACGGTACGACTGGTGCGAATTTGTCTCTTGTAGTTAAACTGTGACGTAACAGTGTGCAAGCGCTTATTTTTACAACGAGCCTCTCGCTTGAGACGAGGCCCAAAAAATGTGTGACAACGAGAGCGAGATCAAGATTGCAGAGCCGAAAATAAGACGAGATCAATATTTTATCTCTCGTCTCGTCTCGTGTCGCGTGCATCACTATTTCAGAATATGTAAGATTTTACCCTGGAAAAGGTATAAGTGTACACTGAAACGACGGTTTTGTAAGGATAAAACTGCACGACTATTTCTTAACACAAGAATATAAATTTTTGTGGAAGAAAGTCTTAGTTTTATTTGAATTTTAATGAAACACAATGTCAAATTTCGTTAAAGAACAAATATTTTAGTACGTTGCGAGTAAGATTTTGAATATTTTGTTATTCAAAATAACATTTTCGTCGAGAATATAATTATAATAGGATATCGATTTTCTGTCACCATATTTACCGTCAAATTATATCATCCATCTAGTACCATTAACAACACAGCTTCCAATAGACTTCAACGATAATAAGACAATAGAAATTCACTTTTTTTTAACCTCCCAGCTACTTATAGTAAAGGGAGGTAATAGAATCAAATCATAAATCATACAGGGATTTTAGAATTTTCTTTATGATGTTCATATTTATATATTGTAGGAGACACTGTGGATTTTAAAATTTTGAAAGCTGTACTATATCAAGTGTGCATTGTTTTATACCAGAAATAATTCAAAACATTACCTTTTCATAAGTGTACGATTTTCAATGTGAAAGACTGTGCTTACTGGAAACTGTATTAAGTTCCTTTCCATATAACTATTGCTGTATTTACTATTTTCTTTTTAAAACGTTAATATTATTAATTTGAAATGATTAGTATTTTTGACAGTGCCATTTATCTGTCAGTTATATACATTTGAGATCTGAACTGTGTAACCAAGGGGTTGTGTTTAAAGCGTAGGCTCCGGTATTTAAATTATAGATAATTTTATAAATTTATCCATAAAATATATAAAAAAAGTATTAATGCAAACCCTCGTGCAAACCTGTAGAAAATTTAATAATATTTAATTTTTAATAATATAAATCTCCAAAATATAACATTTAAAGGTAAACTATTTTGAGCTCCATGCAAAGTGCCATTTTCGGTTATCTGATTTACACCAAAATCTGGCTTCTTTCCATATTATAATAAAGTAGAAATACAAGGTTTCAAGATTTGCTGAACGATAGTATTTGAGTTAGAGCGTAAATAGGATCCCCAGATACACACGCACACACACACACACACACTCACACACACACACACACACACACACACACACACACACACACATACATACACATAGACATCATCGTGAAAATGTTAAAATTGGATTTTAGGGACCTTAAAATGTGATCATTTACCAAAATCTCGATCTGCGATTATTAGTACGATCCCTATACCTCCCGTACAAAAGGTAGCGGGAGGTAAAAATATATTACTTTTTTAAAAAAACTAGGAGCAGTAAATAAAATTCGGATTTACAACATTAAAAAGTAAAAGAAAAATAATTACAACAAATTTACTTGATTTTATTTTGTAATTACTTTTATCCACAATTGTCAAATAAAATACCCATAATTCAACCGATTGTTATCAATTAATAACCTTCGTTACTGTTGCTAATTGAATAATATTGACAGTTCAATGGAATAATATTATTCAATCGTTATATCAAATTCAAATCCTACCTTTCAAGGAGTACAAATAAAATTACTTTTAATACGTAATTCTTTCTGCATAAAAAGCCAAAGTTACATCAGTTTTAGCATTTTTCGTACTTATATTTTCTTCCTATGCTTAACTGTAGCTGAATAGTTGGTTTTAAGATTTTATGTTAACCGTCAAATCGCTTCAAAATTTTGTTTCAACAGCAACGATAACTAGATTTCTCTATGTAAACAAAAAAAAAATTGAATTTGTCAATGAAAAAATTCTACTTATTTAATACAAACATGTCACTGATGTTATTATTTGACAATTGTGGATAAAGTATAGTATTATATTCACAGCTGTTACTCATTCATTACATGCTCATTGAATAATATACTTACCACATACAAATGTACTTCCAGAATAAATTTTATGACTTGAACAAATGCACCGTAATATTTTGATAGAAATTATTTAAATGTTATAAGAACATAAAAATTTGTTCGAATTTGCTATTTTTATTAAATTTACTGTAGAAGTAAATTTAACTTGACGCCGTCGATTCAATATCTAGGCCTCGTTCTTATATTTTGTACTTTATATAATCAAGTCGATCGTAAGTTTATTATTTCGACAAAAATAATAAACAGTTCATTTCAGATATTAATTTTCCTTTGAAGATTGGATCCAATGTTGAGAACATTGTGTGTTGTAAACTACCGTACCACTTATGCATGTAAGTTGGCAACATGAATGTGAGAAATGAAATAACATAAGGTTCTCTCGTCATGCCACAATTATCCAAGTCTATTACTGCAAAATGTGAGAGTTAATAATCCCTGTTTAAAAGAGCTGAGTTATATTACTTGAGACAATGTTTGTTTTACTTGTTAACTAGAAACTAGATGAAAAAGAATGTTGGTTAGTTTTCTTGTGTGAATAATTTTATTTTGTTAATTTGCGATAAATGAAATTTAAGTGCACATATGTTTTTTCGAAATATTAGAGTTATTTATACAATATTTTTTAGAATCGAATATTATCCAACCAAAGTGCCAAAGTGTAGAGGAAAACATTTGCAATATATTAAAATGAAATTTAAATATGATATTTTTCATGAGTTTTTATACATACATGCAAAATCCTAAAAAGATTTACTATTTGTGAGCTCAGATAATGCCAAAACAGAGTAAAATTCGGTAAAACTTAATGAACTACCCTAACGACTACTTTGTAGTAATTTTCCTAGAAAATTTGTGATTTTTGATGAAATTTTCGCATTAATTAAAACAGTTACATATTTTTATCTATTTCCGTTTTAAAAAGTTAAATTTTACATAACTTTATGACGTTATGAAATGTCACTTTTTACATAATTATTACACAACTGACAAACTGATAATAAAAGAAACAACAATATATCAATAATGATTTCTTTAATATCAAATTATGAATTATTGATTCACACCCAATTCCTCTAAATCAGAAGGAAGATCTATATCGATTTCAGAACTCATTTTCAATCATATAACGCATGTACTGACATAAGCATTAAATTAAAAAATTAAATTAATGCTTATGTTCACAACACTTTGGTAAATAGATTTTCAAAATTTAACCTAGTATTTTGAGTATTTTTAAATTATTTTAGCGGAATTAGATAAAATTTTGTACATAATACGTTATGAAAACGTAATATTGTTAGACTCATAATTATGTTCAGCAAATAATATTACTTTTTTCATAACTGATTATGTAAATAACTATCCTTGAATATACTTATATTTTTTTTTTACTTAGGGAAACTTTTATATGAGACACCACCTTAAGTGGTTACGTGGTGCCATTCGTGACTCCAAAAAACTTGTGCATATTTAGATTGAGTTTTTTTTTGACTACAATCATATTTTATTTGAATTTTTCCGTTTTATATTTCTTTTAAACGCTAAACTATACGAATTTTTCTCGACTGATCTTGATCGGTATCTACTCCCGTTACCTTTCCAAGTTGGGATACAATTAACTTGGCAATCACTAAGCTATCTAGCACCGGCTGGTGGTTGTAACAAGGGCTTGCTCGGGTGGGCAACACACATGACATCTACGTAAGAAACTTCGTGGCAATTGTAAAAAATTAAGAAAAAATAGATGTTGTGTGTGAGACCATTCTAGGGTTATAACCTGTAAGGGTTGAAAATCCCGAAACAATACAATACAATACAAAAAAAATTATGTTATTACAAATAATAAAGGTCATTAAATTTTCAATTTGATACATTTAAAATTTGTGTTACATCTTCTATAGATTTAGAGAATATAATAATATAGAATCTGTTGTAAAAAATGTCGCTACCCAAACAACTCCATGGAAAGCATTTGAGATATTTTAATGTTTGTAATAGAAAGATAAAAGCAAAATGTCAGTGTCAAAAATCAACATTTTTACTACATTACTAAAATTATCCGTAAGAAATACCGCAAATACGTCAATGAAAATGAAGAATTTTGAACATATTAGAAGAGTAGGACAAAATTCCTCACAGAATGAAAGAATAGATACAATTTAAATTATTTGTGTGTGTACAAGAAATGTTTTGTAACATAAAATGGAAGTGGCGAGAGGTATTGCGCTGATCACAACAGATTTTTTTTTTAAACAAATGACTTTGAAAGGTGAAATTAACGGACGGAGCATTGAGAGATCCCAGGTTACCAGTTTTGTAAAATTTGAAGTACATCAGCAGCTAAGGGTTAATAACTACATTTTTTTTTCATAGTAATTTACATATTATATTCCATGTTGTTATTAGTAACGTATAATAAAATAAAAACTTTTTTGCACAGTATGCGATAATACCTCGAATAATACTTAATTTTAATTATCTATATGCGTACATTTTTGTCTGCTTTCTACACGATTGAACAAACACATTTTTCTTATCTAACAACTGAAAACATACAAAATTCACAAGAAAGAAATTTAGAAGATTTATTCTAGAAATTTTGTGATGAAAACATGACATATTGTAATACTGATAAAAGTGTCAAAGAAGGATTTTCTGTTTTCAAAGGAACGAATTTTTTTTATAGAAATTGGTATTTTGACGTAAATTTCATTATAAATTCAGGAAAATAATGATTATTATTAAGATTATGTAAATATTATACTAGGTGGCGCTCGAAATCCGGTACATAGGCATTTAACATGGGAAAACAATTTTTCCTAATGCATTGCTTCTCAAATTATTTTAGAAAATAATACTTCAAATTGTAAGTTGTAGATAATAATTCTGCATTTGAATCAACAAACGGAATTAATTTTGCATGTTTTGTAACGCCAGAAATTTGATATGAAAATGTAGAAAATCACATCAAAAATAGTGACAACAATGGAATTAAAACAAAACTTAACAAATGTGTAATTACCTTCCGTCACCTTTAGGTAAGGAAAGTATGTATGTATGCATGCGTGTGTGCGCGCGTCTGTGTGTATGTGTATGTGCGCGCGTCTGTGTGTATGTGTGTGTGTGTGTGTGTGTGTGTGTGTGTGTGTGTGTGTGTGATCGTTTCGGATCGCATAACTCCAATACCACGTTCCAATAATTATAATTCTTTCGTATTCCTCAAGTTTACATCCAAAAGAAGAGGTGATTAGATTTTGATTATAATTGGCCAAGCGGAAGTACCCTTATTGAAAAACGCTGTTAAATATCATTTTTTTGACACAATGTTATTATACATATTAAAGAATTTATTATAATATACATGATTGAATTGAATACTTCATATTCAATGGATATTAAAGAATTATACAAGAATTAAATTTCATAAATCAGCCAGCTATGCTATAACCATGGAAACAGTTACTATACTAAGAAATTTCTAATTGACAGATGTCAGTGTCAAAGAAAATAAATGTGGTAGAGAGATGAGAATGTTTAGATGGATGTTGGACAAGACACGGAAAGATAGGATACGGAATGAGAGGATAAAGGAAACGACTCGAGTGATAGAAGTTTCTATCTAATTTTTTAACGCGCAAGGAAAATCTATTTTACCATGTTAAATGCCTATGTAACGGATTTCCAGCACCACCCTGTATAAATATATGTTGATTCTAGAACAATCGTGTCATGCATATATAATGTACCAAACATAATGAATTTTGTTGTACATTTATTCAATGTATTGAGTAAACATGTAATAATAATATTGTTATAACGATATGGGTTAAACAGTTTTAGGAATCCATACATATAATATAATTAGGGACAGAATAATAAATTCAGTACTTTAGAGCAAAAGGGTATACCTATACAACAAAATTATTAATTTGGAGTTATTTAGATATTCTATAAAGATTTTAATAAAATATGTCCCAAAACGTACCGGCAATATTTTACAGATAAGATTCTAGATCTTATTTAGAGTCGAAAAGTCCAAATAAACATATTTCCTAAACGTAACCGTTAACGAGTTATAGTTTATTTTATAATTTATGTGGCTAAAATTTTAGTTCTAAGAATTTTATGACAAATCTTTTTGTAATACATCTTTATTATTTTATCAGTATCAGATTAAAAAATTGACAAGTTACAAACAATAATGTGTTAAAAACGATGTTCAAATGTTACCAAACAAAGGACGCGATCATGGCAACAAGATCAGTATTTCAGAAATCTGGAGCAACGATTTCGGCACATTCACAACAAATCAATCAGAAATTGTAGTACTCATTAATTACTAATTAATTATTTAATTAATTAATTAAGCCGATCACTCTGCTTCGCTCCGTGTTGGCTCCCATCGATGCTTAATATAACATGCCTAACTTTTCAGGGACCGCAAGAATTACATTAACCTTGGTTTTAACTGGGATGAAGGAGGGCTGGAATTTAATGTTGGAGAAAAATTAGTTCTGTTGGACTCCGTACAATAAATTTGGTTTTTGGGTAATTAATTAGTAATTAATAATTACTAAATTTTGGAGAGATTTTGTGTGATTGTGTTGGAATGGTCGTGCCAGTTTCTCGTACTTGGTAAAAGTGTATACTGAAACCGAATTGTTATTATTTTAATTGCACAGCACAAAACAGACAAAGCAAAACTATGAATATTGAAAGAAGCTTTCAGAACTCATAATAATGAAATAAAAACAATATTTGGGATTAGTTCTGTATATTTTTTATTATTTTTATTTCAAAACTATGAAGTTACAATCCAAACAAAATTATCAACACTGAAATATTTGGTTATGTTCGTTAAACGTCAAGTATAAGGCGCGACATTCGACTTTTAAAATGTTGCTTTCCTATTGATTGTCTCTAAACCTAAAGTCGATCGGATTGATCCGATGTAATCAAGCGTTCGTGAAGTCAATCAGATTAATCTGACGCTTTCGCAAACTTGTTCTGATCAGTCAGACCGAGCGATCCGATCAAAAATTTTCAACCTTGATCCCTGTGCAGGGTTAGTACAGATTGTGCTCGTAAATTTAAAATTCTAAAGATTTGTTTCAGAAAATATATTTATTTAAATATTTCTGATTATAAACACTGCAGCACTATAGCAAGTTCTGTAGAAAATATGGCAGTTCGCACTTTGTGAAGTCTTTATGAGTTATTTCGAGCAAATAAATGACTACATGAAACTATTTCTGATCGAAATAATCTAAACAAATGATTCAAGTGGTTTTTCAATTTCACTTGAGTACTCGTGTATAAAATTATGTACAAATATAGAAACAAGTGGTATTTTCTTATCCATTTTAACAAGTTTAACTTCTGTGACGTCATCGAATAGATCCGTCGGATAGCTCCGACTGGCTTTATGGAAACGCCTAATAAAATATAAACTACTATGACGAACTTGGTTGCGGCCTAGAGAATGTGGCAATTATAAACCAGAACATTAAAAAGTATAGATTCTAACTTTACGGTTACTGTTGTAAATATGGTTACAGTCAAACAGCATTCTATTATAAACCAGGCCTTATACTATTTACTGAAAATATTTAAAACAATACCGAGAGTGTTAAAAATGATTTAACTTGGTATTTAATGATTTAACAAGTGACAACATACGTTTCCACACAATTTTAAAAAAATCTGTTGCGGTCAGCACATTAATTTCCGTCAATTATTCTTTGTATTTTGCACAAATTCCATACCGAAAGTTCCTTTAATATAACACAAACATACATACTCGTACAATGCAAATTGTACTTGACATTGACTTCTGTCAATTATAATTATTTGAATATATCAGCAGTTTCCATGGTTATAGCATAGCTGGCTGATTTATGAAAGCTGATCTCGTTATAATTCATAAACTCTATAATAATCGAATATGAAGGAAAATGTGTAATGAAATCGTATAGACAAAAAATATTCTTTCATATTTATAATAACATAAAATTTAACTGCGTTTTATCAAGAAAAGCTGATAAGAACTTCAAACAAGGGTACTTCCGGTTGACCAATTATAACTAAAATCTAAGCAGCTTTTTATATGGATGTAAAGAAGAGGAATACGAAAGCATTATAATTTTTAGAATTGAAGTGTTGGAGTTATCGTCGGAGAAATTTTTGTCACACACACAAACACACACACACACACACACACACACACACACACACACACACACACACACACACATACAGACATCGTAAAACTAGTAAAATCATATTCTATGGACCCTAAAACGTGCTTATTCACTAAAAATTCACCACTGAATTTTTTGACCAGAGACAATATCTTCCTTACCCAAAGTTGACGGAAGGTAGAAGATATCTTATTTAATTTTAAATATAAAATAATCTTATAAAATTTTGCAAAATACTATCTTCAACTGAGAATATAATTTATTAGTCATGTGATATGTTTTCTGCCAATTAACATTCAGAATCTCCCTAGTTACATGTCTATCACAGCGATGATAAAAAACAAAGAAATTATCACCTTATTTAAAGTCGTGTCTCAGGGATTTGTTTTCATTATTTACGACAGTTTATTTTGAGTATAAAATAAGTAATAACAATAATTCAAACTCCGATATATTAAATAAAACTCGTAAGTACCATGTTATGAATATGTTTATCAAAAGTTAGGTTAACATAATGTGTTACAAAAATTCATTATATTCTCTCATTAAATATAAGTTCGTGATATGATTAATAATCGAAGATATTGCTCGTGGAACCGAAGCAGCACATTTCACTTGAGAATATCATCGATGATAATCATATCACTTGTTATATTACGTACGAAAATATTTATGTTTAATATGTATTAGAACAAAAAGACAAGTCAAAATTGTGTTGATATTTAGGATTTTTTTTGGCTTATTTATTTGTTAAACATCATAATTTGTATTTATTCATCTGTATTTTTACATTATTATGGTTTATAATATTTTTGTCTTTAGCTCTATATTTACGACCCAATTTGTTACTACGTATAAAATTAATGCAAATTTATATGATATCATTATATTAATTCAATTTTTATCTTATTTTGTGATACCAATTTATATACCTATATCAAAGACAGCAGTAAAATATCTAGATGTATAAAAAATTGGGAAAAGCATAAAAACTGTATATCTCGCAAATTCTTCCATCCATCCCACGCACAAAAAATTAATTAATCGTCGAAAATAAACAAATAAATCATAGCAAGCACGTATAAGAAAAACAGAATATTCTCTTACCTAACGAAGTGTAAAATAACTGCGCTGAAATGACCACCAACGCTAGTAAGTGATAATATTTCAGTTTATTTTTTTCCGATAAGACCAGAGCCATTTTCGTACCCCGGTCTCTTATCTCAAACTGTAAAATGTAATTCATAATCAGCATTTATATTCACAAAGAGAAAAGATAGATTATTCACTTTAAATTACACATTTATCACTGAAACTCATATAAATTAATAATGAAAAAAAAAAATAGATGAGTGAAAAAGTTTAACAAAATTAGTTTTTCAAATGGTTTTCATTTTAAAACTCAATTAAAACAAAAAATTAGTAATTTGTTTTAATGCTTCCTGGTAATTTTGTTTTTGTAATAATTTTCTCTATTTTTCTGTTAAATTGTTATATTATATAATACTTTAATTTTTACTTAAATTATATTAAGTACATTATAAATTTTGACGGTTTGTGTTAATAATAACCAGTGGCGGATTTAGAAAATAATGATAAGAGGGGCACGAAATTAGAAAAAAATATGAATGTACAGTTGCTCACAAAATTATTCGTAAACTTTACTTTTATTAGTAAAATGTAAAATAAAAAGGGTTTCCAAAAAAGAAATTCATTTAAAAAGTTAATTATAGTCTTCGTTCGATATTTCAGAATCAAATGATCATCAAATTTAAGATATGTTTAATTTACTTTATGTATTATTATTGAAAACATTATAAACAATTATATACAAAAATTGAGACACACCTGCAGTTATAAAATTATTTCACGCATAATACTACATTTTAATATTTAATAGGATTACTCATCATTAATCTTGGCTTTAAATACAGCTTCCTGTAACCTAGACATTGATTTTATTAAATTAGATTATATGGAAGGTGGAATTTTTGCCCATTCTTCAGTCAGATTTGCCCGAAGTTATCTAATCGAAAATATTTTTTACGGGGTCGCCTATCTAGTTCCGACCATAGATAGGGTTGAAATCAGGAGACTAGGGAGGTTTTTAAGTTATTTCGGTATGTTGTAGAACAGCCATTTCTTAACAAAAATTGCTGTATGTTTGGAATCTTTCAGGATTATAAAAACCCCTCCCAGTCCAAATTTATCCGCAGAAGATTGCAAATTTTCTTTTAAAATTGATAAATAATTAAATTTATTCATAGTTTCATTAATAAAACATAAATTCCCCAATCCGTCAGCAGACTTACTGCCCCAAACAATAACGTTTACACCGTTGTTTTACCGTGCCACACAAATTATTTGTATCTGCACTTCTACACGTTAGATTCGGTAATACTGTATTTTTTATTATTTTTATTTTGTTAGTACATATTTTTATTTTATTTATCTATGATTTTTTTAGAAATCCGCCACTGATAACAATTTAAATAATTGTGCAATTAACGTTACCAGAAATATTTATTCTTGGAATAGAAAAAATTATTAAATTTTAAAATTTATGCTTAAATAATAATTTAATTTATAATTGATTTTTTATTTTTTAAAATCTGCTGTAGAAAATAATTGAATTTTGTACACGAGAATAAAATTTAATTATCGATTTGCGAAAAATAATTCACAGTAATTAATTAAACCTTTTCGCTCGTCGATAAAATAGAATTTTATCGTTTTGTATAAAAAAAAAATATTCTAAACGAAACACTTGATAAATGAAATATGGTATTAATAATATAGTGAATAAAATGCACGAAAAAATATTTTAATTATTAAAAAAAAATAATAAAAATCACTTTTAAATATAAAATATTTTCCTTCCATCTTACACTGTGAATCGCAAACTTTTCTCCACTTTAGACATTATAACCTTACATTTTCACGTCACTTTCACCACATAACTTATAAAGCAATCCTTCACAAAATCTTGTTCACTTCACGAGCACGTCACCGACGGATCTCTAGGTCGTGGGGAAGGTTGGGAGCACGAGGACGACGCAACGCAAGCCACAGCTGATCCAGGCGCCGGGCGAACTGTCAGGCGCGTCCCGTATCCCGGATCGAATCCCCTCCACCGGACGGAGATTGCGCACCGGGTAGCCAGCCATGTTGTAAGGGTGATCATTGAGGGATGGTGGCTGGTGCTGGGATGTTGGGATGTGGATTTAGATGTTTGATTTTAAGATGTATGTAGGTCATAATCGCGAGGAACTAGGAAGAATGCTTTTAGTTGCTATGTACTCGTAATTCTTTTTGAATGGAATGGATGTTTACTGAAAGATATGTATGTTGCATTTGAGTATGCCCATTGTCGATATGAAGCATTTTAATTTAATAGCCAAAAAAATATTGGTAAAATATAAAGCTGAAGATGGAACAATTTTGTGTTTAAAGGAAATGTACCTTACACAAAAAGAAGTTAGAGTATCGTTCAAAAATATGGATACCTACACCTACTGATTTGTAAAAATCAATGAACTCAAATTGTTTTCTTAATTTAATATTTAATGAAAGTTAGAAAATGCAATAAAACATTCTATCGTATTTTTCGTACTGTTTACGTTTGGAATTTAGGTAATAACATTGGATTTCATGTTTATTCGATCTTCCTTCTTAGAGCGTGACATACACATGTTATGTTGGAATTTATTACAATGTTAATTTTTTATTGAAAAGTATTTGTATAAGTTATAATTATTTATTTATTGGCAGTAAATGAAGAAATTATTAACAATATTTCTGTAAATATTAATAATCTAGTAAATAGAGATTTTTACACTACAAAATGTGTGGCTAATTTGTCACCAGGAGTGTGGAATTTACTTGTCGAGGGAAATAAACCACATGGAATTGGAAAATCACGAAATTTATAATGAAAATTATGATATTTGACATCTATGTACATACATAATTACTAGCTATCATTCTGACACGGGCCTCCATATCTGCTTGCCACGTCCAATAAAGTCACATGACTTATACCAATTCTTTATATTTAGATTTTTTAATTTATAAATTCATTCTATGAAGAAATTTTGTCCTATACTCTTCTAATTTTTCGAAATGTTTCCAATTCATTGTCGGGATTGACAGTATCTCTGAAGGGTATATGTAATATACCTATAATTTGTACTTCCCAGAAAAAGCTTTTCAGTAATGTCTTCAGATTTCTGACACTGACATTTATTTGTCAGTTACAAACATTTTAATTTTTCAATTGGTTTTTTTTTAAATCTTCTACTTCCTGTTGTCCAATTGCTACCAAAACCTTTTCAGCTCTTCCCAGTAATGTCCGATTGAGAAATACGTAGTTAAACAGATATTAAGTATTATAGTTTTTTAGAAATCGTCCTTCCAACATCCATACACCACACACACACATACATCCACACACACACGCACACACACACACACACACACACACACACACACACACACACACACATACACACATAGACATCATCGTAAAAATGTTAAAATCGGATTGTAGGTGATTCATTAAATTCTGGATATGCGATTTTTAGGATGAATCCAATACCTTTCTTAGCAAGTAGTAATTATATTATTATTATTATTATTATTATTATTATTATGTTATTATTATTATTGTTATTAATATTATTATTATTATTACCGAAATCTGTGTACAAAGCACAAAGCAGATTGGCAAACTCAGTAATGGATAATATGCCGTGATGATATATTTATTTAAATTACATTTGCCAAATCTGACAGGTTAATTGTTTTTTATGTTCTCTATTTCTTATAATATTAAAAGTATTACTACTTTTATTATATATAATATATTTTTTGTTTTCCTTATAGGTACGAGTATTTTACTTCCTTGTTTTCTAGCAGAACACGGGTAGCATTAGGTAACTCGGCCGTTATCAAACGGTACTGTTATCTCTATTGTAAATATGCCAATCATCATAAAGAATACGTTTCTATAGTGATAAAGGTACCGGTAGTCAAATATGGCACCGTTATTTAGTTCAAACCTAAAGTGGAATGTAATTCTTGTACGTGGCTTGCACGTCCGAACATCCTTTAGCCAATAACATTTTACAGGGTTCATCACGTCACATATATGGCTGATACTGAATTTTATACACTCGATTTAATTATATTAAAGTTTTATTTTGATATTAGGGTATTAAAAATCTGAAAATTCACCTTAATATTATTAATAAATGATTGACCTTAATATCTAATAAGTATTTTTAAAAAGCCGTAGACTTGGAACCCCTTTTGATATAATGTTAAATAATTCGTAATATATATTTCCACATAATATTTATATTCCTTACGAGGCAGAATCTTAAAAGATAAGTAAAATTATCCTTAATGGGTAAAATGAAATTAAAGAATTAAAATAATAGAGCATTTAGCACCAGACGCAAATTTTAATTATGGTTCATTTTGGATAAGTGTATCACTAGTCTATTATTAATAAATATGTACATATGGTTTGGTATGGTAACAAATTCTCATTGCAGAGAGTAAGAAAAATCTATTGCTCGCGGTAGTAGTTGAAGTGAGCCGGTTTGCAAGGTAGCACGCAGAGCTCATTTATAAGACATTAGTTCACAATGTATTCATGGAAAATTTTGGAAAAAAAAACTCCATAGAAAAATGTACAAGTACACGTAAAAATGCAATTTTCGATACTTGTATGTAGGTTTTCTATGAATTTATTTGTTCACACTATGTAAAAATTTTGGAATTTTGGCGCCCCATCATGTTAACCCTGTGCAACGATATTTGAATGATAACACCACCTTCAAATGGAATATAATTTTATCAAATCATCGATGTTTGATCATCCAAATTTTTGAGAGATGTCCGATCAAGGTCATCTACGAATTGTATAAATTCAGATTTTGCTCCGCCCATTCTAACAAATTTAGTGAGGGTACATAAGATACTATTGTTATTTTATTATTATAAAAATATATGTTAGTATTCAAAATTCAAAAATAAATCAACCGGTAAGTTTATTAGCAAATGTAAACCAAATATATGAAAATTAAGATAGTGGCACTGACAGAAAATAACGTTATTCGTACGGCTATGAATCAAGGTAATGTATCTGAAATAATATATAAACTTACGTTACAGCGAAAGTATTATCAACAACGAGCATTGTTTTAAATGAAATGTCCTAACTTAGTCGAATCAATACGAATTTTGTAAGACAAGGGTGTTATATCCATCCTTATCGCATACGCTTAAAGCCTTTGTAAAGAAGGGGGATAAATGTATGCCAATTTGTTAATTATTTCATGATACAGATGACCTTGATTGGACATCTTTCAAAACTTTTACTGTATAAGGCAAACTGTTAACGTACGAGTTTAAGTTTGAAAAACGAGCCGTGAGGCGAGTTTTACAAAGGATGAGTGCATTAACAGGCCTTCGAACATGCTTTTATACTATTTGTTTATTGAGGTAATTGTACAATTAGATTTTTAAAAAATGCGATTTGTCAAAAATATGACTTGGTGTTTTTTGTCAGTTATATTGGTGTCGCTTCCCGCTAAACAATTGAAATTTTACAATTTGACAGTTTGTGTATTGTGTGTTGTGAATTTTGTCTGATTGTATTCATTAATACATTGTATCACATAAATGTTTATAGATCTTCTAAACGACGTGATTCCAGTGCTTTTATAGACTCATAAGAACACCGAAATGGAAAAATAAGTTTATTTAAATAATTTATCCACAACAGTGCACCAATTTGAATGTCATTATGAGTGATTTAATGGCACTCAGTGCTATTATGAAGTTCATAATGACACTCAGTGCCATTAAATTACCCATACGTATTAATAACGTAGGCTACGAATGAACATTTCAATGTTTCTCAGTCAAAAATTAAATGAAAAATATATTTTAAGATCAATTTAAACTGTTGTAGATAAAATATTGAAGGATACACATTTGATATAGCCTAATGAAACTTATGTCCTTAATATCTATAACATAAAATGACTAGTTTCTGAAAAATAATGCAAAATCCATAAATGTTTATATCTATATTATTATGACTTTAATCCATCTACAGCTAACAACTCTCGGGAATTCGCAAATGGAAATGGAAAATGTATCACTTGGGAATTTTAGAATTTGGAAGCACGCAATAAGAAATGTTTGAGATCGTATTCGGATTCAATCCTAGATTGTATTATACTCAATTTAATATTCTATTCAATGTATCTATTCAAATGTAATACTTAGTAATGTTTAGTAATAGTGGTAATAATCTGTGCATTAAATTGTTGGTTATTGATTCGGGACTATTTATTTTCATGTTTTGAATTAAAACGAATTTATGTTGAACTTGCATTATCTTTATTTGTAACTTATAAAAAAATATTCACAACGTTTCGACAGCTAAAAATTTGCTGTCGTCATCAGGTGATCTGATACTATTGACAATTCCTTAACATACGAGCTTTATATCTGGTGTTGTGGGAGTGAACATTAGTGATGGGTGGCTGGCCAGGTCCAATGGGTGGGTCGGGCGTCCTGGGTGCCTGGGTCTCCATGGTTAGGCTGGAGTCTGCTGTAATGTGTTTCCTCCAGATTGGTCGAATTTCCATACTCGCCTGGCTGAACACTGCTTTTTGTTGTTTTGTATGATGGCTGCTTCATTGAACTTCCTCTTGTACCAGTGTTCTTCTTTCTTGAGGATCCTTGCTCCCTCCCATTGGATACGCTGATGGTGTTTCCACGCATGGTCTGCGGATTTTGATGTCTCTCCGCTCTCAGTGTGTCGTTTGTGTTCTTTAATTCTGATATCCAACGATCGTTTTGTTTCTCATATATATATATATATATATATATATATATATATATATATATATATATATATATATATATATATATATATATATATGTTTTTTCGCATTCACAATCCACCTGGTAGATGCCTGTGTGTAGTTGGTGACTGTTCTGGTTTTGTTGTTGATAGGATGTTCTTGATTGTGGCTGTCGTTCGAAATCTGGTTGGTTATTTATTTTCGTATTTATAAATAGTGCCAATTTTACATATTTGGAGGTCCGAAGCGCTATTTATTTTGGGGCCTATATCAAATGCGTCAAAGGAAATTATTAGCAGAAAAAAATTGCATCTATTGAAAGACAAAACTAATTAGGTACATTGTGTTCAAAATTAGGTTTGATTTGAGGATATTCATATTTACAAACTGAGCCGATTTTACACATAGCCTGAAGCGCTATCATTTTAGGACCTTTATTAAATGCGAATGATATGATTACTAGTAAATTTGCGTCTCTCATAGCCACTGTATACTTTACGAGGATAATTTAGCATGTTATCTAGTAGGCGAGCCTGTCACTTCCTTTACGCAGTTTTACTGGCGTGTATTGTACAATATTGTATTTGTTACTCACTTGTAAATTAAATTTAACATAATAAACAAAATCTGTCAGATACAATTGACAATAATTATATATATATATATATATATATATATATATATATATATATATATATATATATATATATATATATATATATATATGACAGTATCATCACAATTTTTACATATGAACAACAGCTGTCAATTTTACAATTTAGTAACTATACTTTTTCAACTTCAATTTTTCAATTATCAATTTATCTTTTCCGAAATTGAATTTACTTTTTCTGAAATTGAAATTACTTTTTCCAAAATTAAGTTTACTTTTTCTAAAATTGATATTACTTTGTTACCGTCACCGGTAAAGAAGGTATTGTCTTTGGTCAAAAAATTCAATAGTAAGTATCTAATGAATAAGCACGTTTTGGGGTCCCTAGAATACGAATTTACTATTTTTACGATGATGTCTGTATGTATGTATGTGTGCGTGTGTGTGAGTGTGTGTGTGTGTGTGTGTGTGTGTGTGTGTGTGTGTGTGTGAGTGTGTCTGTTTGTGTGTGTATGTGACAATCGTTACGGATCGCATAACTTCAAAGCACGATTTCAAAAATTATAATTCTTTCGTATTCCTTAAGTTTAGATCTATATCCAGATTTTGGTTGTAATTGGTCCACCGGAAGTACCTTTATGTGCAACTTTTAACAGTTTTTCTTGAAAAGAAGCAGTTAAATATCACTTATTGATATATAATGTTATAACTTTTAAAGAATATGATATTATTCTATATACGATTGGATTACATTTTATACTTCATATGCAATAGATATAAGAGTTAAAGAATTATAAAGATATTAAATTTCATAAATCAACCAGCTATGATAACCATGGAAACTGCTAATATATTTAGATAATTCAAAATGACATATGTCAGTATCAATGAAAAGAAATTGAATGTGGCAGTGACTAGGATATTGAGATAGATGTTGGAAAGACATGAAAAGATAAGGAATTAAAGAATAAGAGAAATGGCACGAGTGATAGAAGTCTCTAGAAAGATACAAGAGAGACGATTACATTGGCTTGAACATGTGGTGAGGAGAGATGAATATATTGGAAGAAGAATGAATAGCTTAGTAATAGAAGGTAAGAAACATAGGAAGACCAAATATAAGATGAAAGAATTGTATTGCGGGACTTGGGAGAAAAGGAACTGAATGAGGACGACACGTAAAACAAAAATGAGTGGAAGAAGAAAATGAAAAATAGCGACCCCCTAACGAATGAGAAAAACAAAAGAAGAAGATGTCAGTGTCAAGTGCAATTTGCATAGTTTGTTTATGAAATAATTTTACTGGAAGTATAGGATCTTTTGTCAGTAAATATATGTATGGAATTTGTACATAATACATATAGGATTGACGGAAGGTAATATGCTAACCACATCAGATTTTTTGAAATTGAACCAATTACAAGTGAATAACAAATAAAAAAATTAAATTCTATCTCTTTTAAGTAATTAAATATTATAACATTCTTGTTTGATCTAAGAACTGAAAAACAGTGAAACTAAAGACAAATATAAAATAAATAAAGAGGTTTCGAAAGTTAAAGTGCCCGGAGCGGTTGCTCCATAAACCCGGTTCTGTTTACAAAATAGGTAATTAATATTTGTATAATAGAAGTGTAAATACATTCATTTTGAATAAAGGTGTGTGTACATAGGAAAATTTATTGTTTATGACGTTGAATGTAAGATTAATGTAAGTCTGTGTTTAAGATATCGCGGTTGTTCTTTTTATCTTTTATTACGACCTAAATTCATAATATGAATTAATAAAAAAAATATATGCACGTTATAAATTTATAAAGCGGAAATTTTATCCATGTAAAGAACAAATATCATTATTCGAGTATATTTTATATAAAGTTTATTATTACCACAACGTAGCATATAAAAATAATATTTATTCTTTCTATTATAATATAAAATTTCCGTACAAAAATAGAAAAACTATTTAATACGGATTACGTGAAATGAATGTGAATTTAAACTTATATGAAGTTTGCGTAAATGGTATAATTTCTAAATAGTGTTCGTATAAGTTCAGAGAAATTAAAATAACATCAAAGTAAATTTCACGAACATTGCCAAATTCAAAAGTTTAATTTGTGAGAATTGTTTTCCTTTTTGTAATGCTTTAAAATTTTGCAGTCTAATTACTGAAAAGAAAAAACGTTGATATTTAGAAATGGAAAAGTAAATAGCTGTTTGAATAAATATGTAAATGTATTTATAGTTATAAGTAAGTAATATTGAATTATAAAATACACCAATGACAACAAACAATAAAAAATCTGATGTGGCTAGCACATTACCTTCTGTCAATTCTGTGTATTATGTACAAATTCCGTACATAAATTTTGCAAAAGATTTTATATTTCCAGGAAATTTTTTTCATAAACAAACTATGTAAATTGCACTTAACACTGACATTTTCTTCTTCCACTTATTTCTATTTTTGCTTGTCGTCTTTATTCGGTTCCTTTTCGCTCAAGTCTTCCGCAATATAGTACTTCCATCTTATTTTTGGTCTTCCTCTGTTTCTTCGACCTTCTACTACTAAGCTGTTCATTCTTTTTCTAATATATTATTTTCTCTCCTCATAATATATTTAAACCAATGTGATCGTCTCTCTTGTATCTTTCTAGAAACTTCTATCACTCGAGCCATTTCCATTGTCCTATCATTCCTTTGGCATTCTAATTGACAGATATCAATTAGAATTTTCTTAATATAGTAGCTGTTTCCATGGTTATAGCATAGGTGGCTGCTTTATTCCTTTCTAATTCTTTAACTCTATATCCATTGAATATGAAGTATAAAATGTAGTCGTATCGTATTGATAATAGAATATTCTTTAATATTTATAATGCCATACAATATATTATATTATATATGATATTTAACAGCGTTTTTTCAAGAAAAACTATTAAAATCTTCACATTAGGGTACTTCCGGGTAACCAATCGTAACCAAAATCTAATCAACTCTTCATATGCACGTATGAAAGAGGAATATGAAAGAATTATAATTTTTGGAATTTTAGTATTGGAGTTATCGAAGGAGAAATTTTCGTCACACACACATACAAACACATATACAGACATCATCGTAATAGCAGTAAATTTGTATTCTAGGGACTATAAAAGTGCTTATTCATTAAAAACTCACCATCGATTTTTTTGACCAAAGACAATGAGCTAGTTTACACCCAATCCTATTCATGCGACCTGGTCTATACCTTGTCTTATAATATGTGTTCTACACATCGTTTACACTTACACCATGGGATCCTATGATAAATTTAGGTTTAATAAAGGTGTAATATAGTCATCGAGTCAATGCCATCTGTTGAAATACAATCGCACTTAATTTTTTTTAAACTGCAGTTTCATATATCAGGTGGATAAAAGCATTTCAGGTTCAAATATCATTCAATCTTTAATTTGTTTTTATTGCTATTTAAGTTTCGGAACATGAGTTTCTTTTTCCATAATAATTCAACTAATTTAACTTACACAACCTACAAAATGTGACGTCAAAAAAATCATAATACGGATCAACCGCCACCTACAGGGTTTTTATCGAAGACTTTAGGTCACTAAAGATGTTTACACGCAGTTTAAAACTAGGCCTAAACTGGGTCTTATAAGGTATAGGTCGAATGTAGGGTATAGGACGCGGCCTAAACGATGGGTGTAAACTAGCTCAGTATCTTCCTTACCTATAGGTGACGGAAGGTAAAAACCGTATCAAATTGGTGTACGTTATTAGTGTAATGTTTAGTGGAAGAAAAAGTTTTAGAACAATTTTTTTAAACTTTTTGTAGCAACAGAGAAATAATTTTCTGATGATATATTTGCCACATTTTTGGTTATTAATTTGAACTGTTGATCAAGTGTCTTACAATACTCTTTCGTCCAGTGATGACTATTATAGCTTTCAAGGACTGTATGTTCCTCAGAAATAATATTTTTTGGAAATTAATTATAAGTATAAGCAAAAATATTTAAAGGGTTTTTGGTAAATTCAGCTATTAGTATTTAAATGAGAATGAATTTAAGTATTAAAACATTAGATTTGTTTAAAGAGACAGTGACAATGTGAGCAAGGTGAATGGTGTAAGATGAAAGTAGTGTGTTTGTATAGAAATGTGCGCCGAACCGTGGCAGCCTGCATAGGGTGGGGGTGGGAGTCAAGATGGGGCTCAGCTCCATCTATGATTTTAAAGAAGAAAAAATGAATAAATTGAATAAAAAAAAATATTATAATTTTATATATCGATTATGGCTAAAGGCTAAAATTTTATGTACATTTATAATAAAAAAATAAAACAAACTCGTCTTTGCGATTCTAAATATTTATCATTAACTGAGGTGACGAAATCTTTGTTTTTATGTTAAATAAACAAATGAATAAACTAACAATTGTGTGCAATATTAATGAAATGACCCTCGTATATAAGATCTCGAGGGCCCCGACGTGTTGCGTCGCCTTGCACGCCCTAGTTACGCCATTGGTTTTCTGGTACTAATCCTGTATAAGAACTACTTTTTATTTAAATTAATTTTCTGAAAGTAATTGTCATGAACATTGGCAAATTCAAAGTTTAATTAATCCATTTCTCTTTTAGAATACTTTATTTTCCCACACTAATTGTTGAAAAAGAAAAAAAGTAGTGCAAGTTGAATTGAAAAAGTAAATAGCTGCTTGAACAAATAAGTACATGTACTCACAGTCTTAAAGGAAAGAACAAGAATAGCCAGGGGAAAAGAGACGTATTGACGAAGTCCGCCCAAGCCCATCGTCCGTCGAAGTGTTAGAAATCCAGTCACACGTTTACAGGGAACCTCACAGTCTTGAATACATCGTTGAGGCCCGAGTTAAGCAGACCTCGGCCATAAGAATACATAAAACTAGACCTAAAATTTATTACACTCAATAATCGGACCGCCAATTTCAACTCCGATCACGCCAGAGGTCCACCGTTCTTTATTGTTATATTGGACACAGTCACAGTGCATACTAATGCCCTTCAAAATTGCTAACAAACTGTGGAATTTGTTCAGTTTTACAAATTATAGCAATAATTTTGAATTTTTTTTCGAAGGGTAGGACATTTTGCATCCAGCAATACAAATGTTTTGCCCGTAAACTCTGTGAGGATTATATATCAAACTATTAATTGTAATTGTTTCTAAATTATATATTCACTACAATTATGTGTGTTTATTGTACAAAAGTTATTTCGTAACACTCTGTCATTAACAACATATTATAAATAACAGACACAAACTCAAACTACACACTCCGGCAAAATTAGGGAAAAAATATATATGTATTTCAAAAAGTATGAACCCTATGTCTTTTATATTTGTGTTGGTAATTCTACATCTACAACAAATAACAAATGATGATATAACACCTAAATATAGCCACCTACTAAAGAAATGAATAGGCAGAAGAAACATATCATCAACCTTGATGTGGACACCACACGACTTCCTTGTACGATTATTAAACTATATATATTTTTTTAATAAATAAATTACAAAATATTAATTTTAACTTCAAAACAGTAAGATATATAGCGACCATAAAGTCAGTTTTTAAAGAGAGTTTTGATTACAACAAAGAAATATTTGATTACAACAATAAATATGACTAATTTCACAATAAAAATATAATATTTGTTATTATACGAATCATAAAATTGCACGTATTTAACGTAATTTGACATGAACATTTTTTTTATGTTTTTGTCCTAATCCATCTTGATGTGCTAGACGCAGAAATTAATTCTCTAAAACTTTTATTTGAAGCATTTATTTCTAAAATCAAAATAAAATCATTTTATTCAAGAAAAAAGAACTTCAAGTAATGTACCACTTCCGGTTAGCCTATTTTAACCAAAATCTATTATGTTATTTTGATTGACATAAAAGTCTTGTATACCAAATTTGAAAAGTTTTGGATTATATTTTAAAACAGTTTTTCATTAAAATCTATTATAGGCTTCATGTAAAGTGCCACTTCTGGAAATTGTGTAATAACCAGAACGGGAGGTGCACAACTAGATGTTATAGAAGTCCTAAATACAAAATTTCAACTTTCTACGGCTTACCGTTTTTGAGTTATGCGAGATACGAACGTACGTACAGACGTCACGACGAAATTAGTCAAAATGGATTCAGGGATGATCAAAATGGATATTTCCGCTGAAATCTGAAAACCGAAATTTTTCACGATTACAATACTTTCTTTATTTACGTACAAGGAAGTATTTAAATGGGTCTCTATGGAAGTCGATGTCTAGCTTTCTATCCATCGGCGTCTAAACCTATCTAATTACGTTTTCTCGTTGAAATTTTGCTCTTACATCATAACCGAAATATATTCTAAAATTTCAATGATTCTGTTAAATAATATGCGAATTCAGGAAAAAAATATATACAACGCTTGCATTTCTTACGTAAAAAGATATGAAATCAAATTTCTTCATGCATTTCGGCTTCTTGTACGTATATATTTTTCTGCTTGCATTTCTTAATATAACATTCGAAATATTATCATACACCTATTGAGTTTCTTCATTTGCAACAAAGTTTTTAAAAGTTTTAGATTAAAAATCCACTGACTGCATTGAAAACAATGTAACTATGAACAAAATTTGTAAGTCTACTTCATTAAATTTACGGAAAATAATATGTTATCGATATTGAGTTAAAATTGTTAAATATTAATAAAAATAGGTACAGGACTATTTTTTCGCTTGCATTGTTTTAGATGGGAGACATCACAGAAATTTACTGCTGTTTTTCGCGAGTCCTGTTCAAACAAGTATTTTAAAAATATATTAAAGAATTTAATGAAATCATTAAAATTTAAAATAGGTCACAAATAGATATAAATATTTAATTTAATATATAGATTATATTTCTATTTATATAAATAACATACATATTTATATTTGATTGAAAAATATGAAATACAATATTATTAAGTTTTAACTAAAACAACATTTTTATGTTCATATTTAAAAAAATGATTTAAAATTTATTAGTAAAATTGATATTTTTATTTAATGTGAAACTTGTTATTATTATTTTAAAATTAACTTTGAAATACGTAGTATGTTAAACATTTATAAATACATCTGTATTACTATTTCATAAAATATAATATGTATTTGATTTTATGCATAAATTAAATCTTGAATTTAAATATTCAAATATAGAAATTAACTATTCGCGTATCTGAAAGATTCGACATTAATAATTATAATTACTCGGATATTATCAATAATTAATTCATTTTGATATAATAACCAAATATTCATATTTTATCGGCATAATAGGGCACTTATTTCATTAAATTTTTATTTTTACCTTTCGTCACCAATATGTAAGGAAGTTCATGTCTGGTGAAAAAAATCGGTGGTGAGTTTTTAATGAATAAGCACGTTATGGGGTCTCTAGAATATGGTTTTACTATTTTTAAGATGTATGTATGTATGTATGTATGTACGTATGTATGAGTGTGTGTGTGACGTTCCTTTCGGATCGCATAACTCCAATTCCATTATTCCAAAAATTATAATTTGTTCGTATTCCTCAAGTTTATATCCAAAAGAAGACGTGATTCGATTTTGGGTATAATTGGTCAACTGGAAGTAACCTCATTCGAATATTTTAACAGTTTTTCTTGAATAAACGCTGTTAAATATTATTTTTTCACATTTAATGTTATTATTAATATTAAAGAATATTTTATTCTCTATACGAATTGATTACATTTTATACTTCATATTTAATGGATATGGTTAAAAAATTATAAACAAATAAAATTTGTAAAATCAGCCAGCTATGCTATAACTATGGAAACAGCCACTATATTAAGATAATTCTGATTGACAGATGTCAGTATCAAGTGTAATTTACATAGTACATTTGTATTATAATTTTACTGAAAATATAAAATCTTTGCAAGAAACTGTCTGTGTGGAATTTGTACAAAATACATGGAACTAGGGAAAGGTAATGTACTGTAAATATAGAATTTTTTGCAAGAAACTTTCTATATGAAATACATAGAACTGATGGAAGGTAATTTGTTGGTCACATCAGATTGCTATTCTTTATAAATATAATAAACACGTATTTTTTACTTTGTTCATACAATGAATCATGTCCCTAAATTTTTTTAACTTGTAACTTCGTTTGAATTTTTTTTCCATAATATTTAAAATACACGAGTTATTAAAAAAGAACAGACCGATGAATTATCTCGTATAGTCCATTCGCTGAGACGAGAGAATGTGGAACAAAAATTTGAAGTAATTCTATTGGTCAAAAGAGAATAATTTTGCAGCTGCACCAATAGAATGATTTGTTTCTTCTTAAGATTTAGTTCCACTTTCTCTCGTCTCAGCGAATGTAGTATATTGTAGTTTTTACCTTCCGTCACCTCTAGGTAAGGAAGGTATTGTCTTTGGTCAAAAAAATCGGTGGTGAGTTTTCATTGAATAAGCACGTTTTAGGGTCTTTACAATACGATTTTACTATTTTTACGATGATGTCTGTATGTGTGTGTGTGTGTGTGTTCGTATGTGCGTGTGTGTGTGTGTATGTGTGTGTGTGTGTATGTGACCGCCTTTCATGCACGATATCTCCAATACTAGAATTCCAAAAATTACAATTCTTGCATATTCCTCTTCCTTACAACCATATGCAGACTTGATTAGATTTTGGTTATAATTGGTCAACCGGAAGTACCCTCATTTGAAGATTTTAACAGTTTTTCTTGAAAAACTCAGTTAAATGTTATTATAACTTAAAGAATATATTAATCTTTATACGATTTGATTGCATTTTATATTTCATATTCAACAGATATAGAGTTAAAGAATTATAAAGATAATAAATTTTATAATTCAGCCAGCTATGCTAACTTAACCATGGAAACTGCTAATATATTCAGGTAATTCAAATTGACAGATGCCAGTATCAATAAAATGTAAATCAATGAAAGAATAAGTGAAGTAACTCTAGTGTTAGAAGTTTCTAGATATAAGAGAGACGATTACATTGGTTTGAACATATCATGAGGAGAGATGAATATATTAATAGAAGGTGGAAGAAACGTAGGAAGACCAAATATAAGATGAAAAGACTGTATTGCAGAAGACTTGAGAGAAAAGGAACTGAATGAGGACGACACGCAAAACAAAAGAAGAAAATAAAAAATAGCGACCCCTAACGAATGGGAAAAACTAAAGAAGAAGAAGATGCCAGTGTCAAATGCAATTTGCATAGTTTGTTTATGAAATAAATTTACTGGAAATATAGGATCTTTTGCAAGAAAATTTATGTGTAGGGCGCGTGCAGTGACATGACTTTGCTGACTTTGGCAAGCAGATATGGGGACCCGTGTCAAAATGACAGCAATTAATTATCTCCATAACTGACAAGTATTATAATCTTTCATTCAAAATTTCATAATTTTCTTATTTCATGTGGTTTGTTTCTTATCAGGAGTATGGAATTCAGTTGCCGAGAAAAAGAATCATAAAATACCAAAAATTTAGAATCTTTTGCAAGAAAATTTATGTATGGAATGTGTACATTATACACAGGATTGACGGAAGGTATTGTGCTGGCCACAACAGATTTTTTTTTAAATATTTTGGTATATATAAGGCGAAACTTTTTATAAAACTTTGATTTCGCACGTGCTATAAAACAGGTCGATCTTTAATATAATATTTTTCACTAATACTCATTAATTTATAAATATTTTCACTTTCTTATCTAAGAGAGTTAAATTTAACTATGCCATAGTAGGTATCCTATGGTAATATAATAATATACGCATAATTTTCATTACAGAATTATTTTTTTTATAACTTATGCATTAAAAGATTCATTTAATATAACTAAAATTGTAAAATTTGATTTATATGAAATATCTTATTTATATTTAAGCGCTTAGTCTATTTAAACACAGTAATAATTTTTTAAAGTAATCGTAAAGAGAAACACGAAACGTACCATTTATTTTAAACTTTTAAAAGTACGGCCATAAACGTTATGATTAACTGTACGTGATACAAAAATTGCAATTGTCATACCATTTAAGAACTTCTAAAACTCTTAGATATCTTCTTGCAGAAGTTACGATGCCGTATTTAGTTGGAGAAGTTCTAAGCTCAGGTTTATGCGTTCAAATTTCCGCTTGAATCTCACAGTTGTCATTTAATATCCAATAAATACGCAATCTGTGTTCGAGTGTTTCAGAATCCACTATAAGCTGTAGTGCTACCCTCTGTAATTGGGATAAAAATCCTGCTGAGTGCTAGTGCTCCTACACATGAATATAAAAAAATATATATTGTCTAGGGGAGAAGATATTGAAAGGGGATAGTGAAGTTTTCGAACCCCTAACTGCAACCCTAAGATTTATTAAAATACATCTACAAAGCATTTTTATGCGCATTACTGGACAGAAACATTTGTTCATATTAGAAATTGATTTATAGGCAGTAGTGATCTGTGCATTCTCTTAGACTTAGATAAAAGAGAGTATGGGGTCAACAACAAGTAAAAACCTAATGTGGCTAGCACATAACTGATCGTTTTCAGGCAGTAAAGTACTGCAATTGGTTAGTTGACGATACGGAAGTTCCGCTCTCTGTTCGAGGGTAGATTGAAAAGTACATGACCTAATATAAATAGGCAGCAGTATATCGAATCCATAATTATACTAAGATGGAAACTCAATAAAATAAATAAATATATCATCACGGCATATTACCATCTGCTTTGTATAGATTTCGGTAATGATGATGACGTATTCGTACCGTGCGGGTTTTTACCAGGCGTCACCTCGATCGGGATCGAACCCGGTTCTCCAGATTCGCGACCAGACACTCAGGCACGCTTTAAATATTCAAAAAAAATACGTAACATTTCTACGTAATTATGCTAAATAATTTAAAAAGATAATATACAAAAACATAACATGGTCATTGTCAGTAGTGCCAACGTATGGTACGTAAATTAATTACAATTATTTCAAATAATTTTATATTCCGTAACAGGAATAGGTAACGATTGACTTAATAATAACTGTAAATATTATTTATACATACATTACTTAAACTAGTATATTTTTTATGTTCCGTCGCCTTTAGGTAAGGAAGATATTGTATTTGGTCAAAAATTTCGATAAGCACGTTTTGGGATCCCTAGAATACAAATTTACTAGTTTTACGATGATGTGTGCGTCTCTCTCTCTCTCTCTCTCTCTCTCTCTCTCTCTCTGTGTGTGTGTGTGTGTGTGTGTGTGTGTGTGTGTGTGTGTGTGTGTGTGTGTGTGTGTGTGTCTGTGTATGTGACGATAATTTCGGATCGCATAACTCCAATACCACGATTCCAAAAATTATATTTTTTTCGTATTCCTCGAGTTTAGCTCCATATGCAGACGTGATTAGATTATGGTAATAATTGATCAACCGGAAGTACCCTCATTTGCAACTTTTAATAGTTTTTTTTTGAAAAAAACGCAGTTAAATATCATTTATTGACATTTAATGTTATTATATTTTAAAGAATATGTTATTCTTTATATGATGTAATTGCATTTTATACTTCATATTCATTAGATATCGAGTTACAGAATTATAAAGATATTTAATTTCAAAAATCAGTCAGTTTTGCTAACCATGGAAACTGCTAATATATTCAGATAATTCAAATTGATAGATGTCAATATTAATGAAAAGTACCTGAATGTGGCAGAGATGAGAGTGTTGAGATAGATGATGGGAAGAAACGGAAAGATAGGGTAAGTAAGAATAAGGGAAATAACTCGAGTGATAGAAGTTTCTAGGAAGATATAAGAGAGACGATTACATGGATTTGAACAAAGCATGAGGAGAGATGAAGAATATATTGAAAGAAGAATGAATAGCTAAGTAATAGAAGGTAGAAGAAACAAAGGAAGACCAAAGCTAAGGAACTGAATGAGGACGACACGCAAAACAGAAATGAGTGGAAGCAAAAATAAAAAATAGCGACCCCTAACGAATGGGAAAAGCTAAAGAAGATGTCAATGTCAAGTACAATTTGCATAGGTTGTTTATGAAATAAATTTACTGTAAATACATAATTTTTTGCAAGATAATTTATGTATGAAATTTGTACATAATGCACAGAATTGACGAAAGGTATTGTGCTGGCCACATCAGATTTTTAAAAATAAATAACACCCAATAAATTCAACAAGTTATATTTAATTTTATAAGGTATATTCCGTGACGTGCTACTTCTGCTTATTCATTTTTACCATACTTTTTTTGGTCTTAATTTTAAACTAGTTTAAGGCCTCTTACCCTTTTTAACCGGACTCACCGAGCCACAGTTTTTAATTACTGCTATATAGCCGTTAGGTTTCAGCTTCAGCCAGTGCTACATTTAAATTTAGATGTATAAGGGACCAGCATCCGAGTGTGACAAAAAGCTATTAATCACTTTTTATCGACAACTCACATTGTCGGTGGAGGGATTTGGACGCACAGAACAGATTTTAAATCTAAAATTGTAAATATTTTATTTATTACACAACTAGCGTGTTAAATTTAAAATTTTAAAAAATGGAATTTATTTTTTATAGCATATTGTTACTTATTAACATCATGTACCTACTTTTATAATTTTATTGAAAATAAAAAGTATTTACTTTATTAAATAAATATTTGTGTCAATTATACAAATTTTACCTCATATTACGTATGAGTAAGAAGACGCTGGAAATATGAATAATTAATAAATAAATATTATCTAAAGCAGGTGAAATTCAAACATTGTTTTTCAACTTTCTTTATGAAAAAATATACCTAACAAAAAACTTAAAATTCAAGGGATAGCTGCGATTTAATATCACAAACACAAACACGTCGTCCAGGTGCGTCATTCTGTTTGGTGGTTCCGGTCAAAGCTTACAGGAAATAAGCTACAAGCTTTTAAATGTGGTGATTCCACCCTGAAACCACTGAACCCCAAAGGATTAAATTCCGTTTTTAACTATAAAGTTCTTTGTGTCTCAGCGATTTAAAATTTACTATAAGCTTTAGTTCTTTGCGAAGTAGACTATGCAAATAATTGACAGATAAACAACATTATCAATGCATAAGGTTTGTTTTGCTTCCGCTTTGACTTAAAAATTGAAAATACATTCATTTTTTTGTTTGCAATTTCAATTTTTTTTATCAGTTTTGTATACAAAAAGAAGTATATTATATTAGTAACAACAACTGACGGCGGTAACAAAAATATGGTATTATAATTATAATTAGTATATTATGGAACGAGTAAGTCATTAACCATGAGTTGTATACACTATTTTTTCTACGACTATTCATAATAGTTAAAAAAATTAACTACAAACTAATAAAGTCGTCATAAATTTCATCTGTATCATAATGATAATCTGTATCGAAATTAAAATCATAATGAGTTTCATTCAAGTACAGATGACACGTATTTAATAAGTATATTAAAAAATAGGAGTAAAAAATAGTATATTATGTTATTGGGAGTAGAAAGCGGTCTTTTGTGTTGAACCCAGCTATTGCGGCCGAGCCGTTGGGTAAAACACAAAAAGGGCGTTCTGCTCCGAATAATAACATATACTATTTTTTCTTCAAGTGTTTCAAAGAAAACTGGGGATTTATTAAAATATTTTTTTGGAATTGTTTTAATTGTAGAGTTTGCAATTTCAGCCAAAGTTGGCTGTGACACTACAAAACACAAACTATATAACTGTCAAATAACAATATCCAGTATGGTTTTTATTCCTGTGAAGACTGCTGCCGCCAGCGGTGAACTAAGAAACTAACATTTTTTACTTGTACAATAATGAACAACATTGTTGTACTAGTAAGATAATGCATATCTTCTATAGTGTGTGTACACTAGTATAATATGAATATTATAATACGCTTGAAGAAAAATATATTTATTTATCAAGGCTCTGAAGAAGGTGAAAATATACATGTTTATTAGTGTAAAATTTTTAAATCGCGTTTGCACAAAATCCTTGGTTTATTCTGTTCTGTCAGTGGCAGTAGCAATCAAAATTTGGACTGTAATATTAGTTTCTTAATTAAAATATGCCATGTTAATGTTTATTTCCAAATTGGGAGGTTTTGGCAAAAACAATCATAGTCCAAATATTTAAAATATAAGTTAGATACGACATATACTTCCAAGGATGCAAAAAAGTATCTTACTCTTACAAAAACGTCCTATAAAAATTATTAATTAATATGTTATTGCTATTGCTCATCAATATTTATTTATCTATTATTTATTTATTATATTAAATGTGAAAAAATGATATTTAACAGCGTTTTTCAAGAATAACTATTAAATTCTTCAAATGAGGGTACTTCCGGTTAACCAATTATAACCAAAATCTGATCGCGTCTGCATATGGATGTAAGGAAAAGGAATACAAAAAACCGTAATTTTTGAAATTGTAGTATTGGAGTTCTCGCGGCTGAAATTATCATCACACAGACACGCACACATACAGAAGCACGCACACACACACACACACACACACACACACACACACACACACACACACTATATATATATTCAGACATCATCGTAAAAAGAGGAAATCGTATTATAGGGAACCTAAAACGTGCTTATTCATTAAAAACTCACCATCGAATATTTTGACCAAAGCCAATACCTACCTTCCTTACCTAAAGGCGACGGAAGCTAAATATATTATGGCTTCACGAATACAATTAAGACTTTCTAAAACCACAGATCGTTTTTAATTTATAAGTTTTATAAAAAATAAATTTAAAAAATAGTGGAAGTCTCTATTTCCATATGCAATATTTTTAATAATGTACAAATATAATTTATAATTAAATTAGTATGTTTGTATGTATGTATATTAAAATGAACTGTAACATTAAAATATGTAAAGCCAGTTTAAAAATCTGAATGGAGCAAAATTCTTGTTAAAATATTTTTATTTTCTTTGTAGTATACACCAGAATAAAATGACGACAGTTTTTACATGTACCTTATTACCTTCCGTCACCTCTAGGTAAGGAAGTTATTGTCTTTGGTCAAAAAATTCGGTGGTGAGTTTTCATTGAATAAGCACGTTTTAGGGTCTTTACAATACGATTTTACTATTTTTACGATGATGTCTGTATGTGTGTGTGTCTGTGTGTTCGTGTGTGCGTGTGTGTGTGTATGTGTGTGTGTGTGTGACCGCCGTTTCGTGCACGATATCTCCAATACTAGAATTCCAAAAATTACAATTCTTGCGTATTCCTCTTCCTTACAACCATATGCAGACTTGTTTAGATTTTGGTTATAATTGGTCAACCGGAAGTACCCTCATTTGAAGATTTTAACAGTTTTTCTTGGAAAACTCAGTTAAATGTTATTATAACTTAAAGAATATATTATTGTCTATACGATTTGATTGCATTTTATATTTGATATTCAACAGATATAGAGTTAAAGAAGAATAAAGATAATAAATATGATATAAATTTCATAATTCAGCCAGCTATGCTAACTTAACCATGGAAACTGCTAATATATTCAGGTAATTCAAATTGACAGATGTCAGTATCAATAAAATGTAAATCAATGAAAGAATAAGGGAAGTAACTCTAGTGTTAGAAGTTTCTAGATATAAGAGAGACGATTACATTGGTTTGAACATGTTATGAGGAGAGATGAATATATTAATAAAAGGTGGAAGAAACATAGGAAGACCAAATATAAGATGAAAAGACTGTATTGTAGAAGACTTGAGAGAAAAGGAACTGAATGAGGACGACAAGCAAAACAAAAATGAGTGGAAGAAAAAAATAAAAAATAGCGTCCCCCTAACGTATGGGAAAAACTAAAGAAGAAGAAGAAGATGATGTCAGTGTCAAGTGCAATTTGCATAGTTTGTTTATGAAATAACTTTACTGGAAATATAGGATCTTTTACAAGAAAATTTATGTATGGGGCGCGTGCAGTAACATGACTTTTACCCATGTCAAAATGACAGCAATTAATTATGTCCATAACTGACAAGTGTTATAATTTTTCAATCAAAATTTCATAATTTTCTTATTTCATGTGGTTTGTTTGTTATCAGGAGTATCAGGAGTATGGAATTCAGTTGCCGAGAAAGGCATAATATCAATATATAATAATCACATAATACCAAAAATTTATAATATTTTGCAAGAAAATCTATGTATGGAATTTGTACATAATACACAGGATTGACGGAAGGTATTGTGCTGGCCACATCAGATTTTTTTTTTATGTTTCCTATTTACCCCAGTTGTCCCTACTGTAACATACATATTCGTATACTATGTACTTATGAATAAATAATTAAAATTCCGAATGTGAGCATTTCATATACGATTTTTATTTCGAGAAATAAGTAAAGGAAATTGAAAGTATTTTTTTATTTATAAACGCAAATCGAAGCTAGATGAGCTACAAATAATTTATTGGAAATCAAATGCAGTAAAGATTCCATTCTATCGAACTTTAAATTCATTAGAAATTAAAAACCCTCCCCGTTTCGCTAAAACTCTTTATTATGTCCTGAGAGAGTTACGGCACTGGTAAATATATAATTAATCCCCGAGTTTTCAGTCAACAATACTATCGCTTATAAATAGCGCAATATGCGTGTTAATGTATTTAACCAAGTTTTCAAATAAATTTTTGGTGTTAACAAAGTAACTTCGAAACAAATTCCGTCTGAGTTTCAGGGTTTCAACAAGATGCATAGATTTAAAACATGAATATTCATCAAAATTTCGAGGTCAGGAAAATCACGTTTATATGATGACAATAACTTCCCTTACATTACATTGGTTTTTATTTGAGAAACAGTCGTAAAGATTCCGAGCACACATGGCAACCACAACATGCGCTATGTGATGCGGGTAGTGGATCCGGAACAGATACGAATTGATTTTTGTTGACAGTTTCAAACGAGGATGAATTTAAACTTTGCGCGTACCAGCGCAACTCGCTTGCCCAGAATAATAGTGTCCTAACTCTACTTTAGCAATTTTTATTCCGACTATTGGATATACTCGTATTCGTTCAAAATGCTAATGAGGTGTATATATGTGTGTGTTTGTGTGTGTGTGTGTGTGTGTGTGTATGTGTGCGCGCGCACACGTGTGTGTGTGCGTGTGAGTTAGTGTGGGTGTGTGTGTGTATGTGAGTGTGTATGTGTGTATGTGAGTGTGTATATGTGTGCATGAGTGTGTTTTTTTTTTAAATTCATGTTATTACCTACAAATATTTAAAAAAACAAAAATCTCTATCCGAAAAATATAATCTATAAAATTATCTGTTTTAGTAAATCTCACAGTCCAAACAACTCCATGGCAACACGTATATAAAATAGTGTTTTTTAGGGAACAGTCCACACTGTCGAAAACCGTACCGTCGAAAAGCCATACCGTCGAATAGCCACACTGTCGAAATGTCATAGTGTCGACACTTACCCCCTCCACAATGTCCGTAGCGTCGAAACCTTAAATGTCCACACTGTCGAAATGTCATAGTGTCGACACTTACCCCCTCCACAATGTTCATAGTGTCGACACTACTTGAATGTCCATAGCGTCGACATTGGAATGTTCGTAGCGTCGACACATACCCCCTCCACATTGTTGGTAGTGTAGACCAGATGAATGTTTACAGTACGAATGAGCCGGCCACAAGCAGTACAATGTTCTAAACAAGTTTCACGTTGTTTTCTTGTATTACATATTAACATCTAAATTATGAATTAAAAATTTTGAATGCGCAAATACTATTAAATATTACATATTTTACTTGTAAATAAAATGAAGCAAAACAATAAAATATTAAATCCACATACTTACAATAGAATGGGGGGTCCTACACTATTTTTATAAGAAACTTCATCTGAACTAAAAACGATCTGTAGTATGGTTTTTCGTTAAGTGGTAATAAGTTTTTTAATATTCTATAATAGCAACAAATTATTTTATGATATCAAGATATATAAAATAAAAAGTCCAAGTTGATATCATGAATTAAATTTATGACATCAGAAATATATATTTTTGCCATCATAAAATCATTTAGCGATAACAGCATGGTACAATAATTTTTGATACCACATACACATTTTTAATGTATTCATTGTCCTATCAAAAATTATTCCTTGAGAGCACATTACATTTGAATTTTCTGTAAGATGTTAACAAAAATTTAAACTACCTTGTCGTTATCATAAATAAATACTCCCTGCACATATTAAAAATTAAAATTCTGTGTACATATCATAAATGAAATGTCTTTGTAGGTACATTGGTACATATCAGAAATACATTTGAAATAGTCCATTCTCCTATAAAGAATTAGTCCGCACAATAATTCAATCTTCTCCGGATATGGCACCATCTTTGACTCAGTACGAGAGCTACTCAAGACAGAGTTTGGCGCCATTAGTGCGAAAATTTAATATTCAAAATATAAAAACTGTTCAGTAAATAAAAAAATTACATTTATTTGTTACAGTCAAATATTAAAATTATACAACATACATTTGTAATAATGTTAGTTACAATAATAAGAAATTTAAATACAATAAATACACAGATTACGCTAAAAACGATATTGCCTCTTGTTCAGTGTTGATTGCAAAAATCGAATGAATTATTCAAATTAATTAAACTTTTATTGCAATATACTGATATCAAATTTGTGTAAGATATCGTTCTGTATTTTTAATTATTTTTACTAACTTTGATTTTATAAAATATTTGACTAAATGTTAAAACATGGGAATCGTAAGTTTATTTTAAATATATAAATATTTTAAAGTAGCGAATGCGTATTTCTAGTAATATTATAAGGAATGTAATTATTGCTACTAAAGTATAATTTTACAGTGCTCAGCTTGGCGTTCAAATTCCTAATGGGATAATCCCACATTTTCTAATTAATTTTTTCTTGAAAGAATAGATCAAATTAAATATATAAGTGTACATGTATATAAAGGTACCCTAACGGATACTAGGGTACCTTTATATACAGGGTATGGCCATTGGGCATGATCGCCGCCAAAAGAGGGCCAATGTCAAACATACTGAGTATTCTTTTCCCTATTTATTTGTAGGAAATGTGATTTTATATTATACAGGAATATTAAATAATCACACTACGAATCTATAAAGGTAATAAAAATTCATTTATTTAATAGATAGACAATTATTATTACGACATAGATATGGAGGTTATGTCGAGCATAGGATATAGGTTGTTATTATCACATCTAATTTAATAACTGTAGTTATTATTTACATAATAAGTACAAATATTCCATCATTACCGATATCTGTCTACAAAGCAGATTGGCACACCCAGCAATGGGTAATATGCCGTTATGAAATATTTATTTTATTTATTTTATTTATCTAAACTTACCTTTTAAAAATTTAAATGTTTGTGCTTAATATTAGTAATTTTTATGTTTTCCATATTGCCAGTCATCGTAGTCAGTATCTCAAGAAAATACACAAATAAATAAAATAAAAGTATTACTTACACTTTAAATAAACATTAGAAGTATATTTAAATGTATTTTGCATTAAAATAAAACAAATAACCACGAAAATACATAATAATTTGCGCAACAATAATGGATATGACAGTGGACCGCAAATGGTTGACGAAACGCGAGCCACGTCATGGCCATACCCTGAGCATATAGGTACCCTACCGGATACGGCTCTACTGGTTTACTGACGAACAATGATTGTTTGGGATAAGGAAACATATTTAATGCAAATTTTGGTTATTTATATAAATAACTGTATTATTTTTATACCTTCTATTGTACTTTAAAATTTATAATAATAAAAATATTCCTTATTCTTGAATACACAACTGTCACAATTTTAGGTTCAGATGAAGTTTCTTATAAAAATAGTGTAGGACCCCCCATTCTATTTAAGTATGTGGATTTAATATTTTATTGTTTTGCTTCATTTTATTTACAAGTAAAATATGTAATATTTAATAGTGTTTGCGCATTCAAAATTTTTAATTCATAATTTAGATGTTAATATGTAATACAAGAAAACAACGTGAAACTTGTTTAGAACATTGTACTGCTTGTGGCCGGCTCATTCGTACTGTAAACATTCATCTGGTCTACACTACCAACAATGTGGAGGGGGTACGTGTCGACGCTACGAACATTCCAATGTCGACGCTATGGACATTCAAGTAGTGTCGACACTATGAACATTGTGGAGGGGGTAAGTGTCGACACTATGACATTTCGACAGTGTGGACATTTAAGGTTTCGACGCTACGGACATTGTGGAGGGGGTAAGTGTCGACACTGTGACATTTCGACAGTGTGGCTATTCGACGGTATGGCTTTTCGACGGTACGGTTTTCGACAGTACGACATATACTCGTTTTTTTATCTCGTGCTATAATTTCCGCATTCCGTTGCTCGAAAAAAGTACTACTTTACAGACTTGTTGCATAAATAACTATTGAAAGAAGATGATCACAGATGACAGAGGCTTGTGTAAGCAAATTTATAATGAAAATATTAGTGATTATGTGGGTTTTGATATACAAAAATCCTGGAAGTACCAGATAATAAATTCTATTATTATTTTGTTTACGAGTAGAATGCCCGGGAAAACAAGTGTTTTTTTTTATTTTTAAGCAAGAGGGTGTTTTGTTATCAGTCACCGAAATTTATATTAAAATTAAGATTTGCAAATATGCACTCGCTGTGGGTTTTCGTACAAAAAGGAATAATTATCACAATGGAGAGAAATAACAAAATAAAAAATAAAAAACAGGGAATGAAAAATGAATTTCGAAGTGCTTTTTTAAACTTTTGTTACAACGCTTTGAAGAAATTAAAACATAATGCAATGTCTATTGCATCAAAAAGAATTTTTAAATACTAATTAAATACAGTAAAATTTTTGAAAGATGTCCGATCAAGGGCATCTGTATCACAAACGAATTAACAAATAGGCATACATTTATCTTTCTTTTGCAAAGGCTGTGTAAAAGTGTGTGATAAGGATGGCTATAACACGCTTGTCTTTAAAAAATTCATATTGTTTCGACTAAGTTAGGACATTCCATTTATAAACGATGCTCGTTGTTGATAATACTTTCGCTGTAACGTAAGTTTATTTATTAATACAGATACATTACCTGGATTCATAGCCGTACGTATAACGTTATATTCTGTCAGAGTCACTGACACTGACATTGTGTCAGTATCTTATTTTTAACATATCTGGTTTTACATTTGCTTATAAACTTACTAGTTGATTTATTTTTGAATTTTGAATGTTTTTCCTGTAATATATATTTTTATAATAATAAAATAACAGTAGTATCTTACGTACCCTCATAAAAACTAAGCAAACGACACTACTGAATTTGTCATGATGGGCGGAGCAAAAATCTGAATTCATCAAATTCGTAGACAACCTTGATCGGACATCTTTCAAAAATTTTACTGTATGTTTTATTATTATAATTGCTTATCTAAGTATTGTTACCAGCTGTTCCGAGGTTACTTGGAATAGCTGATAACAAAAACATCATAACGTGTGATTATATGATTATAATTTGTACAAACAGCAAATGTCAATAAATTCAAATTCAATTAATATACAATTATTTTACAATTTAATCTCAAACATTTTTATATATTGTAACGGCTGATCCTATTACATATTAACCTCATTAGTAAAAGTTTTTGTTTCACATGAGTTTATTAGTTACTGCAAGTGTGACAACTAGTCTGGAGCAGATGTAGTATTTTTTTACCTCTCGCTAAGAGGGATTGTGTGTGTATGTTTGTGTGCGTGTATGCGTGTGCGTGTATGAGTGTGCGTGTGTACGATTTCTCAAATTCTATAAGACTAAAGAACTGTGTAACTACGGTTTCCTCAATCTAACTGTAATGGGAAGAGTTCATTAGGTTCTGATAACAATTGGACAACCGGAAGTAGTAGTATTTTAATAAAAATAAATGTTATGTTTTGAAATTTTATGTTATTACAAATATTAAAGAAAGTAAACGCCTCTATCCGATACATTTATTTTTTTTATTATATTTCTGTAGATATAAAAATATAATCTATAAAATAATCTGTTGTAATAAATCTCACAACCCAAAAAACTCCATGATAACCAGTTGAGAAACTAAAATGTTGGTTGTCAGCAAAAATTTAAAAATAGTACAGTAGGCTTTTTCTGGGAACAATATTTAATATTTCTTATTGTATTATTAATTAATTATTTAAAATTAGAGGTACATTACGTACACCCTTCAGAAATACCGCCAATCCTATTATTGAATTGGAAGAACCTCAAATATTTAGAAGATTAGGAGAAAACTTGCTCATAGAATGAATTTAAAATTATAATTAATTAGAATTTTTGTGTGTACAATAAATGCTAAATACAATACTTATATATCCCACAATGGAAAGGGCGAGAGGTATTGTGCTGGCCACAACAGATTTTTACCTTCCGTCACCTTTAGGTAAGGAAGGTATTGTCTTTGGTCAAAAAATTAAATACGATTTTACCATTTTTACGATGATGTCTCTATGTATGTGTGTTTGTGTGTGTGACAAAAGTTTCGGATCGCATAACTTCAATACCACGATTCCAAAAATTATAATTGTTTCGTATTCCTCAAGTTTACATCCAGATGAACAAGTGCTTAGATTTTGGTTATAATTGGTCAACCGGAAGTACCCTCATTTGAAGATTTTAATAGTTAAATATCATTTATTGACATTTAACGTTATTATAACTTAAAGAATATATTATTCTCTATACGATTTGATTGCATTTTTTTCTGCATATTCAATAGATGTGAGTTAAAGAATTATAAAGATATTAAATTTTATAAATCAGCCAGCTATACGAACAATGAAAACTGCTAATATATTCAGATAATTTAAATTGACAGAAGTAGATGTTGGGGAAGACACGGAAAGATACGGTAATAAAATAACTCTAGTGTTACAAGTTTCTAGAATGATACAAGAGAGACGATATGAACATGTCGTGAGGAGAGATGAGGAATATATTGGAAGAATAATGAATAGCTTAGTAATAGAAGGCTGAAGAAACATAGGAAGACCAAAGATAAAATGGAAGAAGTAAATAAAAAAATAGCGACCCTTAACGAATGGGACAAGCTAAAGAAGAAGAAGATGTCAGTGTCAAGTACAATTTGCATAGTTTGTTTATGAAATAATTTTATTGGAAATTTAGAATCTCTCGCAAGAAAATTTATGTATGGAATTTGTACATAAAACACTGGATTGACGGAAGGTAATGTGCTACCCACATCAGATTATTTAATAGTAATTTACGTAACAAAACCTGAAAGATACTTTACTGGGTGAGCAAGTATATTTCAGAGCATTGGTCGCCAAACCGTCGCTCGCGAGCTACTAATAGCTCGCGGGAGCATTTTTAATAGCTCTTTTGCAAGATAATTTATGTATGGAATTTGTACATAATACACAGGATTGACGGAAGGTATTGTGCTGGCCACATCGGATTTTTTTTCAGTTATTTCTACTTTTTTACATTATACTGCATAATATGGATTTAATTCAGGATAACTCAAGTACAACTAAAAAGGACTACAGATGAAGTTGGGCTTTGAGGCTTTCTATAACTAATATGGGCTTATATTGTACAATTTCATTTACGTATGTAGAAGGTAATTCTGATTAGCTTCAGATTTATCTTACAGAGCTGTTCTCAACGTGAAACTAAATCCTGGATATGCATGCTAGACCACTATGGAAGCAAGAGTATAAGGGATAAACACTAATAACCTTGTAAGTAGATACGGTGCAGACTAGAGACGCCGTACTACTTATAAGTACACATAGTTGAGAATCACAAACATAAAACATAAAAATTGGTCTATATCAAGTGGACTTCCAAACTTTTCAAATGGAAATCTCTGTTGGGTGACTTTTTCAACGTGGGACTCTATCACATGCATTTATTTGGATTCTGTGAAGATGTTGTCATTACTCTTCCTAGAGTATTCCTCTTTAATGTGGAGACGAGTTAAACGGAGATCTAGTTCCATATTTCGAATGTTTTTTTCGGATGTCTTTTTATTTCTGAAGGTTTACTTTGGTGTAATTAAATGTATACAGGAGCATAGTATCCCCATTTTATTTCGGAGTTGTTCTCATTTCGTCTTGCATATTTAGTTTGGATATTCCAAATTGTTAGCTTGTAATTTTATGCTTTACCTGTGGCGCACTCTCCACGCCAGCAATGAGTGCCCGTGAAGTGTTGCCTGGTAAAGGCCAGCACGGTACAAATATGTCATTACCGAAATTTGTGTATAAAGCAGATTGGCCCACACAGCAATGGCTAATATGTCATGATGATATATTTTTTTATACAATTGGATAGAAATAAAATTAAAATTTAAATTTGTTCATGATCTCTATACAGGTTTGCAACGAAACGTGGAACATACAGCAAATGTACAACAGTGAAAAGTTGTTATAAATCAATTTTACTTCAATATAATAGAATATCTGTAGCACTAGATATTTAGAAAATAAAATATGACATTTTCGTCAAAAATCAGATAGCCATGGAATTAAAATATAAACATAACAAAATTTTATTCTGACAGATCAGTGTGTCTACATTATTAGAATTCAGCATTAAATATTCAAGTATTAGATCATAAATAATTACAACACTGAACTGTTCGAATGACATTTTGTGTTATTTGTTTTTTGTTTCATGGCTATCTGATCTAAATATCTGGTGCTACAAATATTGCATTAAATAAAGACTTTTTAGAAGTAAAAATTAATTCTAAACAACTTTATATTCTTGTACTTTTGCTCTAAAATGTACAGGAGACCTAATTTCCGCACATTTTTAAAATTCTATGTTCCGCGTTTCGTTGCACAGCCTGTATAATTATTTAGCACTAAATGTTAACACACAAGCGCACGTACCGGTCTGAGGAATCATTCGGCTAAAAACGATGTGTATCGCCTTATCGGCAAATTAAGCCCCAGTAATTGTTAAAGGATTCTAAATTGGATATCAATGTTCACCATGTATAAGGTGAATATAATCGTTAATTTTCTGATTTTTATTACCCTAATATCAAAATAAAACTTACATGCATTTAAATCGAGCGCATAAAATTGTGACGTGCTGGGCACTGGCAAATGCTATTGGCTAATAGCGTAAGCCATGCCTCCGTCATGTTCGTGCTGGTTGTTGACATGACACGAAACGACGTATCCATCAGGTTTGTCATATATCCGTCTCACTCAGATCTAGAAACGTATGTTCTGGGTCAGTGGCGTCTCGTGCATTTTATAATAAGGCAAGCAACATTTGCCACAAAATTTTCATGTTCGGTTTACTGTAGGTATAGGCGCGAATGCAATCAAAGTTCTGATTACAGGCACGTTTTCACCCAAAAGCTAAGATCGAAATAGTTCGTACGTATTAAAGATTTAAATAAATAATTATAAATAAATATATTTTGCAAATATATTAAAAGTTATAAAATGTGCTTACATGTTCTCGGTGTAAATGACGTCCCAGGCGTCTTCGATTTTTCTCTAGCCTCATTTATTGAAACTTTAATAATTTTTACCTCTCTCTAAGAGAGGTATTGGATTCATGCTAAAAATCGCATATCCAGATTTTAATGAAAAAGTACGTTTTAAGGTCCCTAGAATCCGATTTTTAACATTTTTACGATTATATCTCGTATAGGTTTGGAGATATAGTATATAATAATATAGAATAATCTGTTGTAATATATATCTCGTTGCCCAAAAAACAGTTGAGATATTTAAATGTTTGTAATTGACAGATAAATGCAAAATGTCAGTGTCAAAAATCAGATTTTTCTCGGAGGTACGTGTACATGTAATATATATATATATATATATATATATATATATATATATATATATATATATATATATATATATTATTGTATTATTAATTAAATATGTATTTAAATTATAGGTATGTTAATATTAAATACATCCTTAAGATATACCGCTAATACTGTCAATGAATTTGAAGAATTTTGAACATATTAGAAGAGTAGGACAAAATTGATACAATTTCAATTATTTGTGTGTACAAGAAATGTTAAATTCGTTACTTATAGGGCGCGAGTAGTCATGTGATTATGTTGACCTTGGCAAGCAGATGAGGATCCGTGTCAGAATGACGGCTTGTAGTTATTTACATTTGTCACATCATAATTTTTCGTTCAAAATTTAAAAATATTCTGATGTTTATTTGTCATCAATATACTTGTCGAGGTAAATAATCCACATGGATTTGGGAAACCATGATGTTTTGAATGAAAAATTATGATACTTGACACCTATGTACATTATTACTAGCTGTCATTCTGACACGGGCCCCCATTTCTGCTTGTAATGGCCAACAAAGTCACTTGACTGCTCGCGCATGAAAATGGCTAGAGGTATTGTGTAGAAACCCCTATTATGTTTCAGTTTATATAAATTATTAATACACTCTTTTAATAAGACCAAGGTATGCGTACTGAATAGTTAAAAAATTAAGGTATTTCAAGCCTCCACGTAACTACACTTTACTATACTTTTAGAAAAAAATAATTAAGAAAGTAGTAGAATACGCCATTGTTGATTACGTGCAATGACTGATATTTCCCTATCACTAGATTCCTTTTTTATGTAGGTAGTAACGGTAGTAAATGTTGTCTGACGAGAGAGTGGAATTTAGTACAGTAATTGCACTATTATTTAAAATTGACTGAAATATGCGACACATGTAACACGCAAATAACAGTAGAATACATCCTCTTACAATGTAACAAATAAACAGTACACAGAGACAGCTACACAACTTACCACAGGCACTGAAACAGGCGCTGCAAAACAACACAGAACGTATAAATAACAATATAAAGAATTTAGAATCAGCATACCAGTTCTACTGTCTTTAACTCCGTATAGATAAATTTTACATGAGGCGCAATTTTATGATGCATATACATTTAAAATAGGGAGCTAAGTAAATTATTTTATTTATTTTTAAGGAATTAATAACCTATGCGATAAATACGAGTATACATATTTATAAATTAGATAATATATGCACCTGATAATCTAAATTAGGACTAAATATCCATGCCCGGTTTCATAAAAAATTAACTTATTGCTAATGGGCTCATAAACTATTTTTGTTATTTTTCTTATGAAACTTAAATAAAAATAAATAAATAAATATTTCATCATGGCATATTACAAATTCCTGGGTGTACCAATCTGCTGTGTACACAGATATCGGTAATGATGGAATATTTGTACCGGGCGTGCGCTTACCAGGCGTCACCTGACGGGCAGTCATTGCTGGCGTGGAGAGTGCGCCACAGGGGTCAATTTTGTGCCATTAAAATGTAACTTTTGGCGTCGGTCGGGATCGAACCCGGGTCCCCAGATTCGCGACCAATCATTCAGGCACACGGCCACGAGACCCCATGATACATTGTACAAAGATATGAAAATAACTTATATTAAGCAAGATACGATGTTTTGCAATGTGTTTGTGACGTTACCTGTGACAGACCAGTGGCATTGCAACAATATTTTTACCTCTCGCTAAGAGAGGTATTGGATTCATGCATATCCAGGTTTTAGCGAATAAGCACGTTTTAAGGTCCCTAGAATCCGATTATAACATTTGTGTGTTAGGATTTTGTAGATACGATTTATCAAATTCTATAAGACTAACGATTCCTCAATCTATCAGTAATGGGAATAGTTGAATAGGTTCTGGTAACAATTGGATAACTGGAAGTGGTGGTTTCTAAATATTATTTTTGAAAATTTACAAATAATAAAGATAATTAAATTCTCTGATACATTTAATTTTAGGTTTAGAGATATAGTATATAATAATACAGAATAATCTGTTGTAATAAATCTCGTTGCTCAATAAAACAGATGCGATATTTAAATGTTTGTAATTGACAGATAAATGCATTGTCAGTTTCAAAAATCAGTAATTTTTCTAACATTACTGGAAATTTTTTCTGGGGGTGAGAGTACATTTAATGTTTTATTGTATTATTATTAAATATGTACATAAAATTGTAGGTATATTAATATTAGATATATCCTTAAGAAACACCGCTAATACTGTCAATGAATTTGAAGAATTTTGAACATATTAGAAGAGTAGGACAAAATTCCTCAAAGAACGAAATAAGAGATACAATTTCAATTATTTGTGTGTACAAGAAATATTAAATTCGTTACTTATAGGGCGCGAGAAGTCATGCGACTTTGTTGGCCTTGGCAAGCAGATTTCGTCAGAATGACGGGTAGTAGTTATTTACATAGATGTCACAATTGTCATTTCAAATTATTCTGATGTATAGAAAATCATGATGTTTTGAATGAAAAATTATGATACTTGACACCTATGTACATTATTACTAGCTGTCATTCTGACACGGGCCTCCATATCTGTTTGCCAAGGCCAAGTCACATGACTGCTCGCGCTCTATGCAACATAAAATGAAAATGGCGAGAGGTATTGTGCTGGTCACAACAGATTTTTTTTCATGAAAGTACAACCATCACCAATGGGAATGAAAAATGGATAGTATGTGGGCGGGATTATCAATTTTCATATTTCTAGCCAATAAAATTAAATCCACACCCGTCACATCACGTTGTAACTTTATAATGCAGAATGTATTTTAATAGTATATTATTAACCAAGGTACGGAAGACTATCATTATTGACCTAGCGTCAAGATTGTATCCCGAGCTGAAAGCGAGGGATATAAGACGCTGGTCAATAATGGTCTTCCCTACCAAGGTAAATATACTATTTTATTCACTACTAGCACTTACATATTTTCTAGTTAATGATTTTTAAATTGATAATAACGAAGCATATTAATAATAATAGCGTGTCCAACCAAAAAGAATAAAATAACATAAAATAATAACATTGACAAAATATAAATGTATATGAATTGTTTTCGGACCATTTAAACTTCTAAACACCAATGAACTGCATACATCAACGCTGTTGGATTGACAGCAGCAAGATCACTCATCTGACAGGGATGTTGTAAGATGGGACAGTTAAGCATGTGAGCCATGGTTTGTTGAAGTCCGCATGAACATAAGTCTGAGCCGCTAAGCAGTCCCCATTTTACCATATTTACTCTACATCTTCCTGTTTGGGTACGGAGACGGTTTAAGCTCTTCCAAGTTAACCAAGGTAGATCGCCGCCGGGAGGAAGTTGCTCCTTTGGCTGAACTTGTAGCTCCTTATCTCTGTCTTTCAAAGAGTGAACCCATTTAGCGATCCGTTCTTGACTTGCTGATGTTAGAAGCGGTCTCACGGAAGCTAGGAAGCTCTTTCGAGATTTGAGTCTGGGAACGGACATTACGTGGCCATGTAGTGGGTGCCGTGGATCTGATTCTTGTTTTTTTCGTTCTAACTGACTTGCAACGGAACGTCTTATTGATGGCGGAGCAATACCACTGAGAAGGTAAAGATATCCAGTCGGAGTTGACTTAAGGCATCCTGTTATCAACCTGCAAGTTTGATTAAGAACGGAGTCAAGCTTGTATACATGCGATGATCGTTCCCAGACCGGTGCAGCGTATTCGGCGGTAGAAAAGCATAGAGCAAGAGCGGTAGTACGGAGAGTGTGCGGATCTGCTCCCCACTTGCTACAACGTAACTTCTGTAAAAGATTGTTTCTTGAAGATACTTTTGATTTAGTCTTAATAATATGTTGTCTGAATGATAAAGTCCTATCGAGTGTAACTCCTAAGTAGGTTGGTTGTTTAGAAAAAGTCACAACTTGCCCATCCCAGATAATATTCAGTTCTTTATTTGCTTCTTTATTTCGGAGATGAAATAAGCTGGAGATAGTTTTCCCAGGATTAGGACAGAGGCAATTCTCTTTGTAGTAGAACGAAGCATATTGAAATGAACATTTGTTTTCAACTATTCAACATAACCCTATTATTTTACAATGTCACCAACGTTACTTGATTCCAGTGTTGCCAACATACATCTATGTATTCCTATATCTCTATGTTTGACAATTTGATTTCTGAGAAATTCAGCCTTATTGTGAATTTATAGTATTATAGACCAAGTTTACTGCATAATAATATACACTTTTTTAATTTATTATATGGTTTTGGAAGTATAAAAGTTACTGTCAATATTGACATTTAACAGAGGTCGGTAATAATTACCGACCTTGGTAGGTAATTATCGGTAACCATGGTTACAATGTACAGGTAGGGAAAAACAATTTCGCTTGTCAAATAAAAGTAAATAATTGCGGTTGCTTAGGCTAGTAGTGAATAAAAATATTTATCTTTACTACTTATTAATCAGTAAGAATTTTACGATTTTTATATAAATTTGTTATATTACGATTATTGTTTATGGACCTATATTAACAAGTTAAAGTTTGACATACCTTTGTCAAATTTACAAATAATTTATTTAATTTCTACACTTTAATAAAATTTATAAATTTGTCACGTGACAAAAAAATTCTGTGTGGAATTTGTACAAAATATGTTGAATTGACAGAAGGTAATGTGCTGGCCATATCCGATTTTTTCATTCGTAAATTGAATTAATAATAAGACCACACCTATAACTATGGATGAACTATACATAATCTTGAATACTATTACAATTGTCAATTTAAAGTAATAAATTAGAGCAATTAGAGTTTGCAAATATGTTTTTTTTTTATACATACGTAATGTAATTTGGTTATTTTTGTAGAAGTAAAAAATGATGAGGAAAACTGTTACATTCCATTGCATTAGGAGTTCGGTAAATAAAATTTAATTAGAAATTCCTAAGCGCAATTCACCCATCAGTTTCCCATTTGGATTCATTGTAAATAGCGTGGTACGCTGCTCTACAAGGCTTTGTTCTTCAGATTTACATCAGATCGCACGGTCGGTGTTGGTGTCGGTGTCGGTACCATCCACGACAATAATTTATTTCATTTACGAATTGCATTTTTTCTTCTTTAATTCCTTGAAACTTCCGAGACAATTAGTTCTTCTTTGTTTAACTTTCGACTTTGATATTTGCAGATGCTTTTTCATACGTTGAAAATTAGTTTTGCAAGCATATGAGAGACAATTAAATTTCAGAGTATTTTGCTTAATATTTGATTTATGTTTTCATTTGTATGTTTGACGAGAATAAAAATGAAATTTGTCTTTTATTACTTTCGAATTTTAGTAGTCTGTTACACTAGTAATTTAATAGAGAATAGCTACAAGTGTCAAAAGTTTTGTAAATTTTGAATATAAATTTTATTAGTTTTTTTCAATGGTTGTTTGTTAATGTTTATTTAGTTTCATGTTTACTGTTAATATATATTTTTAAAAATAATATAATAATGTGATCAAGTGACTCTGTGTCTAGTGATAAAGAAGTAGATGTGCAGGGTCGAAAACTATTTACAGCAAGAGTAAATTATGCCCATATAGAAACCTTATATGAGTTCAACGAGAGATTTAGACTAATGGCAAATAAGTTAGAAACATTAATTATTTTATTTGAACCTATTCTTCAGCATTTTCCAAGAAGTGTACCTGATATATTTGTAATCCTTCTCCTGTTTTACTAAACCCAAAGCGTGACAAGTTTGGCAGATTTTTGTCCATTCATTTACTTTATCTGTTTTCGACAATTTATTAGAGAATGCTCCAAATAAAATACCTTTAGCACCTCGAATCATTCCAAAAACAATTAATTTCGCATCCAGCGTAGACATTTTTATTGAAAAATAATTTAATTTCAATATAAAATATTTAAAAATGTCAATGACAGTCAGAAAATTGAATCACTTGATTTATAATACTTGCATTAAAAAAAAACTACTTGACTATTGAAAATGTAACTAGTAACTAGTAAAATACTTTTCAGAAATATTCTTTCAGAAACACAATTTACTAGTACTATTATAAATTTCACTTGTAACTAGTAACTTGTAAACTAGTAAATTATTAAAAAATCTTTCAGAACTCATATTTTATTAAGAATAATACAACCTTTTTTAGTTTAGATTCTGTTATATTTATTAAATTAACGACGTTTCGGCAATATACACTATTGCCTTCTTTAGGATTGTACATAAATAACAAATCAACGTCGTTAATTTAATAAATGCAAAACAAGATATGTTTGTCATATGGGTTAGGTAGAATTTTAACTGCCAAATAAATAAACAAAACTGAGACGAAATGAAATGTTAAATGACTAATTTATCATTAATGTCAATAATCCGATTTAATATTGTTTATTTATTTGAAAGTTAGAACAGGGGATTGTAAGATTGGTGTTGTTATGTATTTATTGAATTCAATGAAATATTGAAAGAAAATAGCTACAACTTTAAAACTTTATTTGTACCTTCTTATCCTTTTGATGTGTAGAACCTTCCTTTAACGTGGCGTATAAAATTATTGCTTAGTTATTAAATTTATCACTTGATTTAATATATCTTTCATCTTTTAATTTAGAAGTTTGTGGAGAATAGGTAGCAATTTGTTTAACTTTTCATGGCTTTTGACTTTGATGTTTGGCGAGATAGCGCTGCGCATGCAGAAAATTAGTGCGGTGCAGATATTTGAAATATATTTGAGAGCAAATGAAATTTGAGAGTGGCTAAATTCACAGGGTAAAATTGTGTTTCAGTGTGGATATTCGTGCATTCGTGAAACTCAAACGGCCTTTGTGATATATTCAGGTATCTCGGTCCCTGCGGGTTCGCCCTGTCGAGAGTTTTACATTTTTATTGCACGAATATTACGCATAAAACTTCTACCTGTTCTTCGTTCTCTTGTACTATCATACATAAACATTTTCTTTTCGGTGAATATAACATATCCATATAATAATATGGAATCATATTCACCTTCAGGAAGCGTCAGAAGATTTATAATTTTATCAATCTCGCATTTGATACCATGAAAGACAATCGAACGGAAGAAATGGGATTTCTCAAACATACCTACCTACATATCATACGGAAATTTGTTACTTTATTCACATACATTTATCCGAAAATGTCACACTGTGAAGACTGGCGTTTATGATTATGTTTGAATTGAGATAGCAAATAAATAAAATGGTAGACAGGGGTGAATTTATGGCAAGCGTGTTCGAATTGTGAATGAGAACTGGTGGGTACGAATTATGCATTTCGTTAAAGTTTGTTTCAAGATATTAGACTGTAGATAGTAGACTGAAGTAACTAATAAATAACAGGGCACATGTTCAGTTATTATTCTTTTGAATAAATATAAGTTTAGTTGTGCGTGTAACATACTTAAAAATAGTTATTTGTATACCAAGTCACACAAGTGCTGAAAGTATATCTTTGTCGAACCAAAACGAAAGTTGTGTTCGACAAAGGACTTTCAACACGTGTTATACACACTATTTTTTCTACTCCTGCAAGATGAAAAATAAGGAAATAAAGAATTATTTTTTAAATTTGACATTTATTTTCAATTTTTGTATATGTGATGCGTATCTATGACAACAACAAACATTCTATACAACATTTGTAAGTAAAATTCGTTACTAGGATACCAAAGCGTGCTGCAAAGAGTTACTTTCAACATGAAAAACAAACCAGAAAATTGTATTTTCAGAGCAGGAGTAGAAAAAAGTAATTTTAAATCTACTACAATTAAAATGCCAAAAGTGTAGTAAGTAAATTTTGATGAATGTGCAGTAATGTAACATTTTTACGATGATGTCTGTATGTGCGTGTGTGTGTGTGTGTATGTGTGTGTGTGTGTGCGTGTGTGTGTGTGCGTGTGCGTGTGCGTGTGCGTGTGCGTGTGCGTGTGCGTGTGCGTGCGTGTGCGTGTGTGTGTGTGTGTGTGTGTGTGTGTGTGTGTGGGATGTTGGAAGGACGATTACTCCAAACTATAAGACTTAATATTTGTTTAACTACGTATTTCCCAATCGGACATTCATGGGAAGATCTGAAGAGATTTTGGTAACAATTGGACAAACGGAAGTAGCAGATTCTTGAAAAAAAAATCTTCTAAATACTATTTATTGAATTTTTTTTGGAAATATTAAAGAAAATTAAATTCTCAATTTGACACATTTAATTTTTTACTATATCTCGTATAGGTTGTATTATTGTATTATTAATTAAATATGTATTTAAATTATAGGTATGCTAATATTACATATATTCTTAAGAAATACTGCTAATACTGTCAATGAATTTGAAGAATTTTGAACATATTAGAAGAGTAGGACAAAATTCCTCATAGAATGAAAGAAGAGATACAATTTCAATTATTTGTGTATACAATGTTAAGTTCGTTACTTATAGGGCGCGAGCAGTCATGTGACTTTGTTGGCCTTGGCACGCAGATTATGAGGATCCGTGTCAGAATGACGGCTAGTAGTTATTTACATAGATGTCACAATTGTCATAATTTTTCATTAAAAATTTCAAAATATTCTGATGTTTATTTGTCATCAATAGTATGGAATATACTTGTCGAGGAAAATAATCCACATGGATTTGAAAAATCATGATGTTTTAAATGAAAAATTATGATACTTGACACCTATGTACATTATTACTAGATGTAATTCTGACACGGGCCCCTATATCTGCTTGCCAAGGCCAACAAAGTCACATGACTGCTCGCGCCCTATGCAACATAAAATTTTTTTTTGGATGTAAACTTGAAGAATTTTAAAAATGGCAACATATACTCGTAAGCGTATGTATGTTAACGTTGTGAGAGAAACTACAAGATATTGTAGAAAAACTCAGTGTAGTAAGTTAGCAACTCGGTTTAATATCGGGAAATCCCAAGCTGGTGAAATTATAAAAAGGACGGCAGAACTGTTGAAAATTTTTGATTCACATGTTAATCCTCAACAGAAGAAAAGCTTTTTTAAAACTGAGGGCCTCAACATTGATAAATTTACTTGTGAATGGTTAACGGTTTAAGATGCGAAATAAAAGCATTCCGGACCTATAATTAGAGCGACAGCTAAGGATATTTCACAACATTTAGGCTATGAAAATTTCACTGTTTCTTGATGTAAAAGATTATTTTTAAGTAAATTTCAGTTTTCCTTTAAACGGGCACCTCTTTTAACCTGATAAATAATTGACGAACGCTAAAGAGAGATTCCATTCTATTTACAAATTGCGAAATTTTACTGTTGATATCTACACTGATATATTACACCACTTACCTACTAAATCTTTTTACCTTCCGTCACCTCTAGGTAAGGAAGGTATTTGTCTTTGGTCAAAAAATTCGGTGGTGTGTTTTCATTGAATAAGCACGTTTTAGGGTCTTTACAATACGATTTTACTATTTTTACGATAATGTCTGTATGTATGTGTGTGTGTGTGTGTGTGTGTGTGTGTGTGTGTGTGTGTTCGTGTGTGTGTGTATGTGTGTGTGTATATGACCCCGGTTACGTAGGGGAGAAGTGCTGCAATTAAAACAGGGTGTCAATTGAAACATTGCCAATAAAACGACATCTATCAGTTAATAAGAAAAATTGCATCCTCTATAAGTTAGCTATGGGGGTACTGGTTTACCGAACAAATTGGCGTTAGTAGTCTATGAAGCATAATGTGACAGAGCTGTACAACGTAATATAACACATGGTTTGCTGTTTACGAGTGCTTGCGTATTTTGCTAATAGCAACGAAACTAATAATTTCAGTGTAGTCGTACTAAGCTTCATTAATCCGTCTTTAAACCAGGTATGTACTAAGATTTGTTTCATTTTATCAACTTGCACTGTTTTGAAATAAGTGACCATCATATAAAAAAATTACAGTTGGTTGCAATTGAAACAATTTTATCAGTGTCGATTGAAACGTGTTTCAATTGACGCCTACATAGTACAACTCCTTATTTAATCTAATTATACTTAAATTTATTGTTATATATTAGAAATTCAGGGAAAATAGGAGGAAAGAGGCCAAAATCCCAGGTGAAAAATAAAAGTAAAACTGCAAGATTGAAAGGAAAGACAGCCATTTGTACAGATTCCCCGGAGAAACAAGAATTAGAAGCAAGAGCTGAAGCAAGGAAAAAAAACAGTGCAAAAAATAAGAGTTCCACTAAATTTAGAAAAAAAGATCAAAAATGAAAGTTAATCAAAAAAAATATACTTCAAAAAAAGCTTCTAGTGACGATTCATCTGAGGACGACATAATTTGTTTAATATGCTGTGGTTCCTACAAAAATAGTTCGGAGGACTGATTACAATGTCTTGAATGCTGAAAGTGGACGCACAGTAGTTGCACAAAAGACGATCCGCAATTTATATGTTTAAATTGTTTATGAGAATACATATTTTTATCAAAAAATGTATTTTTAATGTTATGGTATTAATTTCTTTATTTTTTTTTACTTGTTTGGAATTATTGTTTGTTTAAATGACCTTCAAAATAAATGTTTATGTAATTAAAGTTTCAAAATTAAGGTTCGTGTTTTAATATCTTTCATTTTGGTGTGAAAACAAACAGTTTTGCCCTGTGTTTCAATTGACACTAGGTTTGTTTCAACCGACGCTTTCACGGCTTCAGTTGAAACATTTGACATAGTCCGACAATGTTTTTACCTCTCGCTAAGAGAGGTATTGCATTCATGCTAAAAATCGCATATCCAGATTTTATTGAATAAGCACGTTTTAAGGTCCCTACAATCCGATTTTATCATTTTTACGATGATGTCTGTGTGTGTGTGTGTGTGTGTGTGTGTGTGTGTGTGTGTGTGGATGTGTGTGTGTATGTGTGTGTGTGTGTGGGATGTTGGAAGGACGGTTACTCAAAAACTATAAGACTTTAAATTTTTTTAACTACGTATTTCCCAATCGGACATTCATGGGAAGATCTGAAAAGGTTTTGGTAACAATTGGACAACCGGAAGTAGAAGATTCTTGAAAAAAAATCTTTTAAATAATTTTTTTTTGAAATTTTTTCTTGATAATACAGGGTGGGGCAGAAAAACCTATCCGATTTCAAAACGTTATAAAATTAAAACCACTCAACTTGTCAAAAAAAAATTTTATTAACATATCGCAAATTTTATGCCATTTTTAAATTTAAGTTTTGAAAAGCACATCACTCAAATGCCGTCCTTGGGAGCGGATACACTGATTTAGGCGCTCGCGGTAGCTTTCCATGACTTTCACCGTCATTTCCACAGGAATTTCTTCAATTGCCCGAGCAATTTCCCTTCGTAAAGCAAGAAGGGTCCTTGGTCGATGCTGGTAAACCTTCGATTTGAGGTAACCCCAAAGGAAGAAGTCACATGGAGTGAGATCCGGTGAGCGCGGCGGCCAGCCAAGATCACCTCTCAGGGAAATGAGGCGACCGGGAAACAGTTCCCTGAGAATGTCCATTGATCGTCGCGATGTGTGGGCGGTTGCCCCATCCTGTTGAAACCACACATTTTCCACGCCATTTTCTTCCATTTTGGGTCTAAGAAAATTTTCCAGCATGAAACAATAGCGCTCGCTGTTGACCGTTACGGTTTGCCCATTTTCTTCAAAAAAGTAAGGCCCCCAGACGCCTAGGCGGGAAAGAGCACACCACACAGTCACTTTTGGGCTATGGAGGGGTTCCTAATGGATTTCTCGAGGATTTTCGTCACTCCAATATCGAAAATTCTGCCTGTTAACGGCACCACAAAGGTGAAAATGGGCTTCGTCCGTGAAGAGCACAACATCGTCGTTTGGGAGTTCTCGGAGATCGCGACACAGGTTCGTACGGGTTTCAAAATCCCTTTCACTTAATTCCTGTGCAACAACCATTTTGTAGGGATGCATTTTGAGGTCCCGGTGCAAAATGCGCCGAATACTGCGGTTGGAAATCGCCAAAGCGAGCGAATGTTTTCGCGCCGAACGACGCGGGGAACGTTCAATCGCGGCTCTCACATTGGCCACGTTTTCAGGTCCTGTTGCTGTCCTGGGACGTCCAGGCGACTTCTTTTTCAATACTGAACTCGTCTGTCTAAAATTTGACACCCACACTTTAATCGTAGCGTGATGTGGAACAGGATCATGACGCCCGAGTCCGAAATGAATTCGAAAAGCACGTTGTGTAGCAATTATCGAACCGCCGCATTCGATAAACCGCTCAATAACAAAAGCACGATGTTCACCAGACCAAGGCATGTTGACTACTGACAAATGGCATAAAATCGGCTTTCTAACGGTTTTTACCACACTACTCTACCTGCTCCCTCTTTTGAGAAAAAGGGATTTGAAATCGGATAGGTTTTTCTGCCCCACCCTGTATTAAAGAAAAATAAATTCTCTTTCTGATACATTTAAATATTTTACAATATATTCTATAGATTTAGAGATAGAAGAAATATAGTATGTAAAATAATCTGTTATAATAAATTTTACAGCCGAAAGAATGGCCATGGAAAATAGTTGAAAATTTAATTTGTTTGTAACTGACAGATAATGTCAGTGTCAGAAATCCGAAGACATTACTGAAGACTTTTTCTGGGAAGTACATACATTATATTATTTCTTAATGTATTAATAGAATTGGAAACATTTCGAAAAATTAGAAGAGGACAAAATTTCTTCATCAAAAATGAATTTAAAATTAAACAATCTAAATATATATGGAATAGATATATGCGTAAGTAGAATTTTTGGTGTAGAGTATACAAGAAATGTTAAATACAATAGGGAGCGAGCAGTCATATGATTTTGTTGGCCTTGACAAGCAGATATGGGGGCCCATGTCAGAATGATAGCTAGTAATTATGTATATACATAGATGTCAAATATCATAATTTCTCATTCTAAATTTAGTGATTTTCCAATTCCATGTGGAGCAGAATTAAATGTTAAATATCTAAGGCATACAAGTAAACTTTAAACTCCTGGTGATAAATTAACTACGTAAATTTAGAAAATCTTGAAATTTTTAATGAAAAATTCTAACATTTGACATCTATGTACATAATTACTAATTATCATTCTGAAACGGGCCCACACATTTGCTTGTCAAGCCCAAAAATGTAACATTACCGTTCGCGCCCTATACTTATGTAACCAAAAAAAGGAAGTGGCGAGAGGTATTGTGCTGGCCACAACAGATTTTTTTATTTTGAGAAAACTATCAAATGTATTTAGAAAATACATACGGTGATTGAAAGGTGAATAATGGGACTACGTTGTGTCAGATTTTGAAATCATTGGTTTAAAAAATGTCAAAAATATGAACGGAAACAAAAAAAGTGTTTCAATTGCAGCACCTCTCCCCTATACGATATCTCCAATACTAGAATTCCAAAAATTACAATTCTTGCGTATTCCTCTTCCTTATCATATCATATGCAGACTTGATTAGATTTTGGTTATAATTGGTCAACCGGAAGTGTCCTCATTTGAAAATTTTAACTCAGTTAAATTTTATTATAACTTAAAGAATATATTATTCTCTATACGATTTGATTGCATTTTATATTTCATATTCAACAGATATAGAGTTAAAGACTTACAAAGATAATGAATTTCATAAATCAGCCAGCTATACTAACTTAACCATGGAAACTGCTAATATATGCAGGAAATTCAAATTGACAGATGTCAGTATCAATAAAAAGTAAATGATTGAAAGAATAAGGGAAATAACTCTAGTGTTGGACGTTTCTAGAAAGATATAAGAGAGACGATTATATTGGTTTGAACTTGTCATGAGGAGAGATGAGTATATTGGAAGAATGAATAGCTTATAACAGAAGGTGGAAGAAACATAGGAAGACCAAATAGAAGATGAAAAGAGAGAAAAGGAACTGAATGAGGACGACACACAAAACAAAAATTAGTGGAAATAAAAAATAGCTAAAGAAGAAGATGTCAGTGTCAAAGGCCTTTTGCATGAAATAATATTACTGGAAATTTAGAATCTTTTGCAATAAAATTTATGTATGGAATTTGTACATAATACACAGGGTTGACGGAAGGTATTGTGCTGGCCACATCAGATTTTTTTAAGATGTAAATCATTGTATTTTACGTGGGATTATTTTATGTTTACTATGAACACTATTTTATGATGTATAAATGTAGATACGTAGAGATTATTTCCTCCGCTATATGGTAATTTACCAAACGTAACAAAATTCTTTTAATGCAGAAAAAAAGAATAATAAAAATTGTTAAAGTAATATTGAACTGTCGCTATTTGAATAATGGAAATAACAAACGAGATTCCACTCCCTAGCAACAGTAGAAATTTGTTACATTATTTTTATACGTCTACCCAGACATATTATTTTGTGATCGTAATGTGAAGATTGACATTACGATTATGTTTGAATAGGACTAGATAACAGATAAAAATAACCGTTAACCGCCAAAAACTACCCCCATTTGTATTGATTAATAATTTAGTATATAGAAGTTCAACACGAAAGCCTAAATAAATGAACTGGCGGCTTCACCGAATTTAATAGTAATTGTCATACTTATTTCATTATAATATTTATAAATTATCATATACGTGTACTCGTATGTGCACATAAATAATAAATCTGAAACATACGCGTATATAAGTATGCAGTAATATTTGCTAAATATAATGACGTTCTGAATAATACAGTGTAAACATTGTTTGTGTACATGAATTGTTGGAGTTTTTTGTTTTTGGAATGATATTTGACATTTATATTTCAGTTTTGTAGTTATTAATGCAAATTTTGTTAGTTATTATGTATATCTATTTAGATTTTCTACTCTCGTTGTACTCATTTTAGAATAGCAGTATTCTACCATGATTTTTAAATATATTGACTGATAGTTTTTACTAATTTTTTTAGTTACTCTAGCTAATTAATTACCAATGCTACCATTTAAAAATATATCAGTAGGATTAAATAACAACTGAATTTTTTATTTTTGGCAACTGAATCAATTCTGATTATGAGTAAAGTCTACCAGTCATAATGGTTTGATAGAAAGAAAATGTATCAATGGTACACTGAGAGGCATGAAGGCATGCATGTTATCTTCTAACTGAATGAAATCAGTTGCATTATTAAGTTTTTATTGAGATTTTTCACTGTAAAATGTTGATAAGCTGACATTATTTATCTGTCAATTACAATCATTTAAATATCTCAACTGCTTTCCATGGAGTTTTTTGGGCAACAGATTATTCTATATTATTATATACCGTGAGTATTTTTTAACATGAAACATGGGATTTATCATATCCATGGTTACGATTTAATTGACAGCAATGTATTTGCCTGTCTCATTTAAAATGAAACATAGGGGACAATTTTGACATTTGTCTACTCTGTCAGTGTCAAAAAACCAATTTGAAATACAATGGTTTATACTGTGGAAGAGAAGGTGCAGGTTATTAAGTGGTATTATTCGAATTTTAATCCAAGTTTAAGGCAAGTGTCGGACTTGTTCCGCGCTTCATTTCCTGACAGGCCTACACCAACTGCAGCAAATTTTTTAAGAATAGTGACTACCTTTATAGGAAATGGTTGCATCGAGCTTGCACATAACAGTATGAATAGATCCTGTAATATATTAATTGCGCAGAAAAAAACATGAAATTCTGACTTTAATACAAAATAAGAACAGATTAACATTAAGAGAGATTGAGCAAGCTATTGCTGTAAACAAAGCTACTGTACACAGACTATTTAAAAAGGATCATTACAGATCATACCATTTCCAAAATCACCAGGAGTTAGTTATGAACGATACGAAACGAAGAATATTTTTTTGTGAAAGAATGTTTGAAAACGTTAATATCAATCCAGATTTGCTACAAAATATACTTTTTACGGACGAAGCAACTTTTTATTTTCATGGCGAGGTAAATTCACAAAATTGTCGGTATTGGTCCAGGGAAAATCTACATTTGTATCATAGTATGAGGACTCAACGACCCGAGAAAATTAACGTTTGGGCTGGCATAATAGGAACCCACATTATTGGGCCATTTTTTATTAACGGGAATATTAATGCTCAATATTTAAATATAATACTTCTGTCAAATTCATCCCCTATGTTTCATTGCTGTCAATCAAATGTCAAGTCGCAACCATGGATATGACAAATCCCATGTTTCATGTTAAAAAATACTCACGGTATTAAGGAGATATAATATTTTTTTTAAATGTGTCAGGTTGAGAATTTAATAATCTTAGATTGAGGAATCCGTACAACATCCTCTCTCTCTCTCACACACACACACACACACACACACACACACACACACACACATACACACACACACACACACAGACATCATCGTAAATTTTTTATAATCGGTTCCTAGGGACCTTAAAACGTGCTTATTCACTAAAGTCTGGTAAAAAATAGTTACCTAGTTGGTGTCAGCACAAATTATAGAGCGAATTACCTACAAACAAAACATTATTGGGCAATGCCATTCTTACGAGAAGAATACTATAAGTGAGGTTATGTATTAACGGTTTTGACGTATTACATTACCTAGTGCCGTATTTCATAGTCGTAGAAAAAGTATAGTCTGTAACTTGTTGGAAATCTTATTTCCACCATTATGAAACCGTTAAGTTCGTCTTTGGCTCGTTTTAACTCGTTACAGACATATACTATGAAGTTACTAATGATTGAAGAAGTTTTTAACCATTTTTGTCATGAAATTGTTGCTCTATTAGCGAGATTTCAATATGTAAAGTCTAGAAACAGGTTTTGAAAACAGGTATTTTAAATTGATAACATAGTGAAACAATATGCTGGTTTGTACATGAACATGAATTTGATATTTGTGTTGAAATATAATTTTGAACAAATATTGAAAAGTGATGAGTAAGTGATATTACAGACATAGGGGATAGAGCCAGGTGAGCCATTATCTAAAATCGATCAGTTTCAAATGGAAATTTTTCGAATTTACATCGGTGACTCGAAAATTATTCACATACGACATTTCCATTTCACAGTTCAATTCCCTCTAAATGTGTGGGAAGATTGCACGCACAAAAAGCGCCTCCTTGAATTTCAGCGCTCCTGTTTTCATCATCAATAACACGCTATGTGTACACAGTCGAATCGACTTTACCTGCAATTCTCTTCAGTTCCATACAATCAGGTTTCAAACACTACCGTTCGTATTACGCAATAATCTGATTAAATTTTTAAACACGCAAGCGCTCTCGTAATATATAAAAAATATCACGTGGCTGGCAGTGTTTTGCGATTATTTATATATTTGATAATTTCAACAAATTCATTCTATGAAATATGTGGAGTATACAATTGTTCATTTTATTTTGTTCGCTATCTCGATAACTATAAGAGCTATGTGCCATCTTTTAAAAAATATAAATTTTAGTGTTCATTTTCTTATTTAGCACCTACTTTATACAAATCTATACCATCCGACATGAAATATCTGTCCGTAAATTCCTTTAAATATCATATGAAAAATTGTAATTTTAATAATGAGGTATTATTTTAGTATCTAGTGGTTTTAGCTGTAAACATGTAGTACAATGATTGCTGGTTCATAATACATGTTCATTTAATTTTTTTTTTCATGTTCTTTTATTCATTTAATTTTTTATACGTATATGTGTGTATTACCTGTTATAAGTATACCGGCGTTCACAATGGGTGTTTGCATGTATATGTATTGGTTGGGTTGAAGAGCAGCCTTTCGTTAAACCCCGCCTTTGATAGATGTCAATAAAGTTATATTATTATTATTATTATTATTATTATTATTATTATTATTATTATTATTATTATTATTATTATTATTATTATTATTATTATTATTATTATTATTATTATTATTATTATTATTATTATTATTATTATTATTATTATTATTATTATTATTATTATTATTATTATTATTATTATTATTATTATTATTATTATTATTATTATTATTATCGGTTAAATTAGCAATTTCTATTTTACTAGTGGTAGTAGCGGATTTATATACGATTTTAACATTTTTACGATGGTGTGTGTGTGAGACGTTGGAATGATGGTAACTCAAAAACTATAAGACTTTATATTTGTTTAACTACGTATTTCCCAATCGGATATTCATGGGAAGAGCTGAAAAGGTTTTGGTAACAATTGGACAACCGGAAGTAGGAGATTCTTGAAAAAAAAATTCTAAATATTATCTTTTGAATTTTTTTCTTGGTAATATGAAAGAAAATTAAATTCTCTGACACATTTAATTTTTTTATTATATCTCGTATAGGTTTGGACATATAGTATATAATAATATAAAATAATCTGTTGTAATAAATCTCGTTGACTAAGAAAGAGTTGAGATATTTAAATGTTTGTAATTGACAGATAAATGCAAAATGTCAGTGTCAAAAATCAGATTTTTCTGGGAAGTACGAGTACATTTAATACATTATTTAAATAATAGGTATGTTAATATTACATATATCCTTAAGAAATACCGCTAATACCGTCAATGAATTTGAAGAATTTTGAACATATTAGAAGAGTAGAACAAAATTACTCATTTAACGGAAGAAGATATACAATTTTAATTAATGTGTGTATAAGAAATGTTAAATACGTTACTTATAGGTCGCGAGCAGACATGTGACTTTGTTGGCCTTGGCAAGCAGATTTGTGGGTCCGCGGCAGAATGACGGCTAGTAGTTATTTACATAGATGTTAATTTTTTATTAAAAAATTCAAAATATTCTGATATCATGTTGTTTATATCTCATCAAAAGTATGGAATATACTTGGCGAGGAAAATAATCCACATGGATTTGAAAAATCATATTGTTTTGAATGAAAACTTGATACTTGACACCTATGTACATTATTACTAGTTGTCATTTTGACACGGGCCTCCATATCTGCATGCAAAGTCACACAACTGCTTGCGCCCTATGCAACATAAAATGAAATTGGCGAGAGGTATTGTGCTGGCCACAACATATTTTTTTAGCTATGTGATGTTTAACCACAGTAAAATAAATTACGATTTTGGAATTTTCCAGTTTGACAGTAGTAAAATAATTGTTAGAGTGATAAAATTACTGTTTGGATTTGCAAATCTGGGAAAGATAATTTGTAATTCTCGTAATTTGTTTTACTATGAAACAAATTTTTGGTTTTATACTTCGCCACTTAATAGAATTTTAATAATTAAAAGGGCTGATATATAAGTACAACTCCGATTGAAGAAAAATTCCACATATGCCATCTTCGTAGACTTTCGTCGAGCATTCGACACAGTCAATCATCACCTCCTTTGGGAAAAACTATACAGAAATGGCATCTCTACAAAATTAATCCGAATTTTTCAAAACTTGTACGGAGCAGCAGAAATGCAGGCTAAAATTAACTGGGACTTGACAAAATTTTTCAAAATTTCAGAAGGAATTCTTCAAGGAGATATTTTAAGCCCTTTGCTATTTGCCTTTTTCATTAGCGATCTAGAGGAATACTTTCGATCTGCTGGAGTACGTGGATGTAACATTGATGGGACTAATGACATAATTCTCCTTTCATATGCGGATGACTTAGTCATATTCTGTGACTCCCCTATAGATACCAACAGAAAACTCCTAATACTAGGTAAATACTGCAAAGAAAATTCACTTCACGTTAATACAACGAAGACAAAAATCTTAATTTTCCACAAAGGACGTCCACCTAAAATTAAAACAAAATTTTCTTATGAAAATTCACCAATAGAAGTCGTGAATTCATTTTCCTATCTTGGAGTGTTATTTTCAACAAGTGGAAAATTTAAACAAGCAGCGATGAACACTAATAAAAAAGGAACAATAGCCTTATCTAAAGTAAATAACATCCTATGTACCAGTAAATCCCGTACATGGTCAGAGAAATCACTATTATTAAACTCAGTAATTAATGCTACAGTTCTATATGGAACAGAAATTTGGGGTATAAATTATATAGAAAATATTGAAAGAACCCAAATTAGATACTTAAAATATATTCTACAAAGCGCAAGAAATACACCGGACCATATGATCCGAATTGAAACAGGAACCCCACACATAGGAATAAAAATATGGAAGAGAACTCTAAATTGGTGGCGTAAGATACTAGCCATGACCCAAGATCGCTTTCCTAAGTTACTGTACGATCGTTTAGTCTCCTTGGATAAGTCAACCGACAATAAAGTCGAATATAACTGGTTTACTCGTATTAGGATATTTTTGGAAGATCTAGGGTTTAATAATATATGGGAGAAACAACAAGTAACTAAAGCAATAATCACGGAGATAATCTCTAAATATGAACATAAAATGATTGAAAAAGACTTAAACAATTTAACAAACTCGAAGTATAGCACAATTTATAAACGACTAAAAACAGAATTTAAACTATCAGAGTATTTAAGCTATAATATTTCTATAACTAAACTGCGATTGATTTCCCAATTAAGACTATCAAATAAAATTAAAATAATACTAAAATATAATAACATAAAATATATTTTAAATGCCACAGAAAACTGTACAATATGTAACCTCCATATGCCTGAAAACCTTTACCATTTTTTAATCTCTTGTCCAATATATAATGGACTTAGGGACTTTTATCTTTCTAATTATAGTATTAAAGACATTACTGAAAATACTATCCATAAACTACTCTCTAATCTAACAAAGAGTAAAATAAACGCAATATATTTCTTTACGGCAAATGCATTAAAATTACGAAGTTTTTGTGTCAATGAATAAATGAATTTGTATTTAATTATGCAGTTAAGCTATAGATTTTGTCACAATGAATAAATAGTTTTGAATAAAAATAATTTGTATATTTGTATAATATTTGCATATTCTCTGAACACGTATGTATGAGTAGTTATTAAATATATATAATATATTTTGTTTTGTATGTATAATAGGTTGTATATGTATATAAATTTAAAATATGTATAGCTGTCAATCACTTGGTATAAAGTGTACTCTTTGGTAACCAATAAATGTATTATTATTATTATTATATAAGTACATACTATAAAGCTGTTTAAATGATATTTTACTTACATTTCATCGGTATAGTTATCAAGTGACATTTGCATCACGACTTTTGTTTATCACTGTTCTGAAACATAAAAGAGAAATTGCATTACTATTACAATCAGATAAATTTAACGATCGTTTTTTTAAATGTTTACCAATAGGGTTTCCAAGGCTTTATTTTACAAATTACTGACCGGAAAGTGATGTAAATCACTTACTTTAAAAATGGCTTTAATGACAAAATAATTTTCAAATCTATTTTTTTTACCTTCCGTCACTTTAGATAAGGAAGGTATTGTCTTTGGTAAAAAAAAAACCAGATGATGAATTTTTAATGAATAAGCACGTTTTAGGGTCCCTAGAATACATTTTGCTATTTTTACGATGATGTTTGTATGTGTGCGTGTGTATGTGAGTATCACGATTCTTTCATCCATATGTAGCCATGATTAGATTTTGGTTATAAATGGTCGACCGGAAGTACTCTCATTTGAAGATTTTAACAATTTTTCTTGAAAAAACGCTGTTCAATATCATTTTTTTTTTTTTTTTTTTTTTTTAGAATTATTTTCGGGTGCTTCGATAATTCGAATCACTAGCACTCGGGTACAATTTTTTACAAACAATAATGGTTTATTATATATAAGTAGTACATTCTATTTTTTTGATAATACACACATATTATATTTTATTAACTAATTCAATGTCTTTTAGGTATTGTATTACATTGTGTGATGTGTTGTTGTTTGCTAGTATTTGTTTTAGGGTGTCTGGTAGGTTGTGTTTGTGCCTTTGTGTTGTGTATTTTGTGCATTGTGTAAGTATGTGTTCGACTGTGATGGGCGTATTACAAGTGTCGCACTGTTTTGGGTCCAAGCGTTGCATGAGATGTTCGTGGGTATAACGAGTGTGACCTATTCGAAGCCTCGTTATGACGACCTGGTGTTTGCGGGTATCTAGGGATGGCCAGTTGGATGGGTCATCTTTTACTTGACGAAGCTTATTGTTTGTTGTTGCTTCCCATTGAGTTTTCCAATCTTGGGTTATGGCTTGTTTAATTTTGTGCTTTATGTCGTTGGCTGGTATGGATATATTCGTGGGCGTTTGTATTGAGCATGCTTCTTTTGCCGCTGTATCCGCTTTTTCATTCCCTTTTATTCCTATGTGGGATGGGATCCACATGAATTTTATTTCTTTGCCTTGCTGGGTTGCTTCGTTCGCGTTGTCTTGTATATTTTGGATTTGGTTGTTGTTGTTGTAGGGATTAAGTATACTTTGTAGTACACTTAGGGAGTCAGTGCATATTATGTATTTGTCGTGTTCATTTTCTATTGCGTACTCTGTGGCTTTTTGTATGCTGAATGCTTCTGCTGTGTAGTTTGTGGTGTTATCAGGTAGTCTGTGTTTGAATGTTGTGTCTGTTGTGACTATGCTCGCTCCCGTCTTGTCATTTTTTTGTGAACCGTCCGTGTATATGATTGTGTGGTCTGGGTGCTCGTTTATAAGTTCCAAGAATCTCTTGTGGTAGAGCTCTGTGGGAGTGGTTTCTTTAGGGTATTGTGTCAGTGTGATAATTGTTTTGGGATTTTCGTTCAACCATGGATAGTTATTGTGGGTTTTTCTTTGTGATATTTGAAAGTGGGTCAGGTTGATTTTTTGGAATAGTGGATAGGATATCTTTTGTAGTGGTGTTGAATTTAGTACAAAAGTTATATTATTTTTCAGTTTAAAGAATTGGTTAAATATTGGGTTTGTTGGTTGCGTTGCAATTTTTGTGAGGAAAGTTGCCGTCAGTTGTTTTCGTCGTGTATGTAGTGATGGTTCTCCGGCTTCGTATAGGATGCTCATGATGGGGCTCGATCTGAATGCTCCGGTCGCTATGCGGATTGCTGCGTTGTGGATAGGATCAAGAATTTTTAACTTTCTTGGGTGTGCAGTTTGGTATGCTACGCTACCATAATCGATTTTGGATCTTATTAATGATTTGTAGATAATAAGTAGTTCTTCTTTTTGTGCTCCCCAAGTGGTATTTCCCAATATTTTTAAGATGTTGAGTCTTTGGAAACAATCTTTCTTTAGTTCTGTTAGATGTGGTAACCAGGTTAATTTGTAATCTAATGTTACTCCTAAGAATTTTTTTGAATTTACATATATGATGTTATTGTTGTTAAATATTAGTCGTGGGTGTCCAAGCGGGTTTCGAAGACGACAGAAGTGGATTGCATTTGTTTTTTGGCTAGAGAAATTAAAACCCGTGGTTGAGGCCCATTTTTCTATGTTTCTTAATGCTTGTTGTAATTGTGTGCTGATGCTTTGTGTGTTTTTTCCGTGGCAATATATTACAACGTCGTCAGCGAAGAGTGATATCTTTACGTTTGTAGGTATGTGTTCTGATATTTTGTTAATTGCTACAAGGAAAAGCATTACACTAAGAATTTCTCCTTGGGGTACTCCATTGTGCTGCGTTTTCGTGTCAGATAGCTTGCCGTTTGTCTTTACTTTGAATTTTCTGTTTTCCAGAAAGTTCTTTATAAGTAGAAGGATGTTTCCGTCGATGTTTAGTTCTTTTAGAGATTTTAGTATGTGGTATTTCCATGTCATATCATAAGCTTTTTCTATGTCTAAGAATATTGCTATTAGGTGATGTTTTCTTTTAAATGTTTCTTGGATTTCTGATGTTAATGACATTATGTTGTCCATAGTTGAGCGTCCGTTTCTAAAGCCGTTCTGTTGGTTTGCGAGTAGTTGATGTTTTTCTAGGTGCCACATTATTCTTTTACTTATCATTTTTTGGAGTATTTTTCCTAGTGTATTTGATAGTGCAATGGGTCTGTAACTAGATGGATTCATTTTTGGTTTGCTAGGTTTCAGGATAGGTACTACTGTCACTTGTTTCCATGTTTCTGGATAATTTCCTTGTTGCAATATGTTGTTGTATATATCTAGCAATTGTTGAAGCGTTGTGTCAGGTAGGTGTTTGATAAATTCAAAGGGGATTGAGTCTGGCCCAGGACTACTTCCTCCTTTAATATCTTTTATCGTCGTACTCAGTTCGTGGATTTGAAACGGCATATTCAGTGGGTCGTTTTGCATGTTTTCGATATTTATTGGTTCAGTTTCTGCAGCTTGTTTATGCGTTAGAAAATTTGCTGTGTAGTGTTTATCGGATGAGTTTCCATCAAAATGTGTTGCAAATGTGTTAGCTATTTCTTGCGGGTCTGAAATTGTTGTGTTGTTGTTTATTATGGCGTTTGTTTGATGATTGGGCTTTCCGTTTTTTATTTTCCTTATTTTCTCCCATATTTTTTGTGGCTCTGTTTGTGTGGTCATTGTTGTTACGTATTGTCTCCATGATTCTTTTTTGCTCTTTTGGATTATTCTGCGCAGTATTGCTTGTGTCCTTTTTAGATTTATGAAGTTGTCAGTGGAGTTATTCTTCCTATATCTGTAGAGTGCCTTTTTATTATTTTTTATTGCTATTTTGCACTCTTCGTTCCACCATGGTACTGTCTTCTTTATTATATTTATTTTTCTTTCTCCAAAAGTGTTGTTCGCAGCCTTTATGATGTTGTTTGTAAAAATTTCTACTGATTTGTTGATGTTTTTGTCTGATTTGAAATTTTGCATTTCCATATTTGCTGTGAAGTCTTCCCACCTTGTGTTGTCTATTTTCCATTTGGCATAGATTGGATGCATGTTTAGGTCTGGTTGGTATGATATGGATTTAATTAAAATTGGGTAATGATCTGAGTTGAATAGGCATGGAACAGTGTGCCATGTGCAATCAGCTGCTATGGTAGGTGTACATAGTGTTAAATCAATGGCTGAAAATGATCCTGTTCTTTTACAAAAGTGTGTGGGTGATCCATCATTGAGTAGTATGAGGTTGTTATTGTTTATAATCTTTTCTACTGTTTTCCCCTTGTTGTCGGTGTTATTTGATCCCCATATGATGTTATGTGAGTTGAAATCTCCGGTAATTAAGTAAGGGGTTGGTAGCTGGTTGATGATATTTTCTATTTCTTTTTCTTGTATGGTTTGGTCAGGTGGGATGTAGATGTTACATATCGTGATGTTGTGTGGTGTTGTTGTTTTGACTGCCAAGGCTTCTAGGTTGGTGTTCAGTGGTATTTCGCTTGAAGGGTTTTTTGCATTTATGATTGTAGCTACACCCCCGCTGGCATTAAGATGTGTTGTTCGGTCTTTTCTGTATATAGTGTAGTCTTTTATATTGATGTTTTGTGTTTCTTTCAGTCTGCTTTCTTGAATGCAAAGGTATGCTGGAGTGTAGTCCGCTATTATTTTTTGTAGTTCGCCCTTGTGGGCGAGGAGTCCGTTACAATTCCACTGGATTAGCATTCTGACAGAGATTCTTGGCTTGAATATATGTCTTCGTCGCGTTCTGCTTTAAGTTGTTTTATAAGCGTGTTTTGTGTTTTGGTGAAGCGTGTTTTTATTCCCCTGTTTTTTAGTAGTGGATACAGAGATGTTAGCATTTCAATAAATTTGTCGATGTCTGTGGTGAATTGTCTAGCGATGTGTATTTGGTTTGGTATACCAAATCCGTCTTCTAAGAATTTTTTTAATTCTTCGAAGGATACTATATATTTATTTGGGTTTGTCCTCATCTCTTTTTCAACTGGTTCTAGGGAGATGTTTAGTGGTTCTCCAGGACTTTGTGCTCTTGGTTTCTTTAATGTGGGTTTTATGAATGTTACGTTTGGGTTCACTGTGGAGGTAGCGAAAAATTTTCATAGTGCAAACCACGTGTAAATTGTGCGAAACAAAACAGTTTTTCTTATACTGGAATACTGAGAAGAAAAATACATCAACTTCATCACCATCAACAAAAAGGTAGAGCTCTCTATGGGAGCACACGCTCCTTATTCTCACTTAAAACCTCACCTTCACATTATTATAACCTCATATCCAAAACAAACAATATAAAACTAACATTAACTGCCATCTCTAAACTAATAGTTTAAAACACCAAGCACCTCCTGAGTACAGGGGCGCTCCAAACAAAAACAAACCAAACTAAACATGAATCCGACATCTAGCAACAACAAAAACGATACGCAAATAAACTTTACAAATATGAACAAACAGTTGCCTACACCAATAATGCAAACCGCCACAAACTCTTTCTCAGATATTGTAAAAAAACCAATCATTGACACTTTCCCGAAAAAAGAACAGGCAATCATCATGAATGCAGTAGATACTCTAAAAATAAAAGACTATATCATTTGTATAGGTAATATCATAGGTTCAAAAAATGTATTGTTCGCATCAAAAATTTCAAAAAACAGGATATGTATTTACGTACAAACAAAAGCCATGGTAGATGAAAATTCACAGAAACTGAATGAAACCCAAAGCAATATAACAAACAAAACCTCAAACTACAGAAACATAAGCACGCCAACAAACAAACAACTTGCAGTCCATCTAGAATCTTTCTTAAACAAAAACACAATAACTAACAAACGACCTGCTCCTGAATCAGACACTTCATCAACAACAGAAACAAATAAATCCAATAACACGCCACCAAGCACACTCTCCACACAAATAAACCAATATCATTTTAATACATTTAATTTTATTATAATTATTATAGTTAAGTATTAAGGGCAGTAAGTGCACCTTACCGGTTGAGGATTAGTTTGGAGATCGAGACGAAGTCGAGATCTCCAGTACATCCGATACCGGTAAGAAGCACTTAATGCCCGCAATGCTTGTTAACTTTTGCACGATCGTCCCAATAATAACAAATTAAAGTTTAGAATTATTTAAAAAATATTTTGACATTTTAAAAAAATTAGTTGTCATTTTTAAGTAAGCTATGATCGTTGTTTTATTATCGTTAAAGCTTTAAAAATTGTACATTTATTTTTTATTTATGTAATTTTCACCGCCTCCAGATCGGTAGGTAGCCACATCACTTATCGGTCAGTCACATCACTTACTGATCAGTACTAAATCACTTACTGATCAGTAATTTGTAAACAAAACTTACTGCCTGGGAAACCCTATCGGTAAAGTTAAAAAAAAACCTGATCGTGCAAAAAAGAATATGTTATTCTCTATATGATTTGAATGCATTTTATGCTTCATATTCAGTGGATTTAGAGTTAAATAATTATAAAATACTCATAAAATTTAATTTTCAAAACATATAACCTCTTTATATTTAACAACAAATGTATCACTCCCCAGCATTTTTCTCACTAGTTTAACACAAATATTTTTATATCTTTTATATATTTACATAACATTTTTTATATTTATATATGACATTACATATTTATTGAATGTAAATTTCTTCCAGTTGTAGGCTCCGAAGATGCTAACATTGTATTAGCGAAATCGATAAGCCACATAGTATAATTTTTTTTTTTTTATAAAAAACTCAAAGTTTTAATTACCATTCATCATGAAAACGAACTTTGATCTAGAGTCGTTCATCAATAAAATTATAAAGAAATTAAATTTCATAAAGCAGCTAGCTATGCTATAACCATGGAAACAACTAGGTACTGTATTAAGAAAATTGTGATTGACAGATGTTAGTGTCAAGTGTAATTATTGATATATGAGTCCAAACTCATAATAATTCTGCTAGTTTAAATTTTCAACAGATTATAAAATTTACACAAATGGTTAGAAATTTCTACAAAATTCTTTCGGCTTCTTTACATATATACTCAAAACTGTGGGTCGACTGGCTTTTTAAGGGTCACCTTCTAGTCCAGATTTAGCTTGCACCGCGACCCTTTACTTTTGGCACATTGAAAAACAACTTCGTAAAAATCCCGTGTGTGTAGTAAAACCTTGCGCGACATATAGGACAACACTCACAGGGAAATGTGCAGGGCTTAGGGGTACAATGCCTAATAGAATTATAGCTGGTATTCAATTTTGGTAAGCTTAAAATCTATATTTTAAACTAGACGAAAGAAATTTGTAGAAATTTCGTACTATTTGCGAAGTTTACTAATTTGAATAGAATCGCCCCTATAATCTTTGATCTCAGAGTGACTCTTTTAAAACTAATATAACTTAACTAAGTAAAAGCAATATAACGTTCAGGTTTGAGATTAAAAAATCAAAATCAGTGGATTTTGTATTTATTTATGTAATAAATTGATCGTGCGGAAATAAATGAAAATGAGGTGTAGTTGGATTTAGGCGAATCAAGTGTCTGGAGTATTGGATGTTTTGTAAATAGGTGTTTGTGTCTGCTTGGGTGTGTGTGTGTATTTTCCTTTTTGGGATTTTTGTGCGCTTCTTTATCCGGAACGCGAGTGGCGGTCTCTGGGGATCGCCCGGTGCCGTGTCGTCCTAGGTTGCACGGCCGTGCTTGTGCTTCTATTACGCCGGATTCCCAAGGACCGTCGTCAGATTAGCAACGAGTCCTGCGCGCACCTGAACAAATGAATGCGATATTACTAGCCCGGGCTTGGGCTTACATTCCCAACACGCATTTCTCATTGGAATGCTCTAGTTAAAAATCTAAAAATCACCTAATGAAATTTTTATAAATGAGAATGTTTAATATTAGAAAAATAAAATTAAACATTTTTGTGGATGTAAGGATTGGTTTACATTAGCGATATAATATCTTTATAATCACGATACAGTTCTGATGTTTTCAATAAAAAGTATTTAATTTATTTGTAAAAAAATATATCACGAACTAAAAGAAGATGTCAGTGTAAAGTGCAATTTACATAGTTTGTTTATGAAATAATTTTAATGGAAATATAGAATATTTTGCAAGAAATTTATGTATGAAATTCGTACATAATACACAAGATTGACGGAAGGTATTGTGCTGGCTACTTCAAATTTTTTTCATTTAAATTTGAATTTCAATTTTTTTTTGACGTATGCTAAAAACGTTGATTTGTTGTTCCATTCGTCATTACCAAGATAAATAATTCACTTTTAACGGTAGCGTCACTTTTTACCTCTCACTAAGAGATGTATTGGATTCATGTTAAAAATCGCATATCCAAATATTAATGAATAAGCACGTTTTAAGGTCCCTACAATCCGATTTTAACATTTTTACGATGATGTGTGTGTGTGTTTGTGTGTATGTGGATGTATGTCTGCGTGTGCATGTGTGTGTGTATGTGGATGTATGTCTGTGTGTGCATGTGTGTGTGTGTGTGTGTGTGTGTGTGTGTGTGTGTGTGTGTGTGTGTGTTGGAAGAACGATTTCTCAATCGGACAATAATGGGAAGAGTTGAAAAGGTTTTGGTAGCAATTGGACAAGCGAGAGTAGCAAAATCTTAAAATTTTATAAATATATATTTTTTAAATTTTTGTTCTTGCAAATATTAAAGAAGATTAAATTCTCTATCTGATAAATTTAAATATTTTATTATATCTTTTATTGATTTAGAGATAAAAGAATATAATATATAAAATAATCTGTTGTAAAAAATCTCACAGCCCAAATAATGACATGTTGGAAAAAAATTAAAAATTTAAATGTTTGTAACTGACAGATAAATGTCAGTGTCAGAAATTCGAAGACATTACTAAAGACTTTTGCTGGGAAGTACATAAATATATTATTACCTCCCGCTACCCTTGGTAAGGGAGGTATAGGGATCGTGCTAAGAATCGCATATCGAGTTTTTGGTAAATGACCACGTTTTAAGGTCCCTAGAATCCATTTTTAACATTTTCAAGATGATGTCTGTGTATGTATGTATGTATGTATGTATGTATGTATGTATGTATGTATGTATGTATGTATGTATGTATGTATGTATGTATGTATGTATGTATGTGTAGATCCTGTATAGTGTATACGGTCTAACTCAAATACTATCATTCAGAAAGTTTTGAAACCATGTATTTCTACCTTATTCTAATATGGAAATATCTGATTAGATTTTGGTGGCAATCGGATAATCGGAAATGGCCGGAAGATCAAGATAGTTTTTCTTCGAAAAATACCTTTAAATGTAATTTTTTCTCAATTTGTTACTATAAAAATTAAAGATTATTTCATTTTCTACAAGTTTGCCTTAATACTTTTTCTATATATTGTATGGATAAATTTATAAAGAAATATAAAAATTATATACATAGGTAAATGGCGGGAGGTACTGTGTTGGTCACATCAAATTTTTTCTTATTGTATTAATAGTGAAATATTTAAAATTATTGGTATATTATATATACCCTTCAGAAATACTGTCAGTCCCGACAATGAATTGGAAACATCTCGAAGAATTAGAAGAGTAAGACAAAATATCTTTATAGAATGAATTTAAAATTTAAAAAATCTAAATAAGTAGAGTTTTTGGTGTAGAGTGTAGATATACAAAAAATGTTAAATACAATACTTATGTAACCAAAAACGGAAGTGGCGAGAGGTATTGTGCTGGCCACAACAGATTTTTAACACTGGTGTCATAAAATGACATTTTTACCTTAGAAACAAACATTAAAAGGCCTATTTTTAGTAGATTTGTATGTATATTAAATATAATAATATTTAATACCTATATATCTAGTATGATTCAGTTATTGTTTCGCTATTTTAGAATACTTTATTTATATGGTAATCGTATCTTTAAAACAAAACAAAAAAGTAACTCGGACTAAAACTGAAAAAGCTTACTTCAGTAGGAGGCAAACTGTAGTGGAGTTTCAGTAGCTTGGCTTTGATACGCCTAGAGTAGGGTCAAATTTAAATGAGCTTTGTTCGATGAAAAGTGCATAAAAATGCAGATCAAAAAAGTGTAAAGTAATTCACTGTTAACTAGTGCACACTAATTTGCATAAAACACATTTGGTACACAAAAGCTCATTTCACCAAGTAAATTATAAGTTGCTTCCTTTCATGTGCTCGTATTCAAAGGAATAACAGCATAAAGACAATGATAAGGGTAATATCTTAAAGGAAAATATTTGTTTTAAATTATTTTGTAATTAAAGGTAAAGTAACGTATGGTATACTATGCAAATGTAATATTCCAGTTCATTATCTTCAAGATCTATATATTTAAAGGAGATCACTCCTATCTCATACGAGAAATTGTACACGTATCTTTTTATTTTTGGATTGTTATGTTGATTTTTAATTTAGTTCTTAATTCTTAACTTATACTAAGGTGTCTACTTTATTACGAACAATACAAAATACAATGATACAATTTTGAAATGACTAATTTCAGTGACGGACCCAGGATTTGTTGTCAGCAGGGTATTAGGACTTAAAAAGGCGCCAAACACTTTTTTATTTTTCAGACAAATTTGTATTAAAAAATATGTTCTTACGAATTTGCGAAAAATGTTTTCTTTTTAAATAACATTACAAAACACCTGTTATTCTATTCTACACATACACTCTGTATCTCCGAGTTGATCTCCATGTCATTAATTTCTGATGCAAGAATTGCTAAACTTTTATGTAGCATCTTTGTCGTACACACATTACATATATGATACTTTTATTCGCTATCTCATTATCGTTGGTGTTTCGAAGGGGTATACGCTATCTCCGTCCAACCGACGGCAACAAATGAAAAATAAATTGTATTGTAATCGCGGTAACAAAAAAATATAATTTTCAAATATTTGAATTATTTGAATGTTCATGTCATTCTGTCAATCATAAAGATGATTTTGGCGTCTATAAATACTGTTTCGTTGTGTGCTGGTAGTTTTGTTAAATCTTGGTATTATATTGTGCATTTTGCAAAGATGGTGTTTCTAAGATTACCGACAATTATTGCAACATATTGCTTTTGACAAGATAAAAATGTATCTATATTCCATCCATTATACTTATACCGTATTTATTCAATTCGTTTAGTATCGCTAAATAACTATTTATACTGCAAATTTTGATGAATAACATAATTGACACAATATATGTTATATATCTTATAATACTTTCAGTTTTGACATTATATTACAATTATTCAATTGATTTATTATTGCGAAATAAAAGTCTTACATCGAATTTTTTACTTCCTTGTACGTAAGTATTGTAATCGCGAAAAAATTCGGTTTTCAGATTTCAGCGGAAATATCCATTTTGATCATCCCTGAATCCATTTTGACTAATTTCGTCGTGACGTCTGTACGTACGTACGTATCTCGCATAACTCAAAAACGGTAAGCCGTAGAAAGTTGAAATTTTGTATTTAGGACTCCTATAACATCTATATGTGCACCTCCCTATCTGGTTATTACACAATTTCCAGAAGTGGCACTTTACATGAAGCCTATAGTAGATTTTAATGAAAAACTGTTTTAAAATATAATCCAAAACTTTTCAAATTTGGAATACAAAACTTTTATGTCAATCGAAATAACATAATAGATTTTGGTTAAAATAGGCTAACCGGAAGTAGTACATTACTTGAAGTTGTTAACAGTTTTTCTTGAATAAAATGATTTTATTTTGATTTTAGAAATAAATGCTTCAAATAAAAGTTTTATAGCATTAATTTCTGCGTCTAGCACATCAAGTATTATTAAATTAATTTTTTGTATAAGCGAGATATGTAAATTTAACAATTATATACTTTTTTGTTTTTGTAATAAAGCTTGCTATGGATTAGGACAAAAATATAAAAAAAATGTTCATGTCAAATTACGTTAAATACGTGCAATTTTATGATTCGTACAATAACAAATATTATATTTTTATTGTGAAATTAGTCATATTCATTGTTGTAATCAAATATTTCTTTGTTGTAATCAAAACTCTCTTTAAAAAGAACCGGGTTAGATTATGGTCGCTATATATCTTACTGTTTTGAAGTTAAAATTAATATTTTGTAATATATTTATTAAAAAAATCTGTTGTGGCCAGCACAATACCTCTCGCCATTTTCATTTTATGTAGTATAGGGCGAGAGCAGTTATGTGACTTTGTTGGTCTTGGCAAGCAGATGTGGGGGCCCGTGTCAGAATGAGAGCTAGTAATATACATAGGTGTCAAGTATCATAAGTTTTAATTCGAAACATTATGATTTTCCAAATCCATGTGGATTATTTTCCTCGACAAGTATATTCCATACTAATGGATGACAAATAAACATCAGAACATTTTGAAATTTTGAATGAAAAATTATGACATATGACAATTGTGACATCTATGTAAAAACTACTAGCCGTCATTCTGACACGGATCCTCATCTGCTTGCCAAGGCCAATAAAGTCACATGTCTGCTCGCGCCCTATAAGTACACACAAGAATTGAAATTGTTTCTCTTCTTTCGTTCTATAAGAAATTTTATCCTACTATTCTATTATGTTCAAAATTCTTCAAATTCATTGACGGTATTAACGGTATTTCTTAAGGATATATGTAATATTAACATCTGTAATTTAAATATATAATTAATTAATAATACAATAATATATATTAAATGTACTCTTACCTCCCAGAAAAATCTGACACTGACATTTTGCATTTACATGTCAATTACAAAAATTTAAATATCGCAAATGTTTTTCGGGCAACGAGATTTATTACAACAGATTATTCTATATTATTATATATTATATCTCCAAACCTATACGAGATATAATAAAAAAATTAAGTGTGTTAGATTGAGAATTTAGTTATCTTTAATATTTGTAGTAACAAATTTTCAAAAAATAATATTTAGAATTTTCTTTTTTAGAAACTACCACTTTCGGTTGTCCAATTGTTACCAGAACCTATTCAAGTCTTCCCATTACTGTTAGATTGAGGAATCCGTAGTCAAACAAGTCTTTAGTCTTATAGAATTTGAGAAATCGTGTCTCCAACAACCTCACACACACACATCCGCACACACACACACATACAGACATCATTGTAAAAATGTTAAAATCGGATTCTATGGACCTTAAATCGTGCTTATTCAATAAAATCTGGATATGCGATTTTTAGCATGAATCCAATACCTCTCTTAGCGAGAGGTAAAAATATGTATAGTTTAATAATCGTACAAGGAAGTCGTGTGGTGTCCACATCAGATTTTTTAACCAAAGACAATACCTTCCTTACGTAGAGGTGACGGAAGGTAAAAATAAACGCGGTTTGTTTAAATTCTTATTTATCATCTGATTCTTAATAATGATTTACTTCAGAATAACAAAGAAAAATCCAATCAAGCATTTATTAGTTATAATTTTTATATTAGGGCCTTTATCATTCATTAAGTTATAAACCAATAAGAATGCGCGATTTTCCTTAGTTACCACCTATTATAGCGGTTATTATTAAATAACCTTTGTATATTCGAATATACCAACCTTCGTATATTCACTTATACGTACGTTTGGTTATTTTGTCCTATGTACTCAGAACTGATTCTATCTACGGAGCGTAGAGTACGATCTTTTTCCTTCGAACGCAATACCGAGTACATACATTAATGAATCTGTTGTTTAACTTGTGTGTTTTAAGCCTCGTACAGACCTGCGAACCGTTCGACGAACCGTTCGGCGAACCACGTCCAGACCGGCGCAACAAAACGGCGATCCGAGCAAAGCACTGCAACACGTGCAACGTTTGCCTGCAACGTTTGCGCGATCCATCCGTTGTCGGTATTTCAACGAACGATCAAAGGATGTTGCGCGAACACGTTGCAGCTAGTCTGGACGCGACGGCGAACGGATACTTGCAACAAAATATTTTATTACACTTTATTCTTTGGTTCGAAGTAGATGTTTGCTCTTCATTAATACTACATTTATCAAAAATGGAATGGTCTAAAGACAATACTTCAAAATTTATCGAACTGTACAGAAATCATGATATTATTTGGAATCCACAAAACATACATAATGTATCTGCAACAATAATGGAAAAGAGACGAACATTCCCCCACCATCATCTGCTAGAGCTCGTCGAACCGTTCGCCGAACGGTTCGGCGACCGGTTCGGCGTACGGTTCGCCGAACGGTTCGTGGAACGGTTCGCAGGTCTGTACGAGGCTTTAAGTAGACATCTGAAACGACTCTGACATCCGCGAGACAGAAAAGCATTATTGAAATAAGTTCAGAAATTACATTGTTACTAGTGCGAGTTTATTTTGAAATACGAGTATTTCTATATGTTATTAATATTACATACAGTTATAATTAAAAAGATAGGTAATTGGCTAGTTGCAGAAACAAATTGACAATCAAAAATTCTCGACATACTCAACGTGTTCTGTCTGTTATCTTATAATTTTTGTCAGGGGGTGAAACACCCTCGCAATCCCACTTGTGACGCCACTTGTAATTTCTGCCGTATTTGTTTTAGAACAAAAGTGTAAATACACAAATAATTATAAAATAAAACAGATATCATCATGGCATATTACCTATTGCTGGGTGTGTCAATCTGCTTTGTACACATTTCGGTAATGATGATGACATATTTGTACCGTGCGGGCATTAAACAGGCGTCACCTCACGGGAACTCATTTCTGGCGTTTAGAGTGCTCCACAGAGGTCAATTTTGTGCCATTTAAAATTCGAAATATTTGGCGTCGGTCGGGATCGAACCGATTCCACAGATTCGCGACCATATACTCAGACACGCGGCCACAAGACTCCATAATAATAATAAAATAATTAACAGGGCAAAACTTATAGACATGAAAATTTTACCATTGTTTTTCTTATGGTTAACAATAAAGTACACACCAGGTCCCTGTATACTATAATTTTAAAATTTACTTTCATTTATTTACTCGTGTAAAAATGAATATATGTAATTATAAATACATTAGTTTCTGCATCAAAAATCGTTTAAATTTGTATATTTTCTCATGAAATGTGGTCAAAATTGAATACTGAAATAAAATATGTCAGTCTGTAAATGAAACCAGGAACAAGTTTACTAGTTTTGTCATTACAGCGTCGAATTGTTTTCTTTTTACAAAAAGAATCATACACTATTCTGATTTTGCGTTTAATTACTCGTTGTTTGGGAGCACTGCTCAATACAGTATGTCAGCCCTGTTATACTGGGAAACTTTACAATAGATAGTGGATTCTGTTCCCTCGAGGGTGTATTGTGTTTATTTTATTTACAAATGAGGTGGACGGTTGAGTAGGCAATATGACAAGCAACGGGTTAGACTATTAGACAACTCTGATTTAACCTCAAACTAAAATTGTTTTCCGCTACTACTCTGTTTAAACTTACAACCTTTAATATAATTTATAACATATATGAATAATTAAACGTACAAAATTGACGCAATTCTCTATAGGTTCGTAGTTAAACGTAGAAGTTGCTCAAAGTTGAATAGTAGAATATAACATGGAAGAGATTTTAGATTTGGAATAGAAAAAGGAGTCTTTCGTATCTGGAAATGAACCTGAGATTTATGCGATCTATTAGACTTACTGCATTTGCACTTTATAGCTGCTATCGTTAATCGAATAATCATTGCCTACATAAAGTACAGGATATAAATATAAAAGAGATCCGCGCGTTATTATTAAATCTTAATATATATTTTTCTATATCAAACACCACCGTAAGTACAGGAGATATATTTTATAGTATATTTTATGAATGATAAATCTGTCTTTGGTAAATTGTAAAAAGTTAAAATTTATAACATCAATACTTAAAAAAAACAAAACTTTAATGAGAGAGTGAGTTTATGTTCAAGATAAATTAATATTTACTTTAAGATGGCAATACTATGATGATAGAAAATCGTTAAGTACAAATGGTCAGCGCTGTGAAGATAAATTAAATGATTTATTGATAAATATTTGGATTGTGACATGAAGTTTTAGTTTTATGCATTTTCCTGCTCTTTTGTTCATTTTACGACAAAAACTGCAGAGTGTAAAGTTGTTCAGAATTGAAAGTTGTAAATAATACTTTTTTACATTTTTACCTTCCGTCACCTTTAGGTAAGGAAGGTATTGTCTTTGGTCAAAAAATTCAATGATGAGTTTTTAGTGTATAAGCATGTTTAGGGTCCCACTATCCAGTCGCAATTACCTTTCACTATATATATTCATATTAAAACTATTAAAAGTTGCAATTGAGGGTATCAAAATCTATTCATGTTTGCATATGGAGTTATGTGATCCGAAACGATCGTCACATTCACACACACATACACACACACACACACACACACACACACACACACACACACACACACACACACACATACATGCATCATCGTAAAATTAGTAAATTCGTATTCTAGGGACCCCAAAACGTACTTATTCATTAGAAACTTACTATCGAATTTTTTGACCAAAGACAATACCTTCCTTACCTGAAGGTGACGGATGTAAAAAATAGGAATTTCAAGAAGGGTGGGTATTCTAGAATCCAGCCGAAAATAATTAATAAAATAAATTAGGCTTCTTTTTAGTTTAGTTTTCTTACATAGCTTGTAATGTTAATAGCTAAAAAGTAATAGTAGAATACCAGTCTAATCTTGAATGCATGTAAAATGTTATTGTGTCGATAGAGTCCGAGAAAACCATGGAACAATCTGTAGAGAATAAATATGAACATCACGTTTGAAAGCCGAGCAGAGAGAGGTCAACAGTTGCGCTAATGTAAACTTGGTTCGTTTGGCAGAAGTGCAGTAGTCAAATCACGACACCAGCCATTAACACGGGGTTGGTTTCTGGAGCGTAAAAATAGCATTAACTCTTTACGCCACTGCGGTACCTACTTTCACGTTTCGTGCTTTACTTTTTATGAATAAATCAGGTAAGTTATTAAGCTTTAATATACATCGCAATCAGGTATGTGCAGTTACTAACTCATAGCAAAATATTTTATGTTTCTCTTTTCCTGTCTTCTTTCTTTCGTTTGGGGAAATGAGTACTTATTTTTATATTTTCAATTGTTCTCTTTATTTCAGTTACAAATAGTTATTCAGATTATAGGCTATTTCCATATTTTGAACATCATTCTCTCTAGCGACTACTTTGGCATTTTTGGAGGAATAGATATCAATTTTGAATATTGACATAACGCGAAAGTGATAAAATTTACAAGTTCATTTTGTAATTTTGTATGTGAATATAGTAGGTATATTGAAATGAATAAAATTATTTAAAGTATTATTTGTAATATGTTTAATAATTATACATAGACTCATGAGTATAGTGAGTATGATTAGGCAGAGGACTCACTTCATCAACCTGAAGAAAACCTTATAAAAAGAAATATAACTTTTAGAAATTATTAGTTGTTATTTATTTTTTAAAAAAGAAGCAAAAATATACTATAGTATTACAGAAACGTATATATTAATGAATATACAATTAATTTCTAAGTCAATCGTTATTCCTTTTACGGAATATAAAATTATTTGACACAACATGATCATTCTCAGTAGTGCCAACGTATGGTACGAAAATAAACTTCAATTATGTCAAATAATTTTACATTCCATAAAAGAAATTACGATTGAGAAATAATTGTATACATCATTAATATATACATTACTTAATACAAGTACATACTTTTTTTCTTCTTTTAAAAATAAACAACACCCAAAAATTACTTAAGTTATATTTTATTTTATAAGGTTTCTTTCAGGTTGATGACGTGAAATTTTTTTATTAATGTGATTTAAATATGACTATAATAAGAGTGTCACGTTTGGAAAAAGAATACATGTTACGTTTTCTACGTACATGTTGACATTTAATAAAAAAATCTGATGTGGCCAACACAATACCTCCCGTTTAATATACGCCAAATATTTCGAATTTTAAGCAATGGGTAATATGCCGTGATGAGATCTTACAAATTTTTATTATCTTACCTATATTCCTACATATTTACTCGTACTTATATTAGAAACTGTATTAAGTTCCTTTCCATATAATTATTGTTCCATTTACTATTTTCTTTTTAAAACGTTACTATTATTATTGGAAATGATTAGTTTGTTGACAGTGACATATCTCTGTCAGTTACATACATTCGAGATCTGAACTTTGTAACCATGGAGTTGTGTTTAAAGCGTAGGATCCGGGATTAAAATTATAGATAATTTTAGAAATTTATCCATAAAATATATACAAAAAGTATCAACGGAGACTTATAGAAAATTTTAAAAACTTTAATTTTTATAATAACAAATCTCGGTAAAATAACATTTTTCGAAGAAAAACTATTTTGAGCTTCCAGTAAAGTGCTATTTCCGGTTATCTGATTTACTCCAAAATCTAATGGCATCTTTCCATATAAGAGTAAGTGAAAACGTTATAATTGGATTATAACGTTTCTATACCTCCCTTCCAAGGGTAGCGGGAGGTAAAAAATCTTTTAATTTTCAATTCGTACTTTAATAATGTTTTGGACTTCAAGCTTTATCCACATATTCTCGAATTATTTTAGTATATATTCCAATATTGTGTAGATTTTTTTAAACCTCTTATTGCTTCGGAAAAAATAAAGTTTCAAAATGTGTCAAAACCCAATGTTATTTAAATGGGAAAAATTAAGTGCAATTAGGCATAGTGAAATATTAATATTAAGCGGAATCATTGTTTGCGTAGTACATTTTTTTATTTATTTATTTGGAATCACTTTAGGGGCGGTCCGGTTAAAATTCGACTTACCGTAAAAGTAGATAGTATAATCCTAATCATGAAAGTAAACCATGCTGATACTGCTTGTAAAAAACTAAAATAAACTTTGATAATTAATTAGCGTTTGTTTAATTTGAAATCCCCTTATGCAAACATCCTTTGACGACCTACAAAAATTACTGCGCAGACTGTTGGCTGTTCATCACAGAGATAGAATCCATTCCAACTGTTTTACAGAATTGGAATATAGTCATAGGCGCCGATTTTTCTATTGCCCAGGAGGGGGCATTTTTTTTTTTTAAAAAAATATTTTTTATTATTGTTTTCATAATTTTTTTTATTTAATGAAATTTATATCTTGTTAATAATAATTACAGAAAAATTAAATAAAATACAGTATAGTTTAAGTACCTACGAATTTTATGTTTTTTACCTCTCTCTAAGAGAGGTATTGAAATCATGCTAAAAATCGCATATCCAGATTTTAGTGAATAAGCACGTTTTAAGGTCCCTAGAATCCGATAATAACATTTTTACGATGATGTCTATGTATGTGTGTGTGCGTGTGTGTGTGTATGTGCGTGTGTGTGGATGTGTGTGTGTGTGAGGTTGTTGGAGGTTAAATTTCTCAAATTCTGTAAGACTAAAGACCTGTGTAACTGGTTCCTCAATCTAACAGTAATGAGAAGAGTTGAATAGATTCTGGTAACAATTGGACAACCAGAAGTAGTAGTATTTTAACAAAAATCTTCTAAATATTATTTTTTGAATATTTATGTTATTGCAAATATCAAAAAACAAAATCCTCTATCCGACACATTTAATTTTTTTATTATACTTTATATAGATATAAAGATATAGATATATAATCTATAAAATAATCTGTTGTATTAAATCTCACAGCCTGCTCACAGCCCAAACATTTCCATGGTAACTACTTGAGAAATTAAAATGTCTGTAATTGACAGATAAATGTCATTAATGTCAGTGTCAAAAGTTCAGAGATAGTACTACAGGCTTTTTTTGGGAACGGTATTTAATATTTCTTATTATATTATTAATTATATATTTAAAATTATAGGTATAGTACATGAACCCTTCAAAATAACGCCAATCCCGTTAATGAATTGGAAAAACCTCGAATATTTAGAAGAAATGGAGAAAACTTGCTCATAGAATAAATTTCAAATTATAGAAAATACGTAAATATTTTTAAATTAATGAAATCATAGCAAAAGTACTAAAAAATTGTGTAGGAGAAGGGGGGGGGGGGAGCAAAACATATTTTCTATATTTTGTCAGGGGGGCAACGCCCCCTTTGCCCCCCATAGTCGGCGCCTATGAATATGGTCGTATAATATTAATACAATTTTAAATAATTATTTTAATTTAAATAATATATCAAGTAACTTTAAATTGCCACTAGGATGTCGTATGTAGAATGTACTTACTTCGCAATGCAAAGGTCCGGATTTGGAATCCCAGTCAGGTTTGGGTGTTAGCGTTCGTCTTTATTATTTTCATGAAATCATAAACATCAAATTTCATCGGCTGCATATGAACATTAATGAAAAAATCTGATGTGATAGTAAGTGCTTTTTACCAGATGAGGATGATTTTGGAGATCGAGATGAGGTCTTATTACGTTTTTTGCATGATCAACTCAATAACAAAATTAAAATTTAAAAGGATTCCAAAATTTTGAATATTAAAAAAGTTTAGTTGTCGTTTTTAAAGTAAGCTTTGGTCGTTGTCTTCGTTAATTTTTTATTTACTTACCGCCTCGCCTCCTGAACGGTAAATAATCACAATTAGTTACCGATCAGTAATTTGTAATTATAACATACTGCCTTGGAAACCTAGTCGGTAAACGATAAATATTAAAAAGATGATAAAAGTACCTAACACTATGATTAAATAATTTTACACACTAAGAATATTATTAAATACTTAAATACTAAGATTATTTAGTTAAACAATATTTATATCACTATATTTATTTATATAACTACATTTATTTATGTTAACAATTCGTGGAATGTTTATTTATATCACCCCGTGTTCATTGCTCGTTGCTTCTATATATCAGACTATATCCCCACTGTCGTTCGGACGTTATTTATATAGCCCAGCGGCCTTCTGGAATCCTCCGACGCCATAGTGATACCGAGCACAATATATTTAGGTCATCGGTCACTAACACGTCTCAACGCGTATGGGTTATTCCGTCGCCGGGATTACGTCATCGCTCGGGAACATTCCACCAGTAGCGGCGCCCGAATACTCTTCAGTCAGTGGCGCACGTTACAATAATAATGCTGACGTTTTAAAAATGAAATAGTAAATAGAACAATATTTATATTATATGCAAAGGAATATAATATAGTTTGCAGTATTAGTAAATATATAGGTGTACATTTAAATTAATAAAAACTAAATGGCGAGAGGTTTTGTGTTGATCACATTTTTTTCATATAATTATTGTTACAATTTTCGGTGTATTATCAATATCTCCATTACCAAGCTTAAGCGGAAGATAAAAACGAATTTAATTATCGTCAATATACATTTAAATATATTTTGACAAATTAGATTCTTTAAAATCACGGTTGAATAAATGATTAACAATGTTACCAAATAAATTCAACCATTATTTCAAACAACTTGAACAGGTAATCTATTTATGGTTTCTATTTGTCGGCCGAATGTAAAATTTATTGGCGGAAATAACAATCTAGTTTTGTTTAACGCAATTTGGAAACTCTTGCAATAAACACAACGGGCATTCATCCTATTGGTGAAATTACATTTCATTGCACTAATTATTAGTTTGGGATTTTATTTTGTACAACTAATCAAAATTTGTGGAATAGAATCATTATAATTCAAAATTTTGTAATTAAATATTTCATATTTCTATAAATAAAAAATCTGATGTGGCCAGCACATAACCTCTCGCCGTATATTTTACCTGGCTGTATGCATAAAGCAAAGAATATTTTTATAAATACAAATAATATATTCATATAAATCTATGACGTATAAACTTCTTTATTATTCAATAATAGCATGTCTCAACATAAAGATATTTACCATAAATTATGTTACAATAAATTACAAAGTAGAGTTTACCATATATAAATATTAGGCTGGTAACAGCAATTTTCAATTCGAACAACTTTGTTTACTTTCTCTTCATATTCTTCTAGTAAAAACATTAATTTTGGGCGGTCTAAAATGTATATATCTGGATTGTGCATCTATTCTTCTATATCTTCTTTTACATTTTATTTTTTCATACTTGTTATATCTAAATAACCTTAATTCCCTTTAATAAAGTGACGGATAGATTGCTTTTTCGCAATTCGAAGTTACTCTAGTCTACAGTACTGATGTACATTGTCCCATAATGTTTGAAACAAATTTAAGTCCTTCAACCTAGACTTGTCATCTCCATAATAGACACAGATCAAGAATTAAGGGATTCTCCAAATACATTTTTCTTTCATTACTCATTATTTCTGACACTGACATTTATCTGTCAGTTATAAATAATTTAAATTTGCAACTATTTTTCATGGCATCCTTTCGGTTGTAAAATTAATTACAACATTATTTTATATATTATATTCCTTTTATCTCTAAATCTATAAAATATGTATAAAAATATTTAAATGTATTAGAAAGAGAATTTATTTTTCTTTAATATTATCAAGAAAAATTTTCAAAAAATAATATTTAGAAGATTTTTTTTCAAGAATCTTCTACTTCCGGTTGTCCAATTGTTACCAAAACCTTTTCAGATCTTCCCATGAATGTCCGATTGGGAAATACGTTGTTAAACAAATTTTAAGTCTTATAGTTTTTGAGTAACCGTCCTTCCAACATCCCACACACACACACACATCCACACACACACACACACACACACACACACACACACACACACACACAGCCATCATCGTAAAAATGTTAAAATCGGATTGTAGGGACCTTAAAACGTGCTTATTCAATAAAATCTGGATATGCGATTTTTAGCATGAATCCAATACCTCTCTTAGCGAGAGGTAAAAAATAAATAAATAAATATATCATCACGGCATATTACCCATTGCTGGGTGTGCCAACCTGCTTTATACACAGATATCGGTAATGATGAAATATTTGTACCGTGTGGGCGCTTACCAGGCGTCACCTCACGGACACTCAATGCATGTATTTATGTTGGACCAATATATTATTTTCTATTTGTCAGTATTGTATTGGCTATGCTTAGGGGGTTGACAACTTACATTACTTTCAAGTAAAGTGGATTCTGGATATTCTGGATAAGGCATCGAAATACATCAGAAATGTTCTGCCTACCAAATTTTAATGCAATACAATATCATGCCAGCTCAAAATTATAAAAATCAAGCCTTTATGTCAAAAATTTAAATTTATAATAACAATTACAGATTCCATACAGTTTCCATTCCAAAAGTATAGGTACGTACATCTGATAATTGTTCTGACACCGTTCAATGATACACCAACTTTTTTTGTTATTCGTCGCAAGTTATTGTCTTCTCTCAAAACATTAGTTTTTATGCGAATATAGGGAGGAATTTCTACCTGCAAATATTACAAAATTCTTTAATTTTTTTTACCGGTAAATTGTATTTTGGTACCGGTAATTCATAAAAATGCGACTTTCATATTATTGTGAAAAAAATATAATAAAATGTTTGTCATTATTCGTCAACTATGCAAGTTTAGTCCGATATATAAATTAAGAAGTATAATTTTATTTTCAAGAAGGAAAAGTACGATGAAAACATGAAAATGGCGTACGATTTATTAATTACAAGTCTGGTCCAGAGAGAGCTTTTCCGCGACTGGATTAATATGTAATTATAAAAATCGATAAATTTTCAATCCTTATTAATATTGTCATCTGTGTAGGACGATTTCAGAAGTAAGCATGAATAATACTGACTATAAATATGAAATATTTATTATAAATATGGGGTCTCGTGGCCGCGTGGATGAGTGTCTGGGCGCGAATCTTGAGAACCGAGTTCGATTCCGATCGACGCCAAATATTTCAAATTTTAAATGGTACAAAATTGTCCCCTGTGGTGCACTCTCCACGCCAGAAATAAGTGCCCGTGAGGTGACGCCTAGTAAACGCGCGCACGGTACAAATGTATCTTCATTACCGAAATCTGTGTTCAAAACAGATTGGCACACCTAGAAATGGGTAATATGGCGTGATATATTTATTTCTATTTTATAAATATGAAATCTAATGTTATTTAAAATTCCAAAGAAAACAATGAAAACAAAAGTATTAATAAATAAATAAATAAAATGGAAATATGAATTACCTTTCATACTAGATAAGAAACTTTGATTTGTTTTTGTGTAAGATTTATAGTTTTATTATAAAATATTTAATACAAATTTTATTTTTCATATGCATTGTCCCCTTAAATATTTATAAAACACGGCCTCTTTGATATCTGCCGAAGGGTGGTGACCGCGACCCCGGAACATAGGACTTTAACATGTAAAATCATGCTTTTTTAATTTCCTGCTTCTCTAATTATTTTAGGTAAAAATACTTCAAATAATAATAAGTTGTAGAGTATACAATTCTGCATCTGAATCAATAAGCAACATTAATTTTGTATGCAGAAATTATGTATGAAAATGTAAATCACTTCAAAAATAGCAATAGCCATGGGTAGGGTAATTTATTTTTATTAGATATTATTTCTAATTTCTGTTTCAATTAACAATTATTTGTTAAACTGATATTTGTTCATTTGAACAGATTTTACAAATAATAGTGAGCTTGACAGATAAATCGGTAACATTTGTTAATTTTTTGTTTCAATTCCATGGCTATAGCTATTTTTGCAGTAATTTTCGACATTTTAATACTTAATTTTCATTTTTATATAAAATTAATTTTGCTTGATGATTTTATGCCCTACAACTTTTATTTGAAGCTTTTTTTACTTAAAATAATTAGGCAAGCAGGAAATTACAAAAATCTGATTTTACATGTTAAAGTCCTATGTTCCGGGGTCGCGGTCACCACCCTGTATATATATATATATATATATATATATATATATATATATATATATATATATATATATTTATTTATTTATTTATTTATATTTCAGGTATTCATCTACAATATAAAAACATTTTTCTATCTTCTTTATCCTGGTTTTAAATGCTTCAATGTTCAAAGTTTGCAGATGTTCAGGAAGTATATTATGAAAGTTTAAATTGAGTGTGTTGTTCACAGATTGTTGTAATCTTAATTGTTTTTATTTTGTACCATACGTATTGTGTTATAGGAATGTTAATTATTGTTTTTTGACAGTATATCCTTAGTTCTGTGAGTTGCTGCTATATTAGTGAAAAAGTAAAAACAGGGAAATAAAAATATAGCCAAACATTACTGTAAAGACATTTATCATTTATTGTGTATTCCCTAACATTTATCTTAAATTTTGTGCCTGGTTGTAAGGTGTAAAGAAAAATGTATATTAATGAAGCCGCTAGGGTTATTGTGTGAAATTTAACATTATTTATATAAAACCTTACTGTTATTATTGTATTAAGGGTGTAAGTAAAATATTATGTTTTATCGTCAAGGAGAAATAATAAAGAAATGTTAGAAACCACTTGCAGAATTAGTAACTATGGATGAAGTTTAAGTACATACGAGACCCGTTCCACATCAGTTCTTGCACTCGTTAAAAATTCCTTTATTATGACTTGAATAATAGAATTTGTAATAATATTACATACATTTTTATTTTTACGTTCCGTCACCTATAGGTAAGGAAGGTATTGTCTTTGGTCAAAAAATTCGGTGGTGAGTTTTTATTGAGTAAGCCCGTTTTAGGGTCTTTACAATACGATTTTACTATTTTTACGATGATGTCTGTATGTGTGTGTGTGTGTGTGTGTGTGTTCGTGTGTGTGTGTTCGTGTGTGTGTGTGTATATATATGTGTGTGTATGGACCGCCTTTCGTGCACGATTTCTCCAATACTAGAATTCCAAAAATTACAATTCTTGCGTATTCCTCTTCCTTACAACCATATGCAGACGTGATTAGATTTTGGTTATAATTGGTCAACCGGAAGTACCCTCATTTGAAGATTTTAACAGTTTTTCTTGAAAAAATCAGTTAAATGTTATTATAACTTAAAGAATATATTATTGTCTGTACGATTTGATTGCATTTTATTTTTGATATTCAACAGATATAGAGTTAAAGAAGAATAACGATAATAATTTTTATATAAATTTCATAATTCAGCCTGCTATGCTAATTTAACCATGGATACTGCTAATATATTCAGGTAATTCAAATTGACAGATGTCAGTATCAATAAAATGTAAATCAATAAAAGAATAGATATAAGAGAGACGATTACATTGGTTTGAACATGTCATGAGGAGAGATGAATATATTAATAGAAGGTGGAAGAAACATAGGAAGACCAAATATAAGATGAAAAGACTGTATGGTAGAAGACTTGAGAGAAAAGGAACTGAATGAGGACGACACGCAAAACAAAAATGAGTGGAAGAAGAAAATAAAAAATAGCGACCCCCTAGCGAATGGGAAAAACTAAAGAAGAAGAAGATGATGTCAGTGTCAAGTGAAATATGCATAGTTTGTTAATGAAATAACTTTACTGGAAATATAGGATCTTTTGCAAGAAAATTTATGTATGGGGCGCGTGCAGTAACATGACTGACCCGTGTCAAAATGACAGCAATTAATTATGTCCATAACTGACAAGTGTTATAATTTTTCAACCAAAATTTCATAATTTTATTATTTCATGTGGTTTGTTTGTTATCAGGAGTATGGCATTCAGTTGCCGAGAAAGGGAATCACATAATACCAAAAATTTATAATCTTTTGTAAGAAAATTTATGTATGGAATTTGTACATAATACACAGGATTGACGGAAGGTATTGTGCTGACCACATCAGATTTTTTATTTTTAATTAAGATTTTCAACATTATAACGCAATTTTAAATTAAAGATTAAAAATTTAACGGTATAACAATAACTCAAATCGATATATTAATTCCATATTATTTATAAAGGTATATTGCGTAAAATCGTTTTTTATAGTAAATTATTATTGTAATTCTTTTAGATATTTTTTAATAAAACCTCACAATCGTACGACTTAAATTCGTTTAATTTTTTTCAGTTTTTCTTGAATTGTTGGTAAAACTAAATATTTAATTTTACATTAAAACAATGAATATTTTATTTGAAATCGTCACTAAAGTGCACAAAATTTGTCATTAAAAGTTCAGAAATCGGCACTAAAGTAACCCATTATACGACGATTTCATACAAATGCAGTGTTACCAACATTACTATAATTATGTTACATGTAAGAGAATAAAACTAAAGAATTCCGATGAATAAGTATGAGATAAAACACAATCTTGAGTGTTTTCGGTCGCGATATCTCCAATACTAGAATTCCAAAAAATTACAATTCCTACGTATTCCTCTTCCTTACATCCATATGCAGACTTGATTAGATTTTGGTTATAATTGGTCAACCGAAATTACCCTTATTTGAAGATTTTAACAGTTTTTCTTAAAAAAACTCAGTTAAATATTATTATAACTTAAAGAATATAATTATTATTCTCTATACGATTTGATTGCATTATATACTTCATATTCAACATATATAGAGATAAAGCATTATAAAGATATTAATTAAATTCAAAGTTAAACATTATAAAGATATTAAATTTCATAAATCAGCTAGCTATGCTAACCATGGAAACTGCTAATATATTCAGATAATTAAAATTGACAGATGTTAGTATCAATGAAAAGTAAATGAATGTGGCAGAGATGAGGATGTTGAGATAAATGTTGGGGACGACACGGAAAGATACGGTAAGGAATGAAAGAATAAGGGAAATAGCGAGTATTAAAAGTTTGTAGAATGATACAAGAGAGGCGATTATATTAGTTTCAACATGTCATGAGGAGAGACAAAGAATATATTGGAAGAAAAATGAATAGCTTAGTAATAGAAGGTGCAAGAAATAGAGCACCACTAAGGATAAAAGGGAAGGACTGTATTGCGGAAGACTTGAGAGAAAAGGAACTGATGGAGGACGACACGAAAAACAGAAATGAGTGGAAGAAAATAAAAAATAACGATCCCTAACGAATGAGAAAAGCTAAAGAAAAAGAAGATGTCAGTATCAAGTGCATTATGTATAATTTATTTTTGAAATAATTTTACTGGAAATTTAGAAGCTTTTGCAAGAAAATTTATGTATGGAATTTGTACATAATACACAGGATTGGCGGAAGGTATTATGCTGGTCACATAAGATTTTTTATCACTCGTATGGTTTATTTTTCTCGGCTTTAAAGGCCTCGGCAAATAAATTCCACATTCGTGATAAAAAAATAGAACTTCAGTGCCTTGATACATAAATAACTATTAGAAAACATATATTGCTATGTGTCATGAGAATGACGAAATATCTGCAATATTAATGCAAATTGGCGATAATTTATGTTAGTTATAATTTGTATCATATATTAACTAAATAAAATGAAATTGAAGCGGGTGGACCAACGGATGTGGAACGGGGTTCGTAGTTATAATACAAGTTGCGGCAAATGTAATAAACAATTATAAAACTTTATTCTTAACCTTAATAATTTATTTGCGGAATTCTGTAAGGACATCACAGTAAACAAAGTTGTAGTTAAATGAAGATTTAACTTGAGGCTAGTTGTATTTTGATGGAATGTCCAAGTGTTCCACTTAGGATTGTTGTTGTGCGGTGGAGGGTCTGAAGAATAGTGGATAAATGTGTCGGCGTGGTTCCGGTGGCGCTCTGTTTACCAAGGGCCTGCATCCCACTTGATTTCGTTCCACTTTACAGTTACAACGTAAGTTTAGAATTATACTAACGGGTAACTGACTTAATTAACATGATCCCGGCTTAGTCCAGCGGTCAATTAATTGGACTTTGGGTCTTGGAGGTCGAGGTGGCACTGCCACACTATTGGCTGGCTTCTTATTACGCCGAACATTCACCTTCACTAAGTTATTACTTACTAACAAATTTTAATTATATTGGTTGCACTAATACCCTTCCGAATATATTATCTTACTTTTACCCCAAGTCATTTCAATATAATAAAACTTAAACTTAAGTATCCAAGATGACGAAATTGCAGGACGCTATATGTTATACTATAGTCTGTTTTTAAATTATAGGCAGAGTTTTAAAAGTTTGGTGTGACTTGTAAGACACTGTTCCGCAGATGGTTTTACATCCAACGAAATTTCAATGGAGTACTATCTTTAGGGTTCCCACATTTAGCTTTTGGAACGCGGGACAGTATATATTTAGCATAATATTTTAAAAAGGAGATAAATGCAGAGAGCGGGGAGAGGGAGGGGGGTCATGAAAATATTGTTTTTCTTTCCGAGGGTAAAAATTTTACTCAAAATTGTGAAACAAAGTTTGAAGTTTGAAAAATAGAGAATTTTTTGCAAAGCATACTTGTCGTCCTCACTCATTTCCTTTTCTCTTAAGTCTTCCGCAATACCGTTCTTCCATTTTCTCTGTTTCTTCAACCTTCTACTACCAAGCTGCTCATTTTATTTCCAATATATTATTCATCTCTCCTCCCAATGTAATCGTCTCTCCTGTATTTTTTTAAAAACTTTTATCACTCGAGCCATTTCTTTTATCCTCTCATATCTTATCCAATCTTCCCCAACATCCACCTCAACATCTTCATATCTCTGTCACATTCATTTTCTTTTCATTGACACTGGCATCTGTCAATTAGAATTTTCTTAATATGGTAGCTGTTTCCATGGTTAATTTATGAAATTTAATTTCTTTAACTCAATATCCGTTGAATATGAATTATAAAATGCAATCAATTCGTATAAATAATAGAATGTTCTCTAATAATAATAACATTAAATGTCAAAAAATGATATATAACTGCGTTTTTTCAAGAAAAACTGTTAAAATGTTCAAATGAGAGTACTTTCGGTTGACTAATTGTAACCCAAATCTAATCAGCTCTTCATATGGATGTAAAAAAAAGAAATACGAAAGAATTATATTTTTTAGAATTGTATTGTTGGAGTTATCGTCTATAAAATAATCGTTACACGCACACACATACACATATACAGATAAAAATAAAAATGGTAAAATCGTAGGGACCCTAAAACGTGCTTATTCACTAAAAACTCATCATCGATTTTTTTTGTTCAAAACAATACCTTCCTTACCTAACGGTGACAGTCTAGTATACACATATAGCTACTTGTTGGTTTGTTGCACTTATTGTATAAATGTACCCTCTCTCTAATCTATCTTTCTTTCTATCTCTCTTGTCATCTTATCTTGTGCGCAACTGAAGCCGTACAGTTATTCTTTTCACTCTATTTCATTTCACGTAAGAAAATAGCGTTGGTTTAGATAGGGATATAAATTCTGCCCTTGGATTGGTCAAAAAGCAAACTAGTTCATAGAAACGAAAAAACATCACCTGTCAGTTGTCAGTTATGAAACAAAATCTACAGAATTAAGTGATATTTAACCATGTTTTGTTGTAATTTTTAATAATCAGGGCCCTTATTCTTGAGCGTTCGTAATTACATTCGTATTCGTTTTCATTTTCAGGTTAGTAGTGATAGTAGTCAGTGTTTCAAAAATAATATTATATATGTCAGTGTCAGTGTCAATTGTATTGTCACATTTATTCAGATCACTTACAAGTTAAGAATTTACTTTTATCATATATTTATTAACGTTTAATAAACATTTTTTTTAACTTGTAAATGATGTGAATAAATGCAGCAATACAGTTGACACTGACAATGACATATCCAATATTGTTTTTGAAACACAGACTACTGTGACTACTAACATGAAAACGAACGCGAATACGAATACGAACGAAATGACGAACGCTCAAGAATATGAGCTCTTGTACATTTTTATAGATAAAAATATTTATTATTAACAAATTTTGGTTTCACGAATGTAAATTATTTATTTAATACATGTAAAAACGGTTTGCTCTCAAGCGACATCTACTATTTGTTTATTTAAAATCAAGTTTAGATTCTGAAATAATCACAGGATTGCCAAATTTAAAATAAAATGGTTTAAGTAGATATCCCCAGTTGTTAGGAAAATACGGGGCTCAATACGGGAAATCCCGTATTATACGAGACGGGTGGCAACTCTAACTATCTTAGATAAGAATGCGAAAATATACGTAATGAGTATTATTGAAATAATATTGTTTAAATATTAACGAGTTAGCAAACTACAAGTGATTGAAGTCGATTAATAATTAGTATGACGTATCAGGTCTTTACAATTTGTTTGGTTGCCTGATTTTACAAGCGTAACTCGCGCGCTTTTTTGACTACCTGCCATGAAATATACTAGCGCCATCCGCCGCCATAGTTTGTATCACAATATTGTCAAACAATGGTCACACTGTGTCAATGTTTTATAATTTATATAAAAGCGTTTTATTTACGTTATTTAAGCTTAATAATAATTTCTTCATGAATATAACACAGGAATAAGTTAATATATAAAAATATTTCAGCTATGCGAACATGCGAACATGTAATATTTGTACTCTCTAGAACTAACAGTTTGTCGACCATTGGTGAAGACCTTCTACGTCACGTACCAAATTCTTAGCTTCAAAAATTCATATCTCGTTTAGGTATTACGTAAATATTTTAAGTCACGTTTGCACTAAAAATCTTAGTTCATTTTGTTCTTCCAGAAAAAAAATCTGCTGTGGCCAGCACAATACCTCTCGCCACTTCCGTTTTTGGTTACATAAGTATAAGTATAGGGCGCGAGCATTCATGTGACATTGTTGGCCTTGACAAGCAGATATGGGGGTTCTGTCAAAATGACAATTAGTAATTTTGTATATAGATGTCAAATGTCGGAATTTTTCATCAAAAATTCCAAGATTTTCTAAATTCACGTAGTTAGTTTGTCATACTTGACCTAGACAAGCAGATATGGAGGCCCTTGTCAAAATGACAGTTAGTAATTATTTACATAAATGTCAAATGTAGTAATTTTTCACGTGGTTAATTTGTCACCAGGAATGTGGAATTTACTTGTCGAGGAAAATAAACCACATGGAATTGGAATATCACGAAATTTTGGATGGAAAATTGGCATTTGACATATATGTATATAATTACCAGCTGTCATTCTAACTCGGGCCCCTATATTTGCTTGTCAAGTCCAACAAAGTCATATGACTGCTCGCGCCCTATAAATTTCTCATGTCTTTTCTTTATGTTTAGATTATTTTTATAATTTAAAATTTATTTTTTGAGGAAGTTTTCTCTTATACATCTAAATGTTCGAATTTCTTCCAATTTCTTGACTGGATTTCAGCTATAATTTTCAATATTTAATTGTTATTATTGTTATACAACAAGAAATAGTAAACTTACCAATATCTCAGAAAAAATCTTCAATAATGTCAGTTAAACTTCTTCATTTAACGTAAAAGCGTATTTTGACGTTTTACTACTATGTTGCCCAAAAAGAATATCTAAGATTTATTTTCAGCTAAAATCTATATAAAACCATATTCGTACTATAGCAAATTCTGAATCGGTTCTTATCCACTGTCATGTGTTTAGTTAAAATAGACTTAAGGCCAAGTTTTAGAATTGAGCTGCCAATATCGCCCAAACAGGTTTATGAACTACTGTTGGTTTTTGGCAATGACATTTTTCTGTCATTTACAAACATCTGATGGTTACTATAGAGTTGTTTAGGCTCTGAAATTTATTACAAATTATTTTATATTATTATATACTATATCTCCAAACCTATAGAAGATATAATAAAATTTTAAAATGTATCGAATAGATAATTTTATGTTCTTTAATGCTAATAATAAAAAATTTCAAAAAAATAATATTTAGAATTTTTTTTTAAGATACTACTACTTCCGGTTTTCCAATTGGTACCAAAACCTATTCAACTCTTCCCATTAATGTTAGATTGAGAAATCCGTAGTCAAAAAGGTCTTTAGTATTATAGAATTTGAGAAATCGTGTCTCCAACAACCTCTCTCACACACACACACATCCACACACACACACACACACACACACACACACACACACGCACACACACACAGACATCATTGTAAAAATGTTAAAATCGGATTCTATGGACCTTAAATCGTGCTTATTCAGTAAAATCTGGATCTGCGATTTTTAGCCTGAATCCAATACCTCTCTTAGCGAGAGGTAAAAAGTTGGTATAGGACTCCATTTCAACATTCGTTCAACATTGTAAAACCGTCTGCGGAACAGCCACTTACAAACGTTGATTTCAGCGCCAAACTTTTAAAACACTGTCTATAGTTTAAAAACAGACTATAGTTATTTTAGGTTTTATTTTGAAGGTGAAATGAAAAATTTAAAAATCGTATAGCTTAAAGTTTCAGTTTCGTAAATCACAATTTAAAACCAGAAATATCGTTTTAAATATGAAAGTTCAACTTTGTTTTATGTAAATTTTAAGTTTTAAAAAGTTAACATTTCAAGTTTCAAAGATAAAATTTAAAAATTATTATAAATTTTATTTTCACAAGTTGAACTACTATGTTTTAAATTTGAAATTTTATATTAATCTATTTTCTTAAAATTTTGTCTTTTGGAATAGCGATGACTAGACTACGTATCGAACATAAGTTACTAACTCACGGTCACCACTTGCAAAGAGGAGACCCATTCTATGAAAAATTCAACACAACCATATCAGTTACTTTTACGTTACAGTCTTCTTAAATTTCAACTTTTTCTTTATTTGAAAAAGACCTTTACAAAATTTAAACTAAAAATCTTCCAACTTTGTTTTATTTGTATTTTGTAATTAAATTCTATACTTATACTGACAAGATTGAAACACCTAAGTGTTGGAACGCTGAAAGAGACGGTGTGGGTACTAAAGAGAGTATTTGTTCCATACCAGCTAGCGAATCTGAGAAGTAAATAAATTATTTAACAACAACAAATAACAGATGTCTTCGTTGGTTATTTTTACCTTCCATTACCTTAAGGTAAGGAAGGTCAAAAAATTCAATGATGAGTTTTTAGTGCTTAAACACGTTTTAGAGTCCCTATAATACGATTTTACCATTTTTACGATGATGTTTGTATGTGTGTGTATGTGTGTGTGTGTGTGTGTGTGTGTGTGTGTGTGTGTGTGTATGTGTGTGTGTGTGTGTGTGTGTGTGTGTGTGTGTGTGTGTGTGACGATCTTTTTGGATCGCATAACTCCAATACAACAATTCAAAAATGATATTTTTCTTCAATTTTACATCAAAAAGAAGAGGTGATTAGATTTTGGTTATAATTGATCAACGGGAAGTACCCTCATTTAAAAATTTTAACAATTTTTCTTGAAAAAAACGTTATTAAATATCATTTTTGGCACAATGTTATTATAAATATTAAATAATATACTATTATCTACACGAATTAATTGCATTTTATACTTCATATTCAATGGATATAGAGTTAAAGAATTATAAAGGAATTAAATTTCATAAATCAACCAACTATGCTATAACCATGGAAACAGCTACTATATTAAAAAAAAATCCATTTGACAGATGTCAGTGTCAATGAAAATAAAATGAATGTGGCGGAGAGAAGAGAATGTTGAGATGGATGTTAAGGAAGACACGAAAACATAGGATACGGAATGAGAGGATAATGGAATTGGCTCGAGTTATAGAAGTTTCTAGAAATATACAAGCGATACGATTATATTGGTTTGAACATGTCATGAGAAGAGATGAAGAATATATTGGAAGGAAAATGTAGTAGTATGTATAGAAGAAACAGAGGAAGACCAAAGATAAGATGGAAAGGCTGTATTGCGAAGGAACTGAATGAGGACAACAAGCAAAATAGAAATGAGTGGATGAAGACATTCAAGAATAGCGACCACTTAACGAGTGGATAAAGCTAAAAAAGAAGAAGAAGAAGAAAAAGAAGGTGTTATTGTCAAGTGCAATTTACATAGTTTGTTTATGAAATAATTTTACTGGAAATATATGATCCTTTGCAAGAAAATTTATATATGGAATTTGTACATAATACACTGAATTGACGGAAGGTAACGTGCTGGCCACATCATATTTGTTTAAAAATAAAATAAAATTATGTTAAAGAAAAATATAATATTAAATATAATACCAAGAAATATGTTTTATTGTTATCTAATAATCTAAATCTAGACGGCGGGATAGCACAGTGGTAGAGTGCTAGCCTCTGGACTCAGAGGTCGTGGGTTCGAATTCGGGTTAGGTCGAATTTTTCTCGACTGATCTTGATCGGTATCTACTCCCGTTACCTTTCCAAGTTAGGATACAATTAACTTGGCAATCACTAAGCTATCTGGCACCGGCTAGTGGTTGTAACAAGGGCTAGCTCGGGTGGGCAACACACATGACATCTACGCAAGGAACTTCGTGGCAATTGTAAAAAAATAAATAGATGTTGTGTGTGAGACCACCCTATGGATATAACCTGTAAGGGTTGAAAATCCTGAAACAATATACATACATACATAATCTAAATCTAATAAGTATAAATTTCATTTTCCCTTGACAGATGGAAATTATGAAAACTAACGCTTAATTTGCGATAAAGACTCTCAGTCAGTAGAGAAAGTTGTGACTGTTTTGACTGTCAGAAACTAGTTTGTGATAGTCGAACCGTATGCGCAGGAACATTTAACCTCTAGTTGCAAACTTGTCAGTGGTACGGTTTGAACGGTATTTATCGGTATTTTGTTACTGCGCATGTATATGACAGTCACAAACTATCAGCAATGATACGCTGAAGCAAACCTAATGATAATTTAAATTTTAAAGAAGCCTTGACTAATATTTATTTAAATAGCTGTAGTAAAAATAGTGATGATACGACTGTAGAAAGAGAAAGAAAGAAGGTTCGCAAAAATTGAACATGTAACTAATAAAACAAGGCAAATGAAAAATATATCTTCAGTGTGTTTAAAAAAGTGGTTACATCCTGTTTTCTCGCTTATTATTACAGATACATATATTGCTTATAGGACATGATTTAATCAGTGCAATATTTGTGATTGAAATGTGTATAAACTGTAATTGTAGAGCTTCCGGTATAACCGGAAGTGACATCAACAATTTAAATACAACCTATACTATTTTTTTATAAATTTGGATTGCATTTTTTGTCCTCTTTCCGACAATACTAAATTTATTAGTGTTAACGTTATTCATTTGTTAAAAATAATTATTTTCTTTTGCACGATTTTTATCGTTGAGATGTAATTTAATACTTATGTGAGAGTGGTATGACAGCAATTAACGAAAGTATTTTATTACATTGGTACTGACTGTAAAAGACAAAGTGAAGATAGTATTATTAGTTGAAAGATAATAACAGAAGTTTTAGAGAAGCGGCTGAAGAATTTAATAATGTTATGAGTGAATTAAGAAGCCATACTTTAAAATGTATTAATGTAAATGGGGGACATGATGAATAAATGTTTTGTTACTTGTAAATTTCTTATTTCATATTCATTAAATTAAAAATAAATGAATTTATTAACATAATATCATGAAAACAATTACTGTCATAGCCCTCTCACATAAGTATTAAATTACATCTCAACGATAAAAATCGTGCAAAAGAAAATAATTATTTTTAACAAATGAATAACGTTAACACTAATAAATTTAGTATTGTCGAAAAAAGAACAAAAAATGCAATCCAAATTTATAAAAAAATAGTATAGGTTGTATTTAAATTCACAAAGTTGATGTCACTTCCGGTTATACCGGAAGCTCTACAATTACAGTTTATACACATTTCAATCACAAATATTGCACTGATTAAATCATGTCCTATAAGCAATATATGTATCTGTAATAATAAGCGAGAAAACAGGGTGTAACCACTTTTTCAAACACACTGTATAAGATAAAGGTATATAGTGAAGAGAAAAATAACCAGAAGCAATTAAAAATTACAACCTTTACGTTTTGAGATATATTCCAGTAGTAAACTTGAAAATAATTGAATAAATTAAAGTTATGATACTCTCAACGACGTTTTATAAACAGTGAGAAAATAAAAAAGTTTTCATACCGTTATAAATTAATTATTTAACGAGATCTACAAGTACCACTTCGGCTGGAAGATTTGCTTGGTTTTCAGTGCAAAGAAACGCGGAATATCAATATTTTCAGATAATTAAATCACAGTGTACGCAGTAAATCCTGCATGTCTGCCAGTGGCAGGAAGTAAAAACTGAGAGATTATCATTATGTAAACGACTTTGAACACAGTGAAGTTAGTGCTAGTGCGTTCTATCGCTTCCTTACGCCTTACTCAAAAGTTCCACTCTTTAGTGCGCTGCGCTCTATCAATATAAACTAGCGTCGGTTGAGTGAACTCCAAACTTTTTGATATTTCTATTCCACATGAAATGTGTGTCAACGAGAACGCCTTGTAACAGAAGGGAATAGGGCTCCTCCTAGGCCATGGGTGTCCAACATTTAGAAACTTCTCAGCAGCGCAAAACAAAAATTTGTAGAGGAAAGCATATAGAATTTAATGTTTGTTTATGACTACAATTTAAGCCATATTTCAATAGGGTCTTCCATCGTAGTAACGAATTAGAACATAGATAATTTATATTAAAACTAGACCTTAATACTGGATGCTATCAAAGTTTTAAAAAGTTGTTAGTTTTTAAATTATCGAGTTTTTAATACCATACCTACGTCAATTTATTTGTTCAATTAAAAATTAAATATAGTAAACCATGGAAATGCTGTTTTTACCTTCCGTCACCTATAGGTAAGGAAGGTATTGTCTTTGGTCAAAAAATTCGGTGGTGAGTTTTCATTGAATAAGCACGTTTTAGGGTCTTTACAATACGATTTTACTATTTTTACGATGATGTCTGTATGTGTGTGTGTGTGTGTGTTCGTATGTGCGTGTGTGTATATGTGTGTATGTGTGTGTGTGTGTGTGTGTGTGTGTGTGTGTGTGTGTGTGTGTGTGTGTGTGTGTGTGTGTGTGTGTGTGTGTGTGTGTGGACGCCGTTTCGTGCACGATATCTCCAATACTAGAATTCCAAAAATTACAATTCTTGCGTATTCCTCTTCCTTACAACCATATGCAGACCTGTTTAGAATTTGGTTATATTGGTCAACCGGAAGAACCCTCATTTGAAGATTTTAACAGTTTTTCTTGAAAAAAACAGTTAAATGTTATTATAACTTAAAGAATATATTATTGTCTATACGATTTGATTGCATTTTATAATTGATATTCAACAGATATAGAGTTAAAGAAGAATAACGATAATAAATTTTATACAAATTTCATAATTCAGCCAGCTATGCTAACTTAACCATGGAAACTGCTAATATATTCAGGTAATTCAAATTGACAGATGTCAGTATCAATAAAATGAAATCAATGAAATAATAAGGGAAGTAACTCTAGTGTTAGGAGTTTCTAGATATAAGAGAGACGATTACATTGGTTTGAACATGTCATGAGGAGAGATGAATATATTAATAGAAGGTGGAAGAAACATAGGAAGACCAAATATAAGATGAAAAGACTGTATGGTAGAAGACTTGAGAGAAAAGGAACTGAATGAGGACGACACGCAAAACAAAAATGAGTGGAAGAAGAAAATAAAAAATAGCGACCCCCTAACGAATGGGAAAACTAAAGAAGAAGATGTCAGTGTCAAGTGCAATTTGCATAGTTTGTTTATGAAATAACTTTACTGGAAATATAGGATCTTTTGCAAAAAAATTATGTATAGGGCGCGTGCAGTGACATGACTTTTCTGCCTTTGGCAAGCAGATATGGGGACCCGTATCAAAATGACAGCAATTAATTATGTCCATAACTGACAAGTGTCATAATTTTTCATTCAAAATTTCATGATTTTCTTATTTCATGTGATTTGTTTGTTATCAGGAGTATGGAATTCCGTTGCCGAGAAAGGGAATCATAAAATACCAAAAATTTAGAATCTTTTGCAAGAAAATTTATGTATGGAATTTGTACATAATACACAGGATTGACGGAAGGTATTGTGCTGGCCACATCAGATTTTTTAATAAGAAACAATTGGAATAATAAAACTAGTTAGCATTAGTCAATAAATAAAATTATTTATTATTAATATTAGTGTAATTAGATAATGATAATTATTGCGAAAGATTCATAACAATAAATTATTGATTCTACTTCCTCTAGTTAAAGCTCCGGTTTTTAACTATTAGTTTTGAATCAAACTGAAGGTTAGAACAACAGTTTTATCTTCCAATTAGCTCTAACTAAAGGTAGTAAGAACAATTTAGTAACATAATCGTTGGTTATCACTAACTGTCGCTTTAACTAGAGGTGGTAGGAACGGGTCTAAATGAGGTAACCCCCTGTTGTTGTAGAACAATTATTTAAGTCCCAATTTCGTACCACAAAGTGCTCTGAAAGTTGACAGCTGTCAAATAAAATCGCGAAATTCGTAAATATTGACGATTTACTTTTGAGTCCATAACACTGTTGTTTAAATGTGACAAAGTACTGGTTTCCATGGCGTTAAACAACATCTTAATCACAACTTGATAAGCTGTGGCTTCGAACGTATTGAACACCATTAATATTTGGGTTGAAGTTGAGTGCGGTAGCTAATGGCTGTCATTTTGTAAAAATAAGTAACTTAAGAAATGTGTGTCTGTATTCCTGCAGTCGTAGAATAAGTATAGTATGTTTTATAAACACTTTAGATTTTTGTTTTTGTACACTCGCTCCGCTCTTGTCAAAAAACTCTTGAATAAAGCGACGTAAAAAACTTGCTACATAATATATTTCTATTTCTTTCTTTTTGCAGGTTATATGCTTACATGTGGCTCGCGGGCCGAGGTTTGGACACCCCTGTCCTAGAACCTAGACAAAACTATGTCGCCGGCTACCGTGAACTAGCGCTAAAGTATCGAAAAGTCTGCATTGTATAGCGTTGAAAAATCGGGCTGCGGCATATTTGATAAAGGAGAGAACACGGGTCTCCTAGTAAATAATAGGTACTAGATAAGGGTTGAAAAGTCGTTACTCACGCCGTACACGCGCTAACATTCTCTTTGTATAGCGAAACAACCTTGTCGGCCACTTGACTCGTTGATATACCGTCCACCACGCCACTACGCGCACTTTTACATCTAAATTAATAAGCCGTGCAGGGGCGGAAACCGAGAATGTTCAAGCGATGGACCATTGCGTGTCTTGCTTGACTCGAACAACCTCAAATATCCCGGGTGGCTAATATGTACACAATAAAAAAGCTAACTATTAAATGTTTATCATTTTGTTGCATAGCTTTGACCTTTGCTTGCCATAAATGTACTCGTATTGTTTTAGTGTTCTTGTTTTTTACCTTCCGTCACCTGTAGGTAAGGAAGGTATTGTCTTTGGTCAAAAAATTCAATGATGAGTTTTTACTGAATAAGTACGTTTTAGGGTCCATATAATACGATTTTACCATTTTTACGATGATGTCTGTATGTATGTGTGTCTGTGTGTCTGTGTGTGTGTAACAAAATTTCCGGATCCAATAACTTCAATACCACGATTCCAAAAATTATAATTTTTTCGTATTCCTCAAGTTTACATCCAGAAGAACAACTGATTAGATTTTGGTTATAATTGGTCAACCGGAAGTAGTCTCATTTGAAGATTTAACAGTTAAATTTGATTTATTGACATTTAACGTTATTATAACTTAAAGAATATATTATTCTCTATACGATTTGATTACAATTTATACTTCATATTCAAAAGATACAGAGTTAAAGAATTTTAAAGAAATTAAATTTTATAATTCAGCCAGCTATGCCAAACTTGGGAACTAGTAATATATTCATATAATTCAAATTGACAGATGTCAGTATCAATAAAAAGTAAATTAATGTGGCAGATATGAGGATGTTGAAGTAGATATTAGGGAATACACGGAAAGATACGGTAAGAAAATAACTCTAGTGTTACAAGTTTTTAGAAAGATACAAGAAAGACGATTACATTGGTTTGAACATGTCATGAGGAGAAATGAAGAATTATATTAGAACAAAATGAATAGTTTAGTAATAGGACGTTAAAGAAACAGAGGAAGACCAAAGATAAGATGGAAGGACTGTATTGCGGAAGATTTGAGAGAAAAGGAACTGAATGAGAATGACATGCAAAAATAGCGACCCCTAACGAATGGGAAAAGCTAAAGAAGAAGAAGATGCCAGTGTCAAGTGCAATTTGAATAGTTTGTTTATGAAATAATTTTATTGGAAATTTAGAATCTTTTGTAAGAAAAATTATGGAATTTATACATTATACACGAGAATGACGGAAGGTATTGTGCTGGCCACAACAGATTTTTTTTTTCGGCAATCACATTCAGGCAGTGATTATCAACCTTATTGGACTCACCGCTCCGTTTCCCAAAATATATTTTTTGATAACACGCACCTGTACTATAAAACTACAAAGAAATCTCTCAACGCGCTTATCAAAAATTGATTAATGCTTGTAACATTTGTACACACTACGAGGTTTGAATGTTTTCCTCTATCTATGACACTTCAACAGCATATAGGTACCTACCTATGACACTTCGTAAATACCTTAATGTCCAGTTGCACCGCTGACACTTAAATTTTAAGTATTTGATTTTTTTTTTTGGTTAAGCCTAGCTTAAAATTTGACAAAAAATTCAATCACATTTGTGCATAATTTTGGCTCAATCTCACGAATTACGAGGTCGATGTTGGCTTCAAGCTCTGCAATTGCTATTGGATTATCTTTATAAACTTCATCGTTCACGTAGCCTCACAAGAAATAATCTAACGGTGTTGATCGCACGAACTACGCGAAATTAAACGTCCATCAAATTTGGTTCAATAAATCGATTGTTTCTTGAGCTGTGTGGCAAGTTGCTCCGTCCTGTTGAAACAAGTCTTCGACATCCATACCATCCAAAATGGGCCATAAAAAGATGGTTATCAGGGCTCTATAGCGTAGTGCATTGACCATAAAGCCAGCAGTAGCAGCAGCCTCATTTTCGACAAAAATACGGTCCGATGACACCGCCAGCCCAAAAAGTACACCAAACTGTGACACAAGATAAATGTAATGGTTGTTCAACAACTTCCCTTGCACTTTTAGAAACCCAGGTGCGACAATTTTATATGTTAACGTATCCATTCAAATGAAAATGAGCTTCGTCAGAAAAGATGGTGGCTTCAATTCTTGCACCAACTGGACTTTATAAGGCTTTAGAGCCAAACCCTTGCAAAATATACGCCATGTTGTGCTCGGGATCAAGCTCAATTATTGAGAACGCCATGGAATTGATAAATTTGGATCCTCATCAACATTATAACTTACAGCAGTAATATTTGCAAACGACCGGTATGAGTACGTCTTGGTGTTGCTATGTTGTGTTGTAACCCAATTGACTCAAAAAAATTCACTAAATTCTTAATTGCAGGCTCTGATGGATGATTATAACGACATGTGGTTTTCACAAATTGACCACTTTCATAATGAATTTGAATTATTTTTATGCTCTTTTCGAACAAAATTGAATTCACTTTATTAAAGTGTAGTCCTTCTACTGTTAACATAACCACCAACTGAATGACATGTCCGTCATCTTAACCAAATACAACTCTATTGAAAACAAAAGTTCTTATTTAAAAACCCATTATTACAAATAGAGGTTATGGTATTCCAGAATCAATTGATCAAGTGTAGAGACTTAAAGGGGGACTATATTGAAAAATATCTTTAAAAACTCCTGTAGGTATTAATTAACAAATATTCAAAATCTTAGTTATACAGTACATTTTTTGAAAGATGTCCGATCAAGGTTATCTACGAATTATATGAATTCAGATTTTTGCTCCGCCTATTATGACAAATTCAGTAGTGTCGTTTACTTTATGGGGTACATAAGATACTACTGTTATTTTATTATTATAAAAATATATGTTACAGTAAAAGCATTCAAAATTCAAAACTAAGTCAACTGGTAAGTTTATTAGCAAATGTAAAACCAAATATGAGAAAAATAATATACTGACACAATGTCAGTGTCAGTGACTCTGACAGATTATTTGTACGGCTATGAATTAAGGTAATGTATCTGAATTAATAAATAAACTTACGTTACAGCGAAAGTATTATCAACAAGAGCATCGTTTTAAAATGGAATGTCCTACCTTAGTCGAAACAATATAAATTTTGGAAAGACAAGCGTGTTATATCCATCCTTATCGCACACGCTTATAGACTTTGCAAAAGAAAGAGATAAATGTATGCCAATTAGTTAATTCGTTCATGAAACAGATGACCTTGATCGAACATCCTTAATTTTTTTTACTGTACAAAATCAACGTTATTTCGGTATATACAGTGTGTTCAAAAAAAAAATCCTAAGTCGGGGTGGGCTATGAACAAGGAAACGTATAACAATTTAATAGTTATTTAACTATCAAGTGTGTTAATGAGGGCGATTAATGATCGAGACACGCTCACGCGTTAATTGTTGAGATCAATAATCGCCAATTAACACACGTGTTAGTTACAATATTTTTTCGTTGACCGTATCTTACTATATATATACTTAAATGGAAAATCTAATTTTATTCCATGACAAATATTTTTAGGTTAGTAATGGTTGACCGAACGTCAAATTTTACGTCAGAAAATCAATAAGTTTTGTCATCAAATGTTTTCAGTGGGTGCGTTCAGTTTACTTAGTGCTAGACAACACAAGCGGTTTTTTATGTTATTTGAGGAATTTTATTCTTTCAAATTAATTTTAAAGGTATGCTACGTGAATATACCTAGCTAGTAAGTGTCAAAAGCATGACTTTTAATTCTGTCTACCTTTTTGATACAACTTAGCGTTAGCAATACATGCTGTGTTCCATGTAGTGAACGCACCCAATAAATCGTTTATTAATAAAAAATCATGCATTAATAGGGGTCATTAATGAATGATTTTCTATACATTAAGATAGCCTATTAATAAACGGTCGACGGAAAAAGTATTTAATTAAATGTCAGTGTGACACGAGGTATTGTCAAAAATGTTATCAAAAGAAATCAAAGCATTTCTAATTGAATCTTATTTTAGAAATGGAAATAAATTAGAAAACGGCGAATGGCAATAAACTGTATCCTCCTTTATTATTTTTTCTTCTTAAAATTACATTTGAAGATCAATTTTGACAATTTGACTTTTGAATTGAGTAAATGATCAGACATACGTGTCCCTGTTCATAGCCTACTCCGAGTTAGGTTTTTATTTGAACACACTGTACTTATACCTTCTTCAGGGTAAGTAAGACTTTACAGATTCAAACATAAAATCATGTACACATAAAAATATTCAAATATTCAATTCAAACATCGTACAAAAATTCGCGAAAAAGCAAATTCGACAACCGAATGAGTAATTGTTAACATCTAAAATCTACACCATAGTTGAGAAATTTACTTACATAAACTCTTGTGTTAGGCTGCAAATTATTCAGTTCACCATGTGATAGCTTTTACAGCTATTACCACCTATGTGTAATATGAACAACTAGTCAGATCGTCGCATGCGAGTGCAATTAATGCCTAGTATATTGACATTTTTACGACTACACATATAACCTTTTAATACGAACGGCTATCTCTACCGGCAATTTAAATTATTAGACTTACATTTTATCAAAAGTAGTTACAGATATGACAAGTTATTTTATAGCTATAACATTTGTACCTATGTTAATGAGTATACCGTCATAGAGAGATATTAATATCTTGTGCAGTATTAATTTAAAATGCATAGGACCTTTTTCTGGCCGGTGAGTGCGATGTGGAGCCAGTGCCGCTTGCCGCTGAGGTTAGGTACAGCGGTGGATGAAGTCACGATCACGAATAGCTATTAGGTAGCGATACTGTCTGCCCCGTGTAATTAATGTGCCGCTTCCTGCGTCATAAATATATGAAATATGATGAAAGTATAAACCACAACGCATTTAACTTACGAGAAAGCAGTAATGAACAAACTTTTACAAAATTAGATTTTTTGCAATCTCTTCTGTAAAATATCGCGATCATGAATCATCGCTTAATTTTGTTTCATTTTATTCAAATTATTTTAATGCACACAACATTATTATATTATCGAATTTGCTTTAAAAACTTTTTTGACTTTTTTATCGGTTTACCTCCCGTCCGCCGCTAAAAGAAGTTTAAGATTTTCTACAAAAAAAATGAATATTCAGATTTTTGTTTTATGTACAATATAATGTATGGTAAAATTCAACAGATGACTGAGAATACTTTCAGTTAAGATTATAAATATTTCCTAATTCAGAAAACTATAACCATCTGATGTGGCCAACACAATACCTTCCGTCAAACCTATGTATTATGTACAAATTCCATAATTAAATTATCTTGCAAAAGATCCTATATTTCCAGTAAAATTATTTCATAAACAAACTAAGCAAATTGCATTTGACACTGGCATCTTCTTCTTCTTTAGCTTTTCCCATTTGTTATGGGTCGCTATTTTTTATTTTCTTCCACTCATTTATGTTTAGCGTGTCGTTGCTTTTTTCTCAAGTATTCCGAAATACGATCCATCTATCTTATTTTTGGTCTTCCTCTGTTACTTCTACCTTCTACTACAAAGCTATTCATTCTTCTTCAAATACATTTTGCATCTATCTCTCTTGTATTTATCTAGAAACTTCTATTACTCGAGCTATTTCCTTTATCCTTTAATTCCTCACCTATCTTTCCGTGTCTTCCCCAACATCTATCTCAACATCTTCATCTTGCACATTCATTTTCTTTTCATTGATACTGACATCTGTCATTTTGAATTATCTGAATATATTAGCATTTACCATGGTTAGCATAAATGACTGATTTATGGAATATAATATCTTTATAATTCTTTAACTCTATATCTGTTGAATATGAAGTATAAAATGCAATCACATCGAATAGAGAATAACATATACTTTAAAATATAACAACATTAAATGTCAATAAATGATATTTAACTGCTTTTTTCAAGAAAAAATGCTAAAAGTTGCAAATGAGGGTACTTCCGGTGGACCAATTATAACCAAAATCTAATCATGTCTGCATATGGACCTAAATTCGAGAAATACGAAAAATATATAATTTTTTGAGTCGTGGTATTGGAATTATGTGATCCGAAACGATCGTCATATACGCACACATATATATATACACACACACACACGCACACATGCAGACGTCATCGTAAAAATAGTAAATTCGTATTCTGGGGATCCCAGAACGTGCTTATTCATTAAAAGCTTACTATCGAATTTTTTGACCACAGACAATACCTTCCTTACCTTAAAGAGACGGAAGGTAAAAAAGCATTTTTGGAACGAATTAATATTCCTCAGCTAAGGTTAATTGTTCTGAAATAAAAACCTGTGTATTGATTGGAAGAACCCACAGTCTATTAATTTAGTAGGTCAGAATTTCTAAAGAACAATATTATTTTAGTCAAGACAGGAGTATCTACTTACCTTAAATTGTTTTATACAATTTAAAACAGTATTCTATTTACGCGGACTTTCCGTTTCTTTCAATACTAACATGGAAGCTAAATTCTATTATATCATAATATTCAGATTAATATTTCAAAAATATGAAATTGTTAGCACAATAATTCGCACTATATATTTATTTTTATGTAAACGAATTTAAAATATTACCAAATATATATACAGGTGGTGGCGGTTAGGGGTGAACATATAGGATTTAACAAGGGTGGTAGTGTTATACAATTTCCTGCTCTCCTGTTCCTGTTTAAATTGTAAAGAATTATAAGTTGCATATAAAACTGTTTTTAGATTTTATTTTACCTTCATCCTGTGTATTATATACAAATTCCATTTATAAATTTTCTTGCAAAAAAATCTATATTTCCAGCAAAATTATTTCATAAACAAACTATGTAAATTGCACTTGATAATGAACTTTTCTTTTACTTTAGCTTTTCCCATTCGTTAGGGGTCGCTATTCTTGATTTTCTTCCGCGATGCAGTCCTTCCATTTATTCTTTAGTCTTCGTCTGTTTCTTCTACCTTCTACTATTAAGTTGTTCATACTTATTCCAATATATTCTTCATCTTTCGTGACATGCTCAAACTAATTTAATCGTTTCTTTTGTATCGTTCTAGAAACTTTTATCACGAATCATTTCCCTTATTCTTTCATTCCTTATCCTATCTTTCCGTGTCTTGCACAACATCTGTCTCAAGATCCTCATCTCTGCCACATTAATTTTCTTTTCATTGACCCTGACATCTGTCTATTTAAATTATCTGAATATATTAGCAGTCTCCATGGTTATACATAGTTGGCTGATTTTTTAAATATAATATCTTTATAATTTTTTAACTCTACTGAATATGAATAAAAATATGTATTCAAACCGTATAGATAGACAATAAAATATATTTAATATTTATAATAGTATAAAATGTCAAAAAATGATATTTAACTCCGTTTTTTCAAGAAAAACTGCTAAGAACTTGAAATGAGGGTACTTCCGGTTGACCAATTATAACTAAAATCTAATGAGCTCGTCACATGGATGTAGAGTAGGGGAATATGCAAGTATTATAATATTTAGAATTGTAGTGTTGGAGTTATCGTCTATAAAAAAATAGTCCCACACACATGCATACACATACACACACACACACACACACACAGACATCATCGTAAAAATGGTAAAATTGTATTCTAGGGAATCTAAAACGTTCTTATTTACTAAAGCTCACCATCGAATTTCTTGACCAAAGACAAAAGACAATACCTTCTTTACCTAAAGGTGACGGAAGGTAAAAAAAAATAAAAGTTTAGTTAATAGTAGCAATTAATAGCCATGGCATTTGTTTTATTTCTTCTGGTTTTTATAAATTATTTATAAACTTCAAACGTCAAACTAACTTATCGAAAATAAATCCCGTATTCTTTTATATTTTTTTTCCACCGTAATATTTCTTTATGATAATGTTCCGTTCCTCATTCGTATAATAATTATTAATTAATATTTTGCTACCAAAAAGTTGTTATTATTTTGCTTTTAGTTATATAATAAAAGATAATAACTCAAAGTTAAAATAATTTTACAGTGATTTATTTCTAAAGTTAAAAATAAATGAGTAAAAAATAATACTGTTACATATTAAAGAAATTCTAATAACTGATTATTTTTAATTTTTGTAAGTTCATATATAAAGTTATTTTAACTTTCCCCCGATATACTGTGTTTTATTTTTTATATTAAGACCAGCAATGTTTTTGTTTACCATGCAAGTTTATTTTCGTGAAAAGTAAGCAAATATAAAATCAAAATTATCTTTTGCAAAAATATACAATTCGTGTACTATTTTCTCCATAATAAAATTCTTACTCGTAAAAATGTAACCTAAATTTGTGTTTATGAGATATCTAAGCTTCAGTGATTTGATATTGACATTTACACTTTGAAATTTCGACTTTGACATTAATCCACATTAATGCTTTGACAATGACAGTTTGCAAAATCTACAATGCAAAATCGAAGCTTCGATTAGGGTTCACGACGGTCTAAAATAGGATAACAATATTTGAAAACCCGGTCTATTATTGATGGTGACAAAGAAGGCTTTGACCTTTAGTTAGCACGTGTAATGGATGTTGAATATTACATGCATAGGTACACAACAAACGTTTCAAATTTAGAGATCAAATAGAGGCAGATTATTTTTTATATTCCTTCTGTAAATATATACCTGTAAGGCTACACACGATATTTTCAAAGAGGAAAATATAAATATATAATTCTATAAATAGCAGTTTTGTATGAAATCGGTAATAATTTTATATAGAAAAATCCTTAAAGGTATTGGCAAGTTATTTTCGATATTTTGTAAATAGCATTAATAAAAATGCGATTATTTGATCCAAAGTTGTAGATATTTCTTCTCCATTTATATGTATATATATATATATATATATATATATATATATATATATATATATATATATATATATATATATATATATATATATATATATATATATATATATATATATATATATTGGTCATCTGTTTGTCTTACATTTTATTAATCCCAGACCGGTACACCCTCACAAAGTTACACCAGGGTTATGATGCTGTAATTAAAAATCATTAAGGATCTTGGGATTATATTTGACACAAAACTAACATTTAATGTACACATTGAGACTACTTTAAGATCATCCTACAAAAATCATGGATTTGTAATTAGAAATTGTCGGTCTTTCTGTAAAACAACTGCACTAAAAAGTTTGTATTGTGCATTTGTCCGCTCTAAGCTAGAATATTGTCTACAAGTCTGGAATCCAATATATCATAAATATATATCTAAGATTGAGTCTGTCCAGCATAAATTCATCATATATTGTTATTTTAAAATACATGGACAATATCCTAACTTTACCCATGATTATTCTATTTTATTGCCTGAAGTGAACTTGGTGCCATTAAGTAGCAGAATAAATTTACAATTATCTCTCTACTTATACAAATTAATTAATAATTGTATTGATGACCCATGTAGTCTTGAGCTAAGACCATTTCACGTTTCACGAGTCACTTCAAGAAATAAAGTACCATTTTATTGTATAGCTAGGCTAATTATAAATTGAAATATTTAATAAGACAACTCTGTGTAGCATATAACAGTGTAGTATGTACTATTGGCGACTCCTTGTCTAAATTTAAGAGTATATTAACAAAATATTTTTCGGATTAAGTTACTTGTTAAATTTCTTATATGTTTATCAATTAATTAATGATCGTCCTCTAATTAGGATCTTGTATCCTGTTGGATCGATTTATTAATAAATAATAAATAAATAATAATTAGTACAACCAAATTCTATTGTTTTTTTATACATGTTTGTTATTTTTTATGATAGCAACAAATAATATACACGTAACCTATATATTTTTCATTTTATTTTAATGTAATAAACTGATTAAAAGTAGAGAGAATAAAATAGATGCAATAACAGATTTATAAAAGTTCCGACATCAAAGTACCAGCAATAACAACTAATTCTTCTTATGACAAATATTTTCTAGACATATTTTGTCCGTAATGTACGAAAAACCTAAAAATAATACATGTTAAATTTAGTTTCAAATCTGGTACTCCTGAGACATACCGACCTAATAATAATAATAATAATAAAAAATCTATTGTGGCCACCATAATATCTTCCGTCAATTCTGTATAATATGTATAAATTCTATACATAAATTTTCTTACAAAAGATTCTAAATTTCCAGTAAAATTATTTCATAAACAAACTATGCAAATTTCACTTGATACTATCTTCTTCTTTAGCTTTTCCCATTCGTTAGGGGCCGCTATTTTTAATTTATTCTTCCACTCATTTCTGTTTTACGTGTCATTCTCATTCAGTTCCTTTTCTCTCAAGTCTTCCGCAATACAGTTCTTCCATCTTATTTTTGGTCTTCCTATGTTTCTTCAACCTTCTATTACTAAGCTATTCATTCTTCATCCAATATACTCTTCATTTCTCCTCATGACATTTCCTTACCTATCTTTCCGTGTCTTCCCCAACATCTACTTCAACATCCTCATCTCTGCCACATTAATTTATTTCTTTAAAATTCTTTAACTTTATATCTATTGAATATGAAGTGTAAAATGCAATTAAATCGTATAACTCTGATAGTCTCTATCATCCTGTTTTAAGGTGTAGTTTTAATATAGTATATTAATGATTTATTTTTTACTTTGCTGGAGGATCCATTAATATTAAATATCTAACATAAAATGAACCTCTCGTCTTTCGTAAGTGAAGTTTGTAGACCTTTCAAATGTAATGATATAGACAAAAAAATTCAGATAGAGTGTTTAGTTTGATAAATGTGTATTTTTTATGTACATCAAGATGTCTGGAAACTTTACACAACCCATCAATAATATATGTTCCCCAGAATATTTTCCAAGTGCTATTAACTTATTATTATAAGCTTTTGCAGAATACAAATTGATTTTATTAGCTCCAGAAGTTTATAAAAAATATAGTTTTATTTATAAACTTATACGAGGAATACAATAGAGGGGTTCCCAAAAAATGAAACAAGTCGATTTATAGAAATATTTGGTTTATGACGCCATATAGTTCGATTCTTGTGTTCGAAACTTGTGCAACAAGTTTTTATACATCATTTTCTTCTTCATTTTCATAATAATTTTGAACGATTAAATACAAAATTTCTACAAAAACTAAATAAGTCTAGATTTTTACCTCTCGCTAAGAGAGGTATTGCATTCATGCTAAAAATCGCATGTCCAGATTTTATTGAATAAGCACGTTTTAAGGTCCCTACAATCCGATTTTAACATTTTTACGATGATGTCTGTGTGTGTGTGTGTGTGTGTGTGTGTGTGTGTGTGTGTGTGGATGTATGTGTGTGTGTGTGTGTGTGTGTGTATGTATGTAGGATGTTGGAAGGACGATTACTCAAAAACTATAAGACTTTAAATTTGTTTAACTACGTGTTTCCCAATCGGACATTCATGGGAAGATCTGAAAAGGTTTTGGTAACAATTGGACAACCGGAAGTAGAAGATTCTTGAAAAAAAATCTTCTAAATATTATTTTTTGAAAATTTTTCTTGGTAATATTAAAGAAAATTAAATTCTTTATCTGATACATTTAAATGTTTTATTATATATTCTATAGCTTTAGAGATAAAAGAAATATAATATATAAAATAATCTGTTATAATAAATTTTACAGCCGAAAGAATGCCATGGAAAATAGTTGCAAATTTAAATTGTTTGTAACTGACAGATAAATGTCAGTGTCAGAAATACGGAGACATTACTGAAGACTTTTTCTGGGAAGTACATACATTATATTATTTCTTAATGTATTAATAAATACATAACATATATCCTTCAAAAATACTGTCAATCCTGGCAATGAATTGGAAACATTTCGAAAAATTAGAAGAGGACAAAATTTCTTCAAAAAATGAATTTAAAATTAATCAATCTAAATATAAGAAATAGATATATGTAAGTAGAATTTTTGGTGTAGAGTGTAGTATACAAGAAATGTTAAATACAATAGGGCGCGAGCAGTCATGTGATTTTGTTGGCTCTGACTAGCAGATATGGGGGCCCATGACAGAATGATAGCTAGTAATTATGTATATAGATGTCAAGTATCATAATTTCTCATTCTAAATTTAGTGATTTTCCAATTCCATGTGGTTTATTTTCCTCGACAAGTAAATTCCACACTCCTGGTGACAAATTAACTACGTGTATTTAGAAAATCTTGAAGTTTTGAATGAAAAATTGACAAGTGATATCCATATACATAATTACTAATTATCATTCTGAAACGGGCCACCACATCTGCTTGTTAAGGCCAACAATGTAACATGACTGTTATATACTTATGTAACCAAAAAAGTAAGTGGCGAGAGGTATTGTGCTGGCCACAACAGATTTTTTTAGTAATAAATAATGGATTCATAAAATGAAATAAAATATCAAACTATCAAATTGAGAACTTTGTATTCGGTAAGAATTGCCTCAGTCGTATAATGAACCGTGTTGAAATAAGAAGTTTTATATTCTGAAGAATTTTAATTTTGTAAATGTTCAGTTTGTGATGAAAAAACTCAGTTGAAGCATTTAAATTCAAATGGATCCTAAACTCCAAAATAATGCTATACATACAATACGGTAATGACTCAGCATATGGATTCAATATTTAATATTAAACCAGAGAAATAAAGAAATAGCTCAGTTTTCTGGCATCCAAACCATTGAAAAATTATTGAGAGGTGTGTAAGAATTTATAATAACTTTGTTCGAGCCGCTAATTTAAGACAAGTTTGCAACATGTATCTGATTTTTTTAATGCGCATGCATGTACATAAACTAGTTAATGACATGTTTGAAACACTTAAATGTTGGAATGCTAAATGAGACGTCTCGGTACCAAAGTGAGTATTTGTTGTATATACAAGCTAGCTAATCTGAAAAGTAAATAAATTATTTAACAACAAATAAGAAATGTGTTCGTCGCTCATTTTTCTAAAAATAAAATAAAATTTTGTTATAATATAAGAAAAATATAATAATATGGAATATGTTTTATGGTTATCTAATAATCAAATTCTAATAAGTATATATTTCATCTACCCTTGTCAGATGGAAAATATAAAAATTAACACTAAATTTGTAAGTACAGTAAAATTTTTGAAAGATGTCCAATCAAGGTCTTCTGTATCATGAACGAAATAACAAATTGGCATACATTTATCTCCTTCCTTTACAAAGGCTACTTAGGACATTCCATTTTAAAACGATCTTCGTTGTTGATAATACTTTCGATGTAACTTAAGTTTATTTATTAATTCAGATACATTACCTTGATTCATAGCCGTACAAATAACGTTATTTTCCGTCAGTGTCACTGACATTGACACTGTCAGTAATCTAATCAGTAGCTTATTTTTCACATATTTTGTTATTTGCTAATAGTCTTTAGTCTTATAGAATCTGAGAAAACGTACCTCCAACAACCTCACACACACACACACAGACAACATCATCGTAAAAATGTTATAATCGGATTCTAGAGACCTTAAAATGTGCTTATTCATTGAAATCGAGATATGAAATTTTTAACATGAATCCAATACCTCTTTTAGCGAGAGGTAAAAATTAGTATTAGCTAGTAACTACAAATAATTATTTTTTTTATTCGAAATGTATGTATTCAAAATCAAAACAAACCTTTTTCCGTCTGAAAAGTACGTTTTTACTTTTCAAATTTAATAACTGGTAAGAAAATAAATATTGAGAATATTACTTTTATAAGCATAAGTTTGGAGATGTGTTTTGTATATAGGAACTCTTGCACTTTATTGCATAGGGCCGTAACTATTTTTGTTACAGAACCAAATATTTATTTATAAAGTAAAATTTAAATTGTGTATTCTAAGTTGGTCATCTATTTACCTTTGCTTGAATTATTTGTAAATAAATTATTAGTATGTTACATGGGGTTGGAAATCACTAAAAATGTGGTTTGTACATAGTAGGTAATTGGAGTAGGTATTCGTATTGTTATTCAGGTTGTCATTGTTTGCAAATAAAATAAAGCGTAGAATATTGGTGTGGGTTCTCCCTGGGGAGTAGTAATGCGGCCGTGCGGGTCTTGGTCTTGTCCCGCGTGCCCTCTAGATACTTGTAAGAATACCACGCTGGTGCCGCGTTCGTATCCCTTCATCTTTGTAAATTCCGTACGCCAACGTAAAGGTACTAAAGGCCTTGCGCTCAAAGCTATTTACTACGCTACTTGCATCGTTCCGTTGCTTTATTCGTACCCTAGCTACTTTTTATAACATTTTCTACTTTTTTTTTCATTCAAATATTATACACGTGTAGGTGTGAATATGAGTGCACGTGAGAATCGTTCTGACACACCAACTTTTCTTGCTATTTATTGTAAGCTATTGCTTTTATATTTCAAAACCTTTTTACGCGATTAGCTATTGAAAGGATTTTTTGATCTATTTCGGATTAAGAATGATATAATCCTAGAACGCTTATTGATGCTAGAATGAACTTGGTACCATTTTGTTATTGGGATTGGTATACCTGTGACTGCATGAAATACACAAAATATCTAGGCAACAGACAAAATAAAAGCACATACCATTGTTAACAATCTATATCTATTCATAGCCGTATGAATACCGTTATTTTCTGTTAGTGTTACTGATGCTGATACTATTTCAGTATCTTATTTTTCACATATTTGCTATTACATTTTCCTGATAAACTTACTAACTGACTTAGTTTTGAATTTTGAATGCTTTTACTGTAACATATATTTTTATAATAAAATAACAGTATTATCTTATGTACCCTCATAAATACTAATTAAACGACACTACTGTATTTGACAGAATGGGCGGAGGTAAAATTTTAATTCACACAATTCATAGAAGACCATGATCGAACATCTTTCAGAAGTTTTACTGTACTAGACCAACTTTTAACCAATCTTTAAATTAGTTTACTCGGTCACCAAAGACTTAAATTAAAAACTTTCTGCATAAAAATTTAGAATTTTGTTTTGTAATATTATATTGGACAGATTTTTTTTTTGAAAAATAAACTGTTCCTGGCCATTATTATCGAAAAAGTTACTGGAATTATGAATCAGACTTTCAAATTTGAACAAATGTGAATATAGCATTTCCGTAATTGGACGTATAGTGCTGAAAAATAATCTGAATGATTGAATTACTCCAACTTATTTGTAATATTAACAAATTTATGAATTCAACAGTAAAAATTTTAATTGTTAGTGTATGCACTGAATATGTAATTCTTATTTATGCAGGGGTGTTTATAGTTAACATAAACAATATAACTAACATGCCTGATAATACTCAATGCCTATTAACTACATTTGGTAAAAAATGACTAAAATTGTGCTCTTCCCGCAATGGGGATTTTGATCCGCCTGTCACAGATGGATTTGTTAATGATTTTATGCTTTGCTAATTAATGATAATGCAATTAGATTTTATCATTTAACAATCCCTTTCATGTCACATTTTCATTTGAGAGTGTAAATCGTAAAAATCAATATCCGATATGGATATGAAAATGTGAAATCGTATTTTTCTTCCGTTTTGTAATCTTTCTATGCCATGTATTGTTACCAATCATATAACTTTCACCTCGTTCACATTAATAATGCTGTTCATACAAGCTCTTTCATTCTTTATACTTCCAAACTTTCTGTCATGCAACATGCCACCAAACACATCTATTCACTTAAATAGCGGCCTCCCACGCAATCACTCACCCTCATCTCTCTCCAATAGCAATAGCACCAGTACCACATCACATACGCAATTAACATTCATTTCCCTATACGAGTACATACGAATGTTTCACCACATTACCATCATCTAATTCAATACGAGTAATGTCACATCACTTTCTCTTAAATAAAAAATCTGAAGTGACCAACACAAAACCTCCGGCCATTTAATTTTTATTAATTTAAATACATATACCTATGGGGTCTCATGGACGCGTATCTGAATGTCTAGTCACGAATCTGGGGAACCGGATTAAATTCTTACTATCAAACATTTAGAATTTTAAATGACAGAAAATTGACGCCAAAAATGAGTACCTGTGAACTAACGCATGGTAAACGCCCGCACGATACAAATATGTCATCATCATTACCGAAATCTGTGTACAAAGCAGATTAGCACACCCAGCAATGGGTAATATGCCGTGATAATATATTTATTTTCTTATTTAAATGCATGCTTACTAATACTAGAAATTATGTATCTTAAGTTCCTTTCCATATACCTATTGTTCTATTTACAATTTTCTTTTGAAAACGTTACTGTTATTAATTTGAAATTATTTTTTGACAGTGACATTTATCTGTCAGTTACATACATTTGAGCTGAACTGTATAACCATGGAGTTGTGTGCATAAGCTCTGAGATATAATTTTTATAATATTTTATAAATTTATCCATAAAATATATAGAAAATGTATTAATGCAAACCTGTAGAAAATGAAATAATCTTTAAATTGCGAAAAAATAACATTTAAAGGTATTTTTTGAAGAAAAACTATTTTGAGCTTCAAGTAAACTGCCATTTCCGGTTATCCGATTGACACCAAAATCTAATGGCTTCTTTCCATATTAGAATAAGGTAGAAATACAAGATTTCAAAATTTTCTGAACGATATTATTTGAGTTAGAGCCTAAAGACGATCCACACACGTACACACAGACATCATCGTGAAAATGTTAAAAATGGAATCTAAGGACTTTAAAACGTGGTCATTTACCAAAATCGATTTTTATCACGATCCCTATACCACCCTTACCACACACACGCACGCACGCACACACACACACACACACACACACACACACACACACACACACACACACACATACATACATACATACATACATATATACAGATATCATCGTAAAAATGGTAAAATCGTATTATAGGGACCCTAAAACATGATTGTTCACTAAAAACTCATCATTGAATTTTTTGACCAAAGACAATACTTTCCTTACATAAAGGTGACAGAATGTAAAAAGAGTTAAACTGACAGTTCGAATTTTGAAAATGAATGTATCTGTAGTCAAATAGTAACCAAATACAACTAACCTTGATAAAAATGTGGTATAAAGATACAATAACTAAATTTTTGTTAGGGATTTGGCTAGGTTGGGTTTGTACTACGGTTTAAAGTAGGCCAATAATATTTTTCATAGGTTCGGTTCCAGTCTACTACCTTCATATGAATCCCAGAATATTCAAGTAGTGGTAGTGGACGCTTCACAGTTTATTCATGACTTCATAAGTACCATTGACAAGCCCCAAAGCATCATATATGCAGGTCATCCGAAAATATATTCTTTTTTCGAAAATATGAATTTCTAGAGTTTATAAATTAAATATTTTTAATATTGTAATGAAAAACGCTTAAAATTATCGTCGGTTTTATAAAGAAATTTATTCTTCTTTTTTGTTCCTTGAGTGTCTGGTCGCGAATCTCGGGACCCGAGGTCGATCTCGACCGACGCCAAAAATTATATCGAATTATAATGGTACAAAATTGATCACTGTGGTACAGTCTCCACGCCATTACCGAAATATGTGTACAAAGCAGATTGGCCCACCCAGCAATGGGTAATATGCCGTGATGATATATTTATTTATTTTATTTAATTCTTCACTTCAAATTTAGGTGTAAAGTAAATTTAATGAAATGAACAAATTCGGATCATTTAAATCATTGTTGTCAAAAAAACGCGTTGCATTTTTACCTCCCGCTACCCTTGGTAAGGCAAGTATAGGGATCGTGCTAAAAATCGCATATCGAGATTTTGGTAAATAACCACGTTTTAAGGTTCCAATTTTAATATTTTCACGATGATGTCTGTGTGTATGTATGTATGTATGTATGTATGTATGTGTGTGGGTGTGGATCCTCTTTACGCTCTAATTCAAATACTATCATTCAGAAAGTTTTGAAACCATGTATTTCTACCTTATTCTAATATGGAAAGAATCCTTAGATTTTGGTGGCAATCTGATAACCGAAAATGGCAGTTTACTTGAAGCTCAAAATAGTTTTTCTTCAAAAAATACCTTTAAATGTATTTTTTGGGCAATTTTTTGTTATAAAATTAAAGATTATTCCATTTTCTACGGGTTTGCTTTAATACTTTTTCTATATATTTTATGGATAAATTTATAAAGTAATATAAAAATTATATGCTTTAAACACATCTCCATGATTACACAGTTCAGCTCAAATTATGAAACTGACACATAAATAATGATTTCACATTAATAACAGTAACGTTTTAAAAGGAAAGTTGTAAATAGAACAATAGTTTTATGGAAAGGAACTAAATATATATATATATATATATATATATATATATATATATATATATATATATATATATAATTTCTTGTATTATTAAGTATACAGGTATGTATTTAAATAAAGAAATAAATAAATATATTATCAAGGCATATTATCTATTACTGGGTGTGCTAATCTGATTTGTACACACATTTGGGTAATGATGATGTCATATTTGTATAGTGTGGGCGTTTACCACAAGGGTTAATTTTATACCATTTAAAATTCGAATTATTTGGCGTTAATCGGGAACGAATCGGATTCCCCAGATTCGCGACCAGACATCAGTCACGCGGCAACGAGACCCCATAGATAATGGCGGGAGGTATTGTGTTGGTCACATCAGATTTATTCATTTCATATGGAAATAAATTTTAAGAGAAGAATTAATTGGCCTAATGTTTTCTTTAAAAAATAGCTTTTTTTTGAGGAAAATGAAGTTATTTCTCCTATATTAATATATTTTTGTGAACATAATACCAATAATTGCACTCTTAATGATAGTTTTTTTCTGAATGAATGTTTAGACATGGTCGTTTGTAATTTTTCTAAACGACGTACAAAATTCACATTTGCAAGTTTTTAGCGAAGGTATCTTGAGAAATAGTCAAATCCAGAACTTACCATTTTATAATAATTTAGCGCAAAAAAATTATTGTGGTGCATATACGAATAGAGCATAAAGAGCGTAATTAATGATGGGGGGGGGGGGGGTATAACTTAACTGTCTTTTTGTTCTATTCCTTTATAATAATTAAGTGTAAATATAGCATTGTGATATTAATTTCCATCTATGGATTTAGCACATCCAGTTTAATCACCATTTATCCCTAGATTTTGACTATGCATAAGGTTTGGTTTACATTAGTATAATAGGAAGTAAGGCACCGGATCGGTTTTCCGATGTATAGTAGCAAATCTACTAAATAAAGATACTCACTTATCCAGTCTTAATACCAATTTACATGAAAATACAAGAATATTTGTATAAATATCAAATTTATCCAATAAATTAATTAATAAATTATTTTACAACAGAAATCACAACTAATGTAAACAACAAATATAATTTATGAACAATGTATTTCAATTAAAATAAATTAATAAAATAATTGCACTAAATAAATAATTATTAAAATCATTATATTCTGCAGAACTCAAATTATTACATTAATGATTATTTTGAGTTTGTTAATTTCGTAAATGGAGTAATACATATTCTAAAAGTAATTTAGATTAGTATTACAGTGATGCTAAATAGTTGTACATATTTGCATTAAAAAATAACATATTTAACGTAGTTATTAATTTAAAAAAAATTTAAACATAGAAGTAGGCCGTAGGATCGAATAATTATTTCATTAAACGTAGAAAGAATTTGTGAAAAATTCATGGATCTCATAGGGATTTTTCACAAATTCTTTCTTCGTTTAATTAAATATTTCTTCGACCCTTCTTTGTTTATAAATGTTGCTGTTGGTCACAAATAATTCTTATCAATTTTTAAAATTATAATAGTTGTACCTTCTTTGTTTAAGGAATTATTTAAAATTTTACGTGACCTATGTATTATTCTTTTGATTATTTCGAACAATTCGAACTGTCTACAGTAAATTTTGTGAAAGATGTCCGATCAAGGTCATCCGTATTATGAACGAATTAACAAATTGGCATACATTTATCCCCCTCCTTTACAAAAGCTTTAAGCGTGTACGATAAGGATGGATACAACACGCTTCTCTTTCAAAAATTCATATTGTTTCGACTAAGTTAGGACCTTCCAATTTAAAACGATGCTTGTTGTTGATAATACTTTCGCTGTAACGTAAGTTTATATATTAATTCAGATACATTACCTTGATTCATAGCCGTACGAATAATGTTATTTCCTGTCAGTGTCACTGATACTGACATTGTGTCAGTATCTTAATTTTCACATATTTCGTTTTTGAATTTTGAATGCTGTTATTGTAATACATATATTTTTATAATAATAAAATAACAGTAGTATCTTATGTACCCTCACAAAAACTAAGCAAACGATACTACTGAATTTATCAGAATGGGCGGAGAAAAAATCTGAATTCATACAATTCGTAGATAACCTTGATCGGACATCTTTCAAAAATTTTACTGTATAGTTGATTTCGCGTACGAAAATAGCATTGGTTTGGACAGGAATATAAATTCTGCCCTTTGATTGGTCACAATGTACACTTATTTCTCAAAAGTGAAAAAATATCACCTGTCTAATAAAATCGACATAATTAAATGATATTTTAATCATGTTTGTGATTTCGAATTTGTAATTTTTAATATTCATGTGCATCCAAGGGTTTAAGATCGAGCAGGCCATAAGTGAGGTCCACCTCGACCAATCCAGCGATCTCCGTACGTTATTGTTAAAAAATCACGAGCAACCACACTAAAATACGCTGGTGCACCATCGTGCATAAACCACATTGCATTTCTTGTTGCCAATGGTACATCCTCCAGAAACTGAGGTAGAGTATGTTCCACCTCGCCGGTAAGTCCATAAATGAAATGCATGTCAGTCATCTCGGCGTTCGTATAGCTATTCATGATAAGAGGACTTCACTAACAAAAGTTTAAGTATTATAGACAGAAAATACACGTCAAACAGCCAAACGTCTCAACAAATTTTACACATAACTTGCCTGCTGTTACTAGATTAATAATTTGAAAAATATCAAAATTGGTTTTGTCGAATTTTTTTTTCAAAAATCATCAAAGGACAAAATCATCTTAGAATCGCCCAGGGAATAATCTCTTCAATTTTTTATTTATGTTTAATAAACACCCTGTGTACCACAATGGAAAGGGCGAGAGGTATTGTGATGACCACAACAGATTTTTTTTAATTCTTTACCAATGTATCACTTCTACCGAAACCAAAAGTAGAATTTTGGACCTGTTCACACCAACGACGAAATATAACTAGACAAAACATTCCTTATCCCTCCTCACTGAATGTTTTGATTTCGGATGGCCAGAAAGAGACAACTAGAAATAAAAATATATTTAGTCTCGTTCTAGCATTTCTCACTAGATGTCATCCAGTGTTAAATTTTATATTATAATTACAAAATACAAAATTATTGACTTTACCGAACAATAAATACGTACGAAAATAAACTAACCTCACAACCGACAAATCAGTTCTTCTCATAAAGTTAAACTAAATTTCATTTCTTTTTCTTTCACATAGTATTCTCAATAGTCGCTCTAAATATTGAAAGACAGAAATTTGCTACAAGATATTTTAACACCTTTGCAGGATTATATACTTGATCAAGACCCTCTGAACAATCACGGAACACAATTATTAAATTTAACTTTAGATATTTATTTTAAAATTAGAATACACCACGAAACGAAAGATATCGTAAACAATGTAACAAGAATTTTTTTTTATTCCCATATCTGATTTACTAAGGTAGATAAGTACTGAATTAATCGACTTAAAATATGTTGAATTATAATTCGTTTGTATTTCCAAGGAATATATTATTAAGAACACTTGCGCCTCTAGTGAGCAATGCTCAAACGAGACTAAATATATATCTATCTCTAGTTGTCTCTGTCTGGCCAGCCGAAATCGAAACAAAGCAAATGAAGTTTTGTCTAGTTACATCTCGTCGTTGGTTTATACCAAAAAGTAATATTTAAGTACGCCGTTAAATATGTAATTTAAACTATAAATCTAAAATTAATAAAAAGGAAGAAAATAGCCATTTGTCCTTATTTTTTCCAATCACTCTGTATATCTACAGGGCCTTTTTGTATTCTTTGTAAGGGTTTTTCTTCAAATATTGAAATACACGTTTGTGAGTCAATTCATCTTGTTACATTCCGAATCTTTTCAGTTCAGCGTCCTTTGAAAACTATTGTAATCCAAAAAGCACAAGGGGAAACTCTATGTTACTAGAACTATATATTTTAGGGTGAACAAGTGGCTAGTTGAAGCTTTCCAGTGTGATTAAATGCTTGCTATTGTAGCAATTTTACGGCTGACACACTAGCCGACAGGTAAATATAAATTGAGATACCTCGAATCCAAATGGTACTAGTAGTGGTTGGAAATACTTCCTGATCTTTCCATAGATGTCGTTAGAAGTACAGATTTTACAGTGATTCTTAAACTTTAATGTCAAAATACTATAAAAAGGTGATATATTTTTGAGAACTGCTGTAAATTTTCACAATTCTCTATTGCATCGTGTTCGAAATTCTTTGACATTTGAAACTATAATTTATGAATTTGTATCTTTATTGCAATATAGTTCTTTATCATTTTATTTTCATATTAGCATTATTATGCGATGATGATATAAAAAATTAACAACAAATTAATAATATTTCAGAAAAAGTAGAAGAAATGATTTGTGTAAATGGACCAGAAGAATGTACATCATGGCGGTGCTCTTAGATGTTTGCACCGTGAGAGAGCAGCAAGTTATCCTGTTCTTTGACGAAAGGACGTGAAGCTTCATAAGATATATCAAAAAATCTTGGAATAGTATGGTGTTGTCAGTTTTAATAAAAAAAGGAATATAGAAGACGGTAGATTTGTTAAAAAGTAGACAAACATCGCTGCCGAGGTCAAAGAAGCAGTGCAGTTCTGGCTGACATTTAAAGTAGGTAACATCCCTTTTTTAAATAAAAATACTTTTTGTAATAATTATTGAAATTTTTGTTTTCTTGAGTGATATGTGCTTAAATTGGATTAGTTTACGCTGTGTAGTTTGAGATTTGTAGATAATTATTTATTATTTGATTTAAATAATGTAATGTATACATGTTTAAATAAAGACATAGTAAGTATTTTTATTATTTTTATACAGTGCAACATTTATTTCACATTTCTAGATAATGGCTAATAAATGATCTATTTTCGATAGATTTTTTATTAATTATATTATCAAGAAAAGAAATTCATTTTCAGAATAACTCGAAATGAATACATATTTCCCGCCACCTTCTCAGCTGTCAAATTCTTACAAAAACCATCTTGTTTGGTTTTTCGAAGAATTTTGCCTTTATCCGACGGATATATGAAAATGAAGAAGGAAAAGATGTTAATAAAGTAAAAATAGTGAAATTATCTAAATACCACAAATACTAAATTTGTACTATTCTATTTTTTTTAATAGACCCAATGTCGAATATTTGAAGAATATTCGTTTTAAGCTTGATTTACACCTTTGGTGACCAATAAATCTTAATTTCAAGATGTGGTAATAGATCGAATATGCTATTATTTTAAAAATTAAACATTTTACGCTCGTTTTAGAACTAACACATTCTAGATCTGCTTTTAAAGTCTTTAAATTCAATTCCTTCAAAAACAAAATGTGTAATTTTAGTGTAAAATGCAATCATGAAATTTTAGTGTTTTCCAAAGAGAAACGTATTCTCATATTCACCCTGTATACATCTAACAAAAACAAATACAATACACTATTTAATTCGCGGAATGACGCCTTTATCAAGTTTGAACACAAAATTATACTTTAAAATTGTTAGAAAAATGAAATTGTAATTTAAATATTCATCTAAATATGTCATTTTAGCTGAATGGCAGTTTAAATGATATAGTTCCAAATACACATACATTTAATCATAGCAAATATGCATATAAATTGTTTTTTAGCTTCCGTCACCTTTAGGTAAGGAAGGTATTGTCTTTGGTCAAAAAATTCAGTGATGAGTTTTTACTGAATAAGCATGTTTTAGGGTCCCTATAATACGATTTTACCATTTTCACGATGATGTCTGTATGTATGTATGTGTGTCTGTGTGTGTCTGTGTTTGTGTCTGTGTGTGTGTCTGTGTGTGTGTGACAAAAGTTCCGGATCCCATAACTTCAATACCACGATTCCAAAAATTATAATTTTTTCGTATTCCTCAAGTTTACATCCAGAAGAACAAGTGATTAGATTTTGGTTATAATTGGTGAACCGGAAGTTGCCACATTTGAAGATTAAACAGTTAAATTTGATTTATTGACATTTAATATTATTATAACTTAAAGAATATATTATTCGCTATACGATTTGATTACATTTTATATTTCATATTTAATAGATACAGAGTTAAAGAATTTTAAAGAAATTAAATTTTATAATTCAGCCAGCTATGCTAAACATGGAAACTGCTAATATATTCATATAATTCAAATTGACAGATGTCAGTATGAGTAAAAAGTAAATTAATGTGGCAGAGATGAGGATGTTGAAGTAGATGTTGGAGAAACACGGAAAGTTACGGTAAGAAAATAACTCTAGTGTTACAATTTTCTAGAAAGATACAAGAAAGACGATTACATTGGTTTGAACATGTCATGAGGAGAAATGAAGAATTATATTTGAACAAGAATGAGTAGTTTAGTAATGGGAGGTTGAAGAAGCAGAGAAAGACCAAAGATAAGATGGAAGGACTGTATTGCGAAAGACTTGAGAGAAAAAGAATCGAATGAGAACGACACGCAAAAATATCGACTCTTAACGAATGGGAAAAGCTAAAGAGGAAGAAGATGTCAGTGTTAAGTGCAATTTGAATAGTTTGTTTATGAAATAATTTTACTGGAAATTTAGGATCTTTTCCAAGAAAAAATATGTATGGAATTTATACATTATACACAGGATTGACGGAAGGTATTGTGCTGGCCACAACAGATTTTTTTATTATTGGCAACATAATACATGACGTTACAATTGCAGTTCTCATATTTAATCTATAGCATTCTGTGGAACTTCAAATAATGAATAATTAAATGCTAAATACATATACATATGTACATAAATATTTATTCCATTTTAAAATATTAGTAAGTATAAACATTACATACATACCTACATATAGATCAAAATATTTATTTTTAATTTTATTATCTTATATGAGTTATTTAGGTAGCATAATAGTTATTTATGCAACAAGAGTGTAAATACAAGTTTTATGACATGAGGGCAAGTATTATTGACTGTCATAAAGCTAGTTTACACTTCAGGCGACAATTTGAATACACCAAATACCGAGTTCACATTTGGCAGATAACAAATCTGAAGTTGAATACTGCAGTACTCAGTCACTATTATCAACATGAATGTACAGAAAAAACTAAATTTAGGTACAATAAAATAACTTAAATGCCACACATGTGTTGATGGTGATATCTCTGTAATGTGTAAAGTAAGTAAAATATGAAAATCATTTACAAACAGCTCGCAGTGTGTAATGCACGAACTTTAAATATCGGAGAACAAAAAAGTTATTATTATTGATTAATTAATTTTCTAAAAACAGGAAAAATATTCTTTACAACTTATATACTTATATAGGATGTAATGTAGGTCTGATAAATGATAAAGAAACAAGTATTACACATTTACTATAAATATTATGAAGTTTATAATAACTTATTCCTGGCAAAAAAGCAATAAATAATTACAAGCGATAAGATAAAAACAGCAAACAAATTTCCTCTTACAACAGCAACACAACACAGTAATGTATTTTTCCTATTTCGCGTTCACGAAGTGAATTTTGTACAACTGTTTTACCAAAAAACATTGTTACAATGAAAAAATTTGTACAAATATTTTTGGGGATTTTTTAAATGGTTAAGTTGGTAACTTAGACTAAGTATCAAATAAATATTTTTCATTGTAGTTGTCATTACCTGTCATTATTTATGGAAAATTCATGGTATTTTTTTTGTAAAATATTTACATCAAATTAAAGCACTTTTTACCTCTCGCTAAGAGAGGTATTGGATTCATGCTAAAAATCGCATATCCAGATTTTATTGAATAAGCACGATTTAAGGTCCATAGAATCCGATTTTAACATTTTTACAATGATGTCTGTGTGTGTGTGTGTGTGTGTGTGTGTGTGTGTGTGGATGTGTGTGTGTGAGGTTGTTGGAGGCACGATTTCTCAAATTCTATAAGACTAAAGACCTGTTTGACTACGGATTCCTCAATCTAACAGTAATGGGAAGAGTTGAATAGGTTCTGGTAACAATTGGACAACCGGAAGTGGTAGTTTCTAAAAAAAATATTTCTAAATATTATTTTTTTTTAATTTGTTACGACAAATATTAAAGATAATTAAATTCTCAATCTGACACATTTAATTTTTTTATTATATCTTGTATAGGTTTGGAGATATAGTATATAATAATATAGAATAATCTGTTGTAATAAATCTCGTTCCCAGAAAAACAGTTGCGATTTAAATTTTTTTGTAATTGACAAATAAATGCAAAATGTCAGTGTCCGTTCTGGGAGGTATGAGTACATTTAATATATATTATTGTATTATTAACTAAATATTTATTTAAATTGCAGGTGTCAATATTACATATATCCTTAAGAAATAGCGCTAATACCGTCAATGAATTTGAAGTATTTTTCATAGAACGAAAGAAGGGAAACAATTCAAATATTTGTGTGTACAAGAAATGTTAAATTCGTTACTTATAGGGCGCGAGCAGCCATGTGACTTTGTTGGCCTTGGCAAGCAGATATGAGGATCCGTGTCAGAATGACTGCTAGTAGTTATTTACGTAGATGTCATAATTGTCATATGTTATAATTTTTCATTCAAAATTTCATAATCTGTTTATTTGTCATCCATTAGTATGGCATATACTTGTCGAGAAAAATAATCCACATGGATTTGGAAAATCATAATGTTTCGAATGAAAACTTATGATACTTGACACCTATGTATATTACTAGCTGTCATTCCGACACGGGCCCCCATATCTGCTTGCTAAGGCCAACAAAGTCACATAACTGCTCGCGCCCTATGCAAGATAAAATGAAAATGGCGAGAGGTATTGTGCTGGCCACAACAGATTTTTTAAATAAAAATTCAAAGTATTTATTTGTAGGTTCATAATATACATATATACATACATAAAATCACGCGTGTCTGATTTAGTGGGTTCGCACAAACCCGAAAACAATAAGAACAACATCAACATCATACAACAAGTCCTTACTCTTAAACATATTAAATTGACCGATTTCCGGTAGCGAAATACCGCATCCTTATCACAATAATAGTTACGAAACAATCATCCTTCGCCACACATTCCTGTCTAAGCACACTTCTTCCGTCTCGGCTACACTTATAATCGCATTCATACATGCTCTTCTTCTCTTCTTATTTCCATAACATAATAAATATAAATTTTAAGTCTAACCTAACTTGTACGTATCTGTTTCCAAAATGTCAAAATAAATAAAATTTCGAATGTTTATTGAAACTGTCAGTATTACCAGCCTTGATATTTTAATATTTCTTTCAATAATAGCCACTGTCTTTTTACCTCCGAGTAGCATGTATCTAACCTAAACCGTTCATTTTAAAAGGGATAAATGATCTTGTACTACCAATTTTCTTCGTTAATGTCCCCGCGAAGCTCCACCTTTGAAAAAGGATCAAATATATTCTGAACTGATCCCGAATGTCAATGTCACGTCAATATGACTGACTGCTATGTATGTATGTCTTGTTTGCAAGCATTTGATATTAAAATGAGAATATAATTCATTAGTCACGTGACATGTTTTCCGCCAATCAACATTCAGAATCTCCCTAGTTACATGTTTTTACAGCGATGATAAAAAACAAAGAAATTATCACCTTATTTATAGTCGTTACTAAGGGATTTATTTTCTTTATTTAGTTAATTTTGAGTATAAAAATAAGTAATAACAATAATTTAAACTCCAAAATATTAAATAAAACTTGTAAGTACCATGTTTAATACAATATGAATATGTATATTAAAAGTCAAGTTAGCAGCACACACAATGTGTTATAAAAATTCATTACATTCTCTCATTAAATATAATCTCGTGACATCGAAGATATTGTTCGTGAAACCGATAATATCATCGATGATAATCATATCATTTGTTATATATTTGTTATGTGACAATAACATATATGAGTTTGTTTGATTCAGAAACAGAAACGTTATATATTTTTTTATTACCTTAAGAAATACATCCATATTTAAACACTCAAATGTGAAATAATTTAATGTGTCAAAAACAAATCGCATATACAACAGATTATAGCCACAAGCGAATTCAGTAGATTATTATGTTATAAATATAATCGATATATGTATGTTTTTATATTTTACTTTTTATTAAAAAGAAAAAAAAAGTGCAGTTATTTTTAGGATCGGTTGAGTTCAATTCAGTAAGAGGTAAGATCAGTTCATTTTGCCCCTAAAAATAAAGCGCCTAATAATTTTAAAATAAAAGTAAATTAATGCGAAATAGGAAAAATAGTATAAAAAACACGTATTACAATGTCCATTTGTAATACTTTACGTACCTCGCCTACGGCTTGTTTACGCTGTAATTGTATTACAATAAGGATCACTGTAATATTTGTCTTTTAGTGTACTATTGTTTCCTATTATAATGAAGTTAGCAATAATAATATGTATCTAAAAATATATCAGACACAAAATCTTTGTTGATACAACTATAATATATATTTTTTCTAAATATTAGCTGAAAATCTATTTCACTATTACTATAAACACATAGAAACAAATATTAACCACATGTTTAATTTAAACCCACGAATTCTTATTCTCAATTCGAACACGGCGACTATAAATTTACCCCTGTCTACCATTTTATTTATATGCTATCTCAATTCAAACATAATCATAAACGCCAGTCTTCACGGTGTGATATTTTTAGATAAATGTACGTGAACAAATTAACAAATGCCTTTAAATATTATATGTAGGTAAATATGTTTTTCCATTTGATTCAAATCGAGAAAAATAAAATAGGTACAGTGATTTTTACCTTCCGTCACTTCTAGGTAAGGAAGGTATTGTCTTTGGTCAAAAAATTCGGTGGTGAGTTTTCATTGAATAAGCACGTTTTAGAGTCTTTACAATACGATTTTACTATTTTTACGATGATGTCTGTATGTGTGTGTGTGTGTGTTCGTATGTGCGTGTGTGTGTGTGTGTGTGTGTGTATGTGTGTATGTGTGTGTGTGTGTGTATGTGACCGCCTTTCATGCACGATATCTCCAATACTAGAATTCCAAAAATTACAATTCTTGCATATTCCTCTTCCTTACAAACCATATGCAGACTTGATTAGATTTTGGTTATAATTGGTCAACCGGAAGTACCTTCATTGGAAGATTTTAACAGTTTTTCTTGAAAAACTCAGTTAAATGTTATTATAACTTAAATAATATATTATTCTCTATACGATTTGATTGCATTTTATATTTGATATTCTACAGATATAGAGTTAAAGAATTATAAAGATAATAAATTTTATAATTCAGCCAGCTATGCTAACTTAACCATGGAAACTGCTAATATATTCAGGTAATTCAAATTGACAGATGTCAGTATCAATAAAATGTAAATCAATGAAAGAATAAGGGAAGTAACTCTAGTGTTAGAAGTTTCTAGATATAAGAGAGACGATTACATTGGTTTGAACATGTCATGAGGAGAGATGAATATATTAATAGAAGGTGGAAGAAACATAGGAAGACCAAATATAAGATGAAAAGACTGTATTGCAGAAGACTTGAGAGAAAAGGAACTGAATGAGGACGACACGAAAAACAAAAGAAGAAAATAAAAAATAGCGACCCCTAATGAATGGGAAAAACTAAATAAGAAGAAGATGCCAGTGTCAAATGCAATTTGCATAGTTTGTTTATGAAATAACTTTACTGGAAATATAGGATTTTTTGCAAGAAAATTTATGTGTAGGGCGCGTGCAGTGACATGACTTTGCTGACTTTGGCAAGCAGATATGGGGACCCGTGTCAAAATGACAGCAATTAATTATCTCCATAACTGACAAGTATTATAATCTTTCATTCAAAATTTCATAATTTTCTTATTTCATGTGGTTTGTTTGTTATCAGGAGTATGGAATTCAGTTGCCGAGAAAGGGAATCATAAAATACCAAAAATTTAGAATCTTTTGCAAGAAAATTTATGTATGGAATTTGTACATTATACACAGGATTGACGGAAGGTATTGTGCTGGCCACAACAGATTTTTTTTTAAAGATGTCCGATCAAGATACTCTACGAATTGTATGAATGTAGATTTTAGCTCCGTCCATTCTGTCAAATTCAGTAGTGTCGTTTACTTTCGTTTTTATGAGGGTACATTATATACTACTGTTATTTTATAATTACAAATGTATATGTTACAGTAAAAATTCGAAATAAATCAGCTGGTAGGTTTTATTAGCAAATGTAAAACCAGGTATACTTTGGTTCACCAAAGATGACAATTCATGGTCATTTGTTCGAAGAAAGAATACACAGCACTTTCAGCAATTTCAGGTTAGAAAGAGAAAGATTATTTGACGTATGTCTATGTAGTTTATGTTGTGTGACATATATACGTAAATGGTGACATTTCTTTCCATCACATTACAAATAATAATAACGAATGTCGTAGAGTTACAGATATCTAATTATGTACTGCACTGCCCTCTGTCCTAATAGTTACCCAATGACGTTGACATTTAAATCAAATTATTCCATGGTTTTTGTCAAGTTAATGTTTTTGGGTTTTGCAAATACATAGGCGAAGAGCATAAATCTTTGAGAAAGGCATTATTTAAAAAGAAACAATTTTGAAATAAATTATAACTTATCTTTTTCAGTTCAAATGTATCCATAAATATTTCATGTTGCACATTTATGTATACGAAATGCAGTGAAGTTATCTGCTAATAATATTATACCATACGGTTAATAAATGACCTTGAATTGTCATATTTCGTGAACCAAACTATATGTGAAAAATATGATACTGACACAATTATCAGTGTTAATGACATTGACGTAAAATAACGTTATTCGTACGGCTACGAATCAGGGGTAATATATTTGAATTAAGAAATAAACTTGCGTCACATCGAAAGTATTGTCAATAATGAGCAACGTTTTAAAGTGGAATGTCCTAACTTAGTCTGAATATTATGAATTTTTGAAAGAGAAGCGTATTATATCCATCCTTATCGTACACGTTTGCAGTCTTTGTAATGAGAGAGATAAACGTATGCCAATTTGTTAATTCGACCGTGATACAGATGACCTTGATCGAACATTTTTATGTCTTTTTTACTGTAATTAAAAAATATCAAAAATTATTTTATTCCAGGTGGCTATGAGAAAATAAACAAAATATAATAATGAGAAACAACAAAATAAAATAGACATTTAATTGTTACGTATTTTTAAAAATTAATTAATTGACTTTTAAACTAAATTTTCAAATTTTGATATTTTTCAGTTATCTAATTTTTTTCTAAATAAAAATCTACAAAATCGTGTGCTGATTGTGTGGATTGCAGAAATGAAAACGAATATATCCTTAGCTGTTGACTGCGAAAATGTTTGCTGTAGTTCGTAGGTTGGTACTCTTGTTTTTTTCCACTGCGATAATTAGTTTACTTTAGTTAAAACAAAACAAAAACAAAATTGCGTAGGGGAAGTAAAAAGAAACTAAGTTTCGTTTTCCGTCAAGCAATGTCTATAAATACAAAACACTTTTTCCATTATCTGAATGGTAATTACAAACAACGAACAAGTTATAATACCTGAAGAGTTTGAACACCTTCCAACTTTATATAATAAATTCATTAGGCTGATATGATAATCCAAGTCGCGCATATCGATTGTTATATTTCTGGACTGGTAACTTCTAAACATGGGAGTTTATGGTCATGGAAATTTATAAAGAGGATTATGCTTAAGCCTATTTCAAATTATTTTATATAACAATTTGTTTTTGAATGCTTGTAGACCCTGACGAAATTATAAGTGTATACCGAAACATCGGTACTGAAAGAATAAATGCTGCATGATAGAGATTACGAGTTAGTGTTTACTCCTAATCAAACAAAAACGAAATACAAATTAAAAGCCATACAATTCGACCACTGGAAACGATGGACAAGTATGTTTTTCTAAAACTATCAAGACAGAAACGAATACATAAGAAATGAAACGAATGTAACACAATAATTATTGACAAAACTAAATAAACATATTGAACTGGTATATCAAAAGGGTGAAAATAAATCATATGAGTAATAAAAAATCTGATGTGACCAACACAACCTCCCGCCATTTAATTGTTATTAATTTAAATACATATACCTATGGAGTCTTATAGCCGTGTGCCTGGGTGTCTGGGGAACCGGATTCAATTCCAACAAATATTTCAAATTTTAAATAGCACATAACTAACCCCTGTGATGCACTCTCCACGCCAAAAATGAGTACCCGTGAGGTGACGCATGGTAAACGCCCGCACGATACAAATATGTCATTATCATTACCGAAATCTGTGTACAATCTGTGTATTAGCACATCCAGCAATGGGTAATATGCTGTGATAATATATTTATTTTCTTATTTAAATACATACCTGCATATTTACTAATACTAGAAATTATGAATGTTAAGTCCCTTTCCATTTAACTATTGTTCTATTCACAATTTTCGTTTTAAAACATTATTATTAATTTGAAATTATGTATATTAATTTCCTTTCCATGTAACATGTAAATGTTAGTGTTATTAAATTGAAATGATTATTTTTTTGACAGTGACATTTATCTGTCAGTTACATACATTTGAGCTGAACTGTGTAACAAATGAGTTGTGTTTATAGCATAAGCTCCGAGATATAATTTTTATATTATCTTATAAATTTATCCATACAATATATAGAAAAAGTATTAATGCAAACCTGTAGAAAATGGAATAATCTTTAATTTTTATAATAACAAATTGCGAAAAAATAACATTTAAAGGTATTTTTTGAAGAAAAACTATTTTGAGCTTCAAGTAAACTGCCATTTTCGGTTATCCGATTGACAAAAAAATCTAATGGCTTCTTTCCATATTAGAATAAGGTAGAAATACAAGATTTCAAAATTTTCTGAACGATAGTATTTGAGTTAGAGCGTAAAGAGGATCCACACACACACATACATACATACATAGATACATACACACAGACATCATCGTGAAAATGTTAAAAATGGATTCTAAGGACCTTAAAACGTGGTCATTTACCAAAATCTCGATATGCGATTTTTAGCACGATCCCTATACCTCCCTTACCAAGGGTAGCGGGAGGTAAAAAGAACTTCAGTACCGAGTAACGAATTACAAATTAAGAGTTGGATTACCTTAGAACTTTGCGTAATAAATTCATTAATGAGATATAATAGTAATAATCCGAGTCGTTAATGTCGATAGCGAATAGTGAATGACATATGCTTAATTGTGCAGAGTACAAATGCTTGAGTGGAGACTGTACTGTAACTAATGGCGAAGCTATGAGGACATCAATATCGACCTTGAAACGCTAGTAAATACCTCCCCTTAGAACGTAAACACTAACTAAGCTCAGATTGGCCATAACGTATGCAGGAGCATTAGCAGGATGCCGAGATGCGAACTCTGATGCAAGATTGCAACAAAGGGAAGCAGGAAATGGATTACATTTTATCGACAGGATGGATAACAATGTATAATGGTAATGATATTATAAACAAATCCGATGTTTACGATTTTTATCTAATGTTGTATGCTAAATTTAACATTATGATTTAGATAGAAAAAGTGCATTTATTGGTGTTTTCGGTTCATGATATATTGTGTGATTACGGTCGCGTCACATTTTGGGCAACAGGTTTTGTTAAAATCTTAGTGAAAAACCAATCAAAGAATGAAAAATATAAGGGTGTACAGTACAATTTTTGAAAGATGTCCGATCAAGGTCGTCTACGAATTGTATGAATTCAGATTTTTGCTCCGCCCATTATGACAAATTCAGTAGTGTCGTTTGCTTAGTTTTTATGAGGGTACGTAAGATACTACTGTTATTTTATTATTATAAAAATATATATTACAGTAAAAGCATTTAAAATTCAAAAATAAGTCAACTGGTAAGTGTATAAGCAAATGTAAAACCAAATATGTTAAAAATAACATAATGACACAATGTCAGTGTCAGTGAGTCTGACAGAAAATAACGTTATACGTACGGCTATGAATCCAGGTAATGTATCTGAATTAATAAATAAACTTACGTTACAGCGAAAGTATTATCAACAACGCGCATCGTTTTAAAGTGGAATGTCCTAACTTAGTCGAAACAATATGAATTTTTGAAAGACAAGCGTGTTATATCCATCCTTATCGCACACTCTAATAGCCTTTGCAAAAGAAAGAGATAAATGTATCCCTATTTGTTAATTCGTTCGTGATACAGATGACCTTGATTGGACATCTTTCAAAAATTTTACTGTACGTTTGTAATTATACAAGAATTAAATTAGCCCCCTCTGCTTTTGAAAATATTTTATTCACAATTGGTTAGTTATACGGGGTGACACTGAAAAACGGGCCACTTTTTTATTTATAATTATTTTTTAATTTTCTTGATATATTTGCAAACTATGCTTAGGGGCTCATAAATAATGGTATTTGGTATACTTTCATATTTCAAATGGCACACCTATATATTTTTATATATTTGTAACCTATTACGAATTCAATGAGATGCTCGTAGTGCATTTTTGTTGAAGAAATAACTTAAAATTATGATTAATTAACCTGGTAAGACATATAAGGGAAACTGTTATAACAAATTAATTATTTTTTGTAACAAAATATAGAACCTTACAAAGATAACTTACTATTTAAAAAAATTACTTAATATTGATATCATAATCAGGCTAATTATTCATAACTTTCTCTTACGTTTTTATTATTTTTTCTTTAATAAAAATTCACTTCAAGCATATCATTGAACTTGTAATTTTACGTAAATTTTAATTATATAAAAATATAAAGGTGTCTCATTTGAAATGTAAAAGTTAATGTCATTTCCGGTTAAACCGGAAGCGCTACCATCATGCGTAATACCATGATTTTTGAGCCCTAAAGCTAAAAGTTATTTTGAGTGGTCCGTTTTTTAGTGTCACCTGTGTATGTGTTCTATCAAAACAATTAAGAAGTACGTCTTTATTTACTTTATTTTCAAGCTAGCTGGAATAGTATATTAAAACATAATTTTCAGAAGGCATCCTATTCTAGCACAAGTAAGAAATTTAGACACGATTTTTTATACCGTTGGATAGCAAATATATACTTTTCAAATTTGAACAAATATATTGGTGTTCCATTTGAAAATAAAGTTACATATCATTGCGTAAAAATGGAACACCCTATAAAAAATCTATACTGCAGATTTATTATATAAAATAAATTTCGTATGATTTTTTTTCCATTATATTTAAAATACTCGATTATTAAAAAAGAACAGACCGGTGAATCATCCTGTATATAATTATACAGGATAGTGACCGGCACAATCGAACATAGGAGTTTAACATGTAAAATCAGACTTTCCTAATTATTTCATGTTAGGATAATTTAGTTTATTAGGTATTATTTATAATTTTTGTTCCAGTTAATAATTATCTGTTAATTTAAATTGATATTTGTTCACTTGAACAGAAGAATAAAAATAAATTAACCTAGTTTGACAGATAAATCGTTAACATTTGTTAATTTTTTGTTTCAATTCCATAGCTATAGCTATTTTTGGGATCATTTTGACATTTTCATATCTAATTACCACTGTTACAAAGCAAATAAAATTTTGTTTATTGATTCAGATGCAGAATTTTATGCCCTACAACTTTTATTTGAAGCTTATTTACCTAAAATAATTATGGAAGCAGGAAATTAGGAAAGTCTGATTTTTCATGTTATAAAGTCCTATGTTCGGCTGTGCCGGTCACCATCCTGTATATTTTGTAATGTACAAGGTATATATATTATACAAATAAAATAAAAATAAATATTTCATCACGGCATATTACCCATTGCTGGGTGTGCCAATCTGCTTCATACACAGATGTCGGTAATGATGGAATATTTGTACCGTGCGAGCGCTTACCAGGCGTCACCTCACGGGCACTCATTGCTGGCGTGGAGAGTGCGCCACAGGGGTCAATTTTGTGCCATTAAAATGCGATGTATATATTATACAAATATACTTATTTTACTTTAGTAAAAATATGTACACATATCGTAATAATTTGAGCGTCTGTATATTTGACGTGAAATTCCAAAATTTATTGTCTATAACCTTGAAATCATCATCCACTATATTTAATTCCAAATCATTATCCACTTTCATCTGTGTGCCTGAGTGTCTGGTCGCGAATCTGGGAATCCGGGATCGATCCCGACCGACGCCAAAAATTACTTCGAATTTTAGTGGCACTAAATTAACTCCTGCACTCTCCACGCCAGCATTGAGTTCCTGTGCGGTGACGCCTGATAAGCGCCCGCCCGGTACAAATATTTCATCATTACCGATATCTGTGTGCAAAGCAAATTGACACCCACCAATGGGTAATATGGCGTGATGATATATTTTTTTTAACAAACAATTATTGTTTTACTGGACAGGCCTGAAAATACAATATTTATTTTAAGGGCACTTCTAAACGTCAGCTGAATTGCAGCTCAAATTTAAGGGGCGCTGACGTGATTTAAGGGGACTTTATAAATTAGTGCAATGCACTTATTTTGATAGGCGTACTTAAAATTTAAGGGTAACCACACCGGTTACCCTTAAATTTTAAGTACACCAAATGGCCATTGATAAAAACAAATCAGATGAGCAAACTGATGTAGACTTAAGTATTTTGAGGTGTGTTCAAATAATAGCTTCATATATTTATTAGTGGTGTTCTTATTGTGTACTGTACTATTTCTTCCTAATATGTGATTTATTTGACCCAGCGATGCGCACGAATGTAGTTTTCATAAGTTGTTGAACGGAGAAAATGATTTATAGCGAGTATATTTGGCTTTAACAAAGTTTAGGAGAAATTTAAAACACGATTATAAAATCGACTTAGGTGTAAGAAGCAAACATAATAAAAGTACCTAAAATAAAATTTGTGAAAATTTTGTCAGAAATAAACAGAGTGAAAATGAAATACGTGTGAGGGAAAACTTTTTGACAAGTATCATTACTAACAGTCGACTGAACCCAAAGGACATTATACAGCCGCCACATTAAACTCCTTCTGAACTTCGTAATTTTTTTATATTTTTGTACGTTTTATTCACGATTCAAATATAAAATATATATGGTTATATGAGTGAAATTTTCCAACTAATAAATTAGAAATAAGATAAATGACAAATGTTTGAAAATCCGCATTTTGAAGTGAGTTCGAGTGCAGTTGGCGGCGCTGGCGTCGCACTCCGGGGTTCGGGCAGTTCCCGGCGGCGCGCGACGATCAGTGCCTCGCTACCCTCGGTTTCGTGAGCTCGCGCCCCAAGTCCGATTTTTGCGACGACCACGGAGACGGTCTCCACACGTGACGGACAAAGTGATAGTGACGGTGAATGGTGAAGTTTGGTTATAATTACAACTAATTCTACATTCCCTACCCCTTCAAATTTAATCAACTTACACAACGGTAAGTTAAATTGTTATTAAACGCTTCACTGGAAGACCTTATTCAATTTATTTTTTAATCTTATTAAAGATGATGGATTGGTGAAAATAGAAAAATTGCGAACATAATTTATCAAAGGCTGCAAAATCATTTTTTAATAAGAATAATATTATTTTTAAATGTAAAATATTATGTGTAATATATTTGAAATTTATGTCTTGATGTAAATTTTGAATATGTAGATTGTGCTTCAGCGCAATATGGTATTTCTCATGCATAATTTATGTACACTACAAAAAGATTTTTTTCCTTTTATAATTTGCTACAAATAAAAATTATAATAATTTATTTTGTCTTTTAACATCAAATAATAAAAGTTTCAAAAATACTTCAGTATTATGTGTAAAATATAAAATATATTTCTGTTTATTTTCAAAGAGTTGGAAAAATTAGTTTTTCATTTTCACAAATTATTTTTATTGTAGTTTCCGATCAAAGTAAACTACATTTATCGATAATAAAAATAAATTTGTGAAACTAAATTCCGAGTATTTTTTCGAACCCTTTAAATTGGATTTGAAGTTTGTGTCTGATTCTGAATTTTATTGTGAATATTTTGCATTCCTACAACGTCTACGCTATTATCGCGCAAATTATAAAAGTTTTTAATAAAATTTGAAACTTTTATGAGAAGACAAAACCAGTTTCAAATAATTATTCTTGCATGTAGTTTGCATTTCTTTCCAACTGTTCGGAGCCGAATGTTCTTTGCTTGTTGTTTGCAACAAAGTAGTTTTTTGTGTGCGTATTTAAAGTTATTTATGTGGATTATGTAGTGTTGTTGTTGTGTGAAGTTAATACAAAAAGAAATATGAAACACGTCAACATATTTTGTAAAATTTGTTACGTAGTAGAATGGAAGAGAAATATAAGAATTTTTGTTCAGTGCGCGAAGTGACTTAAGAAGGATAATCAAAATGGCGGATAGAAAGGATATTGTTCTTAGAATCTAATAAGAAAGAGGAAGATAAGTTTTTAATTATCGATAGATTTTAAATAATAGATTTAATTAAAATTATTTATTTTTAAAATAATATTTTAAATTTGATTATAGTACGCTTGGCAAAAATAATACACTTAGGTGCAATTAAAATGGGACATTTTTTTTTTTTAAATTTTTGTTAATTATCTCGAGAACTATAAGAGCTACGAAGTTATCCTATATTAGGATGTCATTTTAGCAATGCATTGTTTATTCAGAAGAAATGCATAGATCACTTAATTGATACAGACAAATATGTATATTTTGCAGTTTTTTGTTTTTGCAGGGCACTTTAAGCTCTTTCGAATGACGATATTCATTTATTTCACTTTTGGTATCCAAGCTACAGTATTTACTAATAATTTCATATTTGATAATTATTATTGCCCATTAAATAGACCGATAAGTACCATCTGTTACCTTTTTATACACTGCAATAATTGATTGTTTTTTATTGGACAAAATAAAAGTTTTATTTATAATGTTTCAAAAACAATGCTGTTAATAAAAACGAAAATAAAAAATGGTCCGTTTTCAGTGCACCGGAGTGTATTTAAAAAAAATCAGTTTTAATTAATTTTTTTTCTGATTTTGTTTAAGAAACTATTATATATTGAAAATCAAATTAGAGTGTTTTAGAAGCATAAAATTTAAAATATTAGAAAATTGAAATCGGAAAAATATGGATTTACTTCAATTTACTTTATTTTACTTCCGGTACCTATACATTTATAAATAAATAAATAAATAGTTTACAAGAAACGCAAATTCAAATTGGAATTTAATTTATGTTAATAAACAATAGTGCAAATTGCGGGCAATTTCTCGACTGTGATGTGGATTAGGTGTTAACAATTACTCGAAAATTCAGTCAAATAGCATTTATTCTTACTATACCAACGTTTTGGTGAACGCTTGTACCTTCTTCAGGGTCTACAATTATACTACAAAAATGTAGTACATGCAAAATAACATTATCACGTACAGTAAGATCTTACAAATTGTTACAATTCATGTACACAAAATACATTCGTACAAAACATTCAGCTAATTTATTAAACATCGTACAAAAATGGATGTGTGTATGCTCTTTGAATGTTTTGTATGATGTTTAATAAATTAATTAACAATTTGTAAGATCTTACTGTAAGTGTGATAATGTCTGTTATTTTGTATGTATTACATTTTGTTGTATAATTACCCTGAAGAAGGTGCAAGAGTGCACCGAAACGTTGGTATATTAACAATAAATGCTGTTTGACTGAACTTTCGAGTAATTGTTAACACCTAATAGTACAGAGTTTATCTATATCTCGAACTACATTTAAATTATTTAATTAGTAACGATTAAGCGAATCAACATATTTTCCGTTACCTATTGTGTACAGTATCAATAATTTTATCTTTTAATATATTAAAGAAATTATTTGTGTTTAAAACGTTGGCTACCGTGGGTCTCATATATGAGCCACTTAGTTTGCTGTCATACACCACTGGCTCATATATGAGCCAAAGAGTCCTGTACACTTAAACAGTAGATTGTTTAAGGAGATCAGCATTAATAGGGGGTCTTTATGAATGTTCAGCTCACATATGAGTCAAATGGTTTGTGTTCCGTCTCTCAATAATTGTTTTTGGAGGCAACTGTTTCACATATGTGTCGGGAAAGAATTTACATAAATATAGAGATATCGCAAATAAATTAAATATGAGCTCTTCATGTAGAAAACAAGAGTGGTCAATTTAGAAAAGATTTTTTCTCATATGGCGGTAATCAACGTGTTAATGTTGTAAAATAAATTAATAAGAGGTGATGAAAATCATGTACAGAGTGAAAACAAATATCCGTGATGTCTAATATAAGACAATTCTTTTCAAATATTGACTGTCCCGTAAAACTTTATTAGGTGATTTATACATACAGTTTTAGAAAATAAAAATATGAATTTTCTGTTCCTAAAATATTTTAGTTTTCGGTTTTAGTGAATGAGTATGTTTAATTTAAAGTCATTGTAAAAACAGAGGCAGTATCTATGCGTTATTCCAAGAAATTAGCGTTACATAACTATCATATACATATTATTTACATGTTAATAGGTTTGACAATTCATCCGTTCGTTTTTACCTCTCGCTAAGAGAGGTATTGGATTCATGCTAAAAATCGCATATCCAGATTTTATTGAATAAGCACGTTTTAAGGTCCCTACAATCCGATTTTAACATTTTTACGATGATGTCTGTGTGTGTGTGTGGATGTATGTGTGTATGTATGTAGGATGTTGGAAGGACGGTTACTCAAAAACTATAAGACTTAAAATTTGTTTAACAACGTATTTCCCAATCGGACATTCATGGGAAGATCTGAAAAGGTTTTGGTAATAATTGGACAACCGGAAGTAGAAGATTCTTGAAAAAAAATATTCTAAATAATATTTTTTGAAAATTTTTCGTGGTAATATTAAAGAAAATTAAATTCTCTATCTGATACATTTAAATATTTTATTATATATTCCATAGATTTAGAGATAAAAGAAGTATAATATATAAAATAATCTGTTGTAATAAATTTGACAGCCGAAAGAATGCCATGAAAAATATTTGATAATTTAAATTATTTGTAACTGACAGATAAATGTCAGTGTCAGAAATAATGAGTAATGAATTAAAAATGTACTTGGAGAATCCCTTAGTTCTTGATCTGTGACTATTATGGAGATGACAAGTCTAGGTTGAAGGACTTAAATTTGTTTCAAACATTATGGGACAATGTACACCAGTACTGTAGACTAGAGTAACTTTGAATTGCGAAAAAGCTATCAAATTCTTCTCAAGTAAGTTGTAAATATTGACAAAATCGGAGTGCAATCTATCCGTCACTTTATTAAAGGGAATTAAGGTTATTTAGATATAACAAGTATGAAAAAATAAAATGTAAAAGAAGATATATAAGAATAGATGCACAATCCAGATATATACATTTTAGACCGCCCAAAATTAATGTTTTTACTAGAAGAATATGAAGAGAAAGTAAACAAAGTTGTTCGAATTGAAAATTGCTGTTACCAGCCTAATATTTATATATGGTAAACTCTACTTTGTAATTTATTGTAACATAATTTATGGTAAAATATCTTCATGTTGAGACATGCTATTATTGAATAATAAAGAAGTTTATACGTCATAGATTTATATGAATATATTATTTGTATTTATAAAAATAATCTTTGCTTTATGCATACAGCCAGGTAAAATATACGGCGAGAGGTTATGTGCTGGCCACATCAGTTTTTTTTTTTTGAAATATTCACATATTAAATACAGTGTGTTCTAAAAAAACCTATTCGGAGTACGCTATAAACGAAGAAATGTCTTGCTTTTGTTCTTGAATCTTATTTTATTTAGTAAGGGAAATAAATTAGAAAATGGCGAATAGCAATATACTTTTGCTTCCTGTTATAATGAATTTCAGGAAATAGTTTTTTGTTTAGGCACTAAAATACCAGATTTACAGCAGACGCTGCCGAAGCTGTAAATCTGTGTTTAGTGCTGTGTTGAATACATTATTTTTTTGCCAATTTTAGAATTAACATTAATTTAGAGATTATTTTTAATATCTATTGCTATGCGTTTCTGGAATAGTTGCTATGTGTTTGTTGAGCGGTTACTATGTAATAAATAGGGAGTAAAAGTGACATTTTACAGATTGTTAGCTGTCAAAAAAATCGCACTTTTAATGTCAACCAAGAATAATTATATTTCATGATAAATTTTGACAACTTTTGAATTGAATAATGTTCAGACATACGTTTCTCTGTTCATAGCCTACTCTGAGTTAGGTTTTTTTTGAACATTGTACATTTCAACTCGTCTTTAAATTATGTTTACTCGGGTATGAAAACCATAAATAATTTTAAAATTTTGGCGCGCAAAAATATATAATTTTATTCTAAATATATAACCGCAATCGCATAACTACGGGCATGTTTGACAAAAACAAACTGTTTTTCCGTATTAAACGTCTATGTTACGGATTCTTGTGTTCATTCAGCAGGTATTGTTTTGGTAATGATAATGTTACTCGTAAATATTTCCTATAATAAATAAATTTGAAAAATGTCAATTTATAGATTCAGTGGCGGATTTCCTATTAGGCTAAGTAGGCTGAAGCCTACGGCGGCAAATTTTCGATGGATATCTTATTTCGACTTTGAGGCTTTTATGAATTTTTATTTAGACAGGAAACTTTATTTCTTTCGGCTGAATATCCTATGCTGTTTGCACGCGCACGTGTGCACATGTACTCATGGACCATCCATGTTGCGGGTGCGATGCGTTGATTTCAATTAAAATTTTATGATTCTATCTACCATAAGCGATCGTCCACGTACGTGTCTAAACCAGAAGATTTATTGACGATTTGTACTTCTTAGTTGATCAGTGGATCAAGCCTTGATTAAGGAATGGTGAATTCGCAATTTGGCCGTTTATTTCAGATGCTTTACCTTAGTAAATATTCGTAGGTAACAGGAGAATTACAAAGTACACGGCTTCTAGAGAGGCTTAAAAATGTGCCAAAATCTTACCCTTCTGACAAGAATAGGCAGGAGCGGACTTTGGCCTAGGCTAAAGACGCAATTGATTCGAACTATTTATATTAATGTATTAAATATATTTTGTTTTTACGTAGGGGCCCAAAATAAATATTTTGCCTAGGGCCCGAAAGAGTTTAAATCCGCCCCTGAGAATAGGCGGCAAAATATTTCAGCCTACCGGCGGCAAAATCGTAACTCCGCCACTATATATTGACTTTACTGTATATAACAATAAACTCTGTTAATAATGATTAAAATAAGATTTTTTTATTTTTTGGAAAGTCAAATATTTCATACAATTTTATTGAAATCATTTATTTTAGATCAAATGACTCATATCTGGCCAATTCCGTTTGTGCAATTGCAATTTAGAAAATACAATTCTTTTCAGTCCTTTAAATGGAATTGTTTTTGTTTAAGTAAATGTTTTTCTTAAGCGAAGCAGAAATATTTTCTTAATAATAAAAAGTCTTGGATGTGCGGCGATGTTTTTAAAATGGCCAAGTCTTGGAAAATTAATATTTACATTAAAGAACAATTTATTATTTATTAATTTGAAGTGAGCGAAAAATCTGAAAGATAAAATCAAACAAAAGAATATTTTTCCCGTCGGTGGAATATTGTTCCTGCCTATGTTATCTTGAATAAATTGAGTATTTCTTTTATTTGTAATTAATGAAAAGCAGTTGTAAGCTTGAAAGTGATTTTACATAGCAGATTGAGAATGTGTTATAGAAGTTTCATGTCTTCAATGAAATCGGATCTTTACAAAATATGAAGTGTCTGAAGCTTTCTCTCGGATGATAAATTATTTTGTGACAGATAAGGGTCAACTAATAATGACGCGAACTTTCTTACACATGAATTTGATCGTTAATTTTTTATTTAAGGAGTTTAGCCAGTTTTTATGTCTTTTCGTAAAAAGAATATTAAGTTGATCCAATAAAAAAAATTGTGGAGAACGTAAAACTTAAACTTGTTCAATTCGTGAACACTTAGTTTGGTATTAATCTTCCAATGTAGAAAAGTAAACAACGCTTATTTTTGAGAATTTTGCAACAAGAAAATCGAGAAGAAAATGTTGCACGGGGATTACATACTTGTTTCTAAACTTATATGTTTTGGAATATGAAAGAGTAGTTTGTTTTTGACTCATTTTAATGCTTTTAATGCAGTATCGAGCGTAAGGTCTCACACTTTTATTTCTAATAAATAAACATAGAACTTTGAATGTACATTAGAAGAAGAGCTCTAGACTCTAATGAATTATAAATATATATAAAGAGCTGTTTTAAAATAATTGTGTCTACTATTATGCTATTGTTTTGTTTGAACGCATCACTTTTTTAATGATCTTATATTTGCACATAAAAACAAAGGTACAGTATTTCTATAGTTTTTTACCTTCCGTCACCTTTAGGTAAGGAAGGTATTGTCTTTGGTCAAAAAATTCAATGATGACTTTTAGTGAATAAGCATGTTTTAGGGTCCCTATAATATGATTTTATTATTTTTACGATGATGTCTGTATGTATGTGTGTGTCTGTGTGTGTGTGTGACGAAAGTTTGCATAACTTCAATACCACAATTCCAAAAATTCTACTTTTTTCGTATTCCTCAAGTTTACATCCAGAACACGTGATTAGATTTTGGTTATAATTGGTAAACCGGAAGTACCCTCATTTGAAAATTTTAACAGTTAAATATGATTTATTGACATTTAACGTTATTATAACTTAAAGAATATATTATTCTCTATACGATTTGATTGCATTTTATACTCCATATTCAATAGATATAGAATTAAAGAATATTAAAAATATTAAATTTCATAAATCAGCCAGCTATGCTAATCATGGAAACTGATAATATATTCAGATAATTCAAATTGACAGTCAATATCAATGAAAAGTAAATGAATGTGGCAGAGATGAGGATGTTGAAGTAGATGTTGGGGACGACACGGTAAGAAAATAACTCTAGAAAGATACAAGAGAGACGATCAAATTGGTTTGAATATGTCATGAGGAGATATGAAGTATATATTGGAAGAATAATGAATAGCTTTAGTAATGGGAGGTTGAAGAAACAGGAAGATCAAAGATAAGATGGAAGGACTGTATTGCGGAAGACTTGAAAGAAAAGGAACTGAATGAGAACGACACGCAAAACAGAAATGAGTGGAAGAAGAAAATAAAAAATAGCGACCCCTAACGAATGAGAAAAGCTAGGGATGAGGAAGAGAAACGTATAAATGTTCCCCTAATTCCATTTTGTTGTGTAGAAAATGTAGGTAAGTATTATATTTTAAGGTTATCACATGACAGTTCTCAGTTTTGTATTTTCTATGTATTATTTCTGAATATTATTACATTTTAGAGAGTTTGGTACTCCTTTCGATGTGTTAAACGTAACGGTATATAATATCAAAAATGAATTTGAACAAGGATCTGTTCTATTTCGTCGCCAAAAAAATAGTGATTCGTCAAAAATCAATGCGAAACATGGACAATTTTACTGCCAGAGTCTGAAATTCGACGTACTTACTATTTACATGTCTAGTGAAAAAAAAGTAATTTTTAAGACCCTTTTAAATCAATTTTAAGTCTATCGTATAAAAATTAAGAAATATTTCTGCGTTGTGCAATCAGAGCTGTTTTCTTATATATTAATTGTTGTAATCAACTTTTCCCATTCGTTAGGGGTCGCTATTTATTATTTTCTTCTTCCATTCATTTCTATTTTGCCGGTCGTCCTCATTCTCTGAAGTCTTCCGCAATACAGTCCTTCCATCTTATCTTTGGTCTTCCTCTGTTCCTTCCACCTTCTATTACTAAGCTATTCATTCTTCTTCCAACATATTCTTTATCTCTCCTCATGACTTGTTTAAATCAATGTAATCGTCACTTGTATCTTTCTAGAAACTTTTAATACTCGAGTTATTTTCCTTATTCTTTCATTCCTTACAACATCTATCTCAACATCTTAATCTCTGCCACATTCATTTTCTTTTCATTGACACTGACATCTGTCAGTTAGAATTTTTTTAATATAGAAGCTGTTTCCATGGTTATAGCATAGCTGGCTTATTTAAAAAAATTAATTTCTTTATAATTCTTTAACTCTATATCCATTGAATATGAAATATAAAATGCAATCAATTCGTATAGATAATATATTATTCTTTAATATTTATAATAACATTAAATGTGTAAATAATATTTAACAGTGTTTTTTTAAGAAAAACTGTTAAAATCTTCAAATGAGGGTACTACTGGTTGACGAATTATAACCAAAATCTAATCTAGTCTGCATATGGATGTAAGGAAGAAGAATACGTAAGAATTGTAATTTTTGGAATTTTAGTGTTGGAGAGACCCTACAATACGATTTTACTATTTTTAGGGTCTCTAAAACGTGCTTATTCATTGAAAACTCACCACCGAATATTTTGACCAGACAATACCTTCCTTACCTAGAGGTGACGGAAGGTAAAAATAAATGAATTAATATTAATTAATAAAATTATGATACATTTAAATAGATTCATCTTTGGTCTTTGGGGCCCCTCCAGAGCCCAGAGTTCGTTAGTTACGCCACAACTCCTAAGGTACATTAGACTAGCGAGAAAACTTGCGTGAGTTGTTGTCCCACATTTCTGTCGCTAGTCTAAACAGCCCCCAAACAGCTTTGCAAGCCGACTTGCTGGGACTTGCAGAAGTCCTTGTGCGACACCGGCGTTTGCTTGTCTAAACAAATAGAAATACACTAGTGCAATTTCTCGCATTACTTCCAATTAGTTTCGATACTGCGACAGTGCGAGTCAGCAAGTTGAACTGTCTCTCACAGACAAGTTTAGCTACGGTGGAATAATTTTGCTATATACAGTAAAAATTTTGAAAGATGTCCGATCAAGGTCATCTGTATCATGAACGAATTAACAAATTAGCATACATTTATCCCCCTCCTTTACAAAGGCTTTAAGTGTGTGCGATAAGGATGGATATAACACGCTTGTCTTTCAAAAATTCATATTGTTTCGACTAAGTTAGGACATTCCATTTTAAAACGATGCTTGTTGTTGATAATACTTCCGCTGGAACGTAAGTTTAGATATTAATTCAGATACATTACCTTGATTCATAACCGTACGAATAACATTATTTTCTGTCAGTATCACTGACACTGACAATGTGTCATTATCTTATTTTTCACATATTTGGTTCTACATTTGCTAATAAACTTACCAGTTGACTTATTTTTGAATTTTGAATGCTTTTATTGTAACATATATTTTTATAATAATAAAATAACAGCAGTACCGTATGTACCCTCATAAAAACTAAGTAAACGACACTACTGAATTTGTCAGAATTGGCGGAGCAAAAATCTGAATTCATACAATTCGTAGACAACCTTGATCGGACATCTTTCAAAAATTTTACTGTACTTTCTTGAAGTGAGAAAAGATTAATTTTTTGTAGGCACTAGGCACTACATCTTGAATTCAGCGTGTTATTAAAAGTATTCCTTTTCATTATAAAATTGTGCAATGCACCTATTACCGGAACGTTTAATTTATTTTCTTGGACTCTAGTAATATTTGCTTTCACAAAATTCTAAATTTCTTCTCATTAGTGAATCGGATTCACATTTTTTAAATGTTGATATAGTAATAAATAGTATATTGTGTTATTAGGAGTAACTTCCACGCTCGCCACACAAAGACACTTTTACTCCGAATGACACATTATATTTTTTCTTCAAATGTAGATATTTAAAGAAAAATATCTACTACTGACGTTACATTTTACGTAAATTACGTTTTCGATTTCAATTGACCTGTAGCTATGGATACTTATTTGTTCACTTTTTGTTATAAACATTGAAATGAAAATTTTCACGTTTTGACGTTTAAATTAAAACTGTGCAATTTTATATCCTCCTTGCGTGCAATTATGTCGGAATTTGAAGTATTATAATATACGCTCCCTGAAGTTGTTCAATTGGATGGAAATCTAACAGTGTGGCTGAAAGATATGTCCAGGAATCACTGCAAAACAATATAAACTTCTCTTATCATATTAATTCTAAGTAGTCTTATGCTCATTACCGTCCCTGTAATTGTCATCTGTAAGTCTGCTATTCTTTAATAATGTTATTTCCTCAAAAGTAAACTCTGTTTATATTTCAATTCACAGGTTATATATTTAAATTTAACAGCTATTGATGATATTTAGCAACTTTATTCTTAGGTTACCTAGTGTGTTATAATGACATTTAGGGCGATATTACAGGTTTCTTTTATTAAAATTACTTCTTATTCGTTGATCTGTATAGTTTCTATGGATATTTATTTATTTTATTTCTACGCCGGCGGCGTAGTCACTAAAAACAACTCCTCCCATTCCTGTGACATCAAAGTATAGGGTCTCTTTTTCGATGTTATTTTTTTTAAGGTATTTTGGGTAATAGTAATGAAAGAGCAAAATGTTTAGACAAACTTACATTTTTTTAAATGGGAACCTATGTTGAAAATAGTATAATTTTTTTTCTTATTTTGTAAGCTTTTCAATAATATATAACAAGTCTGCATTCTTTCGTTTTAAACATGAATAAAAAATGAATTATTAATTTTTTGGAGTGAAAAAATTGAAAATAATTTTAAACTAATAAAAAACTGTATTACAGAACACCTTTTTATTTTTAATATTATTTTCTTCAGTTTTATCATTTCTTCAAAACATACTTTTTTCGATTTGCGCCAAAGGCATAGAAATAAAATGAACAAATGATGATCTGAAGAAGAATTTTTTCATTTGTTTCTTAATTATTTTCAATTTTTTCATTCCAAAAAATTAATAATTCATTTTTTATTCATGTTTAAAACAAAATAATGTATACTTGTTATATATCATTGAAAAGCGTACAAAATAAACAAAAAGATAAGACTATTTTCAACATAGGTTCCCGTTTAAAAAAATGTAAGTTATATCTCGAGAATTACTAAATTTTCAAAAAAAAACAATAAATAAGATATGAGATATTTTTCAAAGTAGCGAAAAACGAGTTTTTGCCTGTAGCTCAAAAAGAAAACAAGATCGAAAATTCTATTGAATTCATTGTAAAATATCTATCGTGTTATTTTCAAATTTGAGGCCATTTAAAGAACAGTATTTTTTTAAAATTATTACTTAAAAGGCATATAAAAATTCTTGCAACCTCCCTATTTCAAATATGTTTTCCATTCACTCTTCTTCGATTTGGACCAGGGTTATAGTTTTGGCTTCAACCAAACGTATGATTGGCTATTATAAAATATGGAATGGGGCGGATTTCTCTCCAAGAGGAGTAGGATTGAGTAAACGTCTTCAAAATTGACCGCAGATATTCTAAAAAAAAATATTGTTTAGGTATTTTCAATTTGTACTTCATTGGACAAGTTATTATACGCCCCATAATTTTCCCGCCTTGATATCTATTCTCGTACCCAAAACTTTTTATTTTTACCTCTCGCTAAGAGGTAGCGGATTCATGCTAAAAATCGCATATCTGCATTTTATTGAATAAGCACGTTTTAAGGTCCCTAGAATACGATTTTAACTTTTTTACGATGACGTGTGTGTGTGTGTGTTAGGATGTTGTAAGTACGATTTCTCAAATTCTATATAACTAAAGACCTGTTTAACTACGGATTCCTCAATCTAACATTAATGGGGAGAGTTGAATATGTTTTGCTAACAATTGGACAACCGGAAGTGGTAGTTTCTAAAAAAAAGTCTTCTAATTATTAATTTTGAAAATTTATGTTAATACAATAATAAAGATCTTTAAATTCTCAATATAATATATTTAAAGTCTTTATTATATCTTCTATAGGTTTAGAGACATATAGAATAATCTGTTGTAATAAATCTCGTTGCCCAAGCAACTCCATGGAAACCAGTTGATATATTTAAATGTTTATAATTGACAGATAAATGCTAAATGTTTTATTAACATTACAGAAAGCTTTTTCTGGGAAGGAAGTACACTAAAAAATTCTTATTGTATTATTAATTATATATTTAAAATTATAGGTATATTAATATTACATACATCCTTACGAAATACCACTAATACTGTCAGTGAATATAAAGAATTTTGAATATATTAGAAGACTGGGAGAAAATTCCTCGTAGAACGAAAGAATAGATATAATTTGAATTATTTGTATGTACAAGAAATGTTAAATTCGTTAATTATGACCCAGGTTTGATCCCGACCGACTCCAAAAATTACTTCGAATTTTAACGGCACAAAATTGACCCCTGTGGTGCATTTTCCACGACAGCAATGAGTGCCCGTGAGGTGACGTCTGGTAAACGTCCGCATGGTACAAATATTTCATCATTACCGATGTGTGTGTACAAAGCAGATTTGCACACAGCAATGGGTAATATGCCGTGATGATATATTAATTTATTATTTATTTATGTAACAAAATGGAAATGGCGAGAGGTCATGTGTTGGCCACATTAGATTTTTTATTGTAAGCATTGTGAATTGTCAGATACAATTGTCAATCCCGTTGCAATACGAATATTGTTTATCAGTACCATGCCATGTAATCTAAAATAATAACATTATCGCGTGTTGCTGAGAACGGAAACAGATTTTTGAGAACTCGTGGTTGTCAGAATTTGCTCAATGCTTCCTACTTCCGACAGTTATTTGCGACAATTATTCCGTATAGTGTAAACTAACATAGAAATTGCGCGAAATTTGTCGCAAGTAACTTCCTAGTGTATCTGCACCTTTATACGCTAATCCGTTCACCTGCTTTGTTTTACTATCTCCGTCTCCATTTGCTGAAGTTATCTTTTTCGTTCTCGTTGATTATGCAGCAGTAATAACGTCACAGAGGGTTTAATGCTGTTTAATTTGAAAATAAATAACATATACTGGAAAATTGTTTTTATCTTGTTGGATTAAAATAAATTGGCCACCTACCTCATTATATTGACTGAAAAAAAAATGCAAATGCTTATATTTGATTAATTACGCCTGGTTGCGTTCATGCTTATATTTCAAGTGGTCCATATGGTACGGTGGTATTAGACGAATGCACATATTTGCAATTTGAATGCAATGTAACACATTATTTGCAACTGCTCGCATTTCGTGCAATTTTTTATGTGTATTAAACAGCAACCAGTTTAAAAAATCTGTTGTGGCCAGCACAGTACCTTCCGTCAATTCTGTGTATAATGTATAAATTCCATATATAATTTTTCTTACAAAAGATTCTAAATTTCCAGTAAAATTATTTCATAAACAATCTATTCAAATTGCACTTGACACTGACATCTTCCTCTTTAGCTTTTCCCATTCGTTAGGGGTCGATATTTTTGCGTGTCGTTCTCATTCGGTTCTTTTTCTCTCAAGTCTTCCGCAACACAGTCCTTCCATCTTATCTTTGGTCTTCCTCTGCTTCTTCAACCTCCCATTACTAAACTACTCATTCTTGTTCAAATATAATTATTCATTTCTCCTCATGACATGTTCAAACCAATGTAATCGTCTTTCTTGTATCTTTCTAGAAAATTGTAACACTAGAGTTATTTTATTACCGTATCTTTCCGTGTGTTCCCCCACATCTACTACAAAATCCAGATCTCTGCCACATTAATTTACTTTTTACTCATACTGACATCTGTCAATTTGAATTATATGAATATATTAGCAGTTTCCGTGTTAAGCATAGCTGGCTGAATTATAAAATTTAATTTCTTTAAAATTATTTAACTCTCTATCTATTGAATATGAAGTATAAAATGTAATCAAATCGTATAGAGAATAATATATTCTTTAAGTTATAATAATATTAAATGTCAATAAATCAAATTTAACTGTTAAATCTTCAAATGTGGCTACTTCCGGTTCACCAATTATAACCAAAATCTAATCACTTGTTCTTCTGGATGTAAACTTGAGGAATACGAAAAAATTATAATTTTTGGAGTCGTGGTATTGAAGTTATGGGATCCGGAACTTTTGTCACACAAACAGACACACAGACACACACACAGACACACACACAGACACACATACATACATACAGATATCATCGTAAAAATGGTAAAATCGTATTATAGGGACCCTAAAACATGCTTATTCAGTAAAAACTCATCACTGAATTTTTTGACCAAAGACAATACCTTCCTTACCTAAAGGTGACGGAAGGTAAAAAAAAGATGTAAAACCAATTGCACAAACATCGTCGCGCTATCCCTCAAAATTCGCAGGAAATGGAATAAAGTTGCATATGGTATGTGGCAAATTACAAATACGTATATACATAAGTGTGATACCCCCTTTAAATTGATAATCATATGGAAACGTCAAATGAGAAATTGAATATTGCTGTACAATTTAGTTTGATTTTTACCTCTCTCTAAGAGAGGTATTGGATCCATGCTAAAAATCGCATATCCAGATTTAATCAATAGGTACCTACAATCCGATTTTAACATTTTTACGATGATAACTGTGCGCACGCGCGTGTGTGTGTAAGTGTGTGTGTGTGTGTGTGTGTGTGTGTGTTGGAAGGACGATTTCTCAAATACTATAAGACTTAATATCTGTTTAACTACGTATTTCTCAATCGAACATTAATGGGAAGAGTTGAAAAGGTTTGGTAGCAATTGGACAACTAGAAATAGCAGATTCTTAAAAAAAAAATCTAAATATTATTTTTTGAATATTTTTGTTCGTACAGATATGAAATTCTCTATCTGATACATTTAAATATTTTATTATATCTTCTATAGATTTACCGATAAAAGAAATATAATATATAAAATAATCTGTTGTAATAAATCTTATAGCCGAAATAATACCATAGAAACTAATTGAATTATTAGAATGTTTGTAACTGACAGATAAATGTCAATATCAGATATCCGGAGACATTACTGAAGACTTTTTCTGGGAAGTACATACATATATTATTTCTTATTGTATTAATAGTTAAATATTTAAAATTATAGGTATATTACACATACCCCTTAGAAATACTGTTAATCCCGACAATGAATTGGAAACATCTCCAAAAATTAAAGAGTAGGACAAAATTTCTTCATAGAATGAATTTAAATTTAAAAAATCTAAATGTAGAGAATTGATATAAGTAAATTTTTTGATGTAGAGTGTACGTATACAAGAAATGTTAAATACAATAGGGCGTGAGCAGTTATGTGACTTTATTAGCCTTGACAAGCAGATATTACAACAAATTAACCACGTGAACTTAGAAAATCCCTATACTTACGTAACCAAAAACGAAAGTGGCGAAAGGTATTGTGCTGGCCACAACAGATTTTTTTTTTGTTTAAACCTAGCTTGAAATTTAAGTGTTAGCAGTGCAACTGGACGGAACTGGACATTTGGAAGCAAAAGTCGTCATATTTTTAGTTCCGTTTATTACTTACTAAATAATTAATTAAATAAACATTTCTATTAGGTATTTTATTCGTTATATGTAGCGTTCATTGTTTTCTTTACAAAATGTAGCTATTTTAAAATTCTAAAGAATATCAGCCAACCTTTTTCTTGTTTCTTGTTTGTAAATTTTTAATGTTTACATGTCCATAGTCTGTTAAGGTAGTCATCCCTTCATACTTTAACCACGAAAAATATTTAGAAAAGTTCAGTTACTTACAAAGTGTGTCCCATTTAGAATTAGAACTGCCACCATTAGGATCTCCAGAACTATAAAAGATAGGTACGATGTCGGTTAAATGGAACTTTTTTGCTTATTATACTTTTTTAAATTCTTATAGGGCACTAGATAAAGACGAAAAATTAATTTATATTGATTATTTCTTTTTCAAATAACTTCTAAACTATTAATAAACGAGAAAAATGCTACAAAAAATAAGTTAGATATTTTTATTATTTAACTAGTGGCGTACCTACGAAATAAATTTTTATATTCTTAAATTTTCGAAACATTTTTTTAAATGGAATCCTTATCTTAAAAAAAATCGTTATTTTTTTCTCTTTTCAATGACGTAAGGGCAATTGTATTTCGTATTTGTTTTACCCCTACCAAAAATTTAATGTTTTACGTTATTTTTACGAACTTTGTAATTATTTCACAAAAAACTATATCATTTTTATTAATTATATTGTATTTAATTGATACAATTCATTTTATGACTTTCTTGCTCAATATTGTATTTAAAACTCATACTAACAAATTACAAATTCTCAAGAGCGACTTAATATATACTACTTTTTATCACAAAAATTAATTTGATTGGTTTATGGGCAAAATTTTCTAACGAAATAAATTCCGTAAATAAAAGGAATATTTCTAAATAGAAATATTACTAAAATATTAGTAAATATAACATAAAATAAGGAAAAAAAAAATCGAAGTGAAATATATACAAAACACAATAACATTTACATGATTAAAAGAGAAAAAATCTGATATGAGCAACACAATACCTCCCGCCATTTACCTATGGGGTCTCGTTGGCGCGTGCCTGATGTCTGGTCGCGAATTTGAGGAATCCGATTCGATCCCGATCAACGCCAAATAATTGCAATTTTAAATGGCAATTAACCCTTGTGGTGAACGCCCACACAATACAAATATGTCATCATCATTACCGAAATGTGTATACAAATCAGAGTAGCACACCCAACAATGAATAATATGCCGTGATAATATATTTATTTATTTAAATACATACCTGCATATTTACTAATGCTAGAAATTATGTATTTTAAGTTCATTTCCATGAAACTATTGTTCTATTTACAATTTTCCTTTTAAAACGTTACTATTATTAATTTGAAACAATTTTTTTTTTTGACAGTGACATTTATCTGTCAGTTACATATATTTGAGCTGAACTATGTCACCATGGAGATTAGTTTAAAGCGTAATCTCCGAGATATAATTTTTATATTACTTTATAAAAATATATAAAAAAGTATTACAGCAAACCTGTACAAAATGGAATAATCTTTAATTTTTATAATAACAAATTGCGAAAAAATACATTTAAAGGTATTTTTTGAAGAAAAACTGTCTTGAGCTTTCAAGTAAACTGCCATTTGCCACCAATACCTAATGGCTTCTTTCCATATTATAATACGGTAGAAATACATTGTTTCAAAATTTTCTGAATGATAGTATTTGAGTTAGAGCGTAACGAGGATCCCCACACGCCACACACACACACACACACACACACACACACACACACACACATACACACACACACACACACACACACACACACACACACATACATACACACATACACACAGACATCATCGTGAAAATGTTAAAATTGGATTCTAGGGACCTTAAAACGTGGTCATTTAGCACGATCCCTATACCTCCCTTAACAAGAGTAGCGGGAGGTAAAAAAACATTCAAAAAATAAGTTTGTGTTGTCTCAGAAATTTACGGATATAAAAATATATTTCGTACGCTACTGGTTAAATAATAAAAAAATCTAATTTCTTTATTTAGAATATTTTTCTCGTTTACTAATAGTTTAAAACGTATTTGAAAAAGAAAAATCAACAATATTTAATTTTTCGTCATTATCTAGTGCCCTAGAGAATTTTTGGAAAAACAAAAGGACATCAGAGATGGTTCCCTCTAGGCGCACAAAATGTTCCATGTACCGACATCGTATCTGCTGTAGTTCTCGAGATCCCAATGGTGGCAGTTCTAAATGAGACAGTTCACACATTACCCTAATTTGTGTAGGCCAGAATTTTATTTATTTGTTTTTTCTTATACATTTGGCTAGTGTATGAACCACTTGCTCTACACATATTTTACTTTAATTTTGTTTAATAAAAAAAAATGTTTTTGGAATTATCATCAGTTACTTTCAAATGAAATAATAACTTCTGCACTATTTTGCATTTTCCTTTACAAAAGGTTTCATAAAAAATATTTATTTGCCTGTTATACTTTATAAAACAAAAAGAAAACAATATAGCAATATGCAGTTTTTTGTGACAGACAAAGCTAGTTTTTTTACAGAAATGAATAGTAAAATGCACGAAATCTGTCTAAACTAAAATATTTTTAACAAACGCTTTTGTCAGTCTGCATTTTGATATGTAACATGCGAGGACATTGTAATTTTGACGGCGTATAACATGTAATCACCGTTTTTATTTTGTGCATATTTTAAATCGTGCATTTAAAATGTAATCAATGGTAGTTAATTGTTGTAATCAAGTAAGGTTATTATTGTAATCAATAATAAAAGTTTTTTGAAACTGACAGAGTTGATTGGTGTAATAAATAATATTAAGTCATCTCTTATATTAAGAGGAACAAAATTATTTAATTTGGAGACTGTAGAAAATGACTCAAATAACTTATTCATAATACAAATTTTCTTGTCAGACAATAATTGATGTAGAATGTACCTACCTGTTTATAAAATAATTCACCTTCTTTCATAATTGCTAAGTCTTTTAAAAAGAAACTTCCAGATAAATTAAATTAAAACTTGCAAGAGGCAACAAAATACAATTATTAAAGTATGAAATTGCGGTTTAACCATCCCTTGTTTCTGACGTTTATTTTAGTATTTTAAATTCATTTTCTTTTAGATATAATTTTTACGTTGGCTTGAAAAGTGTCCATTTGTCATTTTAAAATTATACGTTTTTTATTACGAGTATTTTGAGATGCGTGATTGAAAATTATAATTCAAATGGTTGTGATTTAAATCAATATTTGCAAGTATTTATAGGTTATACAGAATTGACCGTTGAGAATCAATCTTTATAACAGTTTCCATGTTCCTGAAAGAATTACCGGTAAACGTTTTTTAATGCACCTATAAAATGTCATTGACTGTTATCTACCTAAAAATAGGTTGTTATACATATTGTAAGAGATGTGATTCATTATTTTTTATTTTCCGTTAATTTTTAGGTAGGAGAAAGGAGGTATTGCCTTTGGTCAATATTTTAAATCGTGCATTTAAAATATAATCAATGGTAATTAATTGTAGTAATCAAGTAAAGTTATTGTAGTAATCAATAATAACAGTTTGTTGAAACTGGCAGAATTGATTGCTGTAAAAAATAATATTAAATCATCTCTTATATTAAGAGGAACAAAATAATTTAATTTGGAGACTCTTTAGAAAATTATTATCACATTATCTTCTATCTGAATTAGTTTTTTAAGATTCTTGTTGTTGATTTCTTTAAGTTTTTTATAGACGGTAAATAATAGCAAATCTTTATAAAATGCTCTTAAGAAAAAAATATCTGATGTGGCCAGCACAATACCTTCCGTCAATTCTGTGTAATAATTATAAATTCCATACATAAATTTTCTTACAAAAGATTTTAAATTTCCATTAAAATTATTTCTTAAACAAACTATGAAAATTGCACTTGACACTGACATCGTCTTCTTCTTTAGCTTTTCCCATTCGTTAGGGGTCGCTATTTTTTATTTTCTTCTTCCACTCATTTCTGTTTTTCGTGTCGTTCTCATTCAGTTCCTTTTCTCTCAATCTCAAGTCTTCCGCAATACAGTCCTTCCATCTTATCTTTGGTATTCCTCTGTTTCTTCAACCTTCTATTACTAAGCTATTGATTTTTCTTCCAATATATTCTTCATCTCTCCTCATGACATGTTCAAACCAATGTAATTTTCTCTCTTGTATCTTTCTACAATTTTTTAGTACTAGAGTTATTTCCCTTATTCTTTCATTCCTTACCGTATATTTCCGTGTCTTCCCAACACCTATTTCAACATCTTCATCTCTGCCGCATTCATTTTCTATTCATTGATACTGACATCTGTCAATTTGAATTATCTGAATATATTAGCAGTTTCAATGGTTAGCATATCGGGCCGATTTAAGATATTTAATATCTTTAACTCTATATCTATTGAATATGAAGTATAAAATGCAATCAAATCGTATAGAGAATAGTATATTCTTTAAGTTATAATAACGTTAAATGTCAATAAATTATATTTAACTGTTAAAATCTTTAAATAAGGATACTTCCGGTTGACCAATTATAACCTCTTCTTCTGGATGTAAACTTGAGGAATACGAAAAAATTATAGTTTTTGGAATCGTGGCATTGAAGGTATGCGATTCAAAACTTTCGTCATACACACACACACACACACACACACACACAGAGAGAGAGAGAGAGAGAGAGAGAGAGAGAGATACATACATATATACAGACATCATCGTAAAAATGGTAAAATCATATTATATGGTTTTTAAAACGTGCTTATTCACTAAAAACTCATCATTGATTTTTTTTTACCAAAGACAATACTTTCCTTACCTAAAGGTGATGGAAGGTAATTACAACTTACACGGTAAGGTGAACAATTTTTGTTTTAATATTTGTTTGCATTAGGGCTCTAGTTAGATATAAGGTAAATAATATATAACGGATATTTTTCTTATCATTGGTATATTGAAATAATAACTGTGAAGATTTTGATTACAACAAAGAATATTTTGATTATAGTTCAAGAATATTGATTACAAGAATGAATCCGACAATTGGACAATTAATCCAATATTTAAATAATTTTGCTAAGAATTAAATATTTAAATTTACAATTCTGAAATCTGAGTAAGATAATTTTATTTTTCTTATCTGCCGAAATTGAATTTCCCTGATTTACTATTAAAATTTTCAGAAAAAAAGTAAAAGAAATATCTTGTCAAACGGATAATTTTCTGACATTGTTATGATGTTATGTAGGAATGCAACCTATAACCATAGAATTGTTGATTACAACAAATGATTTTGATTATAAATGTAGTAATATTGATTACAAGAATTTAAATCTCATGTTTTTCGAAGAATTAAAAGTATAAACTTTAAAGTATGTGTTACTTTGCAAATTATGCATTAAGTGGGGACGGGGGCGCTGAAATATAATTTTGCACAATGGCGCCTATTATTCACGGAGCGGCACTGGTAATGTTGTATTTATAACGTGAATTCATAGGCGCCGACTATGGAGGGGGGCAAAGGGCCCCCCTTCCCCTATAAGCGTTTTTGCTTCCATCTCATTAATTTAAAAAAAAATCAATCATGGCACTTGCATCACTGGTCAAGTTTTATTTGGAACTTACTCGATAGATGGCCAGTTAATCCACAATTTTCATTTTAGTTTCACATTCGACAATGGCAATAGACTGGTTAAATCATGTCGCTATACTTGTCATGCAAAAATTTAAAATGAGCTTGATTTAAATATAATTTCAAAAGGGTAGTTTTTTTTTTAAAAAATTAGGTGTAACATGTTTAAAATAATATAAAAAGACAAGATTCGTAGGTACTTAATATGTTCGCTGCAAATAGTAATTTATGGTAATTCACTCTCGAGCCTAAGTATGTTTTATTGAAGCCAGTACTTGACGTGTATATACGTCACCCGCCTCAGTCAGTGAAGGCGTATAACGTGTCAACACGTCACCCGCAGTCAACGTGTTAAACTATTTTATTTTATTTTTCTGTAATTATTATTAATAAGATATAAATAATAAAAAAATTTAAAATATATGAAAACAATAAATTTTATTTTTATTAAAAAAAAATTGGCCCCCCTGGGTTATAGAAAAGTCGGCGCTTATGGGTGAATTGATTGACTAGCTGGATAGCCTATACGACACACTTTCAGAGTTTGATATATGTACATATGTATGTACTTATTTGTTTTTTTACGAACTGGAAATAAAATGTAATTTGCAGGAAGTTACCTATGTGGTGACGAAATCATATGCAACAATATTTAAATTATGTTATCGAATTTTTGATATTTTGTATCCCCAATTTGCATGATTTACTTTTTAAGCGCAGTACGATATGCACATTTGTTAATTTACATAAAAATTGAGTGATACCCTATTTTCGTTGGCGAACCTAGTTTCCAGGTTTTGTTTGGTTATGCAATATTGCACTAGCAGTAAATAAAATTTCTAATCTGTTTTGAAGTGTTGATGGTATAAATTTCGGTGTAGGTGTAGGTAGGACGATAAGTAAAAGAAAACACATGACCCCCGCATATGATATTCAAACTACTAAAGTTGTATGCAATCCCTTTATGTTGACTTCTCAATGCAGAAGCAAACTTCAAATTGCGTTCCAAGTTGTATGAATGCTAATCAGTTTGACGGTTGTAGATGGCGCCGACGTGCATTTCTAATCAAAATATCATTGCATACATTGCTATCTATGCCAAATTCACTATGCTCTCGTTTCAAACTATTATTTTCCTGATTTCTATTATTTTCTCATTGTTTAGTGAATTAAATTCAACGAAGTTTCAATATTCTTATTGATATTAAACAGAAATGTGTAAATAGCTGTTAAAGACTTTATAATGAAATATTTTTGTTTTTTACCTCTCGCTAAGAGAGGTATTGGATTCATGCTAAAAATCGCATATCCAGATTTTATTGAATAAGCACGTTTTAAGGTCCCTACAATCCGATTTTAACATTTTTACGATGATGTCTGTGTGTGTGTGTGTGTGTGTGTGTGTGTGTGTGTGTGTGTGTGGATGTGTGTGTGTGGGATGTTGGAAGGACGGTTACTCAAAAACTATAAGACTTAAAATTTGTTTAACAACGTATTTCCCAATCGGACATTCATGGGAAGATCTGAAAAGGTTTTGGTAATAATTGGACAACCGGAAGTAGAAGATTCTTGAAAAAAAATCTTCTAAATATTATTTTTTGAAAATTTTTCATGGTAATATTAAAGAAAATTAAATTCTCTATCTGATACATTTAAATATTTTATTATATATTCCATAGATTTAGAGATAAAAGAAGTATAATATATAAAATAATCTGTTGTAATAAATTTGACAGCCGAAAGAATGCCATGAAAAATAGTTGATAATTTAAATTATTTGTAACTGACAGATAAATGTCAGTGTCAGAAATAATGAGTAATGAATTAAAAATGTACTTGGAGAATCCCTTAGTTCTTGATCTGTGACTATTATGGAGATGACAAGTCTAGGTTGAAGGACAAATTTGTTTCAAACATTATGGGACAATGTACACCAGTACTATAGACTAGAGTAACTTTGAATTGCGAAAAAGCTATCAAATTCTTCTCAAGTAAGTTGTAAATATTGACAAAATTACACATCGATATAAGAATAATCGGAGTGCAATCTATCCGTCACTTTATTAAAGGGAATTAGTGTTATTTAGATATAACATGTATGAAAAAATAAAATGTAAAAGAAGATATGTAAGAATAGATGCACAATCCATATATACATTTTAGACCGCCCAAAATTAATGTTTTTACTAGAAGAATATGAAGAGAAAGTAAACAACGTTGTTCGAATTGAAAATTGCAGTTACCAGCCAAATATTTATATATGGTAAACTCTACTTTGTAATTTATTGTAACATAATTTATGGTAAAATATCTTCATGTTGAGACATGCTATTATTGAATAATAAAGAAGTTTATACGTCATAGATTTATATGAATATATTATTTGTATTTATAAAAATATTCTTTGCTTTATGCATACAGCCAGGTAAAATATACGGCGAGAGGTTATGTGCTGGCCACATCAGATTTTTTATTTTACAGTTCAATGAAAAGCGATGTATTTATAACTTTATAGGCCACAGGTTCAATATGCTATTGAAGATCACACTTTTTTGTTGATTACAACAAAAGATATTTTGATTATAGGTTATAGTTTAAGTATACTAATTCCAGGTTTGAATCCAATACAAACAATTCACAATATTTTAATACTAGTTTTTTGCAAAGAATCATATGTTTCTGATTTATTATATTTTTTTCACTCTTTTAAAAGCGACGGTAGAATATTGAAATCTTGGACGGATTATTTTTCTCCCCTTTTCTACCGATGATATTGCACTGATTTAACATTAAAAATTAGTAAAAAAAAATGGTAAGTGAAATATCCTGCCACAGGATATTTTCCAGGCATTGTTACTTTGGAAAGTATAACTGTTAGACTATTGATTATAACATATTATAGCACAAGAATATTGATTATAAGAATGACCAAGTAATTGTTTCAATAGAATTTTGCGAGTCAAGTTTATGGCGTGTGTTTTAAGATTTAGATTTGGTAATTTTTAAATAATTAAAATTTTTGTGCAATCGGACGCGAACTAAACATTTTCCAGACGCAATATAAGCCGTGAAAGCGAAATTCAATTTCGCGGCCGCTGTTTGGTAACGACCGTGAAATTAGTTGGAACCTAAAATCACTTTGACACGTAAGAGTTGACATGACGGATAATGTGACCATAACAACGTTTCTAAAACATGACAACATTTTCCTTGGTTTGTTTTTTAAAATAAATACAATAAATATTTTAAAATAGTAATTTTAGAAATAACTTTTTCTTCTTTTCAGCTATTTTTTACAAAACTAATTTTGTTTATCAAATGTCATACCACCAAATCCGCCCTTATATTTCACACAGATTTTACTACCGTTTCTATTAATGTTTAATAAATGGAAAAAATTGACTCTATAATAATATATTAATATTTGACCAAGGTCACATACACTATTGCAACTGTCGGCTAAAAAAGAATCGATTTGTTCTGGGGTTTTGGACGCGCCATAAAACTTACAGTTTATAAGCAGCCTACTTCATTAAATGAAATATTTTTCACATTTTTAAATAAATTTATTATAAATCTAATTGAAAATGATAAAGCTTTGATATTAATATTTAATCTTTTTTATATAGTATGTTTGCAGGGCCGCTCCGTGCGGGTGGGTAGGTTGTGCCCCGCACAAAGGGGCCTGACCATAAGAGGGCGCCATTTCAATAAAAAAGTGATAGAAGTGAACAATATTTTTTAAAATTTGTTTGCATTAGAGCTTTAGTTGTAAGTTATAAATAAAATAATTATACTATTGAACGGATATTTTTTAGCATTGTTATATTAAACTAATAACTGTGAAGATGTTGATTACAACAACATAACAAAGAATATTTTGATTATAGTTAAAAAATAGTGATTACAAGAATGAATTCGACAATTTATCCAATATTTAAATACTAGTATTCTGTGAAGAATTAAATGCTTATTAACTATTTACAATTCTGAAATCTTAGTAAGATAATTTTATTTTTCTTTTCGGCCGATAGTGAATTTCTCTGATTACTATTAACGTTTAGTAGAAAAAAAGTAAAATAAATATCCTGCCAAACGGGTAATTTTCTGGCATTGTTATGATGTTATGTTGGAATGCAAACATAACCGTAAAATTGTTGATTACAACAAACGATTTTGATAACCTAATAATATTGATTACAAGAATAAGTCTAACAGAGAGAATTTCATCAATATTTAAATCTAGCATTTTTCGAAGAATCAAAAGTATAGTTTAAACATTAAAGCGTGTGTTAATTTGTAAATTAAGCATTATGGGGGGCGCTGAAATATAATTTTGCACAAAGGCGCCCTTTACCCACGGAGCGGCACTGTGTGTTTGTGTATTTTCCTATACAAAATTATAGCAATTTAAAATATTGCTAACTGATGAATATTTTTAACGACCACAGAGTTGTCAAATAAGTCCAGAAGTCGGTGAAATGGCTATCGCCAATAGTTACCGCATGAGCAGGCCATTTCATTGATGCTTTCTTTTTTCAAAATATGCATTCGATGGCAACAAACGGTTGTATTATTTTTGAAATAATGGTTTTCCTTTTTTTACTTTTTAATAGTACATTTTATTTTCTATTCATTGATGATGCCCAGATTTATTATCACTGTTAGAATCGTAGTTATTCGAACAAAATTTTTTATATCGGCGCCATATAAGGAAGTGACACCATTTTCTTCCTTGACAATAACATATAATTTATTTAACTTCTATTGTTTTGGACAGCAACAATAGATAAATTATTAAATTAATGTACAGTTTATTTTTATAAAAATGTCAACTTCGATCTTCGAATTGTATGAGTTAAGATTTTAGTTCCGCCCATTCTTTGAAATTTACTTCGTTTATATGGGGGTACATAAAATGTAAAATACTACGATGTGAAAAATAAGATATCGACACGGTGTCAGTGTCAGTTGCTATACGCAGGGCTATGAAACAAGTTAATATGTCTGAAATAATAAATGAACTTTAGTTACAGCGACAGTATTGTCAACAACGAGCATCGTTTCAAAATGGCATGTTGTGCTTTAGTCCACTGATTCTCAAACTTATTGAACTCACCGCCCCCTTTCCGAATATATATTTCTTCAATTCCCTCTCAGAAAATTTAATTTAATCTACATAATCTCAAAAGATCGGCATAAAATGATGACACGCACATGTACTATGAAACTGCAAAGGAATCTCCTAGCACGCCTACCAAAAATTGCTTAATGCCTGTAAGATTTGTACAAAATACGAGGTTTGGATGCTTTTTTTTTTTTATTTGTGGCATTTTGGCCACAGTATATACCCGTGACACTTCGTAACTACGAGTACCTTAAAAATACGAATTTATAAATTTGTAATCTTCTAGAAAGTCTGATTATGATCTTTTTTCTGTAAATTTTGATAGTTAATAAAAAAAGTAATTGATAAATCGATAAATAGATGTAAAGCAGTATTGTCTGACGGAGGTGTTACATTTCCAAAAGAATTTTTGATTTTATGTTCGCTGAAAGTCCATTAATATTTCGTGCGATGAAATTCAAATAAAATGTATATTCATAATAAGGAAGTCCAACTGTTTGCAGCACTCATGAAACCAGAGACAGTGGTTCTATTTTGAAGTATATGGTTATTACAATTTCAAGAGTCTTTGTATTCGTAAATGAGGAGAATTTTATAGTTTTATGTCGATCCGATTTAAAAAAAAATCTGTTGTGGTCAGCACAATACCTCTCGCCAATTCCGTTTTTGGTTACATAAATATAGGGCGCGAGCAGTCATGTGACATTGTTGGCCTTGATAAGCAGATATGCGGGTTCTGTCAAAATGACAATTAGTAATTTTGTACATAAATGTGAAATGTTAGATATTTTCATCAAAAAATTCAAGATTTTCTAAATACTTGACTTAGACAAGCAGATAAGGACGCCCTTGTCAAAATGACAGTTAGAAATTATTTACATAAATGTCAAATGTCGTAATTTTTCACGTGGTTAATTTGTCACCAGGAATATGGAATTTACTTGTCGAGGAAAAAAAACCACATGGAATTGGAATATCATGAAATTTTGGATGGATTATTGACATTTGACATGTATGTACATAATTACCAGCTGTCATTCTAACTCGGGCTCCCATATTTGCTTGTCCAGTCCAACAAAGTCACATGACTACTCGCGCCCTATAAATTTCACATGTCTTTTCTTTATGTTTAGTTTTCTCCTATACTTCTAAATGTTCGAATTTCTTCCAATTTCTTGACGGGATTTCAAATGGGTATATGTATATAGCTATAATTTTAAATATTTAATTGTTATTATTGCTATACAACAAGAAATAGTAAACTTACCAATATCTCAGAAAAATTCTTTAATAATGTCAGTTAAACTTCTTCATTTAACGTAAAAGCGTAATTTGACGTTTTACTGTTATGTTGCCAAAAAAGAATATGTAAGATTTATTTTCAGCTAAAATCTATATAAAACCATATGGGTACTATGGCAAATTCTGAATCGGTTCTTATTCACTGCCATGTGTTTAGTTGAAATAGACAATTTTAGAATTGAGTTGCCAATACCGCCCAAACAGGTTTATGAACTACTGTTGGTTTTTGACAATGACATTTTTCTGTCATTAAACAAACATCTGATGGTTACTATAGTGTTGTTTAGGCTCTGAAATTTATTACAACAGATTATTTTATATTATTATATACTATATCTCCAAACCTATAGGAGATATAATAAAATTTTAAAATGTATCGAATATAGAATTTTATGTTCTTTAATGCTAATATTAAAAAAATTCAAAAATATAATATTTAGAATTATTTTTTTAAGATACTACTACTTCCGGTTTTCCAATTGGTACCAAAACCTATTCAACTCTTCCCATTAATGTTAGATTGAAGAATCCGTAGTCAAACAGGTCTTTAGTCTTATAGAATTTGAGAAATCGTGTCTCCAACAACCTCACACACACACACATCCACACACACACACACACACACACATCCACACACACACACACACACACACACACACACACACACACACACACACACAGACATCATTGTAAAAATGTTAAAATCGGATTCTATAGACCTTAAATCGTGCTTATTCAATATAATCTGGATATGCGATTTTTAGCATGAATCCAATACCTCTCTTAGCGAGAGGTAAAAAACTACATGTATTTTAAATCATAAAATCTTGTTTCGAAATAAATCACTTTGAGACTGAAAATTTAAAACTAATGCGACAATGTATTGCTATATATTTGTACATTCAAGAGAAAAATATTGAAAAATATTTTAGTCGGTTAAATTTTTGAGCGCTTTTTATGGCTCTTTTTAGCTCTTATATCCCATTTACTAGGGTACCTATATACTTAGGTATGGCCATGACGTGGCTCGCGTTTCGTCCGCCATTTGCGGGTCACTGTCATATTCGTTTTTGTTGCGCAAATTATTATGTATTTTCGTGGCTATTTGTTTATTTTAATGCAAAACACATTTAAATATACTTCTAATATTTATTTAAAGTGTAAGTAATACTTTTATTTTATTTATATGGGTATTTTCTTGAGATACTGACTACGATGATTGGCAATATTGAAAACACATCAAAATTACTAATATTAAGCACAAACGTTTAAATTTTTAAAAGGTAAGTTTAGAATATATACTTATTATGTAAATAATAACTACAGTTATTAAATTAGATTTGATAATAACAACCTATAATCCTATGCTCTACATAACCTTTAAATGTATGTCATAATAATAATTGTGTATCTCTTAAGTAAATTATTTTTTATTACGTTTATAGATTCATAGTGTAATTATTTAATATTCCTTTATAATATAATATCACATAGGGAAATGAATACTCAGTATGTTTGACATTGGCCCGCAAATGGCGGCGATCTTGGCCCATGGCCACAACCTGTATATAGAGGTATCCTACCATTTACTACCTTTCGCTACCCCCTCTGTTAAACCCGAGGCCACCAACCCCTCCTTGGATCTACCCAGCGCTGAATAGGAGACGATATCGCCCACTTTGAGAATCACTGCTTTAGTTGAAAAAATATAAATTTTTGAAAGGCAAGCGTGATATATCCATCCATATCACGCGTCATTCTTGTCAATGGAAATATGAGAGAGATAAATGTGTGCCAACTTCTTAATTCGTTTTTGACCTTGATTAGACATCTTAAAAAAATAAACTGTACCTAGAAAACACAAGGAAATAAATGAGTCTCAGTGATGATAACTAATAATTTGAAAATATAAACGAATTACAGTTTTCCACAGTTTGAAAAACTGAATTGTGTATTCTTTTGTAAATTAGGTATAGCTTATCAGGTATTCAGTTCACTATAGTTAAAAAGGAATCATATTTCAATGTTGTTTATCAAAACTTAAAGTTTAAAGTATCGACATAAAACGGTAAAACTCCTTTCAATTATGAATACAAAGAAACTTGAATTTATAACTTTGAGTATAATAAATCAAAATGTAAACACTGTCACTGATTTCATTAATATTATACCAAGTTGAAGTTTCTAGTTACAAATAATCAATGCATTTCATTTTACTCGCAGCAAATTGTAAGAAGAATTTATAAGAAAATCAGATCGGCTGTGGAAAACAAAGTTTGTATGATCATTTTTAAACAGTTATTCACAGTAAAAATTTTGAAAGATGTCCGATCAAGATTATTTACGAATTGTATGAATTCAGATTTTGCTCCGCCCATTCTGACAAATTCAATAGTGTCATTTGCTTAGTTTTTTTATGAGGGTACATAAGATACTATTGTTATTTTGTTATTATAAAAATATGTTAAAATAAAAGCACTTAAAATTCAAAAAATGTGAACTGGTAATTTTATTAGCAAATGTAATACCAAATATGTGAAAAATAAGATACTGACACAACGTCAGTGTCAGTGACACTGACAGAAAATAACGTTATTCGTACGGCTATGAATCAAGGTAATGTATCTGAATTAATATATAAACTTACGTTACAGCGAAAGTAATATCAATAACGAGCATCGTTTTAAAAAATCACATATGTTTTCAGCAACGTGTTTATGTTGATTATTTTATTTTTACGCTCATTGGTTTCCGTATGCCGTAACTTGAGCTATATGAATAATTTGTATAATTACGTGTGTGACAATGAAAAATTAAACGGCAAAATACAGTATAAATAAATTATTTTGAATGCTTTTGCATACTTTGGGGAAAAGTAACATATAATTACATTCTTGTCAGTATAAGATGTTAGTACTGTTAGTAGGTATTATATTTTCGGGTTACCACATGACAGTTATCAGTTCTGTATTTCCTGTATAATTATTTTTTAATATTATTACATTTTTGAAACGTGGATCTACTTCGTCGCAAAAAAAATAATGGTCCGTCAAAAATCAATGAGAAACATTGACAGTTTTACTTATTTTGCAATTCAACATACTTACTATTTAGTGAAAGTAAATTGTGAGGTAAATTCTTTTTAAGCCCCTTTTCATATTAAATTATAAGTCTATTTTATAATTAAATTAAAAAATTATTTCTGCAGTGTGCATTCAGAGCTGTTTTGTTATATATTTAATTGTTGCAATCAATTAATGTATTAATTGTTGTAATCAATTCTTATTTTTACTGTATTCAAATATAATTTAAAGAAAAATAATATTCATTACATACCGTTCATATTATTTCTAATAGAATTTGCACATTACTTCTATTAAATTAGAGCTTAGAAAATTTTAGTAATTTCTCAAATTACCTGATGAGATTGATCCGTTTTCGTAATATTGCACTGGGGCTCCAGCAACCTGCAACAAACCATCACGTTAGTCAAACAATACTATACGTATTTATAACATTAATATTGATATTATTTGTATACAAATGTAACACAATGTTTACTAAATATTTTATATTTATCCAAAAACATTTTTTGTAGTTAGTTAAAATATTTATTATGTACACTAAAACATGGTTTTGTTAGTACAAACTCTATACAATATAAAAGGGATATTGTGTATAACACCAGTATTAATTATTCATGATATTTAATGCCAAAATATTAATATTGTTCTTTATTTTCCAAATTTACAAATACGTCATGAATAAGAGTAACACAATTTAAATAGATACCTATGTTCTTCGGTTAAAATTTTAACCATCAATTAAAATAACAAAACGAAACGAACTGTCAAATGACAAATTTATTATAGCTATCAATAATCCGATTTAATATTGTTTATACATCTGAAATTTAAAATTTAAACTGGAGATTGTAAGATTGGCCCTAAGTGCTTCAAATAAATTGCGATCTATATTTTGCTCCAATTTCAGAAATTAATTATCATAATTAGACTTAAATGAAATGAATATAATTTTAGATATTAATTTTAGAGGTTTAAGCGCTTTCGGTTTCATTTTAAAATTACAATTTATTGCCAGTTTCTGGGGGTGCCAATCTGCTTCTATTCGCAGATTTAGATAATAATGACATATTTGTACAATTGAAACTACTTGTGAAACGTCACCTCACGGCCACTCAAAGTGGCGAGTGGACTACATGGATTACTTTTGTGTAATTTGAAAATTGTAAATTATAATAATAATAATAGTAACAATAATAAGTTTGATTTCGTTTGGATTCTATTCGGGTTGTGTGAATAATCACTTAGCGCACTCAGCCACGGGACCAGGGCTGGTTAAATATTATTAAATATGAGCTAATAACTAAATAATAGAATAATAATTAATGTTACAACTTAATTAATTAAAAATATAACATACAATTATTTAAAAAAAATCTAATCTTCTTTTATCGAATGTCTACATTTTTTACGGGCCATAGGAAATATAATTGTAAAATTTTCATATTCTGCCCTATTAATATTAGAACTAAAGTGTAAATACAAAAAATGTTCAGAATTAAATACTTCATCAAATGAGCCTAAATTTATTGATATATGTAATAGGTTTGTCATGAGATAAACGTAAAATAAAAAAGCCTTTTTTTAAGTTTTTTACAGAGTGCCTTGCGAGGCAAAACTTATAACTCAAATAGTCGTAATTATTTGACTTTGACAGATAAAAGTTTATTAATTGATATTTAATTGTTAATATTATTTCGTTGAGTGTTTTCTGAGATGGTAAATGTATCCATACTAGGGATGGGCGTTTATAAAATTCTGTAATCGATTATCGGTTACTGTAAAATATCGATTATTTCGATTAATTAAAATTTAACAAAAGAAATAATCAATAATCGATTATCGAAGATTGGGTTTCTTTATTCTGTAATTAAGTATTTATTGATATATATATATATATATATATATATATATATATATATATATATATATATATATATACAAAGCATTAAATTTGAAGTATTTTACATTTATTGAAATAATGTAAAAATTACATTATTCTGACAACAAATAACAAATGATTTAAATAATTTGGCCCGTACTAAACCCCCGTTTTCACTTGAAGTCCTATAAAAATATTATGAAAAATTGGTTATTTTATTAAAAAAGTTAGTTTGTAACACAAGCCATTGATATTTTTTTAATTTGTTATCCATATCCTATACTGTTATTACTGTTCACTTGTTATAGATGATCTTAAATCTGAGACGATATATTCACCTTTGCTAAAAACTATTTCCGCTGAAACACTCGTTGCCTGAATGCATAAATATTTTCAAAGGGTCATTTTTTTTTTATTCATATAGTAATATAATAGGTATAAAATAATTGAATATCGGCTATCATCGATAAACGGTATAAAATAATCGGTAGCCGATTAATCGATTATACACATATGAAAACAAAAATCAACGTAATCAATTATCGATCAATAGAATGCAATTTTAAACAATTACAAGAATTTTCCAATTCAATTACATAGGAATGTTATTAAAATTTTCCGTGTAAAAGTGTAGTTTAAATAGTTTTTAAAGTAAAATCAATTTTCATTTGTATTCTATGCATGCAGTACCATTTTAATTTAATATACTTCAATGCATAATGAGCTTAAATAGGAACAAAGCATACATATGTATTTCTAAATTTAGTTTAATAATAATAATCAGACATTATTAGTTGTTAGAATATATGCTATTAAAATGGTAAATCAAAAATAGATAACAATTATGAATGATATATGAGTAATTCATAAAATTTTTATTTAGGTAGAAAACATTGATTCAAAATACCGTATCCATGAACTTGAAAGTATAAAATATATTAAAATGTGTATTCAACCGGTACGAGAAACAATAATTTATGTCATTTTTACTTAACAAGGACTTCAGAATTAATTTTATATAGGTACGTACCAGGTGTCCCAAGCAATCCGTGACATAGGCGTTTAACATGGGAAAACAGTTTTTTATACTACGATTTGTAAAGTTGATACTTTACACACTGCAGACAATATGTAAAGTAAACGATTTTCGTATTTTACTTTATTTACACATTACAGAGCTACCATCATCAATACACGTTTGGCATTTAAATTGTGTTACCTAAATTTAGTTTTTTCTATACATTCATGTTGGTAATAGTAACAGAACTGTAGTATTCAACTTCAGATCTGTTATCTGTTAAATGTGAACTCGGTATTTGTCATGTTCAAATTGTCGTCTGCGCGTCTGTCAAATTTCTAATTTGTTTCAGGAATTTTATGTAAGGTCATATAAAAAATATTGTATGCAACTCAAGTGTAAACAATCTTTATGACAGTCGGTCAATAATTTTCGTGACTAGGCAAGCCTCGTCACGAAATACTAAACCTCATGTCATAAAGATTGAGTTTACACACTTGTTTCATAAATAACTATTTTGTAAATTAAGCCATGTTACGGTAAGTCAGAGATAGATGCCCCATCTTTTTATGTTCTGATATTTTTTATAACAAAATGTAAGAAAAAGACCAAAAGTATATTGTATGATAACTCAATACATATTCTTTTATTTAAACGTAAAAATATACAGTTTAAAGAACAAAATAAGATTTTCTCAAAAAAAAAATAAATTAAAAAGTAGCTTTGGCCATCTTCCCCGGACTATGGGGATAAGATGCCCCAGTAGTTAGGGATAGGTGCCCTTTGAAAAATGCCTTAAATACCTTAATGTTAATAGTAAGAAAAACGTAGATTTTTACCGCATAAATGACAAAGGTTTTCATATTTACAACAACCTTCATGGGACCAGTTTTTACAATGCGGACATTGTATCTACTCATCTTTTCTCTTTGTATTTGTGTACTTTTCTCCACACCCAACACATTCAGAATCGTCTTCTTCACTCATTTCGTTATATTTATAAGGCACACTTTCATCTGTTCCTGTATCCGAATCTACTAGTGAGCTAGTTTACACCCATCGTTTAGGCCGCGTCCTATACCCTATATTCGACCTATACCTTATAGGACGACATGCTGTAAACACTTAGTAGGCGACCTGACCTAGCTTAGGTCAGGTCTCTTTTTCATGTGACCTGACCCAGTTTAGGCCACGTTTTAAACTGCGTGTAAACGCCTTAGTGACCTAAAGTGTTTGATAAAAACCCTGTAGGTGGCGGTTGATCCGTATTGTGATTTTGTTGACATCATATTTTGTAGGTTGTGTAAATTAAATTAATTGAATTATTACGGAAAAAACCCCTGTTCCGAAGCTGAATCTCCTGATCCTTGTGAAGTTCACAATGATGCAAACGAAAAAAGTCAATAAGAGCACATATTTCACTGGTGACAGCGTGAACATACCAATAAAAACAAATTAAAGATTGAATGATATTTGGTGATGCTGACATAATCTAAAATACTTTTATCAATCTGGCATATGAAACTGCAGTTTAAAAAAATTAAGTGCGATTGTATTTCAACAGATGGCATTGACTCGAGGACTATATTACACCTATAATAGACCTAAACTTATCATTAGTCCCCATGGTGTAAACGATTTGTAGAAGACCTATTATAGGGCAAGGTATAAGCCAGGTCGCATGAATAGGATTGGGTGTAAACTAGCTCAGTAAAATTTTTCTAATCTTGGTTGTTTCTTGTTTGCATTTTATGAATGTTGCTTCTTTATCTTTTTCTCATTTTTCTTCTGCATCTTCCTTTTTTTTATTCAAGACTTCTGGGCTTGTAAACAGTGTACAAGGGGCATCTTTAACTGATGTAACCAGGGCATCTTTCCCGATTGTCCGGGACGCAGCCAACTACCAAATTCAAAATTAGCTCCAGAACACAAAAACAATGATGAACGTACTACAACTTAATGTACTTGTCGAAAGAAATTATGATGATAAATTTTACGTATACAAACACGACTCACTCACTCGCACATGATACAGCCGCAACTGATATAAGGTACTAGTGCAATCTATCGAAAAGTAGTAAAGTTATTCCACTGGGGCATCTATTCCTGACTTACCCTATTTAACATAATAATATATTATTTCCCTCCTCCCACCAAGCTACATCCATTTAACTGAAAATCCTTATTGACGGAACATTTGGAATAAGGAATTGACAAAATATGACTGATTATATGAAGTAAATTATTGCAGGACTTACAAATTTAAATCGGGAATATCCCGATACTGCTTATTGGCAGCACCTATGTAAATTAAGATAAAACAAAAGTAATTTTTTACACCACATATTGGAAACAAGTTCTTGGGCACTTTTCTTCGAAAATTAATCGTAAAGAGCTTGAAGTACTTGTTTTGTTACATATTTAGGTTGGAAAACAGTCGAGCAACTATGTCTGAATTGTTTATAACAGCACTTATATCTCGGGTTAAGTTAAAATCGTTGGCGTTCTACATGGTTTGCTCTCTGCCTTTTGAAATCCAACTTGTGCTATTTCACCAAGTTTTCAGAAAACGCTCTGAGAACGCGGAAAAACGTTGTAACATAAATAAGAAAACACACATGGAGTTATATAAGCAACTGTCAAACACTTTTCTGGATTGACGGGTTACTATTGGATACTCAGAACAAAACAAGCGCGAAGCGCACAAAATGAGAAATGGATGCTTTAAATATTATTTGAAAAGTTGAATTGTAAATTTATATTTGTATGGCAATACTTATTTAATAGATTTGTAATAATTCGTTAATTATAAAAAAATAAATCTTTTCATTAAAAAAAAATTCTCATAATTCGTGGATTATAAAAAAAATAATCTTTTCATTAAAAAAAATTCTCAGAATTTTGGAATAAAGATCTAATAAATGTTTGAAAGGTTGAAAAATATATGTAATAGCACACTGTTGTTTATAAAGTTGTTCATTTATAAAATCTTCAATTATCGATTTCGGCTATGGATGGCCATCCTCGGATTGAGAGCGTCAAGAAAATTTTAGAATAAAGTTAACATTGTTAAATTTAGAAAATTAATGAAATTTGAAGATGTTTTATAAACATGTTATACGAACATGTGTAAGAGTCGAAAGATGGAAATAAACTAAAATAAAATAATAACAGTGGTTTTTATTTATTTGCATTTTACAAACAAATCAAGATAGCCGATTTTGTATACGTTCATGATACATCTGAATGTGTCGCGAACCATTCGTAAAGTGTACGGTAGATTTATTAAGTTAGCGGAAAAGTGTGTCGAGTTGGGAGGTAGCTATGTAAAATAATTTTTAAAATTTCGAATTTTTATTTCATAATTTGTATTCAGACTTTACGTTAGTTTATAAACAACTTTGTTTTATATTTTTTTTTGTAAAAATAATAAATAATGGTACTTATCCCGTGAAGCATTTTCATACTTTCCTAATTTATTAACACCCTGTACATGTGATCTAAAATTCTCTTATAGTGAATTCATTTTGTCAACAAGCAGAACTTTTTATAAAGAATGACTTTTGGTCGTAAAATGAATAATAAAGATTTTTTCCCTAATGGGTACCCCCATCCGCGGACACACTGTATATATTATTATTTATGATTTATATTTACACTTTGACAACGCAACACACAACTTAGGTTATCCGACGCAAGGCGGTGTAACAGTGTTGCCAATGAACCAATCTTAAATCTAAATTAAAGTTGTCAGATTGTGATTTAATGTAGAAAAAGAAAAATATAAGACATAATTGTAAGATAATTTAAAGTATGGTATATCACTAAAATAAGGATTTTCAATGAAATTAGGAATTTATTTATAATTTTTATTTTAGAGAGGAAAAACACATTTTCCTCACTCTTTCGGGAGAAGAAAGTTGAGCTTTCTATGCATGTCGTGAAAAATAGCTATTTTTAGTACAAGTGAGCAAAGTATGTCTTTTTCTCACGCGTCCAGAAATTGGCCGCAAGAGCGAAGCGAGTGCGCCAACTGGACAAGTGAGAAAAAGACATGCTCACGTGTGCTAAACATGATTTTTTCCACAATCTTGAAATACAATTTTCCCAAAAGAATAATACATTGTACTTTGTTTATTAATGAAAAACTCAGAAGTACATTATGTTTACAATTTGAATTTAATTAACTAAAAATAAATACAAAAAAAAATATTCCACCATGTAGAATGGTGCTCAGAGTATGCAACCAATTATATGCTTGAGTATTTTGCTCACTTGTGAAGAAAGTTATTTACTTTGCTCACTTGTGAAGAAAAATATTTACTTTGCTCACTTGTGATTCAATACGCTACTTTGCTCACTATTTTCAGTTGAATAATAATGAATTTTGCTCACGATTGTGGAAAAAATATTTTTTCTTATTCTTTTGATTAAAGCAAAGAAAAAATCGTGCAACACCTAATTCAATGGATTTTAAGGGGAGCTTAAGCCTCTAAGCCCCCCTCCCTGATTACGCCACTGATACATATTGAATTGATTAGTTATTAAATAATTTGGTTCTAACATAATCATTGTGAATTTAATCACAGTTTTATCTAATGAAGTGTCAAAACCCTTACAATTTGAAATGTTTTATATGCTTTAGCATGAGCATCTACGTATGTTAAATCCCACCCTCATATAGTACGTGGACATGTAGTTTGAAACGGTCTGTCTGGTAGTATTAGCAACTGTGCCAGTGTTAGTATGAATGAGTTAGAAGTTGCGGTGTAACTGTGCTCTGTATTTAGAATTTCAGTTCTGGGGTTGGTTTGCGGTGAGTGGTGTCGTGGGCCGTGGCGACCATCAGCATGATTGGGCGGCCGCGGCTTTTCGAGCTGCAGGGCCAGGGCTCCGTGTCCGTGGCTCTCCTTCTTCTAGTCCTGCTCTTCGTGCTCGCTCACCCTGCAAGGGTCCACGCCGACGCCAGCGCCAAGGTTTCCGGTGAGTGCTTTCCAATTTAACTCAATATACAACAACGACTCAAATATTTATTATTCATTCATGTATTTATGGGGGATGCTTCGGTGGGTGGGGTAACAGTGTGTGAAACAAAAATCCAGGTTCGAAAAAGTTTCAGGGCACTACATATTTTCTTAAAATATACAATAGGCCCATCCAAGTGAATGGCTTTTTAAAAATTACTAGCGACACTACAGTAATTTTTTTTAAAGATGTCCGATCAAGGTCGTCTATGAATTGTGTGAATTCAGATTTTTGCTCCGCCCATTATAACAAATTCAGTAGTGTCGTTTGCTTAGTTTTTATGATGGTACTGTTATTTTATTATTATAAAAGTATATATTACAATTTACGCATTCAAAATTCAAGAAAAAGTCAACTGGTAAGTTTATAAGTAAATGTAAAACCAAATATGTTAAAAATAAGATACTGACACAATGTCAGTGTCAGTGCCTCTGACATAAAATAACATTACTCGTACGGCTATGAATTAAGGTAATATACCTGAATTAATAAATAAACTTACGTTACAGCGAAAGTATTATCAACAACGAGCATCGTTTTAAAGTGGAATGTCTTAAATGAATCGAAACAATATGAATTTTTTGAAAGACAAGCGTGTTATATCCATCCTTATCGCGCACGCTTATGGCCTTTGCAAGGGAAAGAGATAAATGTATGCCTATTTGTTAATTCGTTCGTGATACAGATGACCTTGATCGGACATCTTTCAAAATTTTTACTGTACCTCGCTTCACTCGCGAACTATTTTGAATTTACCGCCAAACTTTTTGATTAATGGAGGTATGTATTATAGCCGTAATACTTCGGGCAGTGATTCACAACCTAAATCATCAAAGTGATCATGATTAAGAAGTATGTTTTTTCTTATTCGTTATCCCCACTTTCTTATTTTGTGATCACTAGACAAACTTCCCCTTTGCCTTCTGAATCATGCTTTTTGAGTGATAACACAGATTCATTCCAGAGCAAATTTAAAAATGGTTAACGACAATAGGTTTTCGAGCGTAGAAATTTATCAATGTGGGGTTTGTTGCATCAAAGGAAATATGATTTTCATATAAAAGCATGTAATGACCCACCAAACTTTTTAATTCAAAGAAAATATGTTACATAAAAGATTTGTTTTAAGTAAATATACTTCATATGTTACCAAGAACTTTTTTTTACTTCTATATGATCCATTTTTAATGTGCTGACTATAACACTCGACAGTAGATTATTTATAAAATGAAATAAATTAGTTTGCATTAGTCTGCATATGATGTTTGACGCTAGATAAATATATATTAATCAAGTTGTTTACTTGATATAATTTTTAAATCATGATTAAAAAAAACATGATTATACTAATCAGGATTCACAAAATCACAATCACAATCCGAAGGAATACGGCTTATAAGATTACCTTGGAGAGGCAATTGGTCGGCCAACAGGCATCGCTTTCAAGAAAACGATAATATCAATGCAAATTACATACTGTAAAGGACATATTTGATTTATCTTTGATTAATGTACGAACCATTAATCAAAGGTAACTTTAAACTTTAATTTTTTTTCTACCCCTATGCTTAAATATACTTTTTTGCACGATCTTTTTTTTAATGTTTACCGATAGGGTTTCCAAAGCAGTAAGCTTTATTTACAAATTATAGCAGTGACAGCACGCACTTTAGAATTCTATCGTTTGTTTTCGCTTTTCGCCACGAAGCAAAAATATGGTAGCATGCGTGTCTCAAAATGTTCGCCTACAAGCGAAGGTATTAAACTAACGTCATTATTTTGTCATAATTCAATTTATATAATTATTATATACAACTGTCATAATATTTTCTATTTTATTAGTATAAAATCAGAAAATTCCCGAAATAAAAAACGAATATAGAATTCAAAAGTGCATGCTACCAAGATTCGTAAAAGTAAAATCGCATTCGCCGGCTTTCTATGATAGAACTCCAAAGTGCGTGCTACATGGGGGTAGGAATAAATAAGGATGGAGTAAGTGGCAGTAAAAGTGAAGCCATTTCCCCCACTCCAGGAAGGACCTAACTGTCAACCTTTAACAAAGCCATTTTGTTTAGGTTACGTTTGTGTGTTGACTAGATAATTCTGAAAATATTCGTCAATGATATAACAAAGTTTTATTATTTCTTTAAGTTAAGCGTTAATGTATGTATAAATAATTTTATATTTGTTTTCCGTCATTAATATATTTCAAATAAATACTGAACGGAGATATTTGTTTTATTATTTTGTTGTTCATAATAAAATTACGTCAATTAAATTATTCGTTTTTAATATTTTACAAAATTTCATTAACTAAATTCAATAAGTAAAATGTATATAAAAACAAAAAGAATAATGTCAAAATAATTTTCAAATCTTATCGGATGTATTGGAGATCTCGACTTCGTCTCGATTTCTAAAAACATCCTCAACACATAGGAAGCATTTCCTGACCTTAATAGTTAAATAACTAATTATTTAAGTGTCATCTGTACCCGAATGACACTCATTATGATACATATTTTCATTTCGATACAGATTCAAGATTTTCATTTCATTTAATACAGATTATCATTAGGGGGCAGATGCATTTTATAACCAATTTGTCGGTTTATACTTTATTTTTTAATTATTATGAATAGACGTAGAAAAAATAGTATATGCAACTCACGTATAATAAATTAATAAGTATTAATACACTCGCATGAATTATGGTACTCGCCATGGCGAAAATCGTAAACTTTATACTTGTGTATTAATAGCTATCATTATAAACTCGTTGCATAATGTACTATTTCCTACAAACCAAAGACGCTTATTGTGGGCTCTCTTTTAATGGTATAGCGAGTGGTATATAGATTGTAAAACATTTAAAGTAAATATTTTTTTAAAAATATAAATGAATACAAATAAAAAAATACTATATTTTTCATATCACTTATTCGGTTCTGTCCTCTTATATGGAAGTGACACTGCTATCAGCATTTGCTCTACAATTTAAATTAATTATTTTACGTACTATTATGTTAAGAAATATAAAATTGTGATATTTGTAGGAAAAGCTCCTGTTGAAGGAACAGAGTGCAAACTAGAACTCCTGGATCGAAATCAACCTGATACATTTTATTTAATATATAATGTAGTTCAAAAGTTTCCAGACGCTATGAATTTTCTCATAATTTAATTTAAAGTACTACGTATATGTTTGTACAAAAAACTAAAATATTTATTATTTATTCCTGTATTACAGTGGTTCTTCACCATTTCAGTCATAGCACCTCTATGGCATAATTGGGAACAATACGATACAATAGTATATTGAAAATTGAAAGACAACTATTACAATGATCCTTATTATAATAAGAGTACAGTACGAGTAATCAAGCTGTAGGCGAGTTACGCAAAGTACGAGTATTAAAAATAGACATTAAAGTATTTGTTTTTCATACTATTTTTTCTATTTTACATAAATTTACTTTTTTATATCATTGAATGATTAAAAATTATTATATAACTTACGTATGAACATGCCTTTGCTACTTTAAATGATCATGCATATTTAATAAATTATATGTGAATTACATGATTTATTGAATCGTAATTGCTTTTTCAAGTTAAATTATATCATTTGCTCTCAGTTCACATCATTTAGTTATAAATATATGACTCGTTTATGTATTAATAGGTGAAGGCGTCAAAAAATGAGACGACTGGTTATAAATTTTAAAATTCTAGTTTGAATTCATCTTGACACGTTGTTACATCAAAAAACTTGGGTCATGCACTCATGCAGTGAAGATTAACAGGTTAAAAAAATTGAATAATGAAATGTTTTTTTATATATGAATACTTTTAAAATGTAGAGATAAATTCATTTACTGAAATCTATTTAAATACAAAAATCAAGACGTGCAAAGATAATACATATATTGGTTTGTTGATGAAACAATGATATTTGATGATTTCAAAATATTTAAATTTCAACTTATATAAATTAACGTTTTATTGTCAAAGTAAGCCTATTTATTACTTCATTTATTGTTCCAAGTGGGTTTGCCATTCTTGGTAACAATTCCAAGTGTCTTGTTTTGTTAGGTGTCACGGGTTATGAACAGCCTAACAAAACAAGACTTCCAGAAGTGATAAAACCTCTAGGGATGATGTGTATGCTCTCAAGGCACTTACCTTGAAAGAGGTTACATTATTTTGTAGATAAGGTTAATTAGAACTTCTGAAATAATTTTCCTTTATTTCTGAGTTATATAATACACAGATTTATAAATTTCGTTTACAAATAGATTCAAACAATATTTGAATATTATTTTTACTTTACCTGTCGTAAAAATCGTATATCGATGTTTTGTGAAAAATCACGTTTTATGGTATTTAGATTTGAATTATATAATATATAGGGATCGTGTTAAAAATCGCATATCGAGATTTGGATAAATGACTACGTTTTAAGGTCTCTACAATCCGATTTTAACATTTTCACGATGATGTCTTTGGGTGTGTATCTGTGTGTTTGTGTGTGTGTGGATCTTCTGGACACTCAAACTCCAATACTATCATTCGGAACATTTTGAAACCATGTATTTGTACCTTATTCTAATATGAATAGAAGCCATTACATTTTTGTGTCAATCGGATAACCGGAAAAAATACCTTTAAATGTTAATTTTCCGCAATATGTTTTTATAAAAATTAAAGATTATTCAATTTTCTACAGGTTTGTTTGTACCAATAGTTTTTCTATATAATTTATGAATAAATTTATAAAATTATATAAAAATTATATCCCGGAGCTTATGCTTTAAACACAACTCCATGGTTACACAGTTCAGCTTAAATGTATGTAACTGACAGATGAATGTCAATGTCAAAAAAATAATCATTTCAAATTAATATTAGTAACGTTTTAAATAGAAAATTGTAAATAGAACAATAGTTATATGGAACGGAACTAAATATACATAATTTTTAGCATTAGTAAATATAAAGGTATATATTTAAATAAAAAAATAAAAAAATATATAATCACGCCATATTACTCATTGCTGGGTGTGCTAGTATGTTTTGTACACAGATTTCGGTAATGATGATGACATAGCGTTTACCACACGTCACCCACGGTCAAATTTGTGCCATTTAAAAATTCGAAATATTTGGCGTTGATCGGAATCGAATCCGGATTCCCAGATTTGCGACCAGGCACTCAGGCACACGGACACGAGACCCCATAGGTATGTATAAACTTTGAATATATAATACAATATAAGAACGGCAACGTAATGTATTTAGATTAAATATTTCAAGAGAAGGTGCCATCTATTCCTCCGTATACGAGTTATTTCTGAGTTAGTTCAAAAAATACATAATAGGTGGATATTGCACAGTGTTTCCACGTGCTAGAACAACAAGATAAGATTTTAAAAAGGTTTTTAAGCTTGCTACTGTAAAACAAGTATACATGTATATTAAAGATTCAAAATATATTATCTGGTTATTATGAAACAATATTTTTGAATTATTGATTATTTAATACCTCTAACAATTACTATTTGGCAATGCTGTCAGCACGATTTATCGTAGTTCACATTTTTGTGGTAGGTGTCACTAGCTATCTATAATAATTTTGTGAATAAAGAGACAGATATAGTATCTTGCTAGGCCATATGCGTTGCCGTTCTTATATGTATTATATATTCAAAGGTATAAATAATAATATAAAAAAAATGGCGGGAGGCATTGTGTTGGTCACATCAGATTTTTTTATTACTAAACGATTTTAGTGGGCAACCATAGATATGTAGCCACCTTGATCTGGTTAAGATAATAAAAAGAGTAGGCGGCTAATATTTCGATAATATTAAGGGAGATTTGTTTTTGTAACTATTGATAAGTTTGATTTGTTTTCAAAATAAATACTTTTAAAATGTACTACTTTTATATTTATGTTTTTACAATTTAATTAAAACTGTATTTTTACAGATACCACATACCATTGCTGAACAATTGTCAAAACTTATGTTTTTATCATGGTATAAAATTATATTTTTCAATTTAGTAAGATATGGCCAACTGAAAAATATTATAACTAACACGTGTGTTAATTGGCGATTAATGATCTCACAGTCATTATTAATCAGCGTCATTAACACACTTTGCATAGTTTGTTTATAAAATAATTTTACTGGAATATAGAATCTTTTGCAAGAAAATTTAAGTATGGAATTTGTACATAATACACAGGATTGGCGGAAGGTAATGTGCTGGCCACATCAATTTTTTTCTTATTCTTTCGATTAAACCAAAGAAAAAATCTGTTGTGGCCAGCACAATACTCCTCGCTATTTTCATTTTATGTTGCATAAGGCGCGAGCAGTTATGTGACTGTTGGCCTTGGCAAGCAGATATGGGAGCCCGTGTAAAAATGACAGCTATTTACATTCGTGTCAAGTATCATAAGTTTTCATTAAAAACATTAAGATTTTCCAAATTCATGTGGATTATTTTCCTCGCCCTACTGTTGATAACAAATAAACAACATGATATCAGAATATTTTGAAATTTTGAATGAAAAATTATGACATGACATTTGTAACATCTACGTATGTAAATAACTACTAGCTGTCATTCTGATACGGACTCACAAATCTCCTTGCCCAGTCAACAAAGTCATATGATCAGATAGAGAATTTAATTTTCTTTAATATTATCAAGAAAAAAAATCAAAAAATAATATTTAGAAGATTTTTTTTCAAGAATCTGCTACTTCCGGTTGTCCAATTGTTACCAAAACCTTTTCAGCTCTTCTCATGAATATCCGATTGGGAAATACGTAGTTAAACAAATATAAAGTCTTATAGGTTTTGAGTAATCGTCCTTCCAACGTCCCACATACATACACACACAGACATCATCGTACAAATGTTAAAATCATATTGTAAGAACCTTAAAACGTGCTTATTCATTAAAATCTGGATATATGATTTTTAGCATGAATCCAATACCTCTCTTAGCGAGAGGTAAAAAGTGCGACACCTCATTCGTAGATGACCTTTATCGGACATCTTTAAAAATTATACTGTACATCCGTTTATAATAGGAATGCGTCTTCTCAAGTATTTGAATGAAAAAATATAAATATGCAGGACTAAGGATAAGGAAGAAGTTGAATAAATATGTGTTAAAATAATAAATGGGAATTAAATAGTAATAATAGAAATAATCTTAGTGCGAAACTATTACGAATTCGTGTACATTCGAGTATGTAGAGAATCTGTACGTTACCTAACTTTTTTCTATAAAATAAAAACTGACATGAGTGGAGTACCTTCATCAAAACATTCCAGAGAATATAATTTTTACGACACCTACATACATTCGTAATAACATTCTCTTCTCTGCTCTTCCTCGTGGTCGTAAACTTTCGCTCTACATAATATTAATCACACCCGTCCATTTACATGTAGGGCGTCCACATAAACGCTCTCCCTCAATTCTCATCCACATATATTCTGATATACGGTAATGCTCTTGAGATGTTTATTGGTAACCGCTCAAGATCCAAATATATTATCAACGGGTATGGGGATGTAATGTACAACAATACAAGGTGATTTATTAAATGCAGATCATATTTTAATAGCTTAATGGAGGTTTATTCTCAGTAAAAAATTGTCAAAATAACATACGCAAAGGGGAGTAAATTTGGAACATTTGTTGAAGTTACACACAAAATTGTTTTGTTGTAACGAAATTTGTGATTTTTAATTAACTTTAATTTGATAGATGTAATAAAAAATTCTCATTTTGAAACTGTTCTTTGTATACCTTTGTGGCAATTAAACGTATAAATAAATAAATATATCGTAACGGTTTATTAACCACTTTTGGGTGTGCCAATGTGCCTCTATTCGTAGATTTCGGTAATTACGATATAACTGTATCGTCATCACTATCTTCCTAAAAAATCTGATGTGGCCAACACAATACCTCCCGCCATTTAATTTTTATTAATTTAAATACATACCTACATATTTAATTATGCTGCAAACTGTATTAAGTTCCTTAAAATGATTAGTTTTTTGAAAGTGACATTTATCAGTCAGTTACATACATTTGAGATCTGAATTGTGCAACCAAGGAATTGTGTTTAAAGCGGGATTTAAATTATAGATAATTTTATATAGATTTATTCATAAAATATTTATAAAAACTATTAATGCAAACCTGTAGAAAATTTAATAATCTTTAACTTTTATAGTAACATAAAGTGCAAAAAAAAAACATTTATGGCCAGTCAAATTTTAATTTTTGGTTAAATTGACTATATCGTATCGAAACTAAAGGTCTAATGAGAAACTAATTGTTACTGTCAAAATTTAGATATACACTTCTTTTGTTAACCTGTAGTGAAGGCTTTAACTAACAGCTGTGCAACTGGCCATTAAAGGTACATATATTTTAAAAAAATAAACTGCCATTTTTGATAATCCGATTGATACTAAAATCTAATGGTTGCTTTCCATATTAGAATAAGAAATACATAGTTTCAAAATTTTCTAAATGACACATATACACATATGCACTTACTTACATACATATACCCACAGACATCATCGTGAAAATGTTAAAATCGGATTCTAGGGACCTTAAAACGTGGTCATTTACCAAAATCTCCATATGCGTTTTTTACCAAGGGTAGCGGGAGGTAAAAAAAATCTGGACTAAAAAATTAGAGTTTTTAATTTTTCACTAATTTATTAAAATAAAATAATCCCTTTCAAAAATATTTTTTATCCTTGTAAAATAGATTTTTTCAATGAGAACAAGATATAAAAATATTACAGTCACTAAAATACTTATACAGGTGATTCATCGGTCTGTCCTCTCTTTATAACTCTTTTATTTTAAGTCAGATAGAAAAACTCTTCAGATAAAATTTATATGATATATTATTGTCTATCTACGTACTATATGCACTTGTATACAGGGTGCTCCGTTGAAGCGCAACAATATGTAACTTTATATTTCTTAATGGAACACCCTATATATATTTATTTATTTTGATAGTAAATTAGATTTCCTTTAAAAAAGTATTAAGTAATAAGGGGTCTAAAATTATAAATTATGAAGTTATTTACCTTTATTCGTTGAATGATATGTTTGTATCATGTTACATATTATTAACAAAGTAAGCTATGGATAATTTGATCAATTGTTTCGAGCATTTATTATAATTTTGCATTATTTAGTCTGTCACTAAATTTTAATAACTTCTTTGTAATTAGTGTAATGTTTAAAATAAGTATTAATAAAAAAGAATAAAAATTTTGTATTAAATTATGGTTTTTTCCACTATCAACTACTATTTTTTATGAACGTAAATAACTTCTTAATTTATAATTTTAGACCCCTTATTACTTAATAGTTTTTTAAAGGGAAGCTAATTTACTATCAAAATAAATAAATATTTATAGGGTGTTCCATTAAGAAATATAAAGTTATATATTGTTGCGCTTCAACGGAGCACCCTGTATACAAATGCATATAGTACGTAGATAGACAATAATATATTATATAAATTATATTTGAAGAGTTTTTCTATCTGACTTAAAATAAAAGAGTTATAAAGAGAGGACAGACCGATGAATCACCCTGTATTTTCAATGATTATTTGTATAATTTTTAAGCTTTAAAAAAAGTTTTTGTATCTTCCACTGACAAGTTTTTTACCTCTCGCTAAGAGAGGTATTGCATTCATGCTAAAAATCACATATCCATATTTTATTGAATAAGCACGTTTTAAGGTCCCTACAATCCGATTTTCACATTTTTACGATGATGTCTGTGTGTGTGTGTGTGTGTGTGTGTGTGTGTGTGTGTGTGTGTGTGTGGATGTATGTGTGTGTGTATGTATGTAGGATGTTGGAAGGACGATTACTCAAAAACTATAAGACTTAAAAATTGTTTAATTACGTATTTTCCAATCGGACATTCATGGGAAGATCTGAAAAGGTTTTGGTAACAATTGGACAACCGGAAGTAGAAGATTCTTGAAAAAAAATTTTCTAAATAATATTTTTTGAAAATTTTTCTTGGTAATATTAAAGAAAATTAAATTCTTTATCTGATACATTTAAATATTTTATTATATATTCTATGGATTTAGAGATAAAAGAAATATAATAAATAAAATAACGTTATAATAAATTTTACAGCCGAAAGGATGCCATGGAAAATAGTTGACCAGTTGAACTGTTTGTAACTGACAGATAAATGTCAGTGTCAGAAATTCATAGATATTACTAAAGAGTTTTTCTGGGAAGTACATATACATTATATTATTTCTTAATGTATTAGTAGTTAAATATTTAAGATTATAGGTCTATTACATATATCCTTCAAAAATACAGTCAATCCTGACAATGAATTGGAAACATTTCGAAAAATTAGAAGAGGACAAAATTTCTTCATATAATGAATTTTAAATTAAACAATCTAAATATAAGGAATAGATATATGTAAGTACAATTTTTGGTGTAGAATGTAGGTATACAAGAAATGTTAAATACAATAGGGCGCCTTGACAAGCAGATATGGGGACTCATGTCAGAATGATAGCTAGTAATTATGTATATAGATGTATCATAATTTCTCATTCTAAATTTAGTGATTTTCCAATTCCATATGGTTTATTTTCCTCGACAAGTAAATTCCACACTCCTGGTGACAAATTAACTACGTGTATTTAGAAAATCTTGAAATTCTGAATGAAACATACTGACTAATTATCATTCTGAAACGGGCCCCCACATCTGCTTGTCAAGGCCAACAATGTAACATGACTGTTCGCGCCCTATACTTATGTAACCAAAAAAGGAAGTGGCGAGAGGTATTGTGCTGGCCACAACAGATTTTTAAACTTGTTAAAGACTTTCCCAAACGAACCCATGACTGCCGCCGTTATCATTTTTGTAATATTATCTATCTTTTTAATAGGGTGGTTGCACAATATTTTTTATTACTTTATGTGAAAGATTTTACAAATTAATTTATAAGTCGAAAAAACAATTTTCTGTTCATATTTTTTAGAATATTGAATAAAAAGAATCGCGCTAAAAACTCTAGTCAAAAACTACTCCTCGTTCTTATGAGGTAGAAAGGCGCGTATTCTTATTGGCTCCCTGAACACAACAACCTTTCTTGTCCATCGCAAACAGCCTGTCTCTCTATCTCCGTCGCTTGTAAACACAACTTTTGTGTTTCCTTGGATGCGCTGATGCGAATTAATAATTCATTGCTATGTTATTTTATAAATACAATAATCTTGCAACCACCCTATTGAAAACGTACACCCATATATTTTACATCCTTTAGTTTTTTTTTTTGAGAAATCCTTGTGCCGTAAACAAGAATGTTCAATAAATGGACTTGTTCGATTTTTGTAGAAAAAAACCCCAATTGTATCCGGAGCGGCTAACCATTACAAACATGTTTTCCAGCACATTTGTTTTTTATATCAATTTCAAGTCAATATTTTCAAATCAAACATAGTCCATGTTGTGACCAGATACTTTGATAATTTTTGTGCAAAATTTCATGAAATTCCTTCGAGCTTTAGACGTAATTTCACTTTATTAATACGTATAAAAATAAAGCATTTGCAGGTGTTCGATTTTTGTTGTTTTAAGCAAAATCAAATTTTAAAAGTTATTAATTATAGAAAATCTTTGTAGAATGGATGTGGTAATGTTCAAAGTAAATGATTATAAAAGCGACAAGATGTGAATTCGGAAAACTGGAAACTATATGTCATATATTTCTGTGTCTGTGTAGAATCTTGATTTGCTTCATTTAGTTTGTAGGAAGAAAATAAAAGCAACAATATTTCAGATAAAAGCATCACGGGTTTTCTCATAGAACGGTCGGGCTCTAATACGATTAAAAAATTGCGCAAGGAGCAAGAGAAAAATCTTGATTCTAAAGAATTAAGTCAACATATATTTTATATTTCTGTAAACATTGAAGAGCAAGAAAAACAAATTAATTTACAGAGATACTAAAATACAGTTTTTAAGATATAAATAATTAATAAACCAGTTATTCGCCCTCAAAAGTGGCCACAATTTGGGTTTTATTGCCCGATGGCCTAATAAAGTAGCCAGGCAACAGCTATTCAAATATATCAAGATAGTGGTTTGTGGATAAATGTCATACAACATAACAAATTCGATAAATCACATTTTTTGAATATCGCCACTCGAAAAACATTCGTATTATTTCCAGCCTTGTGCAGCTTCAAATTCATCCGATATTTCTTTACAATGATCAATATCTGTCATTTTCATTAGACACTAAATTAAAATTGTTTATAACAAACAACATAACAACATGAGTAAACTACGTAGAAACCATAGCATACTATTGAAACCTTGAATTTCGAGAACCAAAAAAAATGAAACGTTGTATGTACCGTCAAAATCGAGATTGTAGCACTCTTGAAAGTAACCCTAGTTACAATCTTTAATTATGCCATTAATACGTAAATAACTAATGCCAATCTAGTTTTATTATCAGATTTTAGTAATAACGATATATTTGTATCGTTGAGGATGTACCAAGCCTCACCTCAATGTCTCAGTTGTCTTACAGAGAGAACCACAGAATTTCGAGATTGACATCGGTCAGAATTGTCTTTTTATATCTCTTTTATGTTTTTTACCTCTCGCTCAGAGAGGTATTGGATTCATGCTAAAAATCGCATATCCGCATTTTATTGAATAGGCTCGTTTTAAGGATCCTAGAATACAATTTTAACATTTTTACGATTATGTGTGTGTGTTCGGCTGAGGTACGATTTCTCAAATTCTATACAAATAAAGGCTTGTTGTATTACGGATTCCGTAATCTAACATTAATGGGAAGAGTTGAATAGGTTTTGATAACAATTGGACAACCGGAAGTGGTAGTTTCTTAAATTATTATTATCTATATATTATTTTTGAAAATTTATGTTAATACAATAATCAAGACCTTTATATTCTTAATCTGAAACATATAATTTTTTTATTATATTTTCTATAGATTTAGAGATATATTATAAATCTGTTGTAATAAATGTCGCTGCCCAAATATCTCCATAGAAACCAGTTGAGATATTTAAATGTTTATAATTGACGGATAAATGCAAAATGGCAGTGTCAAGAATCAACAGTTTCATTAACATTACAGAAAGCTTTTTCTGGGAATATTAATAGTACATATATCTTTAAAAAATACCGCTAATACCGTCAGTGAATATAAAGAATTTTGAATATATTAGATGAGTAGGAGAAAATTCCTCATAGAACGAAAGAATTGATACAATTTGAGTTATTTGGATGTACACGAAATGTTAAATTCGTTAATTATGACTCGGGTTCAATCCCGACTGACGACAAAAATTACTTCGAATTTTAATAGCACAAAATTGACCCCTGTGGGTATCTGTGTACAAAGCAGATTGGCACACCCAGCAATGGGTAATATGCCATGATGATATACAGGGTGTTAAACAAAGTGTTCGGACATTTGAAGGGCGTATAGTATAGATCAAAATAAGTGAAAAAAATCTAATAAACATGAGTCCGTAAACTAACCGTTTCAAAGATATGAGCTATTATAAAAAATCTGATGTGGCCAGCACAATACCTTCCGTCAATCCTGTGTATTATGTACAAATTCCATACATAAATTTTCTTGCAAAAGATTATAAATTTTTGGAATTATGTGATTCCCTTTCTCGGCAACTGAATTCCATACTCCTGATAACAAACAAACCACATGTAATAAGAAAATTATGAAATTTTGATTGAAAAATTATAACACTTGTCAGTTATGGACATAATTAATTGCTGTCATTTTGACACGGGTCAAAGTCATGTTACTGCACGCGCCCCATACATAAATTTTCTTGCAAAAGATCCTATATTTCCAGTAAAGTTATTTCATTAACAAACTATGCAAATTGCACTTGACACTGACATCTTTTTCTTTAGTTTTTCCCATTCGTTAGGGGGTCGCTATTTTTTATTTTCTTCTTCCACTCATTTTTGTTTTGCGTATCGTCTTCATTCAGTTTCTTTTCTCTCAAGTCTTCTACAATACAGTCTTTTCATCTTATATTTGGTCTTCGTGTGTTTCTTCCACCTTCTATTAATATATTCATCTCTCCTCATGACATGTTCAAACCAATATGTAATCGTCTCTCTTATATCTAGAAACTTCTAACACTAGAGTTACTTCCCTTATTCTTTCATTGATTTCATTTTATTGATACTGACATCTGTCAATTTGAATTACCTGAATATATTAGCAGTGTCCATGGTTAAGTTAGCATAGCTGGCTGAATTATGAAATTTATATAAAATTTATTATCGTTATTCTTCTTTAACTCTATATCTGTTAAATATCAAATATAAAATGCAATCAAATCGTATAGACAATAATATATTCTTTAAGTTATAATAACATTTAACTGATTTTTTCAAGAAAAACTGTTAAAATCTTCAAATGAGGGTACTTCCGGTTGACCAATTATAACCAAAATCTAAACAGGTCTGCATATGGTTGTAAGGAAGAGGAATACGCAAGAATTGTAATTTTTGGAATTCTAGTATTGGAGATATCGTGCCCGAAAACGCAGTCACACACACACACACACACACACACACACACACACACACACACACACACACACACATACAGACATCATCGTAAAAATAGTAAAATCGTATTGTAAAGACCCTAAAACGTGCTTATTCAATGAAAACTCACCACCGAATTTTTTGACCAAAGACAATACCTTCCTTACCTAGAGGTGACGGAAGGTAAAAACAAGTTACTACATATTCAATCAAGTTTGCTGTGATTAACAGTAAAAACAAATCCACATCGCGTTAAATAAGGAGACCTGGGAAGCTATGCCACTGTGCCTCCTCGTCCTATCCATCTTCTACTGTATCTTTGATTTAAGTGTTCCCTAGCCATAACAGAATAATGCGGTAGAGCTCCAACATGTATTAGCCAATAGACACATATTAAACCTGTCGTTAATGGGCACGTTTCTAACAAACCGGGTAAAGTATTAACCAAGAAGTCGAGGTATGCTGGTCCTATTAGTCGATTTGGTAAAAAAACTGGTCCTATCAGCCGGTCGCCCAGAATGCCCAGCCATACATAGTACGTTTCTGAAAATAGCTCATATCTTTGAAACGGTTAGTTTACGAACCCATATTTATTAGGTTTTTTCACTTATTTTGGTCTATACTATACACCCTTAAAAATTTCGAACACTTTTTTTAATACCCTGTATTTATTTATTATTTATTTACGTAACATAAAATGGAAATGGCGAGAGGTCATGTGTTGGCCACATCAGATTTTTTTATTATATTGTATTATTATTGCATTTGAATATTAATAAAGCCATATAACCACGCGATTCCAGGCGACGAAAATCTTGTCAAATTGACAGATATCTCTAACAAACATGTTTGGTCTATTTATTTTCATTCAGTATCAGTACTTTGATCACACTGTCTTGAAACTAATAATTCAAAATTATTATAAGGCCCGGTATTTTAATCTCTGGTTTTACTGTCTGTTAACTTAAGCATTGATTGAGAAGTATACTTTTCAATCAACGACTTAAATGTCAGTTATAAGAGAAATACAGTCAATTTTAATATTAATTTGTATCCGGTAGTAGAAAAAATAAATAAAATACTTGCTACTAAAGTTTTTTTGACCTCGAAGGTTACCTGCTAAACAAAAAAAAGTTTACTTTCTTAACTTGTACTGGAAGTAACTATTTTAACTATCTTTATATTCAAATTCGTTAGTGTGGAAAATGTAATTTCATACTTTATGATGTTACATATAAACCGAAACTTGTAATATGAAAGTTACCTATGTGAATCAGAAATGCATTAATAAGAAGTCTGCAGCTACACGTCCTTAAATGTAATATATGAAATATTAAAGTGTTGCGCTAGGAAAATCAGTCTTGTTTTCACGTCGTTTTATTTTATTTGCTTCTTTTCTATGTGGAAACCACTAACGAAAGAGAATAGGGAATGAACAGTCTATACATTGTTCAACGAAAGAACGATAATGTTTTGAATGAAAACTTATGATACTTGACACCTATGTACATTATTACTAGCTGTCATTTTGACGCGGGCCTCCATATCTGCTTGCGGCTAACAAAGTCACATAACTCCTCGCACCCTATGCAACATAAAATGAAAATGGCGAGAGGTATTGTGCTGGCCACAACAGTTTTTTTTTAAATAATACAACGTACAGTAAAATTTTTGAAAGATGTCCGATCAAGGTCATCTGTATCATGAATGAATTAACAAATTGGCATACATTTATCCCCCTCCTTTACAAAGACTTTAAGTGTGTGCGATAAGGATGGATATAACACGCTTGTCTTTCAAAAATTCATATTGTTTCGACAAAGTTAGGACATTCCATTTTAAAACGATGCTCGTTGTTGATAATACTTTCGCTGTAACGTAAGTTTATATATGAATTCAGGTACATTACCTTGATTCATAGCCGTACGAATAATGTTATTTCCTGTCAGTGTCACTGACACTGACATTGTGTCAGTATGTTAATTTTCACATATTCGCTAATAAACTTACCAGTTGATTTATTTTTGAATTTTTAATGCTGTTATTGTAATATATATTTTTATAATAATAAAATAACAGTAGTATCTTATGTACCTTTACAAAAACTAAGCAAACGACACTACTGAATTTGTAAGAATGGGCAGAGCAAAAATCTGAATTCATACAATTCGTAGATAACCTTGATCGGACATCTTTCAAAAAATTTACTGTATTATTTGTTTACTACCTTTGTAAAGCAAATTTTGTGTACTTTTCAAATACCGGGAGTTTATTTTATCAGTAAACATAGGGTATGTCATTACCATAGTTACAGTATAAAATTATTGACAACAATGTATTAAAGCGTTTATTTTATAAGTAAACATAGGGATAATTAACATAGACTAAAATAAATATTAAATTATGAATTAATAATAATAATAATAATAATAATTCTTTATTGTATTTAAAGTTACATCAAACTTATTACAATTGATACATGGGGGTGACATTTTGCTTAATATTTTTATAACTTTTGCATTATAAACCTTTCGTAGATGAAGATGAAATGATGAAAGACACACACAACAACCATGCCTTACCCGGGATTCGAACCCAGGACCCTTGGAGCGTGAAGCGATTGCGCTACCGCTACTCCACCTGGGTGGGCTAAATTATGAATGAAAGAAACGAGAAATTATTTATTTAAGTTTATACACTTCAGAAATATATGAAACTAGTGAGGAATCTTTATTTAACTTATCAAATACTTAAAATTGGCACCACTAACTTCCAAACAATATCCTAAACGATTATAAAAAGAATTAATAGCATTCGTTATTTTTTGGGGAGTAATATTTTGTGAAGTTGCACTAATTCTGTTTTTTAATTGTTCAATGTTCATTCTCACCATTGAACACATTTTTTAAGTGTCCTCACCAATGATTTATTTGATTTTTCCTTTAATGAATAAATTAATGTTTGTTATTTTTCCATGATCAAACAAATCATTATCCAGATGAAATTTGTGGATTTAATGTATAAAGAACAGACCTACCAAGAGTCAAAATCTAATCTTGAAAGCGAGCGTTTATTTTAGGCTTTTCCTTTTCTATCAACTGGACAGTAGTATCTACGATCGAAAGGAAAATAAATAAAAATTAAGTGGAAATCGTTTTCTAGTCGAAAATTCGACTTCAGTGCCCTAATTCTTCTGATAGACATAACACATTAACGAAGGAAGGAGCGGAAAAGGTATATCGAATACCGCACAAGGATATAGGCTGTGTTCAGTTTGCGCTCTCTTTCATTCCTTTTAAGCTTGCATTAACCACAGATGAAAAGAGAACAGCCAAGTGATTCCTATTTTCTAGTTGAGAATTAAACTTAAAGTTCAGCTAGTCTTTTGAACTTCGCAACACTCTAAAGGATAGTGAGTACATGGTATGGTTAATGATGGATCAAAAATTCGCTGCAGTCAAGATTACCGCAGCGTTCTCTTTTCAAAGATGATGAACAAAGTATGCGCCCAGTATAATTAATTTAAGAACTTCTTTACTGTATACTTACATGTGTATAACTTTTATTCATTATTCAAGACTTTTTTGGTAAAACATGTTGCTAATTTAATTTTATACAGAAATACCTTCCATAAATTTTGTAACAAAAGTGCACAAAGAAAAATATTATGAATTTGATAATGACCTATTACTATGCTTATTAAATCCGTCTAATGTATTTATTCTTTAAGTTTTCCTTTATGAATGAAATCGTTAGCAATTAAATATTTTTGAACGAAATGTACAACGTAAGTTATAAAAATCATATTCTGTAATTTTATCGTTGACGCGCTAGTCTAGAAATTTTGTTCAACGAAAACAGTTTTTTTGGGATTTCTGTACTATGCGCTTAACTCTGTAATTATTGTAAAACTTCTCATTTTTACCTTTCGTTACTTTTAGGTAAGGAAGGTATTATCTTTGATCTTTAGAATAGGAATTTAGTTTTTTTTACGATGATGTGTTAGCGATGCAAATTTTCACCAAAAATACAGGCATTTTAGTGACAGAAATATTTTTGATGTTTCGTTTGACAGTCCAGCTGGCAGTTACAGGCGCCATTTTACTTACTATGTGCAGAGATAGAAAGATATAGCTGTTAAATTGAAAAGGTCTTTGACGACACAGAATAGCTATTTGTATAATAAGAGCGCAAAATAGGACATTGTCGAAATCGACAATGTCCATTTGTGCTCGAAACACACACACGATTTTTTCTACAGTCGCCACAAGGGGTCCTCTACCATAACAAAAAATAATAAAATGTAACTTTGTACTTACACTACTACTCAATTAATAAGGATTAATATAAAGAAAAAACATCTTTTATATTTAATTTTAATTTATCGTTATTTCCCATTCTTCTTGACCTATTGCTTCAATCTAATCTAAACATTTTAAACTTTCGTTTTTGTAAATGAATGCTATTTTCACAATAGTGCGGCATTTTTTTTTTTGGTTATGTAATATACCGACAGAGCAGTTATGTCAGATTTATTTGCAAAGGTGGTAAACGTGTCACTTCAGTGCCATTAGTTCCTTGACTAAACGTTTCTATTAATAATGTAGACAAGTTACATTTCTCACCATTGTATAGTTAGTAATTTGGGACAGCGAGCGTTTTTTCTACTTTGTCGCGCTAGAGCCGCAAAGTGACATTTTGCGTTGACAAAAGAAAGCGCAAATGGCTACTTTCTATGTAGACTGTAGAAAAAATATTATTTTTTCTATTTCGCGTTCACAAAATTAATTATATGCAGCTCTTTTTTCAAAAACAATGTTACCATGAACAATTTCGTACAATTTTTAATATTGTAAAGTTGGTAACTTGGTTTCAAGTGTCAAATAAATATCTTTCATATAAGTTGTCATTACCTGTCAATACTCATGGAAAATTACTGAAATTAGATATTTTATAGTAAAATATTTACATTAAACAGTAAAACACTCTTTTAAGTTAAAATTCAAAGTATGTCGTGTTAGGTTCATAACATAATAAATATAAATTTTAACTTTAATCTACCTTGTGAGTAAATGTCAAAATATCAAATGCCAAAATAAATTTCAAATGTTTATTGAAACTGCCACTGTTATCAACCTTAGCCGCTTTTTTTTACCAAGAAGATCAACTTCGAGTAGCACGTATCTACCCTAAATCGTTCTTTTTAGAAAGGGATAAATGATCTTGTACTATCCATTTTCTTCGTCCCTACCCCCGCGAAGGACCACATTTGAAACAGGATCAAATGGATTCTGAACTGATCCCGAATGTCAATGTCACGTTAATGTGACTGACTGCTATGTATTTTGTCCTATTTTGTCTTGTTTGTATGTAACTGATATTAAAATTAGAAAAATAGAAGAAATTAATTAGTTTAAAAGATTATATCATGTTTTATTACGTTAAGAAATGCATCCATATTTAAAAACTCAAATGTAAAATTATTTAATGTGTCAAAAACAAATTACATATACAGCAGATTATGGCTAGGTATAAACAAATTTAGAAGATTATTATGTTATAAATATAATGCTATGTTTTTATTTTGTACTTCTTATTGTAACGTTTTATTTATTTGGGTGAAGTGTAAAAATAAGAGATATTATTAGTTAAAATAATGCGTTTATTAAACGATAAAATAATTAAGATTAAATATTAAGATGATAAAAGTAACTAACACTATGATTAAATAATTATAAACACTAAGATTATTTATTTAACCAATATTTATATCACTAAATTTATTTATATAACTACATTTATTTATTTTAACAACTCGTAGACTACTTATTTATATCACCGACTTCATTACTCGTTGCTTCTATATCATAGACTATCTCTCAGATTTCTTTCAGCCGAAATTTTTACAGCCCATTATCCTTCTTGAACTCTCTGACGCGACCATTATCGAACACAAAAGATGCACTCAACTGGATGTAATTGACCAGTCTGAACGCGTTTGGGTTTCTCCGGGGGATTACGTCATCAGGGTAATTTCGGCGAAGGGATTACGTCATCGTAACATACTGTTATTTTTAGAAGTAGTTCAGTTCAGTTCATTTTCCCTCTAAAAAGCAAGCGCCTCTTGATGTTTCAATATTTCTTTTAATAATAATTATGAAATAAAAGTAAATTAATGCGAAATAGAAAAAAAATAGTATGTAAAACACATTACAATGTCCATTTGTAATACTCGTTCTTTGCGTAAGGATTATCGGTAATACTTGTTTTTCAATATACTAGTAAATAACTAAATGCGAAACAAAAATTACAAAAAACTAATTGTCGATATAAACAAAATAACTGTGTGTTTGCCAACATAAACTTGCAACAAATGTTTTTATTTTATTTCTCTATTTTTTATAAATTAAAATATATTTGGGAAACAAAATTGTTTCATCATATTTTCAAATATTGGAATTAAATTTAAATCAATATTCACGTAGCCCACAAACACCGTTTTTTTTTTAAATATTGGTTTTATTTTACAAATATGCCAATAAAAAAGAGAGTCAATATACATGGAAAAACTGTATTTTATTTCAAATATTATATGCCTTGTACTTCGTTGCCTACAACCATAACTGATATATTTTAGATTTCATCAAACTAATGCTCGCTGTCATCATTGCCGAATAAATACACAAGTAATCTGACGAGTAATGTTATTCATCGGTTAAGCAAAGTTCTTATTATCGTCAAATAAATGATATATTCGTCGAATAATTACTATAGTTGCCCTCAAATAAGTATGGACTGGAGATTTCTACACTGTTGTCAATTCAGAGGCAATGTTCAAAATACGAAGTTATGAACAAGCGGCAATACCGCAGGGTAAGGGAGATGGTGTGGAGAACGAAAAAAGTAGGGGCAGCATTCTATACTTTTTGACGGCGACTATAACTGACTATGGTGAAATAAAAATATAGTATTTTGTTGGACGAATAATTCAACTGATGAATAAAATATTTAGTTATCGATGATGAAACCGTGAAACTGGTCATAAAATAAAATATTTTATTTGTCGACAGTGGTATTGGAAAATTTGTAGGTAATGTATTAATATTTTGTTGAGGTATGTAATTATAATTTAATTTTAATTAAATTTCATTCAGCCTAATTGTTTTAATATTTATATTACAGAATTATAAAATATAATTAAAATAAAGATGAATAATAACTCTAAATGAATAAAGACAACAATGTGTTATACACTGATAATCAATTGAAAATTATTCAAATTACTCGTATTTGTAATTACACATTGCTTGGGTTACGGTGATTTATTACCTGTCCTAGGATGACAAGAAATTACCCAGCCCCAATCAATATGCAGTTATAATTTAGATCACTTTGCTTCCATCCCTTACTGAATACAAATCTAATGAATATAAATCTATCTACGGAACTTTGACTAAACAAAACAAAACAGTATAACTTCAGTTTTTTTTTTTCTATGAGTAATTCTACCAGACAATTTCACCAACGATTCCTAACTGATCTCGGTAGTAATTTTCCAAATTTAAGTATCTACTTAAATTGATCCTTGTGCCTTTTTTGGATTTCATCAAACTAAGTAATGTCTAGCTAAGAATTACTTACCTAAAAATGTATTAATCACATTGCTACTCCATTAGTATATTTAATAAATGAATCATTCGCAGAAGGTACTTTTCCAGAAGTTCTGAAAATTTGTAAAATATATCCATTACATAAGAAAGGTAGCAAAGAAAATGTAACTAATTAGAGACCAATAATATTGCTATCACCCTTTTCTAAATTAATGGAGAAACTATTTATTAATCGGCTGCTTAAGTTCTTAAACACACATAATACTTTATCATCAGTTCAACATGGTTTCAGAGAAAATCGTTCCACATCTACAGCTTTGTACAGTTTTATAAATTACATACATGAGTGTCTTGATAAAAGTGAGTATGTTATTGGTCTGTTCTTAGACTTAATAGTATGTTCGAAAATTGAACCACGACGGTACCGGTATTTTTTTTTAAGTTACCGGCACTATCTTCGAACGCAGTAACTGAAATGTATGGTAAATTTTAATTACCGCCGGAACCGTGCTCAGAGCATGGTTTTTCTGGTAATTTATAGTCTAACCTAACTTTTGACGTATACACACGTTGTTCTTTGACATCTTTTAAAGGTAAATTGTGTTTAAAAACAACTGAGTACTGTACATGGTACAAAAAACAAACAGTATCGAACAAAAATATCCTAAATTATTTTGACAGTTATTAATAACAATGAATACCAATGCTTTTGACTGCTTACCGCGAGAACCGTAACCTTTCATTTACCGTGGAAAATGACCAGCATAGAAAATAGAGATACTGACCATGGTAACCGCGGTTGAATTTTCGAACACACTATATGTAAAAACTTTGACACTATCAACCATAATGCTTTACTCCACAAAATGGAAGCATATGGTCTGAGGGGAAATGTTTTAAATTGGCTGAAATCATATTTAACAAATAGAAAGCAAACAGTGGTACTTAATACTGTACAGTCTGATTATCATACCTCTTTGTACGGTATTCCTCAGGGCTCAAATTTGGGACCAATACTGTTCATTTTGTTCGTAAACGATTTTGTACTAAACACAGATTTTATAAAAATAATTATGTATGCCGATGATACATCAATAGTAAATAATAACGCTAACTACGACTATTTAGTACAAGATACGAATGCGAAACTACTTCAAATATCTAAATGGTTCCGAGATAATTTTCTCATATTAAACAGAGAAAAATCCGAATTTCTTTCATTTTCTTATATAAATAAAAACAAAGACACTAGTGTATTACTAAAAATTAATGACAAATCTATTAAAGAAGTTTGCGATATTAAGTTACTGTATGCAAATCAATAAATGTTTGAATTGGGAATCCCAAATAAACACTATTTGTAAAAAACTTGCCACTGTCTGCTTCGCCCTTCGGAAACTAAGGAGCTTAGTACATATCTCTGTTCTAAAAACCTTCTACTTTGCACATGGTCATTCAATTTTAAATTATGGCATTCTGTGTTGGGGAAACAGTGCACATTGTGAACGAGTTTTTAAAATGCAAAAGAAAACTATTAGAATTATGTCAAATGCGCCCCATAATGCGCACTGCAAACGCATATTTAAAAAATTAGGAATATTACCTCTTCCTTGTTTGTATATCTTACAAGCTTTTTGCTTAATACGACAATTTAATTTAAACATAACAACGCAAGGTGATATTCATAATTATAATACCAGGCAAAATTCTCTCATCCGACCGCCATCACACAGATATGCCAAATTTAAATCTAATCCATACTACATAGCCATTATTTTGTATAACAAGTTACCACAAAATATAAAAATCTGTTGTGGCCAGCACAATACCTTCCGTCAATTATGTGTATAATGTATAAATTTCATACATAATTTTTCTTGCAAAGATTCTAAGCTTCCAGTAAAATTATTTCATAAACAAACTATTCAAATTGCACTTGACACTGACATCTTCCTCTTTAGCTTTTCCCATTCGTTAGGCGTCGATATTTTTGCGTGTCGTTCTCATTCGGTTCTTTTTCTCTCAAGTCTTCCGCCATACAGTCCTTCCATCTTATCTTTGGTCTTCCTCTGCTTCTTCAACCTCCCATTACTAAACTACTCATTCTTGTTCAAATATAATTATTCATTTCTCCTCATGACATGTTAAAACCAATGTAATCGTCTTTCTTGTATCTTTCTAGAAAATTGTAACACTAGAGTTATTTTCTTACCGTATCTTTCCGTGTTTCCCCAACATCTACTTCAACACCCTCATCTCTGCCACATTAATTTACTTTTTACTCATACTGGCAGTTTACATGTTTAGCATAGCTGGCTGAATTATAAAATTTGAATTTCTTTAAAATTCTTTAACTCTCTATCTATTGAATATGAAGTACAAAATGTAATCAAATCGTATAGAGAATAATATATTCTTTAAGTTATAATAATATTAAATGTCAATAAATCAAATTTAACTGTTAATTCTTCAAATGTGGCTACTTCCGGTTCACCAATTATAACCAAAATCTAATCACATGTTCTTCTGGATGTAAAATTGAGGAATACGAAAAAATTATAATTTTTGGAATCGTGGTATTGAAGTTATTGGATCCGGAACTTTTGTCACTCACACACAGACACACGGACACACAGACACACAGACACACATACATACAGACATCATCGTAAAAATGGTAAAATTGTATTATAGAGGCCTTAAAACATGCTTATTCAGTAAAAACTCATCACTGAATTTTTTGACCAAAGACAATACCTTCCTTACCTAAAGGTGACGGAAGGTAAAAAACAACAGATTTTAAATTGTTTAAAAAAATTTTTTTAATTATTTTTAATGGAAAATATAATTTACTCCGTAATTGAATATCTTACCATCTGATATAGTTACATCATATTGCTTGTCTTATTGTATTATTTCTTGTAATGACGTTTCCTATACTGTATAGTGCAGAGGAACAATAAAGTATTATTATTATTATTATTACGTAGGTATTGAAATATTACTTATATTTCTTGTATTATATTTTCACACCGAAATAAAGGAATATATTTTTATTTATGACATTTTAAATTGTATTTTTGTCAACACTGATATTAAAAATTTAATAATAAATTGAGGTATATAAAAATAATTAAATTTTAAATGAAATATAAAAATATTTTAAATTTTGTATTGCAAAAATTAATAAAACGAATATGATGAGAGGCGAAAAAATAATTGTGACAAAATATAGAATGAATAATACGTAGGTATATTAAAACAGAAATTGAATCATTTGATTTCAAATGTACTCTGTTCCACGTAACCAATTCAGTAGATAGCGCTAAAATCGGCGCCAGTTTTGAACCGACGAAATTAAAAAAATGGCTGTATTCAACTACTGTCATCTGACATTTTATTAAAATATTAAAAAGGTATCATAATGCCATTGCAACTTTGTATATTCTAGTCAGTAAGTATGAAATATAAAGTATTATCTACCTGCTTTCCAAATCGAACAAATATGAAACTTGACATTGCACATAAAAATGAATAAACACATGTCATGTGGACTGACACTAGTCTGAAATTACATTGCATAAACTTGGCTCCAATTTCAGCCAATCAGAGAGTTCAAAACTCCCTATTCTCTACAATACTGAATCAGTATCATCTACGAATTCTATGAATTAAGATTTTAGCTCCGCCCATTTTATCAAATTCAGTAGTGTCGTTTATTTAGTTTTTATGAGGGCACATAAGTTACTACTGTTATTTTATTATTATAAAAATATATGTTACAGTAAAAGCATTCAAAATTCAAAAATAAATCAGCTGGTAAGTTTATTCTCACATGTAAAACAAAATATGTGAAAAATAAGATACTGACGCGTCAGTGTCAGTGATACTAACAGAAGATAACTTCGTACGGCTATGAATCAAGGTAATATATCTGAATTAACAATTGTCAACAACAAGTATCGTTTTAAAATGGAATGTACTACACACGCTTGTAGCCTGTGCAAATGAGAGAGATAGATGTATGCTAATTTTTTAATTCGTTCATGATACAGTTGACCTTGATCGGACATCTTTCAAAAATTTTACTGTAGGCATTTATACTGATTATAACTTTTATAATAATTATTAATTGATTTATTTTAAAAAGTTGACAACTCACATTTGTCAAAACAATTGTTTCATTGTTATTGCTACTAGATCATATTATTATGAATTTACCTAAACGACTCGTTAATTTATGGGGGAGTAAAAATGCTAAAAAAATGAGATTTCGAAAAACGTTATTAAGAAATATTGTTACTCTCGACGAGTTCTATTACTGGTTACATTTAATGTAGTTATTTCTGTTACACCCTGTATAATGTAATATCATTTTCCTTAAATACAATGAAGTGTCAAATATCAGCTACCATATGTTACTATAGCTATTTGTGTATTAAGAGCGCAAAATAGGACATTGTCGAATGAAAGAAAACGTCTTTTATATTTAATTTTAATTTATCGTTATTACCCATTCTTCTTGACCTATTGCTTGAATTTAATCTAAACATTTTATACTTTCGTTTTTGTAAATGAATGCCCTATTTTATTTTCACAATAGTGCGGCATTTTTTTTTGGTTATGTAATATACCGACAGATTAATTTGTAAAGGTGGTAAATGTGTCACTACAGTGTCATTAGTTCCTTAGTAAACGTTTCCATTAAAAATGTAGTCAAGTGACATTTCTCAACATTGTATAGTTAGAAAATTGGACAGCGAGCGTTTTTTCTACTTTGTCGCGCTAGAGCGGCAAAGTGACATTTTGCGTTGACAAAAGAGAGCGCAAATGGCTGCTTTCTATGTAGACTGTAGAAAAAATAATTAGCGGTGGAATATATTGAAAACAGATACCTAAATTAGGTAATTCCTGAATCAAGTTAAGCATTGCTTAGTCGTTGGTGAAAACAAAACTATATTTAGGTAATACCTATGTGGGACTCAGTGGGTACATGGTACTTAAAATTTAGTTATCGTTAGTAAAATCGACTGTTTGAATATTAAATAAATGTGTTATTCTAGCTTTTATGCATTGCGAATGTGCCAGTTTCTTCTCCATAATTATGGGTAATTGATGATAAATTTTAGCTCTTAGGACGTTGATTTATGTTATTAGATATGGTATGAATAGTGTAGATAGAATGCTTGATCATATTAATTCAAAATACATAGCACAAATTTGAATCTGTTATAGTTGTATTCAAGATTTTTAGATCCACATATGAATATAAGCTACTGTTCTTTCTTAAAAATGTCACTTTAGTAACACAACGGCTTGTTAGATATTACATTAATTACAATAAAAACTAGTGGTTTTTGCAGGGATAAAATTTTCTACTGAACTAGGGCGATAGTTTTTATTGAATATTTTTGTACTTACCAAAAAACTTATACAGAATGAAGGCAGTTACGTACATGGGTTCGACTCGGATTGAAATGAACTTTCATTTATCGTAAAAACTAACCTCTGTGATAAATTAAACGTAACTGCTTTCAGAATAAAAAAATGTCTTTCAGGGTAAAAATATGTGGTCATTCAATAAGAAAAACTGTATGAAGCAAACTGTAAAGCAATAAGTACTAAATTTGGAAAGTATGTTAACCCATTAACCGCCAAGCAATAAACTGACAGTTATTTCACAATAATTTTAGTCAATATTAGTTTAATATACAATAATTAAGACGACATTGAGTTAAAAAATGTTTTTTCTCTTCATACTTTTTGGAAAAAATAATGTTGCGTTTTCGCATCAAGAGCGAAATCTGTTCGAATAAGTAAAATAATAAGTTTTTACGTATCATGGCTTTATTTACAAATGCATACAAAAATAGCTAAATACCTTTAATTCATATTATCAAAACATTAAAATATAATTATTATTACATGTTAACAATTACTCGAAAGTTCAGTCAAACAGCATTTATTCTTACTATACCTGGTATAAATGCATTTTGCCGGAACTTTCGAGTAATTGTAACACCTAATCCCCATCACAGTCGAGATATTAGCCACAATAATTATTACATGTTATGAAAACTTTTAAAACAGACAAAATATATGGGAACATCACATGTTTGATACATATATTTGACATTTTCTGCCCCTTCTCCTTAATATTTTGTGGTGGCGTATATAATGTAGCCATGAATCAAAACAGACTCTGTTGACCACATTACAATCCGCCACCCTGAAAAATAAAGAAGAAAATAAAAAGCTAGACAAAATACATGTATCAAAAATGTGATAATCTCTTAAAATATGTCTGTTTTAAAAGTTTTCATAACATGTAATAATTACTCATTTTAATGTTTTTATAATTGTAATTTAATGTATCTAAATTTAGGATTTTGGGAACAATCCTGAAGTTTGAATTAAATGTAGAAGGCCGTAGGTTTCAATAAATTTATGACCATAATTATGTCACTTTATTTTACACAAAATTGGGCGTTTCGGACAACATTTGACCATTCTCAGTTAATAAAAACATACAAAATAATTGACCATTGTATAACAATAATAAATCTCGACTTACCAAATGGATAATAATAATTTTGTTACAATCATAAAGTTATGTTGAAAGTGCTTGTTACATTTTGTTAAATTATATTTTGTTAAACTACATAATATAAAAACAGTTGAAGCCCAAAAGAATTACAGCAGAAAAACATAACAAAAGTTAACATGTTAACTGTAAAATCTATATTTACAAATATTTTTATAAATAAAAAATATAAATTAACATCTCTACATTCTTCTGAATCAAATCTATATTAACAATTTTTCAGAAAAAATAATTAAACAAATTTAAAAAATCTGATGTGGCCAGGACAATACCTTCCGCCAGTCCTGTGTATTATGTATAAATTCCATACATTAATTTTCTTGCAAAAGATTCTAAATTTCCAGTAAAATTATTTCATAAACAAACTATGCAAATTACACTTGATACTGACATCTTCTTCTTCTTCAGCTTTTTCCATTCGTTAGGGGTCGCTATTTTTTTATTTTCTACTTCCACTCATTTCTGTTTTGCATGTCGTTCTCATTCAGTTCCTTTTCTCTCGTCTTCCGCAATACAGTCCTTCCATGTTATTAAGCTATTCATTCTTCTTCCAATATATTCTACATCTCTCCTCATGACATATTTAAACCAATGTAATCGTATCTTTCTAGAAACTTCTAACGTATCTTTCCGTGTCTTCCCCAACATTTATCTCAACATCCTCATCTCTGCCATATTCATTTACTTTTCATTGATACTGGCATCTGTCAAGTTGAATTATCTGAATATATTAGCACTTTCCATGGTTAGCATAGCTGGCTGATTTATGATATTTAAATAAATAAAATAAATAAATATATATCATCACGGCATATTAGCCATTGCTGGGTGTACCTGGTAAGCGCCCGCACGGTGCAAATATTTCATCATTACTGATATCTGTGTACAAAGCAGATTGGCATGAAATTTAATATCTTTATAATTCTGTAATTCTATATCTATTGAATATGAAATACAAAATGCGAATCAAATCGTACACAGAATAATATATTCTGTATTCCGGTTAACTAATTATAACCAAAATCTAATCACATCTTTTTCTGGATGTAAACTTGAAGAATATGAAAAAATTATAATTTTTGGAATTGTGGTATTGATATTATGCGATCCAAAACTTTCGTCATAAACACACACAGACACACATACTTACATCTTAAATCGTATTATATGAACCCTAAAACGTGCATATTCACTAAAGATTCAACATTGAATTTTTTGGCCAAATACCTTCCTTACCTATAGGTGGCGGAAGGTAAAAATCAATTACTTTTTACCTTTCGTCACCTCTAGGTAAGGAAGGTATTGTCTTTGGTCAAAAAAATCGGTGGTGTTTTCATTGAATAAGCACGTTTTAGGGTCTTTACAATACGATTTTACTATTTTTACGATGATGTCTGTATGTGTGGGTGTGTGTTCGTGTGTGCGTGTGTGTGTATGTGTGTGTGTGTATGTGTGTGTGTGTGTGACCGCGTTTTCAGGCACGATATCTCCAATACTAGAATTCCAAAAATTACAATTCTTGCGTATTCCTCTTCCTTACAACCATATGCAGACCTGTTTAAATTTTGGTTATAATTGGTCAACCGGAAGTACCCTCATTTGAAGATTTTAACAGTTTTTCTTGAAAAAATCAGTTAAATGTTATTATAACTTAAAGAATATATTATTGCCTATACGATTTGATTGCATTTTATATTTGATATTCAACAGATATAGACTTAAAGAAGAATAACGATAATAAATTTTATATAAATTTCATAATTTAGCCAGCTATGCTAACTTAACCATGGAAACTGCTAATATATTCAGGTAATTCAAATTGACAGATGTCAGTATCAATAAAATGAAATCAATGAAATAATAAGGGAAGTAACTCTAGTGTTAGCAGTTTCTAGATATAAGAGAGACGATTACATATTGGTTTGAACATGTCATGAGGAGAGATGAATATATTAATAGAAGGTGGAAGAAACATAGGAAGACCAAATATAAGATGAAAAGACTGTATTGTAGAAGACTTGAGAGAAAAGGAACTGAATGAGGACGACACGCAAAACAAAAATGAGTGGAAGAAGAAAATAAAAAATAGCGACCCCCTAACGAATGGGAAAAACTAAAGAAGAAGATGTCAGTGTCAAGTACAATTTGCATAGTTTGTTAATGAAATAACTTTACTGGAAATATAGGATCTTTTGCAAGAAAATTTATGTATGAGGCGCGTGCAGTAACATGACTTTGACCCGTGTCAAAATGACAGCAATTAATTATGTCCATAACTGACAAGTGTTATAATTTTTCAATCAAAATTTCATAATTTTCTTATTTCATGTGGTTTGTTTGTTATGAGGAGTATGGAATTCAGTTGCCGAGAAAGGGAATCACATAATACAAAAAATTTATAATCTTTTGCAAGAAAATTTATGTATGGAATTTGTACATAATACACAGGATTGACGGAAGGTATTGTGCTGGCCACATGAGATTTTTTCTGGAAGAATCCAACGTATTCTCTGATTTATAAAACATAGTTATATCCTCATTTTTTAATATATTTAGAATTCAGACAATAGAAAATAAACCCTGTTTTACTACAACATAAAATAGGCTTAACCGTATTCATACCTAATTTGTTGAACCCCTATGTTAAGTACCCTATTCTGTAATCCACTTGATCATTTAGTGTTGTTTTTTGTAAATTTAATTATGTAAATAACTTCACCGTGACCGCATAATGTGATGGCAACACATAAAATTATCACAATAGCACCCATTCACATAAAACTGTGGAGGCTGTCTTTCACACCATTACCCTACACATGTATTAGCGCATGTCGGGGGACATAGAGGGGTCGCTATCTATTTCTGTCCAGATCCATGGGATGCACGAGCATAACCACTGAGCGAGTAAGTGTTTCAAATTAATTGACTGCGCATTAGTTGGGGTTGCTGATTCTCGACACCCTGTATATCATGGGGGCAAAAATCTGACATAATCACCCCGGGGAAATATTACGCTGGAATAGCCTTAGCAAAGGAAATGGGTTTTTAAAAAGAAAAGTTTTACGAAATGACAACAGTATGAGGCATATTTAATTAAGGCTTATTTTCATTTATTGCAGGGTTGTGAAATAAAGTTACAAGGAAAATTAAATTGAGACTTGAGAAGAATACACAAGTGGAATGTAAAATATTTATATTCCCTTATGAATAGTTACTGAAATAATTTGTCTGTTTAATGGAGTTTTACCTCTCGCCAACTTAAGAAAAGGAGGTATAGATATTTCGCGAAAAACAAGTAAATAGGCCTACAAAACGAAACAGAATTTAAGATTCCTACATCTTTATGAATACAAGATTATTTTCTGATAATGTTTGACAACCCAAAGTAGTACTAGGCTGTATGCATTAGACCGTTAGATGATTAGATGACTGGTTGTAATCCGGACGATCCGGGTTTGATTCCATTTGGCGTCAAATTATATCCAATTTTAAAATAACTCAAAAACTCCCACACAGCCCAAACTCATATTAATTCGGCCGGTTTCAATTTTTAACAAATTGTAAAAATCTACAAAAATGGTTCAAATTTTTATTTTTTTACAAAATTATTTTGGTTATTTTAAATATAGACTTAAAATTTGTGTGTGTGTGTGTGTGTGTGTGTATGTATGTGATCGCATAACTCCAATGCCACGTTTCCAAAAATTATAATTTCTTAGTATTCCTCAAGTTTAGATCCATATGCAGACATGATTAGATTTTAGTTATAATTAGTCGATCAGAAGTACCATCTTTGCAACTTTTACCAGTTTTTCTTGAAAAAAAGCAGTTAATAACATTTATTGACATTTAATGTTAATAAATTTTAAAGAATATATTATTCCCAATACGACTGGATTGCATTTTATACTTCATATATAGAATTATAAAGATATTAAATTTCATAAATATATTCAGTTAATTCAAAATGACAGCTGTCAATATCAATGAAACGAAAATGAATGTGGTAGAGTTGAGAATGTCGAGATCCTCAGATAGATAATGGGAAACACACGGAAAGATAGAGTGAGTAATTAAAGGATAAGGGAAATGGCTCGAGTGATAGTAGTTTCTAGAAAAATACAAGAGAGACGATTACATTGGTTTGAACATGTCATGAGGAGAAATGAAGAATATAGTAAAAGAAGAATAAATAGCTTAATAGTACTTAGTAGAAGGTATAAGAAGCAGAGGAAGACCAAAGATAAGATGGAAGGACTTGAGAGAAAAGGAACTGAATGACGACAACACGCAATACATAAATGAGTGGAGGAAGAAAATAAAAAATAGCGACCCCTAAAGAATGACAAAAGCTAGAAAAGAAGATGTCAGTGTCAAGTGGAATTTGCATAGTTTTTTTATGAAATAATTTTACTGGAAATATAGGATCTTTTGCATGAAAATTTATATATGGAATTTGTACATAATACGCACGATTGGCGGAAGGTAATGTGCTGGCCATATCAGATATTTTCTAAATTATTCAAATATTTGTTCATTTGGAATGAAAGGCACACTTCTTAATGCTATTGTGGAGAGAGCACCACAGAAATGATATTTTAGTTGACTCCTGCTGCATTTGAACCACAATCAGTCACGTAACTTGCTACATGGAAAACTGCAGGAAAACTGCATGTCGTATGATATGATTGTGGGGTTCATATTCATACATACATTCATTTAATTTTTACAAAAGCCAAAGATGAGTTTAAAAATGAATTCACCGACTATCTTTCCGGAAAGACGATTTCAGAGTCCTTGCGAACAAAACTAAAAGTTGTTCTCGGACCATTGTTTTTCTATCTGTCTTGCTGTCTATGTGAGTAACACTGCAAGAGTTATTTTGAAACTTTACAAAAGTGGTATTCTTAGTAACTTTGCTTAATGTTCTTATCTCCATGCGTTGTTATTCATAAAATTTACAAATTTACTTTTGTAATAAAATGTTGAACATTTTGAAATTATAACAAATTGGTTTTTGATCGTATGAATTAATGGCTTTTACAAGAACGGAACAAAGGGGCAGAAGTTTCCGCGGTTTTGTGATAAGCTTTTTTTATTTGCATATTTTAACAGACAAGGTTGTAAATCTGAAGCTTTTATCATATAAATTAAGTTTACATTATGTTTCAATAAATATTGATTTCTGATAATATGATTATAATCTAATCATTGTCCGAGTAACGGCTTTGTTTTTTATAGAAAATTAGGATAAAGGCCCAAAAGACGTAAGTAAGTTATTTATTCAAACTCCGTGGCGCAATGGTTAAAATAACGGTTCTTAGTAATGAGCACGTTAGGGGCTCCGGGTTCGAATCCTGCTAAGCCACGGGGTTTTCCTGAAAAATAAAGTTCGATTCTTTTTTGTTCATAATGTAACTTTAAGTAATTTCAATTTTATATCATACAATATTTCTCAAAAATATTAAACTTTTCAATCATAATTTTGTTAAATGAAGTCCTGCTGCATTCATTTGTGGCTGTAGGCTACATCTCAAAGATAATTTTATAATTGTTTTACATACGTATATTGTGACATATTTGGAGAACTATTTTCTTCGTTCATTACAGTCGTAAACTGGCCTAATGTTAATTACTCGTATAAATTGTAATCTGTTGAACGATATTTCGGATTTGTAAATATATATTATGTATTCACATATTGTAGGATACCCGAAAAATATTTTCAATACTCTTTCAGTTTCGTCAATTTATTTAATTCATCTATATTATTTGTTACAGTTTTTAAACTTTCAATGCTTTAAGGTTAAGTGGTAAATTCTGACGAAGATTTAAATCCGTTCATAATAGTCTTCTGTTTGTATTTCTTTCACCAGTTGATAAGCTGAATAATATGAAACCTTTTGCACTACTAATATACAATACCCAGGCATTTTTAAAATATAAAAGTTTTTACAATATATACTTGACTTTTAACGTGTACTTGTCAATTAAAAAATGTCTAAATATTTACTTAATATACCGACATTTATACAGTTATTTTAACATATGGGCGACAAGAGAAAATTTAAATTTTATTAAAAATTACAAAATTCATAGTATAAATAGTACTTCTAGAAAGTAAAACGTGAACTTACATTAATAACTTTACTTACATTTTCAGAAAAAAAAAAATAATGAAGATATGTGCACTTTATTATAAAAGTTTACTTACGTAGCTTTTTATGTAAAAAATGCAAATACTTCAGTGTGAATTGGGCATATAGTGGTATCTAATAAGTGATCAGTTATGGTTCTGTCGACCCTTGTTTAAATTCGAAACCCAAATCAGTGATTACAAATTAGATGTCGTACTAAAATAAAATGTCTAGTTAGGGGTACCAGACGTTCGGATTTTCCTGACATGTTCAGTTTGTACAAGTGTCTGGGGACTTCCGGCTGGATTATTAAAATCCGGAGTTTTCATTACGTTGGTGTTTTTATTTTTTTTTATTGGAACAATGTAGGTTATCATGAAAGCACGAAGAATTGATGTTTTACAATGTTACATTATTTTAAAATACAAATTTATAGATATTTTTAAATAAGAAATGTATTTTATTTACATCTGATATTGTCATTACCGAAATCTTTGATTACCCTAAAGTTTTACTTTTTTGACGTCTGTACACTTTATAGCCGCTTTTACTTTTCGGCCGCATTTACTTTACGGCCAATACTGCTACTTATTTAAATAGCAAATAAATATAGTCTTGCCTACTTGCAGCTTCATAAATTTCAGGCGGGGTATTGGAAAGGCGTTGTCGCTATATATGCCGTTCATTTTTTTGCTCAACAAATTAATTATTTAGCTATTTTTTATCGCTTTTAGGTTTAAAATAGGATGACAGTAAACAAATTGTTTTATAACTTGTCCAAATGACAGCAAAACATTTTGCAAATGGCTTGAGTCAATTAGATATGTAATTTATTTTTAAATAAATATTTATAACTTTTTGTGATAGTCGACTAAAAAATGTTGTTCGCCCCACGGCTTACAGTTGGCCTGAGCTGCAAACTTCAAATTGGGCCGAAAAAAATCACTTTCATAGACATTAAGTTTTGATATACAAAAAAACTATTTTGCAGAAATATTTTTATTGTCTTCTGAATAATCTGTTAAAAGAAATTATGTCGGAATGATTGAACGTGAAAATGAAAGATATATTTGTTTTTGGGCGTAAACATTGCTACACTGTATTTAGTATAAGAATGCAGTGTATCATGGCATTGATTATAGTTTTTGAGAAATCGTTCTTCCAACATCTCCCATACACACCACATAGACGTCATCGTAAAAATATTAAAATAGGATTGTAGGGACCTTAAAACGTGCTCAATTATTAAAATCTGGATATGCCATTTTCAGCATGAATCCAATACCTCACTTAGCGAAATGTAAAAAAGTAGCATTATTAGCGCGAAACGACAATCTCATAATCTTCCCCAGGCTTGTTCCATAGAAGGTCATTGGGGTCTTTTATCTTGAAAAGTTCACGATGGAGGTTTAGAAGTCCAAAATAAGGACGAACTTCAACGCAGAATATACAGGAATTCAGGAATGCCTGAGAAATCGATGCAAATGTCGTCAAAAACCCAATGTGGAAGAATACGCCCATCTTTATTTAATTTCAATTCATAATTTTGTTGCTTATGAAAGTTAATTATTAAGTATTATAATACTTTAAATGCATTTTATATTAAAAAATTGTTGAAATTTGTGCCAAAACTTTTAGAACAAACGTATTCGCCCTAACTTCCAACAGTGATAAAAAGCCGTGATGATGTATTTGTTTATTTATTTGTTTCATTTTGGAAAACATGTACATAAGTTTGTATATCAATAATACTGGCTGTGAAGCCATAGCTTGACACTGTTGTAATTTAAAGTTTGGTGTGCAAAACAGTTTGTTGGTTGCTCCCTCTGCCTCTGTATAATATCAGTAGTATTGGAGGAGAGCACCGCATCCGCATCGCATCGCTCCGGTATTTAATCACTCGGGAAGTGAAGCCGAAGCAGAGGCCGGGGCTGAAACCGGGAGCTTCGAACCTCGCCTAGAGCCGCACATGTGTTTTATGGTCTTCCCGCGTGAGATAAGAGTAAGACCGGTGTAGTGATTTTCCGCACCATCCGTCTTAGCTGCGGACCCATAGCAAATACACTTCGATTTCTAACGACATCCCCTGTTCTCGGCCTTCTCGCTTGTTCGCTCAACAGCTACCGTTCAACTGTTTCTTGTTTTCTACGCTGCACTTGAAATTTACGATGGTCGCTTGCCTTTTCTTTACTCCAGCCAGAATTGGATTTATCGCAGACAAAGGTATTAACCTAGATATTTATACTTACTACCGATCTTCTATCTCATTGCCTATGTTAATTAACTTTGTATCAATCATACTTACACGTTGCAATGTTTCTATTTGTCTGATTTGTGAAAATCAATGTAATCAAATTGTTTTCTTCATACAATTTAAAATAAAACTGAGCATTATATCTTATTTTTACCTCCCGCTTCCCTTGGTAAGGGAAATATAGGAATAGTACTAAAAATCGTATATCGAGATTTTGGTATATGACCGCACGTTTTAAGGTACCTACAATTCATTTCTAACATTTTCACGATGATGATGATGTGTGTATGTATGTGTGTGTGTGTGTGTGTGTGTGTGTGTGTGTGTGTGTGTGTGTGTGTGTGTGTGTGTGTGTGTAAAAATTAAAGATTATTAAATTTTCTACAGATTTGGATTAATAATTTTTCTATATATTTTATGGATAAATTTATAAAACTATCTATAATTTTAATCCCGGTGCCTACGCTTTAAAGTTTAAACCTTCCATGGTTACACAGTTTAGATGTCAAATACATGTAACTGACAGATATGTTACTGTCAACAAATTAAGCATTTCAAATAATAATAGTAACGTTTTAAAAATAAAATAGTAAATGGAACAATAATTATATGGAAAGGAACTTAATACAGTTTCCAGTATACGTAAATATGTAGGAATATAGGTAAGCTAATAAAAATATATAATATATCGTCACGGCGGCATGTTACCCATTGCTGGATGAGCCAATCTGCTTTGTACACAGATGTCGGTAATAATGATGACATATTTGTACCGTGCGGGCGTTTACCAGGCGTCATTTCATGCGAATCTGGAGAACGGGTTCGATTCCGACCGATGCCAATTATTTTAGAATTTTAAATAGCACAAAATTTGCCCCAAGTGGTGCACTCTCCTCGCCAGAAATGAATATAGGTAAGTATATAAATAAATAAAATAAATATATCATCACGGCATATTACTCATTGCTGGGTGAGCCAATCTGCTTTGTACACAGATGTCGGTAATAATGATGACATATTTGTTCCGTGCGGGCGTTTACCAGGCGTCATTTCATGCGAATCTGGAGAACGGGTTCGATTCCGACCGACGCCAAATATTTTAGAATTTTAAATAGCACAAAATTTGCCCCAAGTGGTGCACTCTCCTCGCCAGAAATGAATATAGGTAAGTATATAAATAAATAAAATAAATATATCATCACGGCATATTACTCATTGCTGGATGAGCCAATCTGCTTTGTACACAGATGTCGGTAATAATGATGACATATTTGTACCGTGCGGGCGTTTACCAGGCGTCATTTCATGCGAATCTGGAGAACGGGTTCGATTCCGACCGACGCCAAATATTTTAGAATTTTAAATAGCACAAAATTTGCCCCAAGTGGTGCACTCTCCTCGCCAGAAATGAATATAGGTAAGTATATAAATAAATGAAATAAATATATCATCACGGCATATTACTCATTGCTGGGTGAGCCAATCTGCTTTGTACACAGATGTCGGTAATAATGATGACATATTTGTACCGTGCGGGCGTTTACCAGGCGTCATTTCATGCGAATCTGGAGAACGGGTTCGATTCCGACCGACGCCAAATATTTTAGAATTTTAAATAGCACAAAATTTGCCCCAAGTGGTGCACTCTCCTCGCCAGAAATGAATATAGGTAAGTATATAAATAAATAAAATAAATATATCATCACGGCATATTACTCATTGCTGGATGAGCCAATCTGCTTTGTACACAGATGTCGGTAATAATGATGACATATTTGTACCGTGCGGGCGTTTACCAGGCGTCATTTCATGCGAATCTGGAGAACGGGTTCGATTCCGACCGAAGCCAAATATTTTAGAATTTTAAATAGCACAAAATTTGCCCCAAGTGGTGCACTCTCCTCGCCAGAAATGAATATAGGTAAGTATATAAATAAATAAAATAAATATATCATCACGGCATATTACTCATTGCTGGGTGAGCCAATCTGCTTTGTACACAGATGTCGGTAATAATGATGACATATTTGTACCGTGCGGGCGTTTACCAGGCGTCATTTCATGCGAATCTGGAGAACGGGTTCGATTCCGACCGACGCCAAATATTTTAGAATTTTAAATAGCACAAAATTTGCCCCAAGTGGTGCACTCTCCTCGCCAGAAATGAATATAGGTAAGTATATAAATAAATAAAATAAATATATCATCACGGCATATTACTCATTGCTGGGTGAGCCAATCTGCTTTGTACACAGATGTCGGTAATAATGATGACATATTTGTACCGTGCGGACGTTTGCCAGGTGTCACTTCACGAGCACTTATTGCTGGCGTGGAGAGTGCAACACAGGGGTCATTTTTGTGCCAATTAAAATTCGAAATATTTGGCGACGGTCGGGATCGAACCCGGTATTTAAATTTAATTTAATTTTAAGTATTTACATGAATAAAAATTAAACTAAACGGGAGGTATTGTGTTGCCACATCAGATTTTTTGTTTTAGTTATCAAGTTTCTGCTCCATACGACAGGGTGCAATTGTTTTATTTCTTTGTATCATTCTGAGTTTTATTTCTTCGTCACAACCACTTGAGTTTTAAAGATTGTTCCCAATTTAGCTTTGTTTACGTGTTCAATGGAATCACTTTCTGAAATTAATGATTTTCCATCTTCTCCTACTAATGACAAATATCAAGTGTATCAATATATTTGAGCGATGCTGTCTATAAGAGCAGCTGCTTTTCTCGTACATTTCTTAATTTTCGTTACTGTTATTTTGTTTATCTGCATCAGATGGAAGAATAAACACTTGACGCGAATCATTCTGAACATTCGCATTTTACTGAAATGAGAATTCGGCTGTAGCAAACAGTAAAGAGGAAAGCGTGGATGAGGAGACATCGATGGTTTAAAAAAAAAACGTATTTCATCTGATGGCTGTGTGACGGCAGTGTCACATTCGAAGTATTTGCAGTCGTGTCTTGAAATGAAATATATAGGGGGGGGGGTTATGTTTGTTATTTTACAAGAATCAATTTAGGAACCCCTCTGTATTAGAATATATTTTTAAGAGGTTTTAGATTCTTTTTTTAATAAAATAATAAAAAGTTGAAAATTATACACAATTTTATTTTTTAATAGTATTTTATGTATCTAGGACGAAAAGTGAATCTTTTGGGTATGAGCAAGTTGTTTACGGCCGAGGCGGGGAGCCGAGGCTGTAATTACATGTGAGTACTTTAAAGACACTTTTCGTCTGAGAAACATACATAATATTATGTCATACTGGTTTCTAGTTATTAAATTATTAAAAGAAATAGGCAGCAATTTGTAGCAGTATGAGTTTTATATAAATAGGTTAAGGCGCAATTGTTAGAAAATACGATGACTGGCAATATTGAAAACACATAAAAATTACCAATATTAAGCACAAACATTTACATTTTTAAAAGGTAAGTTTAGAATATATACTTATTATGTAATTAATAACTACAGTTATTAAATTAGATGTGATAACAACTTATATCCTATAATAATTGTGTATCTCTTAAATAAATGAATTTTTATTACCTTTATAGATTCATAGTGTGATGATTTAATATTCCTGTATAATATAATATCATATTTCTTACAAATAAATAGGTAAATGAATTATCAGTATGTTTGACATTGGCCATATAGAGGTACCCTAATGGCTGCTATAACCTAACAACTTTCGAGCGTCCATATTGATAGATAGAGGAAACCATTCAATGCATAACAGACGAGCGCAAATAATGGCCCGTTGGCATCCAATATTATAAAACAAACAGTGAGAAATATGCCGCTTTGTTATAATTACGATATTTATTGCTGGACCTGACAGAGTCAATTTTTTATACTACATAAATTTACAGCAACGAAAGATACAACTTTATTGCAGAATTTAGAGTTAATAAATATTAAATAGCGGCTCCTGTAAATGAATTAATTTCCCTGCAACTTCATTCATTATTAATGTAGGCAGGTATTTTTGTGCTTATTAAGACTATCTGATTTATATAAAGGCAGAGATTTTTACTTATTATGATTAAATGAATCACTGCGCTCTTGAAAATCTTGAGCAATAAAGGCAATGAGATTGCTACAGTTTTAGATAAAAATTTCAGCAAAGGGCGCAATTTCCGACCAAAAAATTTGAATTAACAAACGCAAATTACATTCATTGTAGAGTGAATGACGAAGATGTGAATTAATTTCAGCGTTATTTAAATTTTCCTTTTAGTGCGACCTTCCATCCAACCCGGGCGACCGCAGTGTGAACGCTTTCAATTGTTGAAAGGAATTAATTGTATACTATTGTCAAAAATTGAAAGGAAAGTATTGTCGCATCGAAGGGCCACCATTTACCGCTGTACGGAACCGCCATGCAAATTACACTGGAGTTTGACAAGTGTGGAGAATTAGACATGTTTTAATGTGAACGTGTACACCCTTCAATCCACAATGCGCCGTTACGCGTATTGTTTCATTTCCTTTCCAGCCCTAATGTTATCGTTTAGCGATGTTGAACACCCGGAAGAAAAGAAACGAATAAGGTTCAGTAGAATTCACTCGAGAAGAAAATTCCAAAATGATGGTGTCACTAATAACGTCTACAATGATTGTCAAGAACTTATTGATATTTAACTATACAAAGTATCACAAATGGTTATATGAATGGTTAGCTATAAATTAAAACGTGGGAAATTTCTCGGTTTAGGTGTTAACTAGAAATTACCTACTCGAAATCTGAATCAAACAGCATTTATTCTCTTACAACACCGATATTTCGATGCACTCTTGCACCTTCTCGGTAAGTATGATTGTACAAAATATTATCTCATGTACACAAAATACATTTGTTTTTATCTTCCGTAAAGGAAGGAAGGAAGGTCAAAAAATTCGGTGGTGAGTTTTTAACGAATAAGCACGTTTTGGGGCCCCTAAACACGAATCTACTATTTTTACAATGTTTCGATGTGTAGCCGTATGTGTGCGTGTGTATGTGCGTGTGTGCGTGGGCGACGATTTTTTCGGCCGCGATAAATCCAACACTACAATTCCAAAAATTACAATTTTTTCATATTCCTAATTCTTACATCTAAATGAATTTAAAACTCTTAACTGTTTTTCTTTAAAATACATACAGTAATATTTTTGAAAGATGTCTGATCAAGGTCGTCTACGAATTATATGACTTCAGATTTTTGCTCCGCCCATTCTGACAAATTCAGTAGTGTCGTTTGCTTAATTTTTATGAGGGTACATAAGATACTACTGTTATTTCATTATTATAAAAATATATGTTACAATAAAAGCATTCAAAATTCAAAAATAAGTCAACTGGTAAGATTATTAGCAAATGTAAAACCAAATATGTGAAAAATAAGATACTGACACAATGTCAGTGTCAGTGACTCTGACACAAAATAACGTTATTCGTACGGCTATGAATTAAGGTAATGTATCTGAATTAATAAATAAACTTACGTTACAGCGAAAGTATTATCAACAACGAGCATCGTTTTAAAGTGGAATGTCCTAGCTTAGTCGAAACAATATGAATTGTTGAAAAACAAGCGTGTTATATCTATCCTTATCGCACATGCTTATAGCCTTTGCAAAGGAAAGAGATAAATGTATGCTAATTTGTTAATTCGTTCATGATACAGAAGACCTTAATCGGACATCTGTCAAAAATTTTACTGTACGTTGTATTATTTAAAAAAAAACTGTTGTGGCCAGCACAATACCTCTCGCCATTTTCATTTTATGTTGCATAGGGTGCGAGGAGTTATGTGACTTTGTTAGCCGCAAGCAGATATGGAGGCCCGTGTCAAAATGACAGCTAGTAATAATGTACATAGGTGTCAAGTATCATAATTTTTCATTCAAAATGTCCTAGCTTAGTCTAAACAATATGAATTGTTGAAAGACAAGCGTGTTATATCTATCCTTATCGCACATGCATATATCCTTTGCAAAGGAAAGAGATAAATGTATGCTAATTTGTTAATTCCTTCATGATACAGAAGACCTTGATCGGACATCTTTCAAAAATTTTACTGTAGTTAATTACCATTTTTTGACATTTTATGTTATAAATATTAAAGAGTATTTTATTTATTTATTCATATTCAATGTATTTAGAGATAAAAAATTATAAAGAAATTAATTTTCATAAATTTTGTAATCACTGCTGCATTACCATGGAAACAGTTTTAATAATTCAATATTACTAATTGACAGTGTCAAATACAATTTACACAATGTTTGTTTGCTCTCAAAACCGACAACAGATTATGTTTTGTTGTAAAATTGAATGTAAAGAACAAATGTATTTTGTGTACATGATGAAGATGTACATAAGATCTTACTTACTCAGAAACAGGGCATCGAACTCGAACCTGAACCGAACCAAAACCGGAACCAAACCGTAACATTTTAGCGAACCCAAACCCAGAACGAACCCTGAGATATATTTTTTAATTAATAATAATAATATAACTTTATTGATATCAGTCAAAGGCGGGGTTCAGCCAAAGGCTTCTTTTTAACCCAACCAACACATATACATACAAAACAACCATTGTAATCACTGATAATCTTACAACAAGTAATACACACATATACATATAAAAAATTAAATGAATAAAAGAACATGAAAAAAAATCTGATGTGGCCAGCACATAACCTCTCGCCGTATATTTTACCTGGCTGTATGCATAAAGCAAAGAATATTTTTATAAATACAAATAATATATTCATATAAATCTATGACGTATAAACTTCTTTATTATTCAATAATAGCATGTCTCAACATGAAGATATTTTACCATAAATTATGTTACAATAAATTACAAAGTAGAGTTTACCATATATAAATATTAGGCTGGTAACAGCAATTTTCAATTCGAACAACTTTGTTTACTTTCTCTTCATATTCTTCTAGTAAAAACATTAATTTTGGGCGGTCTAAAATGTATATATCTGGATTGTGCATCTATTCTTATATATCTTCTTTTACATATTATTTTTTCATACTTGTTATATCTAAATAACACTAATTCCTTTTAATAAAGTGACGGATAGATTGCACTCCGATTATTCTTATATCGATGTGTAATTTTGTCAATATTTACAACTTACTTGAGAAGAATTTGATAGCTTTTTCGCAATTCAAAGTTACTCTAGTCTATAGTACTGGTGTACATTGTCCCATAATGTTTGAAACAAATTTAAGTCCTTCAACCTAGACTTGTCATCTCCATAATAGTCACAGATCAAGAACTAAGGGATTCTCCAAGTACATTTTTCTTTCATTACTCATTATTTCTGACACTGACATTTATCTGTCAGTTACAAATAATTTAAATTATCAACTATTTTTCATGGCATTCTTTCGGCTGTCAAATTTATTACAACAGATTATTTTATATATTATACTTCTTTTATCTCTAAATCTATGGAATATATAATAAAATATTTAAATGTATCAGATAGAGAATTTAATTTTCTTTAATATTACCACGAAAAATTTTCAAAAAATAATATTTAGAAGATTTTTTTTCAAGAATCTTCTACTTCCGGTTGTCCAATTATTACCAAAACCTTTTCAGATCTTCCCATGAATGTCCGATTGGGAAATACGTTGTTAAACAAATTTTAAGTCTTATAGTTTTTGAGTAACCGTCCTTCCAACATCCCACACACACACACACACACACACACACACACACACACACACACACACACACACACATCCACACACACACACACACACACACACAGACATCATCGTAAAAATGTTAAAATCGGATTGTAGGGACCTTAAAACGTGCTTATTCAATAAAATCTGGATATGCGATTTTTAGCATGAATGCAATACCTCTCTTAGCGAGAGGTAAAAAAGTAAAAAATTAGATGAATAAATATTATAAACCAGCAATCATTGTATCATACCACATGTTTACAGTTAAAATCACTAGATACTAAAATAATACATCCTTTTTAAAATTATAATTTTTGAAATGATATTTACGGACATTTCATGTCGGATGGTATAGAGTTGTATAAAGTAGGTGCTAAATAAGAAAATGAATGCTTTAATTTATATTTTTTAAAAGATAGCACAATATATAAATCCTTAATACGTAAACTGTAGTTATAGAATTTAGGAATAAGTTTGTCATACAAATATAAAGGTGTGCGAGTAATTAAAGTTGTATGAACTAAAGAAACATATATTTTTCTAGTACGAAATTCTACATCTTCAATTTTGCGATGTCTCTGTAATTTGAAATATGATCAAATTTACGCACATTATATACATATCGTAAGCAAGAATTTTGAAAAATTTATGTGTTTATCGGCTTGCGATAAATTAGGTACATACACACACGCGCAATAATCAAATAATGGTAGTACTAGAGAATTCATTAGACGCAGTTATATCTGAACATAAAATATCACGAAACTGATATAAATGTTTTAATTTAATGAATGCTGCCCTCAGTTTAAACTGTAAATGGAAATGAAAATTAAGATCAAACTATTTCAGGCTGTAATTTTATTCCATCTAGTACCAAGTCAGGAGCCTCACAATTTCCAATAAATAACATAGTTGATTTATCTGGATTAATACTGAGACCATTGTCAATTGAACGAGTTAGAACCGAACCGTATATTAAAATTTGAGTTCAGGGTGCAGCTCCGGTTCAGGTTTATTTTTAGTAACATAGACGTAATCATAAAACTTAGTCTCAATCATCAACGCCTTCTGCGTTAGCGTTGCTGCTTGGGTTGATTGTTCGTGAAAATTGTGTTCTTGTCCTTGTCTTGCGTTACATTTTAAATTCCGATACGCATTTTAAATTATTTCTGTATATAGATTACAAAATACTAATTCAATTTTCATTTAGTCGAACCGAACCAGAACCCGGAACAAAACCGCAAATATTATTAATGCTTGAACCAGAACTACAAACGAACCCACTTCTCAAAAAACAAATTAACTTGAACCGAACCCAGTTTTTGGTGGGTTTGATGCCTTGCTCAGAAGACAGAAAATAAATGCTGTTTAATTGAGATTTTGAGTAATTGTTAACATCTATTAAAATTATTGCTGAAAATAATAATTATTGCAAATATATTTATTATAATATATAATATATGGAAAGTAGCTCTTTAAACAATTAACTAGAGATTAATAAGAATGCATATCGAAATTTTCACAGTAATGTTTAACAACTGGCCATAAATGGTTTAAACGTGAAGTGCACATAACCGTACCAAATCAAACGCGTTTGATATTTCATATAACATACAACTTAACAGTAAATTATCTTGCACGATCGAAATCGATGCATACAGTGTAACCAATCATGTATATACATACATATATACTGGAAATGAATTAATAAGGTTTCAATGTGACCATAACAACGTTTCCACTACTTGCCAAGGATATAATCTGTTGTATGTGTGATTTGTTTTGGACACATTTAATTATTTTACATTTTGAGTGATTGAATAAGGATGCAGGGCCTGCAGAAGTCGTGTCCTTGGTTTGTAGTACTCGACAAATTAACCACTCGAAATTGATTGAACCATGTAGCTTTATTGCATATTTATTCAGACGTAGTTGACGACAACCCATGGATTAATTAATTGGAAAATAAGTACATCCTTATACATAATATTATATTTAAGTAAAGTTTATAAAAATGAAATAAAAACAATATTTGGGATTAGCACTACGCTGTCGAAACGTCGTCGTTAAATAAAATAAACAGAACTGATCCCAAATATTGTTTTTATTTCATTATTATGAGTTCTGAAAGCTTCTTTCAATATTTAAAAGTTTATAAATAAAAATCCTATTCAAATTCATTTATTGGGCTGCATTTATTTACTAGTTCCTAGTATCATGTTATAAGTGTATAAGTACAAGATAATATATCCCCTTTTAAATAAAACGGTTTAGGGTAGATACGTGCTACTTGAAGTTTACCGAGGAGTTTACCTTCTTCGTAAAATGAAAGTGTCTATAGCTGACGCGTCCGCCATATTGGAGCCCAAATCAACGTTGCAAATTATGAAATAAAAGTGGATTGTAGAAGTTTATGTAGTAATTACATTCTTTTTCACAATTAAAAATAACTTTCATATTTATGTAGTAATTACTTTATTTTTTTATAATTAAAAATAACTTCTACATTTGCCATAAGTTTATTTAAAATAATTACAAATCAATACAAACATTACGGGTGGTATTCGCGACGCTTTACCAAAAGCTCGATTATATAATTTAAGCTTAATTTTGATTTGAGTTTAATTGTGATACCTGTAAAATTTAATTGAATTTTCTGTAGCTCAACGAACGATTACAGAATAGTTCAAATATGTTTTTTACCTCTCGCTAAGAGAGGTATTGCATTCATGCTAAAAATCGCATATCCAGATTTTATTGAATAAGCACGTTTTAAGGTCCCTACAATCCGATTTTATCATTTTTACGATGATGTCTGTGTGTGTGTGTGTGTGGATGTGTGTGTGTATGTGTGTGTGTGTGTGTGTGGGATGTTGGAAGGACGGTTACTCAAAAACTATAAGACTTTAAATTTTTTTAACTACGTATTTCCCAATCGGACATTCATGGGAAGATCTGAAAAGGTTTTGGTAACAATTGGACAACCGGAAGTAGAAGATTCTTGAAAAAAAATCTTTTAAATAATATTTTTTGAAATTTTTTCCTGATAATATTAAAGAAAAATAAATTCTCTTTCTGATACATTTAAATATTTTACAATATATTCTATAGATTTAGAGATAGAAGAAATATAGTATGTAAAATAATCTGTTATAATAAATTTTACAGCCGAAAGAATGGCCATGGAAAATAGTTGAAAATTTAATTTGTTTGTAACTGACAGATAATGTCAGTGTCAGAAATCCGAAGACATTACTGAAGACTTTTTCTGGGAAGTACATACATTATATTATTTCTTAATGTATTAATAGAATTGGAAACATTTCGAAAAATTAGAAGAGGACAAAATTTCTTCATCAAAAATGAATTTAAAATTAAACAATCTAAATATATATGGAATAGATATATGCGTAAGTAGAATTTTTGGTGTAGAGTGTAGGTATACAAGAAATGTTAAATACAATAGGGAGCGAGCAGTCATATGATTTTGTTGGCCTTGACAAGCAGATATGGGGGCCCATGTCAGAATGATAGCTAGTAATTATGTATATAGATATCAAATATCATAATTTCTCATTCTAAATTTAGTGATTTTCCAATTCCATGTGGAGCAGAATTAAATGTTAAATATCTAAGGCATACAAGTAAACTTTAAACTCCTGGTGATAAATTAACTACGTAAATTTAGAAAATCTTGAAATTTTTAATGAAAAATTCTAACATTTGACATCTATGTACATAATTACTAATTATCATTCTGAAACGGGCCCACACATTTGCTTGTCAAGCCCAAAAATGTAACATTACCGTTCGCGCCCTATACTTATGTAACCAAAAAAAGGAAGTGGCGAGAGGTATTGTGCTGGCCACAACAGATTTTTTTTTTAGTAGGGGTCCAATCTTTTCTTCTGCAATTTACTAACCATTTTTATAGTTTCTTCGTATCTGCGGGTAATCTATGAAAAAGATTATAAATTATTTTTGAAGTTAGAGAAAAAATATACTGACTAGTCAATTTATTTGTACAATATTATGATATATAATGTTATTTTTTAATGTAATGATTGTTGCCTCTGTAATTAATTTAAAACAAAAGTGTAAATAAAAAAGACATTCGGAATTAAAAATGACATCCAAAAAGTCCAAATTTATTGATATAGTACATTCTTTTCACGAAATAGATATAAATTAAAAGTTCCAATCTTAAGCTGATGTTAGTGTGCTGCAAAGATCAGTACACTGAAAGATGCGAAAGTCGCATATAATATCGCGTTACTGTGTTTGCACTGCTCCTATGAACATACTTGGAACTAAAATGTCAAAGGTGGATTTAGTAGCTTATGGAAATTTATAATTACATAAATATTGTATAGACATACAAAATTTAGAATAATAACCTCTGATTTAACTATAAATAAATATTTATTTTTATTATGAATACCTATTATTATATTATTTTATCTTAAAATTTGTTCAAGGTTCTTTAATAGCCCTCTGTAAAATTATTCTTCGGTTTTATCATGTGGCAGTTTTCTGCCATTTTATTGATGATTTTGACGTTGTATAGATTTCAATCTCTTCTAATTTTGGTTGACGAGATGCAGTGACTGTTTCTTTTTGGTTCGCAGCAGATAATTTAATATTTTCCTGCAATTCCATACACCATTCCCCTCTTTATTATCTGGTGGTTACTTATTTACACCTTTAAAGAGTTACAAATTTCCGCTAGTGTTCAAAATAATGCTTCGAGAAACGAATTTCAATTTACCGCTCTTAAAAAATAAGTACAATATGAATATTAATAGGTAATATTCATTTTTATCTTCCGTCAACTTTAGGTAAGGAAGGTATTGTCTTTGGTCTAAAAATTCTATGATGAGTTTTTAATGAATAAGCATGTTTTAGGGTCCCTATACGATTTTACCATTTTTACGATATGCCTGTACGTATGTATGTATGTGTGTGTGTGTGTGTGTGTTTGTGTGTGTGAATGTGTGTGTGTGTGTGTGCGTGTGTGTGTGTGTGTGTGTGTGTGTGTGTGTGTGTGTGTGTCTGTGTATGTGTGACGAAAGTTTCAGAACGCATAACTTCAATACCACGATTCCAAAAATGATATTTTTTTCGTATTCCTCAGGTTTACATCCAGAAGAACAACTGATTAGATTTTGGTTTTAATTGGTTAACTGGAAGTAGCCTCATTTGAAAATTTTAACAGTTAAATATGATTTATTGACATTTAACGTTATTATACCTTAAGGAATATATTATTCTCTATACGATTTGATTGCATTTTATATTTCATATTCAATAGATATAGAGTTAAAGAATTATAAAGAAATTAAATTTTATAAATCAGCCAACTATGCTAAACATGGAAACTACTAATATATATAATTCAAATTGACAGATGTCAGTATCAATAAAAAGTAAAATTAATGTGGTAGAGATGAGGATGTTGAAGTAGATGTTGGGGAAGATACGGAAAGATAGGTAAGGAAATAACTCTAGTGTTACAAATTTCTAGAAAGATACAAGCGAGATGATTACATTGGTTTGAAAATGTTATGAGTAGAAATTAAGAATATATTGGAAGAATGAATAGCTTAGTAATAGAAGGTTGAAGAAACAGAGGAAGACCAAAGATAAGATGGCAGGACTGTATTGCGGAAGATTTGAGAGAAAAATAATTGAATGAGAACGACACGTAAAACAGAAATGAGTGGAAGAAGAAAATAAAATATAGCGACCCCTAACGAATGGAAAAAGCTAAAAAAGAAGATGTTAGTGTCAAGTGCAATTTGCATAGTTTGTAAAATAATTTTACTAGAAATTTAGAATCTTTTGCAAGAAAATTTATGTATGGAATTTATACATAATATACACAGGATTGACGGAAGGTATTGTGCTGGCCACAACAGATTTTTTATGATACTGTAATATTAATATTTATTGATTGAAGTGGGCTCCAAAATGGCGGACGAGTCAGCGGTTATTTTTGTAGTAGCTATAACTCCGATGTTATCTCAAAATGTAGCAGTAATAAAAAATAAGCATCACTGTTTTAAAGAAAAGTTATTTGCAGAAATTAAATTCAGCAAAATTTATTTTTTTCTCAATATTAATATGCCTACGAGATTTCCAGAAACGTGTTGAACACGTAATACGGTACATCTTGTACATACTTTAAAGTTTAAAACTTTGTTAATTAATACGTAAGTAATTAGTCAGAATTTATCTATAAAAATCTATAGGTATACGTTTATTTTTCACTCAATCGTACTCAATCGGTGTCAATCATTTAATGTGACTGAGGTTTAAGTTTTCAACTTGTTCCTTAGTCTTTCTATTGAACGGAGTTAACAATTTCCAAAATGACTTCCCAATGCAGAATTTCAGTTTCAATTTTCACGATACAAGTCACCGTCAATTAACTTTAAATTTTACGGCCGCTATTGAATATTCTCTGTTAAGCCATTCGAAAACAAAACACCGACATTCAAAGGAATTTTACAGGCAGGCATTTAAGTGGAACCCCTCTTTTGCGTAGTTGTTTTCGTATTTCCTGTTGATTTGATTAAAAATTCTAATTGGCGGCGTGGCGTATTGTTTATTTTGGCAAATTACATATTGCTGGTAATGGTTAGGCGAGTTGCAGCTGTTTTCTGCGCGATATATAGACTAATTATACGAGCAAATATTCCAATATTGAATTGTCGAGAATGAATAGTTCCGTGACAAATACCGGCGGTGACAAATTGCCGCCGAGGAATTTTCCGCGCACTATTTTATTGAATTGTGTTGTGCCAATAAACATGGTTCTTCATCGCAACACAACTTTTCATTTTCTTGCATACTACACATCATTCCAACTCATTATCACTTTTTAAAATGAGGTGTTTTTCCACAATATTCATAATTTTTACGAAATTATTTAAAAATGAATTTTAATAATTTATTTTACAGTAATAATAAAATAGTTAAAATAAATATTCAATTTTAAAGCTATCATTTCTTATGCATAATTCAGCTCTTTTGGGAATAGTTCCGACCGTTCTACCGTTCTACATAAGTGATATCAAGTTACATATTGGCAAGCCTGCTTGTAATTATTTTCTCGCAATTCTTCAACACTCTTACTGCAAATTAGTTAATAAATAAATTACTAACTTATTCATTCTTCTTCTAATATATTCTGCATCTCTCCTAAAGACATGTTCAAATCAATGTAATCGTCTCTCTTGTATCATTCTAGAAACTTCTTATACTAGCGTTATTTCCCTTATTCTTTAATTCCTTACCGTATCTGTCCGTATCTTCCCCAACATCTATCTCAACATCCTCATCTTTGCCACATTTATTTACTTTTTATTGATACTGACATCTGTCAATTTGAATTATCTGAATATATTAGCAGTTTCCATGATTAGCATAGCTGGCTGATTTAAGAAATTTAATATCTTTATAATTCTGTAACTCTATATCTATTGAATACGAAGTATAAAATGCAATCAAATCCTATACAGAATAATATATTCTTTAAGTTATAAAAGCGTTAAATGTTAATAAATGATTATTGTTGATCAATTATAATCAAAATCTAATCACCTCTTCTTCTGGATGTAAACTTGAGGAATACGAAAAAATTATAATTATTGGAATCGTAGTATTGAAGTTATGCGATCCGAAACTTTCATCACACACACAACCACAGACACACATGCATGCATACAGACATTATCGTGAAAATGGTAAAATCGTATTATATGGACCATAAAACGTGCTTATTCACTAAAAACTCATCATTGATTTTTTGTACCAAAGACAATACCTTCCTTACCTAAAGATGACGGAAGGTAAAAAGTTACCAATAGTGAGCAAGCTTATAGAGACAGCCTGTATATATAAAAGCAGATTAGTGTGCCACCCAGCAATGGGTAATATGCCATGATGATCTTTTTATATTATTGTCATATTAGATACTATCACTTACAGCCTCACCTTGATCAACGTCGTTGTGTTAAAATACAGGGTAAGTCTGGGAAGACCCCCCCCTTTAACTTTTTTTTATTATAAGTAATAGAAAAATGACTCATATAAAAGTTTTATTATTTTAAATATACTATTTTATGGCAGATGTAGTTATTTTTTATATAGTCAAGTTTTCAATATATTTTTATTTTTTAAATAGCAAACTATAATTATTTTACTAAAATATAAACCGCCATATTTTTCTCTTTTCAACGATGTATAAGTTTTTATTAATGTATTTGAAAAAATTCGAGAAAAATGAGATAATTTAGATATATGGGAAATAATTTTTATTCTAATATTATAGTTGGCTTTGTGAAAATAAACAAAATATAACAATGTTAATATCAAAAAAGTATACATTTGTTTGTTACTTATTTATTATTACTTATTTATTATTTATTTTCACATAGCCACCTACAATATTTGAATAAAAATTATTTCTCATATATCTCAATTATCTTATTTTTCTCAAATTTTTTCAAATGCATTAATAAAAACTAATACATCATTGAAAAGAGAAAAACATGGCGGTTTATATTTTAGTAAAATAATTATAGGTTGCTATTTAGAAAATAAAAGTTGATAGTCCTATCTTTTAACTTGACTTTATAAAAAATATCTACAACCGCCATAAAATATTTAAAATAATAAAACTTTTATATGAGCCATTTTTTCTATGAGACAATAAAAAAGTTAAAGGGGGGGGGGTGTCTTCCCAGACTCACCCTGTAAATAGCTACTATTTTCCTAAAAGGTACTTAGACTTATGGATTTATACAATTTCAGAAATAGGCTTTAACGTTTATTATGTATGTAACCCGCGCGTCTAACGTAGGATTAACTCCAATGGTCACTCCCGTACCCGAACTCTAACTTTAAAGTAAATTTGCGAACGTACTCCTGGTTTGAAAATAATTGATCGGATCGTTCGGTGTGACTGATTAGAGTGACTTTACGAACACTTCAGATTACATCGGATCAATCCGATCGACTTTACGAAAACGCCTAATATTATTATTGTGTAAAACACCTCTTAACAAAAGCGCTAACGTTGATAGGAATAAGCGAGTTCGGCATACATCCCTTTATTTTGAAATTTTGATTTATTGAACACGATTCGACGCAGTAAATTATGCCTGAATCGTATGCAATTTCTTGTTCAACATGTAGTATTGTACAAAACATGCCAATATATTTAACGCAATATATGTATATACAATATTTGGTTTAGATTCCGTTTGTTATAAAATTTAATATTTTGGCGCTTGCAATCTGGACCTCATTTAATAAATGGACAGATCTTTTATGAAACGGCGTGTAAGATTTTTATGGACAAGCACGTTTTAAGGATAAAGGGATAATCCCATTAAAAATATTTTTACGGTGTAATGTATGAGTATGTGAATTCCCCATCCAGTCTAAAGTTTATTATGGTATCACAAGAAAAAATACTAATCACTCATATTTTATTAAACAAAATAAAAAATCTGACATGGCCAGCACAATACCTTCCGTTAATCCTGTGTATTATGTATAAATTCCATACATAAATTTTCTTGCAAAATTATTTCAGAAACAAACTAAGCAAATTGTACTTGACACTGATATCTTCTTCTTCTTCTTTAGCTTTTCCCATTCGTTACGGGTCGCTATTTTTTATTTTCTTCTTCCACTCATTTCTGTTTTGTGTGTCGTTCTCATTTAGTTCTTTTTCTCTCAAGTCTTCCGCAACACAGTCCTTCCATCTTATCTTTGGTCTTCCTCTGTTTCATCAACCTTCTATTACTAAGCTATTCATTCTTCTTCCAATATTTTCTTCATCTCTCCTCATGACATGTTCAAACCAATGTAATCGTCGCTTTTATATCTTTCTAGAAACTTCTTATACTAGAGTTATTTACCTTATTATTTCATTCCTTACTGTATCTTTCCGTGTCTTCCCCAACATCTATCTCAGCATCCTCATCTCTGCCACATTTATTTACTTTTAATTAGGTGCGTTCAATAAGCCCCAGGAAAACAAGCAGTCGGAAGTAAAATTTGTTGAACGACTTTGCTAGTCTAGCATTTGCTTGATTTGCTCGCAAGCAATTCAGGCCCCAAATTTCTCGCTTGTCTTGCTAACTTCAATGGCGGGAAATGCAAATTATACATACATGAATTTAACTTGTACTGTTTCTATCTCATTTTATGGTGTGTTTATATCAATTACTCATCAAAAAGGATTCCAAAGCTTTGTGATGAATATTCACAACATTGTTAAATTTGAAATATTTTCTTAGACGTAAAAAAAAATGTTTAAAATTAATTCCACTATCTGCAAATAACTGTACCTATCTATAAATTCATTTTGTATAACTTTCCAGACCAATAAAAGGAATATGAGAGATATACATATTATATTTGACAACTGTATAACTTTCTCGATGGCATTTGTGAATATCAGTTCGTCATATAGCTAGCAAATCTTTCAGTGTACTAAGCAACAAGTCTCGTTTGCTTACCTAGCATTTGCTTGAACTCCTTGCTTCATTGAACACACCTATTGATACTGACGTCTGTCAATTTGAATTATCTGAATATATTAGCAGTTTCCATTATTAGCATACCTGGCTAATTTATGAAATTTAATATCTTTATAATTCTTTAACTTTATATCTATCGAATATGAAGTATAAAATGCGATCAAATCGTATATAGAATAATATATTCTTTAAGTTGTAATAACGTTAAATGTCAATAAATGATATTTTACTAGGTTTTTTCGAGAAAAACTATTAAAACCTTCAAATATAACCAAATCTAATCACTTGTTCTTCTGGATTTAAACTTGAGGAATATGAAAAAATATAATTTTTGGAATCGTGGTATTGAAGTTATGCGATCCGGAACTTTTCTCATACACACACACACAGACACATACAGACACACACACACACATACATACAGACATCATCGTAAAAATGGTAAAATCGTATTATATGGACCCTAAAACGTACTTATTCACTAAAAACACATTTTTGAATTTTTTGACCAAAGACAATACCTTCCTTACCTAAAGGTGACGTAAGGTAAAAAAAATAGAAAATGTAAAATGACCCCATTTTGTCGATGATTTCTTGAGCTTCCCTATACTCACCATGTTAACTCTTCCAACTTTGGAGTTCAATAAGTCCGATCGGAACTGGGCAAGTTGACTAAAATTTTGAATTTACATCGAGCAATATTATCTAGCTGTACACCAAAGTTTATTAAGATTTTAAGGATTTCACTTCATGCTTTAACTACCTTAAGTATGATACATTAACGTAATGAGGAGCATTATACTTTTATTTTATTTTCTTTTGGTAGAGTGTTGTTGACATGTCAGTATAGTAATAATATTACCGTATAGAAACATTTATTACTTAGTTACAAGCCTATATTTGTATATGTAAACAAATGCTTAATATCCTGAAACCGTAAAAGTTATAATAGCGGTAATTAAAGTACTTGGCTACATTAATTTTTTTACTTCTGAAGTTCAAATAGATTTTTCTTTACGATGTACAAGACCATATTTTCGAAATAAAACGTTTTGTAGTGTTTGCTCGTGACATATAAACGAGAACATTAAAGAAGAATTCATAAAAATTAACTTTTGTCTTAGGAAATATTTTTATGCCCATTAAAAGTTTAAGAGGCGAAAGACCTTGTGCTGTTTGCTGGTTGTGTGTGATTTTTTATAGATCAATGAGAATTTATTGATTGGAGGATGGAAAATATAAGTCAGTTTTTATGGTGAGTAGCATTTTATTAAACTGTAAATAGATCCGCCCGTTAATGTTACGCACAATAGAAATGGCAATCATAAAAGGGGAAAAAATATACACTACGTCAACTCTTTCAGTTCACAAGGGAAAATACCGGAGCGTGAAAATTGCAACGGAGTAAAATAATGTTGAATGGGAGTCGCTTTATGTACATACATAAATTCAGAAAGGGATTCGGATATTGTTATAGGGTGTTGTGGAAATGGGTGTACATAATATTTACACAAAGAAAGCCACCCTAAGTGTTAAATGTTATCTTTTGAGGTCAAGAAAAGAATATCGTAATAGTTCCGTGGCTGTGTTCGTATACTTGTAATGTTACAACGAGCGTTCCATGTAGGGACATTATTTTTTGTTTATTACATGGAATGGTTAATTTTGTGGTTGTCTGGCAAAAGAAATTAAGTATGACATTTTCGACGAACTTAAAAACAAAATATTTGGACATTGAATTCATACATCGAACAATGCAGATTTATTACTTTTTGTGAACTTCTGGTTCTATCAACTCTTTTATAAAAACCGAACATTTTCAAATATTCAAATTATCAGGAAACCAAAAAGAGCTTCAAATTTGTTTATTGTATAACAGTGAAAATTTACCTTAGTTACATATAGGACCGGTCCTAGGCATTGTGTGTGTGTTTATGTGTGTTTAGTGTGTGTGAAAATTTTTTTCCTTCGATAACTCCAAACTACAATTCCAAAAACTGTAATTCTTTCATATTCCTCTTTCGTACGTCCATATGAAAAATTGATTAGATTTTGGTTATGACTGGTTAACCGGAAGTACCCTAAAGAACATGTTATTCTCTATTCGATTTAATTTGTTTTTCATATTCAATGAATTTAGAGATAAAGAATTATAAAGAAATACCTTACAACCTAATGCTGCTAAAAGTTGCACCATGGAAACAGAATATTCAAATATTACTAATTGACGGATGTCAGTGTCAAATAAAATTTACATAATATGTTTATGAAATGATTTTACTGGAAATATAAAAGTGGAAAATAATTGAAGGTGGCAAAAACAAATCACATAAGGTAAAACAACAGATTATAGCCATAAGCCAATTCAGCAGATTATTATGTTATAAATATAATGCTATATATGTTTTTATTTTCTACTTCTTATTTAAAAAGAAATAGTTCTATCAATTGATTTTAAATATTTTGGCCCATATAATAAGCATGATTTTCCCGATTTACAATTCTTCTTAAATGTTCTTTTATTACAGGAACATATTTTGAATAAGAGATATCATATTACTGAATTTTTTCTGTTAATTTAAATAACTGCATAATTTATGTCCTTCCCTCACAAGCCGGCCCTGGTTACATATAATAAGCATAAAAAGTGTTAATTGGGGATCAATGCGATCAATGATTTTATTTATACTTATACAGTGTAGGTTCTTTAATTAACTTTTTTTAGTTATTTTTTATACAAGCCGGTAAAATTATATTTTATCGATGAGGGGAAAGTTAATTTGCGAACGATTTCGGGAGTGAATTGTTTATCACGAGTCAATAACTTAATTTTATCGTCGTGTATAAAATTATATTTTTTAATAGGAGTACACTTAAAGGAAAAAAATACTAACTATAAATAATAGTATATTATTAAATGAGGAATTATGATAGTCATTAATCAGGAAGTTGACGTTTGCGTCACGAGCCGTAGGCGAGTGATGCAAATCAGTCGAGTGAATAATGTATATTATTATTATAATCCCGAATATAATACTATAATTTTTCTACTCCTGTAAATTTGGAAATAACGAATAATCATTTTAGAAACAACAAATTCACAATTTATTGGAACAATATTTATCACAGAGAACATTAAGTTAATTTTTGATTACTATTTATTAAGGGCCGAATTCACCATTCATTAATCAATCCAATTTATCATTAAAAATCAAGGAAATCTACTAATCAAAATCAATGATTATCTGATTCGCCACATTCCATGAATCAAACACTGGTCACTGCGTTGATTAAATTTATTTTCTTTTATTTATTTTGATTAATTTTGACATTAATAGCTATATTAGAATTGTGGCTGTTGTACTCATTTGTAACTTTGCCTCCTGCTTCTTCTTTATCGCTATTTAAAACCGTATTGATTTTATTACTTTCAAATATGCTTTTATACGATTTATGAATATTAATTAAACTTTGAGTTTTTTATAAACATTTATTTATACTGTGTCTTATCGATTTCGCTAACAGATTTTAGCATTTTCGGAGCCTACAGCGTTAGAGAAATTTAGAAAAAGCTTTGGCATGTCGGCTGTTTAATATTCACTGCTAACTAAGCAAATGCGGCAACCACATGGTGCACATTTTTCTCGTAATTCATAAGAGATCCGTATGGTTTCATCAATCTCACGCACTTTCATTCGGCGATCTTCCAGAACCATATCATGGACTTTATTCACAATTTCCGGTGTGGTAGCCAATTTTGGGCGATCTGAACATGGCTCGTCACAGGGGTGTTTGACCACGCTTAAATTCCGAAACCCAGAAACTCACCGTGGAAAACGAAGGTGCAGCATTCCGGAGGACAGCATCCAACCTGGTCTTGATCCGCACAAACTTAGTTTTTATCCATTATCGATTTAACGCTGGGTAGATCGACACAGACGCTTTTCACGATTAGACTGATAGACAGATTGTACTGAAATTTCTTGACAGTTCATATGGAGAATTAAACAAAACAACGACATAACGTTACTTTCGAAAAACCAAGGCCTTCTCAGTGATCCGGAAACTTTTCAATCCACCCTCGTAAATATTATCTACCCTTACTGTTAAAATGATACTTTATCTACCCTTGCGGTTAAAGTGCTATTTTATCCACTATTTTGAGTAGATAAAAGTACACTTTTACTTCAGCTATAGAAAATATCTGATGTGGACACCACACGACTTCCTTGTACGATTATTAAACTATACATATTTTTTTAATAGATAAATTACAAAATATTAATTTTAACTTCAAAACTGTAAGACATATAGCGACCATAAAGGTTATTTTTAAAGAGAGTTTTGATTACAACAAAGAAATATTTGATTACAACAATGAATATGACTAATTTCACAATAAAAATATAATATTTGTTATTGCACGAATCATAAAATTGCACGTATTTACCGTAATTTGACATGAAATTTTTTTTTGTCCTAATCCATAGCAAGCTTTATTACAAAAACAAAAAAGTATATAATTTTTAAATTTACATATCTCGCTTATACAAAGGACTAATTTAATAATACTTTATGTACTAAACGCAGAAATTAATTCTCTAAAACTTTTATTTGAATCATTTATTTCTAAAATCAAAATAAAATCATTTTATTCAAGAAAAACTGTTAACAACTTCAAGTAATGTACCACTTCCGGTTAGCCTATTTTAACCAAAATCTATTATGTCATTTCGATTGACATAAAAGTCTTGTATACCAAATTTGAAAAGTTTTGGATTATATTTTAAAACAGTTTTTCATTAAAATCTATTATAGGCTTCATGTAAAGTGCCACTTCTGGAAATTGTGTAATAACCAGAAAGGGAGGTGCACAACTAGATGTTATAGGAGTCCTAAATACAAAATTTCAACTTTCTACGGCTTACCGTTTTTGAGTTATGCGAGATACGTACGTACATACAGACGTCTCGACGAAATTAGTCAAAATGGATTCAGGGATGATCATAATGGATATTTCCGCTGAAATCTGAAAACCGAAATTTTTCGCGATTACAATACTTCCTTTACTTACGTACAAGGACGTAAAAACAAAATTATTAATTATTTCACCCTTGCCGAATGTTAATTTTGACAAATAAATTATAATTAGTTTATTTTAACACAAGAATGAAAGCGATCAACATCATCACAAACTCAATGTTAATGATATCGGAAAAAGTTTGAAACATGATAATTGTCGACAAACAACCATTATTTTGAAATCACAGATTATTATTTTTTCATTGAAAGGTTATTCCAATTATATTTTTATTTCGTCTCTTTCATTAATTTAATTTTCCCTTAGGTAAATAATGATTTTAATTAATTGGCGACGCCTAGTAAACAAATCAGATTAGCACACCCAGCAATGGGTAATATACCCGTAATGATATTTTTTTTTATTATTGATACTAATATCATCTTGATATTAACAGTACAAGGTGAAACAATATGTAGAGTATCCCTCTAGACGCTAGAATTCTAGATGTAGGAGGGAGGAGAGTCCTGGATTCAAATCTCATTGGGGTCTATGACTTTTTCATATCCTTCCCATTATTTATACCTAAAGCAAGATTAAATAAAGTGATATAATTTACCGTTTCTTATACTTTCTAAATTTGTATGCTTATTGAAATATTTTATTTTTTTTGGAAAATTTCACTATTTTCATTTAATATACCGTGTGTCCCAAGTAAACCTTGACATAGGCGTTTAACATGGGAATACAGTTTTTTGTAAATAAAAAGTGTCTGGCAGAAAATTAAGCCATACTAATTAATATGATAATAGTACATTACCTCCTGTTCGTTATTTAATACTAATTACTTTATTATCATTGCATAAATTAAAGAAAATTATAAATAAATGTCAATAAATATTTGTTTCAATATTTTATTATGTAATATCAAAATATTTTTAAATGTCATTGTAGCTGAATGGTTAGCATGTCTGCCTGTGGAATGAAAGAATTTTTGTAGGTTGAGGCTCGAATCTCCATCAAGCTAAACTTTTCATTATTATTTGTTATTTATGTATTAATTACAAATTATATTAAAGATATTATGAGATAATATGGATGAATTAGTAAATAATTACAAATAAGTTTCCATCAAGATATAATAGTAGTTTCAATGGAAGTAGTAACCGTCAAAAGCAAGATTTTAAATTATACCACATACTTTTCCTTTATAAATACGGTAAATATACAAAACATACACATATTCATTGTGTTATTATCATGTATTATTAAGATCAAAAGAAAGAATTATGCATTTTTATTAAATCAATATTTTGATTGTTGTAATCAAATTTTGTCATAGTTAAAACCAATTATTTTTATTTATAAAATATTGTTATTCATTTAATATCTATCTTTTATTTCCAATTACAATAATTTAGAAATAAGCTTTTTCTATAAAAAAATTTGTTCATTGTTTAGTTTTTTTTCTGTTTATATCAAATATTCGTGTCAAAATGAATTTCTCAAACGCTAACGATTGAGTGAATATTATAAAAATGTATTACAAATCGTAATTAATTCATAAATAAAAAATAAATAATGGAAAGTTTAGCTTGATGGAGACTCGAACCCCAACCTGCAAAAATTCTTTCTTTCCACAGGCAGCCACGCTAACTAATCAGCCACAAAGGCAATTGCAAATATTCAATATTCTTTATTACAATTCAAAATTATAAATAATTGTCAATAAATATTTGTTTCAATATTTTATTATGTAATAAAGAATATTTGCAATTATCTAGTGCCTAGTGCAAGTCATCGAACCTCTTGTTTCACATAACTTAGCTGGTGCCACACTAAAGTGTAAATGTGAGATGGTCTGGTATTTGATAAAAGTGCATGCACCTTGGGACGGTATAAAGTTAGCGAGAACAATGTGCTCTTGACGTAAGGTAAGGTGTCTCAAGAATCTGGCCTGCCCGCTAAGTAACTTTATATATTACCTTACGAGCAGCTGCAACAGCCTGAAGTCAGGGAAGCTAGGGACCCGTACGACGTGGCGTACGCCGTTCGCGCTACTCAAACTACGGGAATTTGCAAATATTAAGATTCTTGTCAAAGTGCTCGGTGAATACGTAATTCCACATAAAAATACCCAGGCAAATATATTAAAGCAAATGAGAATTTATAGGAGTTTTTATAGAATATTTATTCGTGGTGGATGTGGAATTTCTAGATCTTGGATTCATTGGCGGCTCGTAGCGAAGTAAATGGGCTCACTTTTTTTCAAAAATAAGAAATGAGGATCCGAACATAGGACTTTAAAATGTAAAATCAGACTTTCCTAATTTCCTGCTGCCCTAATTATTTAGGTAAAAAAGCTTCAAATAAAAGTTGTAGGGCATATATTTTTGCATCTGAATCAATAAATAAAATGAATTTTTTGTAAGAGCAGAAATTAGGTATGAAAATGTTGAAAATATGTTGAATACAGAGCCTTTCCCATTTTAGGATGCCGATTTTAATTATTTTTTTTCCAAGTCCGGTGAAAGTGCAATCGACATTTTTCAGAATTTGTATCCTTATTTTTCCTAAATTTATTGTCGAATTAGTTACCCCATATTTTCGCCATATAAATATAGCTCCTGTACCTGCTTTTAAATGTTCCAATATTTCGGCTTTTTCTTTGTGGTGGATTCATTGAGGTGGCATTATGAATTACAGTAATTTGTATTATATAACATGCACAACAAAACTTTGTACGTATTACACTACACAGGGAAAGTCCCTAAGAATGTATTCAGATAGGCTGAGCTGCGCGTTACTATCAGTGAAGCTGAGGCATTGCACAGGACTGCTATGTGTTCAGTATATTGAGACATTAATTGTTCACTATATGGAGTTCAGTATGAAGTCAATGTATTTATTTTTGTGTTCATTACATTGGATAGTTCACTATATAGTGTGTTCACTATTTTGCGACTCTACTTTATTCTGAAAAAAAAAAGTTTATTTTTTGCCGATTGAAATTAAAAGTGGAATACTTTTGACAGCTAACACTTTGAAAAATGTCACTTTTATTGCTTAGGCAGTAAAAATATTTTTACTGCCTATTACATAGAAACCGCTCAACAAACGGATAGCAACTGTTAACAAACGCATAGCAACATAATTTGATGAATACTTTTAAAATATATATTAAAAATAATTACTAAATTACTATTAATTCTAAAATCGGAAAAAAAACACGGTACTAAACAGATTTACAGCTTCGGCGGCATTCAATGAAATGGTAGCCTCTGCTATAAGTTTGGTATTTTAGTGTTTAGTTAAACAAATAACTGTTTGTTTTGAATTTGTAAGATAATAAATCGTTACTAAATGAAACTGATATCTAGACTTCAATTATCTTTATTGTTTTACACACACACACACACACACACACACACACACACACACACACACAACCAACAGAACCAGAAACAACCTAAGACGTACCATCTAATACGCTTGAACACCCAACCACGCTTGATCACCCTCACTTCACTAAATATAAGGCTCGTATTTTAAGAAATTACTTGTATTTAGTTCACCTGATGACGGTAGCAGACGTATAGTTACCGAAACGATGTTTTTAGTGTGTATTTATATTAAAATGTCTATAAATATGCAGTTCCGTTTTTACGCAATTGTATGTAACTTTATATTTTCATATGGAACATCCTATATATTTATTCAAATTTGAAAAGTACATGAAATTTGCTATCGAGTATAGTAAACCATTTATATATTATATTATTAAAAAAGACAATGGCAAATGATTCACATATTGCATTTTTATAAAATAAAGAAGGCTTTGCAATACTATTTTTTGAATTAGGCTTATCTGATATATTAAATAAAAGGTATAATAATGAAATATCGGATTGAAATAGATGAAATATTTAATTTATTTATTTTCTTTTAATTTTAAAGATGTAATGTAAAAATAATGACATGCAAAGCCTTCTGTATTTAATAAAAAAGTAATATTTAAATCATTCGCAATTGTATATTTTATTAATACAACATATTACTGTTTTTATACTGTTGGATAACAAATTTTATGTACTTTTCAAATTTGAATAAATATATAGAGTGTTACTTTTATAATAATGCATTTATTTGTTTTAAGGTCATTGGACCTATACAAATGATCAAAATTTACATATATACTATTCACTGTTTGCATATATAAAATTATACAGAGATATTTTTAGTACCCTCTGTTGGCACCCTCGTTATATGCAGAGTAGCCTATAGTAACCTCTGTTGCCACTCGGACTCATCTGGGTGTGTCGGTTTTTTTATTTATTAAAACTGACTTGTGATGTTAGGCGAGCACTTTTAACCGCACGACCACAGACGATCGTAGGGTGTTACATTTATAAATATAGTACATACCATTGTGTAAAAATGGAGCATCTGTAGAAAAACCTATATAAAATAAATTTTGTTTGAAAATTTTATCCACAATATTTAAAACAATCGTGTTATTAAAAAAGAACAAACCAATAAATTACCCTGTATACCAAAATCTCGCTTCGGGAGGTAATACGTAAATAGTAAAATGTGAAAAGGTAAAAGTATGGTAAAATATAAATTTCTACTTTTTGGAGGAGGCTTAGTCTGACGAGCCGCCGCTGCTCAGAGTGCATAAGTTGGTGAAGAAAAGAAAGCAAAGAGTAAGCGTGTTTTTCCCAATTTGCTTGTGTAAACGCAGGGAAAGCATTGGGCTAACAAATGGTCCGTGCGATCTAAAACACATAAATCCAGGGAAGGAACGAGAAGACAAACCACTCGATTAACGTAATCGCTGCTTGAGTATTTGATCTTACATTGCGGTAAATATATCAAGCACATTCCGACGGCTCCGAACATCCGAACACCGCAAACAGAAGAATATAATGAAGAAACCAAAATTGTATTACCGTAATGGAATGTACACAAATGCTCCGCTTCAAAATTAAAAACGTATAAATTCCTACATCACTCATGTGGAAAAATATTTACTTTAGGTATGTGCCGTTGCCGTTAATATTGCGATGTTCTGAATATTCTCATGTTGAATACAATACACATTCACTCGCTCAAATTAACATTCAGAAAGCGAGCACAAATTAAATTTCATATTTTATTTACATTTTCTGGTACTGTATTCATATTCTTGTACATACGTAGGTGTAAAATGTCAGAATTATATTAAACATACTGTGCAACATCTACGAATATATCACACAGTTTTATTTTTAATGTCTTTTTTATACTTAATATCCCTGTCTTCTTTTATGATTCAGTTAGAAAATGCAGTTTTGTACATTGGTATAGTTTGGATGACAATTCGAGGCCTTTTGTTCGAAGAAAGAATAAACAACATTTTATATAGCGGTAGTATAGCAACATTATGTATTAGAAAGAGATAGATTATTTGACGTATGTGTACGTGATTTATGCTATATGACAGATATACGTTCCATATTCACATTGCTCTCTAACACACTAAAAATAATAGGAACGTATGTCGATGAGTTGCTGATATGTAATTATCTATTGAACTGCCCTCTACGTTAAAACAAATCCAGTGGCGGAGTTTGTTTTTTGAATTAGACGCACGATTTGACGTTTAATCAAAATCAACGAATAAGTTTCTAATTTTGTTCCGCGATTTAATTGAACATAATCATGGGTGAAAAAGGAAAAACTTTGCGAAGGCAAGCTATTTAATTTGTGCATAATGTACACGAATATTTTCAACGGGAAACAGAAAATAATGGACCATTATTAGACCTTCATCAGGTGCAGCAGGTAATATATGTAAATATATTTTTTTAAATTTCTTTGAAAATTGAAATTGTTAAACAAAAAATCTGATGTGACCAACACAGTACCTCCCGCCATTTACCTATGTATATAATTTTTATATTACTTTATAAATTTATCCATACAATATATAGAAAAAGTATTAAAGCAAACTTGTAGAAAATGGAATAATCTTTAATTTTTATAATAACAAATTGAGAAAAAATTACATTTAAAGGTATTTTTTGAAGAAAAACTATCTTGAGCTTCAAGTAAACTGCCATTTCCGGTTATCCGATTGCCACCAAAATCTAATCAGATATTTTCATATTAGAATAATGTAGAAATGCATGGTTTCAAAACTTTCTGAATGATAGTATTTGAGTTAGAGCGTATACAGGATCCACACACACACACATACATACACACAGACATCATCGTGAAAATGTTAAAAATTGATTCTAGGGATCTTAAAACGTGGTCATTTACCAAAATCTCGATATGCGATTTTTAGCACGATCCCTATACCTCCCTTACCAAGGGTGAGGTAAAAAGGTTTCATGATTAATAAATGAGATTTAGCAAGTATTTTATTTTAGCGTACAGCAGATGCACTACAAATATTTGAAACCACAGTAAACAGGTTATTAAAACGTGTTAATAATATCGAAAATGAAGAACAATTAACTTCTTCTTGAAAAAAACGACCCAGAAAATCAACTGCAACAGCTGATCTTGATACTTTTAACACCGATGCAATTAGAAGAATAATATATGAAATGTATGCTAACAGTAAGTAGTTTATTACTTATTTTCAAAATATGTATTTATATCATTGTTTTGTATCTTTATATTCATTATTATATAAAAATTAAATATATCTTTGAAAATGTGTAGACGTTTAACATTTAATTTTGAATGAATAAAATGTATCCACAAATATTATACCTGGTGCACGCCCATGTGTATGGAATGTAGTGAAGTTATTTGCAAGTAATATTATACCAGATGGTTTGAAAATGACCTTGAATTGTCATCTTTCGTGAACCAAACTATATCTTTATTCTTTCATATTTAATAAAGCAACGTTCTTACATTATTTCCACAATTTTGCCGAATACGAGGTCTGTTAAAAAAATAGCCGAACTTTATTTTTTTAAACTTTATTATTAATTTTACAGATTATTAGTCCTTGTCCCCTTCGAAATATCCCTCTCCCTGTTATTCACACACTTTTCCCAACGGTCTTTCCATTTCGCGAAGCACTCCTGTAGTGATAGCACGCACTTTAGAATTGTATCAAATGAGGCATTTGTTTCCGCTTTTCGCCACGAAGCGAAAATTTGGTAGTATGCGTGACTCAAAATATTATTAGCCTGCAAGCGTACGACTCGAAACGAAAATATTAAACTAACGTCATTATTTTGGCAAAATTCAATTCAAGGCCAATTTATATTTTTATTATACAGGGTGATGACAGGCACAGCCGAACATAGGACTTTAACATGTAAAATCCTGCTAATTTCCTGCTTCCCTAATTATTTTAGGTTAAAAATCTTCAACTAAAAGTTGTATATCATATTTTGCATCTGAATCAATAAGCAAAATTAATTTTGTACGCCTTGTAACGGCAGAAATTATGTATGAAAATGTCGAAAATCACGTCAAAAATAGCAATAGTCATGGAATTGAGAGAAAATAAATAACAGATGTCTAACGGTTTATCTGTCATGCTAGGATAATACATTTTTATTGGGTATTATTTCTAATTTCAATTCTAGTTAACAATTATCTGTTAATTTAAATTGACATTTTTTCCGTTAAAAGGAAATTACAAATAATAATAATAATAGTTATTTCAGTATTAAGGGCAGTAAGTGCACCTTACCGGTTGAGGAATAGTTTGGATATCGAGGCGAAGTCGAGATCTCCAATACATCCGATACCGGTAAGAAGCACTTAATGCCCGCAATGCTTATTATATTTTTGTACGATCGTCCCAATAATAACAAATTAAAGTTTAGAATTATTTAAAAATTATTTTGACATTTTAAAAAAATTAGTTGTTATTTTTAAGTAAGCTATGATCGTTGTTTTGTTATCGTTAAAGCTTTAAAAATTGTACATTTATTTTTTATTTATGTAATTTTCACCGCCTCCAGATCGGTAGGTAGTCACATCACTTACCGGTCAGTCACCTCACTTACTGATCAGTACCACATCATTTACTGATCAGTAATTTGTAAACAAAACTTACTGCCTTGGAAACCCTATTGGTAAAGTTTTAAAAAAACCTGATCGTGCAAAAAACTAAATTAACCTAGCTTGACAGATAAATTGTTAACATTTGTTAATTTTTGTTTCAATTCCATGGCTATAGCTATTTTTAAGGTGATTTTCGATATTTTGATACCTAATTTCTTCTTTTACAAAGCATACAAAAATAATTTTGTTTATTAATTGAGATACAGAATTTTATGCCCTACAACTTTTTTTACCTAAAACAATTAGGGAAGCAGAAAATTATGAAAGTCTAATTTTACATGCTAAAGTCGTATGTTCGGCTGTGCCGGTCACCAGCCTCTGTATACAACTGTCTTAATATTTTCTATTTTAATAGTATGAAATCCGAAAATTCCTAAAATAAAAAGCAATTATAGTATTCTAAAGTGCATGCTACAAAGATTCGTAAAAGTAAATCGCATTCGCCTGTTTCCTATGTTAAAATTTTAAAGTACGTGCTGCCACTACTGGATAGCTTCATTTGAAATAGTCTTTAAGGTCTGTGATGAATTTTCTTTGATGTCATCAATAGTCTGAAAACGGCGTAAATCCAGCTTTCCTCTCCCGTTATGATCCTTTGCATGAATTGCCGACACACGTCCACTCGAATTTCTTTCTGTTGTTCGGTCATCAAACGAGGAACAAATTTTGCTACAACTTGATACATGTTCAATTTTTCAGTCAAAATTTCATGGCATGACCTAGTTGAGTTACTAACCTCTTCTGCAATTTCTCTGACAGTCAATCGGCGCACCAGATTGTTGGTTTACTGAATGTGGAAATCATCAATTGAAGTCGTAGGCCTACCTGTTCCAGGATTATCTTCATTTGACTGACGACCACTTTTAAATCGTGAAAACCATTCGTAACATTACGTTCGACCTAGAGCATATCTGCGTAAGCTGGTTTCAAAAGTTGAAACGTTTCTGCGAAAGTTTTCTCCATGTTCACGCAAAATTTTACGTTGCATCGTTGCTCCAGAAAATCGTACATTTCAAAAATGGCTACTTACACTTAAACACGTTGCACCCAAATATCAATATATCACGAAAACTGAACGAGATATTAACAATCCAAGAACATGTGGTTTTAGGGGAGGTTATGCGCAACGCAATGCTGCCAACCGCATATCACTAAATATCTACGTTGGCGCATAATTCAAAATGTTTGGTTATTTTCTGAACAGTCATCGTATACAAGGGCCGTCTTAAAATTACAGATACATAGGCTACCAAAAATCAAAAAAAGAAATTAATTTTAAAAATCTTACAGGAGGGTGTAAGTATACATCTCAACAATTTTTCTACATAGTCGCCGTTAATTTCAATCTTTCTATATGCGATGAGACACAAGAATTTTGATGGTAGTGTCGAACAAGGTTGCCGCCTGTTCCCTTATTAACGTTCCTCTTTCACGTTATCTTCGTCTTTAATTTTTTTCCTGTCAGATTCTTATGTAAAAGTAGTAAGAGATGAAAATCATTCGATGCCAGATTGGGACTGTGTGGCGTATGGTTCACAACATCCCATCCAACATCGCCCAGTAGTTTTCATGATTCGCGCTGTGTGAGGCTGTGAGGACACGTGTTCTCTTGAAGCAGACATACGACGCGAGCCAATATTCTCTGCCTTCGGTTTTGAATCACCTTTCGACGTTTCTTTAGGACTTTACAGAAGTAATCCGCATTCACAGTAGACCCACGCGGAAAAAGTATGATCGAGCGGAAGAGTGAAGAAGTCACAAACGGCTGCTACTACCAAACTGTACGCCATAGAGAACTAACCATGGAGGTAAGAATAAATATGGAGGGAGCATAAACTTGAACTTAGGACAAGGGGAATGCAGGTCTGTGGGGACGGACGCAGGTACTGCTGCAGTCACATTGTGGTGGGAATTCACGCGGCAAATATAAAATTAAATATTTGAAATTAAGATTTCTTATTTCTAGTAATATCAATAAACATAAATATTTTTTAGCAAATATGTACTTAGAAGAAATTACAATATAGAAAAATTATAAATAATTAAAATTCCACTTACCTGTTACCGATACGGTTATCTTTTACAATATTTATTTAAATCTATAGATTTATACGAAATTACAATTGTTTAATACACTCATTAGATTTTTTAATTGTTTATTGTTAAATAATATAAAAATAAAACTTTCCTCCTGACTTATTGGAGTACCCCACAACACAACAAGTCCTAAATTACCTTTTTGTGTTTGGCAACCATGCCATGTTAAATGTCCGTCACCGCGGAAACTTCGTACTGTTTAAAAAAAAAAAAATTATATGGCCGCGTGACAGAACAGTCGTTTATAATAATAATCCATCTGCATTGCGAAAAGTATTTGTCAGGAAAAACTTATCTGCTACAAGAAAAGGTAGGCAGCAACATGTAATAACATATGTACTTTTGTAGATCTCGTAAGGTCATATTCTTACGTTATTTTTGTATTTCAGGCGCCTTTTCTTATGCTACAAATTATTGTTATTTACAAAACTGTATAATAAAAGTTTTTCACAAAACTGTCTGGCTTAATCTACTGCCCGCATGCGTCAGATCATCAACACAATCTGCAAATAATTACCTATGTTAAATGAAACATATAATATTATTGTAAGAAAACTTACATATTGCAGTGCAAGAGTCAACTAGTCCAAATAATGTTTGTTCTGTTAAATTGCTATAAATACAAAATACACGTTGAGTTACAGTTTTAAAATAAAACAATATTTCATAACTCACATGAATAAAAAATCTTAATTTTCACCAAATGTTGTTACGAAGCACTTAAAGAAAAGTCAATATAAAACACGATATACATATATTAAAAAGTGATAAACGGTAAACACTTCTCCAAAACACGTACACGTTTAAAAACAAACAATGTTCAATGACAGATGACAGCAACAACCTTGTAACTTCAAACTGACAGCGGTCACAATGTAGAAGGGGAAACGGCTGCACTAGCGATTGCAAATACTCCCTCCATATATATTCCTACCTCCATGGAACTAACGGACCATTCGTTTGAAAGAGGGGGAGTTTCTCTACACGACAGTGGTGCCAATTTTCCGAAACAAAATTTCCCCAAGCCACTAGTGTCTTTGTGTATTTAATTTTTGGACAGCTATCATATTATTAATTTCGTAGTAAAAAGCAACTAAATCAAGGTAAGAAGTAAAGTATTATTTGTTTAAAATCTTAACCTTAACAAATTCACATTGGTTCGGCCAGGTGGGTCAATAGAGGGCATTTCCCTTTTTTGAGGCAAAAAAGACTACAAACTGTAGCAAATGTTTTTCCTCTAAAATTAATTTTATATTTTCAGTTGTATTAGACAGAATATTTTTGAATGAATAGTATTTATTAGGATTGATTAAAAGATTTAACGTATAATGATTAAATTTGATTACAACAATAATTATTCTTAATTATAACAATGATAAAATTTGATTACAATATTCAACTACGCTAGAAGTGTAAATATCAAGATCAACGATGGTTGAAGATCGTTTATCAGGACTGTCTTATTAGGCCCGAAATTAACCACAGATTACAATACCGAGCCTTGGTGCAGTGCGCATAGAAAAAAAATGTAAATAACCAAATTAAGACAAAATAAACCGTTTTGCTTAAGATAAAAGGATTTTTTTTACTTTATTAACAATCCTTTATAATTCTTTTGATAATAAAATTCAAATTTTACAAGTCTATTCAATTTTGCTTTAATTCTTTTTAGCTTTATTTTTTCATAATAATCTACTTCAATATTATACTTTTCGTAAGACAATTGCGTATGATGATTTTCTGTTTGTTAAATATTTCTGGTAAGTATACCATGGAGACAAATTTTATTGACGTAAGCCCTATATTCCCAAGGATGATCTTATTTTGTTTTAATTAAGGGGATACGTGTAATTTATATAGTATGTACATAGGTAAGGAGGAGCCAGAAGAGTTTCTCCTTTGTAACCATACAATATTAATTTAAGAGATTAGTTTCGATGTTAATGTAGAATGTAGATAAACACTGTTTTGCGTAAAATAAATACCTATAACCTTCAGAAATGTTATATCGTTCTTAGAATGACCTCATTTGTTCTATGTTTGACACATAACTAAAGAAGATATATAATTTAACTTAAATGACAGTAACAATTAATAATTGAAAAATTCAAGTTTAATGTTTCGGTTAAGAATGTGGAATTTGTCCTTTTTAATTAAAAATAATAAATTGAATAATATTTATACATTAAACACCATATCCTTCATAATTTTTTATAATTTTCAATGGGAAATTGCAAAATTTCTATAAAAATTAAATAAACTATAAAATAAAATTTCAACCTGAAAACCTTGTTTTAGGCATATTATAACGGATAAAAATTGCCAGTCTCATTATGAAATGAGAAGTTTTATTGTTTTCTGAAAAAATAAATTTTTGGAATTTTTTAGACAAAAAAATCCTTAATTTTACGATATTCTGGCTCTAATTTTAACTTTTACGGATCCTAGTCAAAAATATTTTTCGATCCCCCATCGCAATACTGGTTCCGACATAAGCGCCGACTTTTAAAAATTCTCGGGGGTCTGGATTTTGGAGCAATTATTTTTAAGGAGTAATATATTCACGGCACTCTTGTTCTTCTAATCAAAAGTAGTTTTCATTACGTTCATCATGCCTTAAATAATTAAATAATATATTATTTATAGTATTCGATTAATTTGTGAAGAGTCCTCTATCATACTTATAGAAGATTAGGAGATTTTTAGGTAAAAAGACATTTTCAATCTATAACAATATTTTTTCTATCGTTCTTTCTCTCCGGGAAATCGGGAAAAAATACACAAAAATGCATGTTAAAATTTAAATACTTATTTTTACCATGTTATGTTTATTAGATATTGTTTTTAACTTGTATAACTATTTGATATCATCGCAAATATTTTCATTTGATGTTTGAATCAGTTTCGATTGTAGCGTTTGCAACGATTCAAACAATACTGCATACTGACAAGTATTAGTTAATTTATTTATACGCAACATTTATTTACAAATTATTTTATTTAATTAATAGCTACAAAACTGACCCCGATCCCTATTCTCGAGAGGGGTGATTCACGTAGTTAATTTCTCACTAGGAGTGCGGAATTTACTTGTCGAGGAAAATAAACCACATGGAATTGAAAAATCACTAAATTTAGAATGGAAAATTATATTTGATATCTATGTACCATGAGCCCTCATATCTGCTTGTCAAGGCCAACAATGTCACATGACTGCTCGCGCCCTATTGTATTTAACATTTCTTGTATATCTACACTCTACACCAAAAATTCTACTTATATCCATTAATCCATTCTTTATATTTTTAATTTTAAATTCATTCTTTGAAGAAATTTTGTCTCTTCTAATGTTTCCATTTCATTGTCGAGATTGACAGTATTTTTGAAGGGAATATGTAATATATGTAGAAGGAATAATTTATAGGTCACGGTGCAATTACGAACTATATATTTATTATTTTAAATACAATACAATTCGGAAATCTTAAGTCGGTTTTGTATTTCTATTTGTCAAAACTCGCCATATACATAACTACCATTTCTATATCAACCACTTAGCAACAACACATTATTATACTTTTACATTATTATACTATTACATATACATATAATTTTAAATATTTAACTATTAACACAATAAGAAATAATATAATGTATGTACTTCCCAGAAAAATCTTCAGTAGGTAATGTCTTTGGATTTTTGACACTGACATTTGTATGTCAGTTACAAACATTTTAATTTTTCAATTGGTTTCCATGACAATTTTTGGGCTGTGAGATTGATTACATCAGATTATTATATACCTTATACTTCTTTATCTCTAAAACTATAAAAGATACAATATTTTTTTGTGTGTTATTTACTCTTCTTCAATATTAGCAAGAACAAAAATTTTCAAAAAATAATGTTTACAAGATTTTTTTTAAGAACCTGCTACTTCCGGTTGTCCAATTAACAACCAAAAATTTTTCAGCTCTTCCCAGTAATGTCCGATTGAGAAATATGTAGTTAAACAGATATTAAGTATTATAGTTTTTGAGAAATCGTCCTTCCAAATTCCCCACACACATAAACACACATACATTCACACACACACACACACACACACACACACACACACACACACACACACACACACACACACACACACACACACACACACACACACACACACACACACACACACACACACACACACACACACACACACACAACACAGACGTAATCAAAAAAATATTAAAATCGGATTGTAGGGACCTTAAAACGTGCTTAATCATTAAAATCTGGATATGCGAGTTTTAGCATGAATATGAGGTAAAAAAATCTGTTGTGGCCATCACAATACCTCTCGCAACTTCCTTTTTTGATTACATAAGTATAGGGCGCGAACAGTCTTTTTACATTGTTGGCCTTGACAAGCAGATGTGGGGGCCCGTTTCAGAATTATAATTAATAATTATGTACATGGATGTCAATTGTCAATTTTTCATTCAGAATTTCAAGATTTTCTAAATTCACGTAGTTAATTTGTCACCAGGAGTGTGGAATTTACTTGTCGAGGAAAATAAACCACATGGAATTGGAAAATCACTAAGTTTAGAATGAGAAATTATGATACTTGACATCTGAATACTTAATTACTAGCTATCATTCTGACATGGGCCCCCATATCTGCTTGTCAAGGCCAACAAAATCATATTACTGCTCGCGCGCTTTTGTATTTAACATTTCTTGTATACCTACACTCTACACCAAAAATTCTACTTACATATATCTATTCCTTATATTTAGTATGTTTAATTTTAAATTCATTTTATGATTGTTTCCATTTCATTGTCGGGAGTAAAAGTATTTCTGAAGGGTATGTGTAATATACCTATAATATTAAATATTTAAATACTAATACATTAAGAAATAATATAATGTATGTACTTCCCAGAAAAAGTCTTCAGTAATGTCTCCGGATTTTTGACACTGACATTTATCTGTCAGTTACAAACAATTTAAATTTTCAACTATTTTCCACGGCATTCTTTCGGCTGTAAAATTTAAAGTCTTATAGTTTTTGAGTAATCGTCCTTCCAACATCCTACATACATACACACACACACACACACACACACACACACACACACACACACACACACACACACACACACACATACATCCATACACACACGCACAGACATCATCGTAAAAATGTTAATATCGGATTGTAGGGACCTTAAAACGTGCTTATTCAATAAAATCTGGATATGCGATTTTTAGCATGAATCCAATACCTCTCTTAGCGAGAGGTAAAAAAAGAAGCAGATTATCAGTATACTTTTTAATAACATTTAAGTTTAAAAGTGACAATTGTGAGTGAGTGAATTTCTCTCACTGTACTGTGGTTGTGTAATGTAAATCTGAATGTTTATTTGGTGGATTGTATACGTTTGTGTGCGGTTTGCGCATCTTGGCAATATGATTTATTAAAACGGTATCGAGCGAGATAATAGATGTGATGATTGCGAGGTGGTGTGATGTGGAAATGAGAAAGGCCGGCAACGAGAACGGCAATGCCTGGTGCTCACGCATGGAGCATGGAACATATACCAAGTACCTACCTACCATACCACCGCCACACAACCGCGGCCCCGCACGAAACTGCTGCTTTGTTCTGGTCGCGGTTTTCGCTCTGCGAATTGTATCAGACAATAATATAAATCACGCAGAGGGTCCTAAAGCGTCAACATTTCGACAGCTCGCGCATATTATTCTTTCTACTTTCATTCTTCTCACCAACACTAAAAAATAAATATGCCATATTCAAACGTAAAATAAGTTTTCTCGTTTTCGCGAATAAGAATAAATCCAAATATTCGCAACCTGCACGCCACATATACATATATATTTTCTTTTGACACTTTTATTTTCTTTGTTTACAATATAACTTCATACGTCAGATTATAATAAGAATTCTGATATTGCTTTAAAATATTACCGCCATAAACTCTATACTTAGATTATGACGTTTCTTTTTATTGTTATTTTCGCGCCCGTTTAAATAATTCCGCTATGAAAATATATAAAAGTCTCTTTTCGGGAAATATGCAGCTGCGCAACAGTCATTCTTGCACATAAATAAAAGAAATGCTAAATTTAATATATTTTCTATGCTGTGGTCGGACGGCCCAGGTTCGATATCGACCAACCAATTTATCAGTTTTCAAATAACTCAAAAGTAACATCTGTGGTGCTTTCTCCACATCTACTTTCAGAACCCATGAGGCAACTGCTACACACCTTAAACGATCCTCTCTCTAATTTGAATTTTTCTCTCAATCAAATTATTTTTACCTTCCGTCACCTATAGGTAAGGAAGGTATTGTCTTTGGTCAAAAAATTCAGTGGTGAGTTTTCATTGAATAAGCACGTTTTAGGGTCTTTACAATACGATTTTATTATTTTTACGATGATGTCTGTATGTGTGTGTGTGTGTGTTCGTGTGTGCGTGTGTGTGTGTATGTATGTATGTGTGTGTGTGTGTGTGTGTGTGGACGCCTTTTCGTGCACGATATCTCCAATACTAGAATTCCAAAAATTACAATTATTGCGTATTCCTCTTCCTTACAACCATATGCAGACTTGTTTAGATTTTGGTTATAATTGGTCAACCGGAAGTACCCTCATTTGAAGATTTTAACAGTTTTTCTTGAAAAAATCAGTTAAATGTTATTATAACTTAAAGAATATATTATTGTCTATACGATTTGATTGCATTTTATGTTTGATATTCAACAGATATAGAGTTAAAGAAGAATAACGATAATAAATTTTATATAAATTTCATAATTCAGCCAGCTATGCTAACTTAACCATGGAAACTGCTAATATATTCAGGTAATTCAAATTGACAGATGTCAGTATCAATAAAATGTAAATCAATGAAAAGGGAAGTAACTATAGTGTTAGAAGTTTCTAGATATAAGAGAGACGATTACATTGGTTTGAACATGTCATGAGGAGAGATGAATATATTAATAGAAGGTGGAAGAAACATAGGAAGACCAAATATAAGATGAAAAGACTGTATTGTAGAAGACTTGAGAGAAAAGGAACTGAATGAGGACGACACGCAAAACAAAAATGAGTGGAAGAAGAAAATAAAAAATAGCGACCCCCTAACGAATGGGAAAAACCAAAGAAGAAGAAGAAGATGTCAGTGTCAAGTGTAATTTGCATAGTTTGTTAATGAAATAACTTTACTGGAAATATAGGATCTTTTGCAAGAAAATTTATGTATGGAGCGCGTGCAGTAACATGACTTTGACCCGTGTCAAAATGACAGCAATTAATTATGTCCATAACTAACAAGTGTTATAATTTTTCAATCAAAATTTCATAATTTTCTTATTTCATGTGGTTTGTTTGTTATCAGGAGTATGGAATTCAGTTGCCGAGAAAGGGAATCACATAATACCAAAAATTTATAATCTTTTGCAAGAAAATTTATTTATGGAATTTGTACATAATACACAGGATTGACGGAAGGTATTGTGCTGGCCACATCAGATTTTTTTCACATGTACGAGAGTGAATTAAAAAATTTCCGAAATCACTGAGAAGGCCTTGGTTTTTCGAAAACAATCTTATGTCGTTGTTTTGTTTAACTCTTCATATGAACTGTCAAGAAATTTCAGTACAATCTGTCCATGTTCGGAGCAAAAGCTCATTCGCACACGAACTTCAGCCAAAACTTTGGAGCTGTTTAAGAAAAATCCGGTCGTTTTTTAAAAGACGTTTCATAACCATGGATGAAACTTGGATACACCACTACACTCCAGAGACGAAAATCAGTCGAAAGCGTGGATTGGACATGGTGAGTTGACTCCGAAGAAAGCCAAGTCAGTTCAATCGGCAGGAAAGGTGATGGGGTCAGTCTTTTGGGACGCCAAAGGCATTCTGCTTATTAATTATCTTGGTAAAGACAAAACTACGCCACACTTTTAGATAAGCTGAAAGCAGCAATTTAAGAAAAAGCTTGTTTCACTACGACAATGCGCCAGCTTATTCAAGTTGTATTACTCAACAAAAATAGTACGGCTTCACAAAATATTACTCCCCACGGAATGCTATTAATTCATTTTATAATAGTTTAGGATATTATTTAGAACTAAATGGTGCCAATTTTGCGTATTTGATAAGTTAAAATAAAAATTCATCATAATGTCTAATTTCTTTCATTCATAATTTAATATTTATTTTAGTTTATGTTAATTATCCCTATGTTTACTTATAAAATAAATGCTCTAATGCATTTCTGTCAATCATTGATATTCCCTATGTTTGCTGATAAAATAAACTCCCGGTATAACTGAGTAAAAAATAAGTTATATTTAAATTAATACATGATTGAAATAAGCAAGAATTAATAATTTCTTTTCCTTTGATAGTTCAATATTTTTTATTATTGATGCCTATTAATGATTTTGATTTTTTGAAATAAACTATTTTATTGGCAGTTACTATAGAAACCAATGCGAAGAAATAATGTCAAAATATTTATAAAATACTTTGGAAAGCAACGCGCAAGGAAAATGTGTTTTTTCCGAAAACGCCTATCGTCTGCAATTCGTGAAACACCCTGCATTAAAAGTGACTGCGGGCAAGTTTTGCTTTCAAGATTTAAGGTGTTTACATATGCATTTTAGTCGTAATACGTTACCGAGGGGCATTTTGCATATACATACGAGTATGATGCATAAGTTAGTGCTACTAGCTAGTGTAAAATGCATTATAAACAGGTAATTTCCATGATCATAAGAAAATAATAGATCATAAAGAATTTATATTGGTGTTAAAGGATGTAAATAAGTATATGAATAATATACATTTTAATTTTAATAAAACTATAGTTTGAAGAATAGAGATATGGCATGCATATTCATTGGATGATGTTTACTGTCGGTATATAACTATATATAAATATTTCAGCTTGCTAGCTTTTACTAGATGAATGGATAATAAATTAGACGGGTTTATATGGCAAATAAAAATTTTAAAGATGAAAGTCTGTTTGTAATAAATTAACATCATTTAATAAAATATATAAAACATAAGGTGTTTGAAGGATTATAAATGAAAATTCTACTACAGTAATATTACCACTTTATTCTTCTCAAATCTTTACTATTATTTAAAATTGATTTATTCGTAGATACATATGTACTAGGTTTACATGCAATTTTTAAAATGGTTTCAGTTTTCAGTCAAAATTACGTGAAAGTGTTTATATGAAATTTTCAAAACAAGTTTACAGATTGACTAATATAAGTGACAGATCCTCTTCACTCCAAATATTTCGTTTTGCCATTATTCCAATTTTTTACTTCATCCCACTTTGCACAAATACTACACAACTGACAGTTTATTTGTAGGTTAGTAATACTCTCAAAATAATGATAGAAATATTAGACTACGTACTACATACGCATGCGCAATACCGAAACTGCATTTTACGTGTTTACATGAGTAGTTTTGAAACCAGTTTTCAAGTCAAACCATTGAATTTTAGTTTTAGTTTTTAGCCCTTATGAACCCACTGCATAGATGTCGGTAATAATGATAACATATTTGTACTGTGCGGGCTTTTACCAGGCGTCACTTCTCGCAAATCTGGGGAACCGGGTTCGATTCCGTCCGACGCCAAATATTTTAGTATTTTGAATGGCACAAAATTTATCCCTGTGGTACACTCTCCACGCCACCAATATATAAATAAATAAAATATATATATCACGGCATACGAGGTGTGTTCAAAAACTATCGCGAATTTTGAATTTTCGCGGGTTACGTATATTCGAATTTCGATCTTTTTGTGGCTTTATGTTGGTACTCATGTCTCTCACTTATGTCGACAAGCTCGGCCATTTTGAATGTTCACTTACTTGTTGACAGCTGCTTTGCTTGCACGTGTTTTGGATCGTCTTCGATTTTTACCTATTGTGCTTATTCGTTAAAAACTGACTATGAATTTTTTGACCAAGACAATATCTTGCTTATCTAAAGGCGACGGAACGTAGAAAAAAATAATTCATTTAAAATTTGTCATTGTCATAATCAAAGAAGTTATTTCATTTCTACTCGTAGAAATGAAATAACTTCTTTGATAAAAACATTTTATGACAATGACAAATTTTAAATGAATTATTTTTTTCTACGTTCCGTCGCCTTTAGATAAGCAAGATATTGTCTTGGTCAAAAAATTCATAGTCAGTTTTTAACGAATAAGCACAATAGGTAAAAATCGAAGACGATCCAAAACACGTGCAAGCAAAGCAGCTGTCAACAAGTAAGTGAACATTCAAAATGGCCGAGCTTGTCGACATAAGTGAGAGACATGAGTACCAACATAAAGCCACAAAAAGATCGAAATTCGAATATACGTAACCCGCGAAAATTCAAAATTCGCGATAGTTTTTGAACACACCTCGTATTACCCATTGCTAGGTGTGCCTATTTGCTTTGTACTCAGATTTCGGTAACGATGATGACATATTTGTACCGTGCGGGCGTTTACCAGGTGTCACTTCATGAGCACTTATTACTGGCGTGGAAAGTGCACCACAGGGGTCATTTTTCTGCCATTTAAAATTCGAAATATTTACCGTCGGTCGGGATCGAACCCGGTATTTAAATTAATTTGATTTTAAGTATTTACATGAATCAAAATTAAATTAATTGAGAGGTATTGTGTTGGCCACATCAGATTTTTATCTTTTTGTTCAAGTGCCATAGCTATTGCTATTAATATGAAATTGAATAAATTCAATAATTACTTTATGGGCCTAAAATATCACATAATTTATATGTATTTGGTCTCATTTGAATCAGATTTTTTTTATTTTTCTCTTGATACCATAACCATCGTTGTAAATCAAAACGCTAGGGGCAACAGTCTGCAAAAAACTGATATCCCATGTTAATCTTCTTATCTCCTATGTAAACCCTAAAAAAACACCTGGTTTATCTTAAAAGCTCAATATGCTATGTTAGCATGATCTCTATTTTATTGTGGATAGCGGGAGGTAAATGGTTTACCGCCCTTATATGGGAGATCCGTTTAAATTTATTATTGGTAATTATACATATTTCTCTACTTCCTGTGTTGTACGAGAATCATTTCATTTACCTTCTGATATTTTATTAAAGACAGATAAATACCATTTACCCGTTATATGTAGACATAATATAAATTTCAGTGAGTTATTAGGCTCGTTTGTGCCGTCAATCTCAATTAAGATAAACATATATTATCCATAACCGTGCAAAGGAAGAGGTCATAAAGAATTTAGGCAAGCGTTAAAGACTAGTTATTTCGTAGATGTATAATGTATGTGTGTGTTAATACGACTTAGTATGAAATGGGCTCAGAGGCGCAATTAATTTGACGTGAAGATCCATCCGGCTCGAGGATGACATCCGGGGGTAGTGACCGGTGAGGGCGAGGATGAGGCTCCTTCATCCCTCTCAGGCAGGAGAAGGAGCACGGACAGGAGTAACCGCCCTCCTTGTTACTCATTGTTAAAGTACCGAGAATCCGCCGACGGCGTACTGAAATCTGATATCAACAAAGCTCGCACTACTGTTAAGTATGCTCGTGGGAATTTGGCTACAGAGAACAACGTAACGTACCAGTTCTCCGTTCTCCGCTTACAGCGACGATCAATTTATGTTCAAGGAAATTTGTTACGCTTCATGGAAATGTTTAGTTAAATTCTCTATTATTTATATAAAAGGACAATGGCAACGCAAGGCAACTCTACGACCTGGATCACATAGATAAGTTTCATTCAGGACCCAGCTAATTACTTCAAATTTCTTATCTTTATAACAGTATCTCTGTTGTGTTTAAATGATATACCTTTAATGTATTTATGAAATCCTAAAAATTTCAGTGAAGTAGTTTTGATGGTTTACTGATTGTAGCGTTCCAATTTTTTGTCTAGATAAGTCTTTGTGAGCTATTTTCGTTGACTCATTCAAAACCGATATTATATTAGTCAACGTTGTTTGATGACAACCGACAACTTTGGTTGTGTAAACCATAGTTGAGTAATGTAATTTATTAGTTGCCACGTGCCCTCAACTCACGGTTGCAATTGCGTAGTTGAGAAATGTAATATACACGATTCCTGGTTTTTGCAACCATTCATATTGCAACTGCAGTATTTAGTCCGTGTTTTAGAGACAATACCTTCCTTACCTAAAGGTGACGGAAGGTATTGTCTTAGGTCAAAAAATTCAATGATGAATTTTTAGTGAATAAGCATGTTTTGGGGTCCTTATAATACGATTTTACCATTTTTTCAATGATGTCTGTATTTATTTGTGTGTATGTTTCTGTGTGTGTGTGACGAAAGTTTCGGATCGCATTACATCAATATCACGATCCCAAAAATTATAATTTTTTCGTATTCCTCAAGTTTACATCCAGAAGAACAAGTAATTACATTTTGGTTATAATTGGTCAACCGGAAATATCCTCATTTGAAGATTTTAACAGTTAAATAAAATTTATTGACATTTGACATTATTATAACTTAAAGAATACATTATTCTCTATACGATTTGATTGCATTTTATACTTCATATTCAATAGGCATAGAGTTAAAAAATTATAAAGGTATTAAATTTCATAAATCAACCAGCTATGCTAACCATGGAACTGCTAAAAGCCGCTTTGGCACTACGATCTTATTTACCATCGCTTACACCTTCTAATTCTTATAGAAATTAATAAAATTACAGATTCCGCAAAAACGTAAATTGAAATTTTTCAGCACTATGCGAATATATGAAAAAAATCTGTCGTGGCCAGCACAATACCTTCCGTCAATCCTGTGTATTATGTATAAATTTCATATATAAATTTTCTTGCAAAAGGGTTCTGAATTTTGAGTATAATTATTTAATAAACAAACTATGCAAATTGTACTTGACACTGATATCTTCTTCTTCTTCTCTAGCTTTTCCCATTCGTTAAGGGTCGCTATTTTATATTTTCTTCTTCTACTCATTTCTGTTTGCGTGTCGTTCTTATTCAGTTCCTTTTCTCTCAAGTCTGTTGTACAGTTCTTCCATCTTATCTTTGGTCTTCCTCTGTTTCTTCAACCTTCTATTACTAAGCTATGCATTCTTCTTTCTATATATTCTTCATCACTCCTGATGACAAGTTCAAACTAATGTAATCGTCTCTCTTATATCTTTTTAGAAACTTGTAACTGGAGTTATTTTCTTACCCTATCTTTCCGTGTCTTCCCCAACATCTACTTCAATATCCTCATCACTGCCACATTCATAGATACTGACATCTGTTTATTTGAATTATCTGAATATATTATCAGTTCCATGGTTAGCATAGCTGGCTGATTTATGAAATTTAATATCTTCAAATGAGGGTACTTTCGTTTGACCATTTATAACCAAAATCTAATCACTTGTTCTTCAGGATGTAAACTTGAGGAATACGGAACAATTATAATTTTTGGGATCATGGTATTAAATTTATGCGATCCGAAACTTTCGTCTCACACACACAGACACACATACATACAGACATCATCGTAAAAATGGTAAAATCGTATTATAGGGATCCTAAAATATGCTTATTCACTAAAAACTCATCATGAATTTTTTGAGCAAAGACAATATCTTCCTTACGTAAAGGTGACGGAAGTAAAAAAGGAAGGTAAAAAGGGACAAATGCAGTGAACTTGTTAAAAGTCAGTATCTAGTATTACTAAAATGGTTTTTAGTTTAATTTCACGATTTTCTTACGGTGAAAACGACTAATTTTTGAGGGCCCTCGGCTAAGTTATAACAGCAGATCGGTTCAGCACTCTCGCTCTCTTTTTGTTCTTATCTCTCAAAGAGTCCTATTTGTACACGTAAGTAAAATATTTTTGTGTGGATCTGTTTAATTTTTAGTTTATATTCAATTTGTTAATTTTATAAGCAAATAAGTAATATTTGAAATTATAGTTCCTGGTTTTCCTCATTAATTCTGACGATACTGAATTGTTTTTGCACTAACTCTAGCAAATACAAAGCAACCAAAAAAGTTGGTGACTTACCACATGTAGTTAACGTAGACAACCCGCATTTATGGAGTAGAGGTGTTTTTGGCAGTGCAGTTGGGCGACATAGTGGTTTCATCCGACTGCGAACAAATAGAAACATTTCATTACTACAAATTTCTTCTCATTGTGTAATACATTCTCGTCAGTTTTACGAGATTCTTTTTTCAATAAGATAAGGAAATTCAAAATTTCCCTCGTACGGTCTATCAGAAATTAATATTTTTTTCATTTTGACGTTTACTCATTTAGACATAAATTATACACTTCCAACATTCCTTCTGCTGTATTTTCGAAATAAAAATAATCATTTCATGCAAGAATTAATTTTACGATATCGTATTGTTGAAATAAAAAGTACGCAATGAAAATTTTTACGATTTGTGATTTTTTATGCTAATCTCGATAAAAACAAACTATTAGAATCTCATTTGGCGGGATGTAATAATCATTTCGGCCCGAGGTTACAACTAGTGGTTGTATGTACCAGTAATTTTTTTTAAAGATGACCGTTCAAGGTCATCTGTATCATGAACGAATTAACAAATTGGCATACATTTATTTCTTTCTTTTTCCATAATACGAAGCGTGTGCGATACGGAAAGATATATGTAACAAGCTTGTCTTTCAAAAATTTGTATTGTTTCGACTAAGTTAGGACATTCCATTTTAAAACGATACTCGTTGTTCACAATAATGTCCTTGTAATGCAAGTTTATTTATTAATTCATATATATAATAAACTTACAATTTGACTCAGTTTTGAATTTTGAATGCTTATGTACCCGCATAAAAACTAAGTAAACGACACTACTGAATTTGTCGGAATGGATGGAGCTAAAATCTTAATTCATATAATTCGTATATGACCTTGATGGGACATATGTTTAAAAACATACTGTAGATTATTTATTAAATAATAATACTTAATACTACGTCGACTGGCGAACAAAGACAGATGAACACCCGAAATAAGCACATCCCAAGTACAGAATAATATTACATAGCAATATGAAAAGGTAATTTAGACATACAAGAAAAAATTAAAACTAAAACGTTGATAATAATTATGTTTTTTGTTTTTTTTTACCTTCCGTCACCTTTAGGTAAGGAAGGTATTGTCTTTGGTCAAAAAATTCAATGATGAGTTTTTAGTGTATAAGCATGTTTTAGGGTCCCTATAATACGATTTTACCATTTTTACGATGATGTCTGTATGTATGTGTGTGTGTCTGTGTGTGTGTGACAAAAGTTCCGGATCCCATAACTTCAATACCACCGATTCCAAAAATTATAATTTTTTCGTATTCGTTTACATCCAGATAAACAAGTGATTAGATTTTGGTTATAATTGGTGAACCGGAAGTACCCTCATTTGAAGATTTAACAGTTAAATTTGATTTATTGACATTTAACGTTATTATCACTAAATAAATATATTATTCTCTATACGATTTGATTACATTTTATACTTCATATTCAATAGAAACAGAGTTAAAGAATTTTAAAGAAATTAAATTTTATAATTCAGCCAGCTATGCTAAACATGGAAACTAGTAATATATTCATATAATTCAAATTGACAGATGTCAGTATCAATAAAAAGTAAATTAATGTGGCAGAGATGAGGATGTTGAAGTAGATGTTGAGGAAAACACGGAAAGATACGGTAAGAAAATAATTACAAGTTTCTAGAAAGATACAAGAAATATGATTACATTGGTTGAACATGTCATGAGGAGAAATGAAGAATTATATTGGAACAAGAATGAATAGTTTAGTGATAGGATGTTGAAGAAACAGAGGAAGACCAAAGATAAGATGGAATGACTGTATTGCGGAAGACTTGAGAGAAGAGGAACTGAATGATAACGACTCGCAAAAATAGCGACCCCTAACGAATAGGAAAAGTTAAAGAAAAAGATGTCAGTGTCAAGTGCAATTTGAATAGTTTGTTTATGAAATAATTTTACTGGAAATTTAGAATCTTTTGCAAGAAAAATTATGTATGGAATTTATACATTATACACAGGATTGACGGAAGGTATTGTGCTGGCCACAACAGATTTTTTTAATTTCAGCGTTATTTATTCTTTGAAGTAATGTAATAAATATTTTAAAACATTCTAAATTGACGTTATTTACATTTATCTATACAAATTCAGTAATCCGAACAAATAGTTAGTCCGAACACCTCATTACATTTTTACCTCTCGCTAAGAGAGGTATTGCATTCATGCTAAAAATCGCATATCCAGATTTTATTGAATAAGCACGTTTTAAGGTCCCTACAATCCGATTTTAACATTTTTACGATAATGTCTGTGTGTGTGTGTGTGTGTGTGTGTGTGTGTGTGTGTGTGTGGATGTGTGTGTGTGTGTGTGTGTGTGCGTGTGGGATGTTGGAAGGACGAAAATAATTTTTCTATTGCTACTTTGAAGATATAACACAAATTTACATTTTTTACCTCTCGCTAAGAGAGGTATTGGATTCATGCTAAAAATCGCATATCGAGATTTTATTGAATAAGCACGTTTTAAGGTCCCTACAATCCGATTTTAACATTTTTACGATGATGTCTGTGTGTGTGTGTGTGTGTGTGGATGTGTGTGTGTGTGTGTGTATGTGTGTATGTGTGTGTGTGTATGTGTGTATTTGTGTGGGATGTTGGAAGGACGGTTACTCAAAAACTATAAGACTTAAAATTTGTTTAACAACGTATTTCCCAATCGGACATTCATGGGAAGATCTGAAAAGGTTTTGGTAATAATTGGACAACCGGAAGTAGAAGATTCTTGAAAAAAAATCTTCTAAATATTATTTTTTGAAAATTTTTCTTGATAATATTAAAGAAAAATAAATTCTCTTTCTGATACATTTAAATATTTTTATACATATTTTATAGATTTAGAGATAAAAGGAATATAATATATAAAATAATGTAATTAATTTTACAACCGAAAGGATGCCATGAAAAATAGTTGCAAATTTAAATTATTTGTAACTGACAGATAAATGTCAGTGTCAGAAATAATGAGTAATGAAAGAAAAATGTATTTGGAGAATCCCTTAATTCTTGATCTGTGACTATTATGCAGATGAGAAGTCTAGGTTGAAGGACTTAAATTTGTTTCAAACATTATGGGACAATGTACACCAGTACTGTAGACTAGAGTAACTTTGAATTGCGAAAAAGCTATCAAATTCTTCTCAAGTAAGTTGTAAATATTGACAAAATTACACATCGATATAAGAATAATCGGAGTGCAATATATCCGTCACTTTATTAAAGGGAATTAGTGTTATTTAGATATAACAAGTATGAAAAAATAAAATGTAAAAGAAGATATGTAAGAATAGATGCACAATCCATATATACATTTTAGACCGCCCAAAATTAATGTTTTTACTAGAAGAATATGAAGAGAAAGTAAACAACGTTGTTCGAATTGAAAATTGCAGTTACCAGCCTAATATTTATATATGGTAAACTCTACTTTGTAATTTATTGTAACATAATTTATGGTAAAATATCTTTATGTTGAGACATGCTATTATTGAATAATAAAGAAGTTTATACGTCATAGATTTATATGAATATATTATTTGTATTTATAAAAATATTCTTTGCTTTGTGCATACAGCCAGGTAAAATATACGGCGAGAGGTTATGTGCTGGCCACATCAGATTTTTTAGTATATCGGAATAAAAGGTCTCCACTCTACTGAGTTACCTGATATCAAAGGACATAGTAGACTCCATGGTATTAATATGCTTTTTAGCCATACATCCTTAAAGCGATGAGCAATGACTGTTTCAGGAAATTTTGTTACGCTTTATGGAAATGTTTAGTTAAATTCTCTATTATTTATATAAACGCACAGTAGGAACTGAAGGTCTGGATCAGACAGATTAGTTTCATCCGAGGAAGACTGAATGCTACTTTCCAAGCTTTTTAATATACGTCATTTAAAGCTGGGATTATAATATACATTACAAAATACATCAAGGAAGTAATTAGAATAGTGGTTTAAGTTTAGTCGCTAAGGGTGTGTGCTCATGACATGAAACACGCTGCTAGTTTTATTTATACAGATTTTCTTTTCATTATATAACTATTTATAAACTTGTGGTTTTAGTACTTTGAATAGTTATTTATTTAACATAGCAAAAAGGAGCAATTCACTGACGTGATGTGTTTAGAATTAATATTAATTTTACAATTATTTTAAATATCATTTCCATCGTCGGTGTAATCATTTTCATTTTGCATAGGGGTGCTAATGTAAAAACAAATTTGAATCATTTTGTTGATAATTACTTGCCAAAATCTGTCACCACAGACAAAGTAAATTAATAGTTTCTACCAACTCTTAATAAAATCATACTTTTAATGTTAAATGACGAAAATAGTTATTTATGATATGTGTTAAAAGTGACATTTTATTTTGTGAAATAAAATTTGGAACACGATGCAAAGCGGAGTAGTCCAAACCGTCGAACAAAATAAATTCACTTTTAACACGTATATCATACAATATTTTTTCTACAAACACTATTTTTATCATTTAAATTTGTATGTCTAATAATTTTCTGACTTATGTCAAAACTGTGGATTTGTTGTTCCATAATATAATTACCAAGATAACTAATTCACTTTTACCACTAGTGTTAAAAATGAATTAGTTAGGTACCTTGGTAATGACAAATGGAACAACAAATCAACAGTTTTGACAAAAATTTATTATACTTCATTTCACGTAAGAATAGCGCTGGTATAGGTAAATAAAAACCTAGTTCACAAAAAAGAAAAAATAATATCATCTATCAGTTGTTAAATAAAATTTGCAGAATTAAGTGTTGTTTAACCATGTTTTGTTGTAATTTTTAATATTCAGGTCTTGTATACTTTTACAAATAAAAATATTTATTATTGACAAAGTTGGTTTCTCGAATTTAAATTACTTATTTAATGCATGTAAAAACACAAATTTATATAAAAAATAGTTTTTGTAGAAAAAATACTGTATATACTTGTTAAAAGTGTTCAAAGGTTTGGATCACTCCGCTTCGTGTCGCGTTCAAACAGCCATCAGCCAATAGCATTTGCCATGTTTGTTACGTGCACAAACATGGCTGATACTGAATTTTAAGCCCTCGATTTAAATGCATTAAAGTTTTATTTTGATATTAGGGTAATAAAAATCAGCAAAGTAAGGATTATATTCATATGTAATATAACAAGTGATATGATTATCATCAATGATATTCTCGAGTGAAACCGAGTTGCAGAAAAATGCTGCTTCGGTTTTAGGAGCAATATCTTCGATTATTAATCATATCACGAGCTTATATTTAATGAGAGAATATAATAAATTTTTGTAACCTAACCTAACTTTTATATACTTACATATTCATATTGTATTAAAACGTGGTACTTACGAGTTTTATTTAATATTTCGGAGTTTGAATTATTGTTATTATTTATTTTTATACTCGAAATTAACTGTCAATGTCATAAATAAAGAAAACAAATCCCTTAGTAACGACTATAAATACGGTGATAATTTCTTTGTTTTTAATCATCGCTGTGATAGATATATAACTGGGGAGATTCTGAATGTTGATTGGTGGAAAACATGTCACGTGACTAATGATTTATATTCTCACCTTAATATTACTTATATATGGTGAACATTGATATTCAATAAGTATTTTCTTAAAAGTCGTAGACATGGAAACCTCTATTGTGTCAGGTCGTGAATTAGGGGCCCCGGGATCATTCCCGACTGATGCCAAAAAAATTCCATTTTTAAATGGCACAAAAGTGACTCCTATGATGCACTCTCCATGCCAGAAATAAGTGCTCGTGTGATGATACTTGGTAAACGCCCGCACGATATTATTAGTAGATTGGCACACCCAGGAATATGCCGTGATGATATATTTATTTAATAAAAAAGTGAAAGTACGAGGGTCATTCAATAAGTAAAGAGACAAATTCTATAATTTTAAAACTATTCAATGAATGTGTACAATCTTTTCAGGGGTGTTAGTTGGCAACCTTGGGATATACTCTAATCAGCTGTTTCATCATTTTATGTCAACATAACCTGAAAATTTTCAGTTCACCATGGCAAGTCCACTAGAAGATTGCACCTTAGAAGAGCAGCGCTCAGTCATTAGAGTTTTAGTCGCAGAAGGTGTAAAACTAACTGAAATTTTTTCTAGAATGTTAATACAGTACGGTAAAAGTTGTATGAACCGTGCGAATTTTTACAAGTGGGTTGATTGGTTTAAAAGTGGCCGAACAAGTGTAGGTGATGAACCCCGATGTGGACGTCCAGTGGAAGTTTCTGGTCTATTGCGATTTCCTTGAAGATCAGCGAACTATCAATAGCCAATACTACTCTGAGATGCTAGAACACAAAGTTAGACCAGCTATCAGGAGCATACGCCGTGGACTCTTGTCAAAAGGAGTCATTCTTCAGCACGATAACGCCCGCCCTCATACAGCCCATCTGACCCGTGATAAGCTTCAAGAATTGGGTTGGGAGGTCTTACCTCATCCTGCCTACAGTCCCGACCTCGCCCCATCTGATTTTTACCTGTTTGGACCACTCAAAGACGCCCTACGTGGAAAAAGATTTGCTAACAATGAGGAAGTTAAGGAAGCGGTGCAAAAGTGGCTTCGGGGTAAATCGAAAGAATTCTTCGCCAAGGGAATTAGGAAGCTGCAAGAAAGATGGGACAAGTGCATAACTGTGGGGGGTGATTATGTTGAAAATAGCCTTAATTTTGAAAGATTGAAATAAACCGTTTTTGAGCTATAGCCATTTGTCTCTTTACTTATTGAATGACCCTCGTATATGCTTAATAATAAATAAAGATATAATATGATATAATTGAAATACATACTTTGGAAATAAGGGGATTTCTGTTATAGTGGTCGTCAAGAATATGAACATAATATTTTGTTTGGCGATTGAAAGACCGCCTATAAGTGAATAACGCATAGAGTGTTATTATAATGAAGGAAGCAAATTAATAATCGTTAATGTATTTACTTGCTTATTTGAGACAGAAATGCCATTACAATATATAGCACGATTTTCGAAATGGTTCGCCTAGATGCAGTTAGAATTCAAATTCATATGGCCTTTGATAAAGTTTGATTGCACTAAAGTTGTAGCTAGGTGTTGTCGAAAACACACTTATGCAACTTGAACTACGTATGAATTAAATTAGATGTTGTTTCGTATACTCAAAGTAAAATAGCAATGGGGTATCCGAATGTAGTGAAATTTAAGGTGGAAAAATCTGATGTGGCCAGCACATTATCTTCCTTCGCTGTGTATTATGTACAAATTCCATACATAAATTTTCTTGCAAAAGATTTGTAGTAAAATTATTTCATAAACAAACTATGCAAACTGCACTTGACACTGTCATCTTCTTCTTCTTTAGCTTTTCGCATTCGTTAGGGGTCGCTGTTTTTTATTTTCTTCTTCCACTCATTTCTTTTTTGCTGGCGTCCTCATTCAGTTCCGTTTCTCTCAAGTCTTCCGCAATACAGTCCTACCATCTTAACTTTGGTCTTCCTCAGTTTCTTCTATCTTCTAATACTAAGCTATTCATTCTTCTTCAAATATATATTCTTCATATTTACTCATGACATGTTAAAACCAATGCAATCGTCTCTCTTGTACCGTTCTAGAAACTTTATCACTGGAGCCATTTCCCTTATCTTTTATTCCTTACCCTATCTTTTCGTGTCTTCCCCAACGAGTATCCCAATATCCTAGTCTCTGCCATATTCATTTTCTTTTCATTATTAATTGATACTGATACCTGTATCAATTTGAATTATCTTCATAGCAGTTTCCATGGTTATCATAATTGGCTGATTTATAAAATTTAATATCTTTGTAATTCTTTAATTCTATATTTATTGAATACGAAGTATAAAATGCAATCCAATCGTATAGAAAATAATATATTCTTTAAAATTTATAATCATTAAATATCAATAAATGATATTTAACTGCGTTTTTTCAAGAAAAACTGTTAAAAGTTATAATTGAGGGTACTTCCGGTGGATCAGTTATAATCAAAATCTAATCACGTCTGCATATTGATTTGAAAAGAAAACAATATAAGAAGATTTATAGAAGGTAAAGGAGAGGACGTACATTTGTATGGCGAAAATATGGGGTAGCTAAATCGACAATAAGTTCAATAAAAAATCTGATGTGGCCAGCACGATACCTTCCGTCAATCCTGTGTATTATGTACAAATTCCATACATAAATTTTCTTGCGAAAGTTTCTAAATTTTTGGTATTATGTGATTCTCTTTCTCGGCAACTGAATTCCATACTCATGATAACAAACAAACCACATGAAATAAGAAAATTATGAAATTTTGAATGAAAAATTATAACACTTGTCAGTTATGGACGTAATTAATTGCTGTCATTTTGACACAGGTCCCCATATCTGCTTGCCAAAGTCAGCAAAATCATGTTACTGCACGCGGCCCCATACATAAATTTTCTTGCAAAAGATCCTATATTTCCAGTAAAGTTATTTCATAAACAAACTATGCAAATTGCACTAGACACTGACATCTTCTTCTTTAGTTTTTCCCATTCGTTAGGGGGTCGCTATTTTTTATTTTCTTCTTCCACTCATTTTTGTTTTCCGTGTCGTCCTCAATCAGTTCCTTTTCTCTCAAGTCTTCTGCAATACAGTCTTTTCATCTTATATTTGGTCTTCCTATGTTTCTTCCACCTTCTATTAATATATTCATCTCTCCTCATAACATGTTCAAACCAATGTAATCGTCTCTCTTATATCTAGACACTTCTAACACTAGAGTTACTTCCCTTTTTCTTTCATTGATTTACATTTTATTGATACTGACATCTGTCAATTTGAATTACCTGAATATATTAGCAGTTTCCATGGTTAAGTTAGCATAGCTGGCTGAATTATGAAATTTATATCAAATTTATTATCTTTATTCTTCTTTAACTCTATATCTGTTGAATAACAAATATAAAATGCAATCAAATCGTATATATAATAATATATTCTTTATGTTATAATAACATTTAACTGAGTTTTCCAATAAAAACTATTAAAATCTTCAAATGAGGGTACTTCCGGTTGACCAATTATAACCAAAATCTAAACAGGTCTGCATATGGTTGTAAGGAAGAGGAATACGCAAGAATTGTAATTTTTGGAATTCTAGTATTGGAGATATCGTGTCCGAAGAGGCGGGGACACACACCCACATACACACACACACACACACGAACACACACACACACATACATACATCATCGTAAAAATAGTAAAATCGTATTGTAAAGACCCTAAAACGTGCTTATTCAATGAAAACTAACCACCGAATTTTTTGACCAAAGACAATACCTTCCTTACCTGGAGGTGACGGAAGGTAAAAACAAAAGGACACAAATTATGAAAAATATCGATCATACTTTCACCGGGCTTGGAAAAAGAAAAACATTAAAATCGGAAGTACTATATGCTAAAATAGAAAAGGCTCTTTATAAGTGGGTTTTAAAACAAAAAGAACAACATGACAACATGCACCCATTGATGGAGAGATACGAGTAATTAAAGAGAATACTGTAACGTTTATTTATCTGGGTGAATTGTAAAAACAGAGAAATATTATTAATTAAAACAATACGTTTATTAAACGATAAAAAATTAGGATAAATATTAAAAAGATAATAAAAATAACTAACACTATGGACTAAACAAATATAAATACTAATATAAGTCTAAGAATATTATTAAATACTCAAACACTAAGATTATTTATTTAAACAATATTTATATCACTACATTTATTTATATAACTATATTTATTTATGTTCACCACTCGTAGACTGTGTATTTATATCACCCCCTGCTCATTGCTCGTTGCTTCTATATAATATACTGCGTTCTTCACTGTCGTCCCGACGGTATTTATACAGACCAGTGACCTAGAAATTTCGGACCGACAATGACATACAATACAAAGGATCAGCCCACCAGATGTAATTAAACCAGTCTACACGCGTATAAATTTTCCCCCGCCGGGGGTTAAGTCATCGCACGAGAACATTCTACCAGTGGCGGAGCACATTCGGGCGCGCGCTATAATACGAAGAATTTGCATTTCATGCTAGCAATGCATGGCTAGAGAAAATGACAGTTAATGAAGAATCGGACATAAATGATGACAAATTAATTTCATTTACTCAGACATTAACATCTTTAAATATTGTCGTGCAATGGGCTGAAGAAAATACAAATGAAATAGTTCCTAACTTTTCAGCACTAATCTTGTTAAAAAATACATAATGTTAAAAAGACAAACGAAATTAACTAATTTTTAAAATTTGAGCAACTAAAATAAATATTTTCATATTTAACTTATATTAAATTAATTAATCCAATAAATACGTTTAAAATTATGTTGTATTTTTTTTCATAAGAACTCGAAAAAGTGAAAAAACTCGATATTGTGACAACCTTACATTAATTAGTTCACAGTATCGAGACTCTACTGAAAGTGAAACTTGCAGAAAACAATATAAAGAAAAATTATTAGAATACCTCATTTTAATTTTAACTGAGAGTAATGGATATATTATTCAAAATTATATTTTGCCTAAGGGACTTTAAACATTTTCTTTCATGTCGTTATTATTTTAATGTTAGTAATTAAATATTAACTCCCACTTTTCTATTACGCGGCACAGTTTTGTGTACATTTTTAAAACATGGCTTATAATACTGTACAAAACTTTGCGTTTTACTCACCATTAATGAAAGAGAACACGGAAGTAAAAGAGGCAACAAATTTAGAAGCCTAAAATGCAACAAACTTTTACTTTCTCCCGTTCTTTAGACTTCTACGAAATATGTATTCCGGGAATTTTGTTACTGAATTATATCTAAATATTTTCCTTGTGTTAAACATAACCAGAATGAAACGGATATTGACGATATGATTAAAAACTTATATGTAATAATTTATTAAAAATAATAAAAATATGATATATGACGCAGTTTTAAACAGGTGCTTCACAAACACTCAAAGTCGCTGTAGAGAGTGCATTAAAAAGGTCAATTTTGTGATATTTGAAAATATAAAATAATTAACACATGACATGTTTAATATTTTTTCGTATTACTTCAACCATCCTCGGCTTTTAAAAAAATGAAAAATACAATTTAGTGGAACTAAATAATTTTCTAAACATACAATGTCCATTTTAAATAATTATAAGGAGACTTATTTTGTAATTAAAACTTTTCATGACAAATTAGCAAACAAAATTATTGCAATTTAAATTTACGTTATATCAAATTCCAAGTGGAATTAATTAGAATATTAAAGGCCTATTCTGTAAAACATTCGCCTAACGAATCGTTATCATAACGAAATTTTCATAAGAAAATCGTTATATCTACTTAACGATAATCGTAATCTTCCTATCCGTATTCTGTAACAAATTCCTTGCGATCAGGTTAAGAATTTTATTTCCTAAAATCAAATTATAATTTTAAATGAAATATCTAAAATAATTCAATATCACTCACAAAACTACTAGGTTAGATTAGTTCTGGTGGGAGTCTGCTGTCAACCTTTCAGCTGTTAGACGCTAGGTTCTAGGAATAAAAACTTATTAAATTATTTTAATATTATCTTGCAAAAAACTATATGACGGGTTTTTGAGATTACTATTCAACATAATAGCAATTTTATTTTGACATGAATAAAAATACTGAATTATTGACCCAACGTTTATGTAATGAATGATTTTTCCAGCCGTAAATAACGTTATTGTTATCTTTTTTTCGTTATGTAGAATTAAAATATTCTTTACCGAATACCTCTTTAACTATTATCGTTATAATAACGATACAACAATGCATAATATAATGACGAACGTCTACAGCATAAGCCTATTAAACGATTTTCGTTATTATTATAAGGTTTTTAACGATTTGTTATGTCATAATGATCCTTACAGAATATCCCTATATACCTCTTTATTGGTAACTATGGTTACAAGTATGACGACATTTCTAGAAACTGTCTTTGAACTTGAAAATATAAACAAACATAAAATACATGGTTTTCTTATTTCATGTGGTTTATTTGTGGAATTTAATTGCCGAAAAAAATCATACAATTGCAAAGAATGAAATTTTGAATGAAAAATTATGACATTTGTCAGTTATGGACATAATTAATAGCTGTCATTCTGATACGGGCCCTCATATCTGATTGCCAAGGCTAGCAAAGTCACGTGGCTGCTCGCTTGTACGTATTACACAGGACTGACGGAAGGTAATGTGCTGGCCACATCAGATTTTTTTATTTTCTTAATTTATTCGATCAAATATACAGGGTGTTGAGTTAATTGGCTGGAACCCAAATCTGCAGTTAATTTGACGTTTAGCTCTTTTCATATAGCAGTAGAAGAAATTTGAGGCGGACCAATAAGAAATAATGGCGATTTCATTGAAATTATTCAATATACCGAATATAAATTGTACGTTTATTCAAAAATGCGTTTCACGTCAGTTTTGACATTCAACATTTTTTTTCCAGATAACAATGATTTTTATTTTGTATAAAATTTTGAACCATGATGTAATTGGTCAGTTTTAAGGGACCAGTTCTTATAGAAAGTATGTAAAACAAAAATTATTGCCAGATGGCAGGGTATCGAACCTGCCAAAAGCTGAGTTCGGTTCAGGTTCAGGTTAATTAATTTTTTGAGAGATGGGTTCAGGTGCGGTTCTGGGTCAAACATTAATAAAATTTGCGGTTTTGTTCCGGGTTCAGGTATTGGGTTCAGATTTGGTTCGACCTAATGAAAATTGAATTAATGTTTTACCTCTCGCTAAGAGAGGTATTGGTTTCATGCTAAAAATCGCATATCCAGATTTTATTGAATAAGCACGTTTTAAGGTCCCTACAATCCGATTTTAACATTTTTACGATGATGTCTGTGTGTGTGTGTGTGTGTGTGTGTGTGTGGATGTGTGTGTATGTGTGTGTGTGTGTCTGTGTGTGTGTGTGTGTGGGATGTTGGAAGGACGGTTACTCAAAAACTATAAGACTTTAAATTTGTTTAACTACGTATTTCCCAATCGGACATTCATGGGAAGATCTGAAAAGGTTTTGGTAACAATTGGACAACCGGAAGTAGAAGATTCTTGAAAAAAAATCTTCTAAATAATATTTTTTGAAATTTTTTCTTGGTAATATTAAAGAAAATTAAATTCTCTATCTGATACATTTAAATATTTTATTATATATTCTATAGATTTAGAGATAAAAGAAATATAATATGTAAAATAATCTGTTATAATAAATTTTACAGCCGAAAGAATGGCCATGGAAAATAGTTGAAAATTTAAATTGTTTGTATCTGACAGATAAATGTCAGTGTCAGAAATCCGGAGACATTACTGAAGACTTTTTCTGGGAAGTACATACATTATATTATTTCTTAAAGTATTAATAGCTAAATATGTAATATTATAGGTACCTATATTACATATATCCTTCAAAAATACTGTCAATCCTGACAATGAATTGGAAACATTTCAAAAAATTAGAAGAGGACAAAATTTCTTCATAAAATGAATTTAAAATTAAACAATCTAAATATAAGGAATAGATATATGCGTAAGTAGAATTTTTGGTGTAGAGTGTAGGTATACAAGAAATGTTAAATACAATAGGGCGCGAGCAGTCATGTGATTTTGTTGGCCTTGACAAGCAGATATGGGGGCTCATGTCAGAATGATAGCTAGTAATTATGTATATAGATGTCAAATATCATATTTTCTCATTCCAAATTTAGTGATTTTCCAATTCCATGTGGAGCAGAATTAAATGTTAAATATCTAAGGCATACGACAAGTAAATTTTAAACTCCTGGTGATAAATTAACTACGTAAATTTAAAAAATCTTGAAATTTTTAATGAAAAATTCTGACATTTGACATTTATGTACATAATTACTAATTATCTGAAACGGGCCCACACATCTGCTTGTGAAGCCCAAAAATGTAACATTACTGTTCGCGCACTATACTTATGTAACCAAAAAAAGGAAGTGTCGAGAGGTATTGTGCTGGCCACAACAGATTTTTTTGAATAACAATCGTGATATAGAAATAATTTAAAATGCGAACCAAATTTCCGCAAAAAAAGAATACGAACACAATTTTCACAAACAGACAACACAGGCATCGATAATTGGCTGTATTACGATTACGCTTACGTTTCGTACTCAAAATGAACCTGAACCGGAGCCTAACCCTGAACCCGAATTTTAATATCCGGTTCGGTTCCGACTCGGGTTCAATTGAAAAATATATTTGGTTCCGGTTTTGGTTGGTTCGGTTCAGGTTCGGGTTCGAAACCTTGCTATGTGGTTGTATAATATTTAAGCATTATTCTCTAGCGGTAAACTGCACTTAATGTCCTTAGTATTTAAACATCTATTTTTATTCAAAATAGTTTCCTTTAGACATTTTGTATAATTTGTTTTAGTTGAGAATAAATATACTATAGAACAACATTCAAAGCGACTGCAATGTATGGTGATTCAAAATTGTAATATGAGAAACATTTTACACTCCTCACATCAACAACATAACATGTGGATAAACTAATTGAAATCACAGCGCAAATGCCCATTTGTATGAAATAATTATTCAGTTTAAAGTTTCAGTTCTGTATTGCATGCATGTTGCTAAACGTTTCATTTCAATAGCAACAACGCATCCAATTCTAGAACTTTATGTCCGTAAAATTACTGCGTGAAATTGAGAAACATTCTGAATGTCACGAAATATAATTCGACAGGAATGGAGTAGAATTAAATTGTTCGCTCGACTGTAACTGTGACAAAGACAGAACGATAGGCCACATATGTTCGTTTGGAAGTCTAAAATCATTGCAGTTAACAATGCCTTTGTTGACATGCGTCAACATTTGTTTTAAACACTCTCTCGTTTTATTCTCTCTCATATAAATTACTTTTGTTTCAACAGCGGTTTCCGGAAATATTTTTGTCAATATTTATCGACAACACATGTTAATAGGAGATTCAGCTATTTAAAAACGCATTTGGCATAAAAATTCAGGGCCGGATTAATGTAACACGAGTGGCGGTAAAGAATTCTGATGCTGGTGGCGTTCCAATGGTTTATCGACGATGACACTTTTCACTATTTGGATGTTGGAGGATTGGAGACCACTTTATTGAGGAGGAACACACACACACAATTGGATATTTATTCGAGATGGTCATGGACAACGGGCAGTCTTTGAAAACATTATGATTATTACTTTATATTATTTATATTAGATGCTATTGCATCTTTAAGGCGAAATGTTCACGTTGCGCAGAACGCAAGCCAAAACGCAAATTCTACATGTCTCTTCGACATGAGAAACAAAACCAGATATAAAACTAAAAATCTGTTGTGGCCATCACAATACCTCTCGTATCCTTTCCATTGTGGTATATAAAAGTATTGTATTTAACATTTCTTGTACACACAAAAAATTACAATTACAACATATTTTCGATACTTCATTCTATAAGCAAGTTTTCTCCATTTCTTCTAAATGTTCGAGGTTTTTCCAATTCATTAACGGGGTAGGCGGTATTTCTGAAGGGTTCATGTAATATACCTATAATTTTAAATATATAATTAATAATACAATAACAAATATTAAATATCGTTCCCAGAAAAAGCTTTCAGTATTATCTCTGAATTTTTGATACTGTCATTAGTGACATTTATCTGTCAATCACAGACATTTTAATTTCTCAAGTAGTTACCATGGAGATGTTTTTGGGCTGTAAGCAGGCTGTGAGATTTACTACAAGAGATTATTTAATACATTATATATCTATAAAAAATATAAAGGTGTTGGATAGAAAATTTTGGTTTTTAATATTTGTAAAAACATAAATTTTCAAAAAATAATATTTAGAAGATTTTTGTTAAAATACTACTACTTCCGGTTGTCCAGTTGTTACCAGAATCTATTCAACTCCGCCCATTACTTTTAGATTGAGAAATCCGTACTTACACTAGCCTTTCGTCTTACAGAATTTGAGAAATCGTACCTCCAGCAACCTCTCTCTCTCTCTCTCTCTCACACACACACACACACACACACACACACACACACACACACACACACACACAGACATCATCGTAAAAATGTTATTATCGGATTCCTGGGACCTTAAAACTTGCTTATTCACTAAATTCTGGATATGCGATTTTTAGCATGATTCCAAACCTTTCTTAGCGAGAGGTAAAAAGTTAGCATATCAACCCAACACGTACGCTTGTAATAACTTATAGACTTATTTGCCAATACTCTAAAGACTGCAGACACCTAGATTAAACAGACAGTTACAGAAAAATGTTATTGAAGCTATAATTTAGAAAAGTTTATAAATACAACGACCGCCGCAGGGAATCTACACATTAGGGGCCTCCTTAAACAAATATGTAATGCATACTATTTATTTTATAATATGTGCTATAAATCCGACCCAGGGTGTATTCCTCAAACAAAACCCTTACTCGTTTAAACATAAGAACAGCTACTCTAACTAATAACACCGTGATTGAAGATCGCAGATCGCAGAATTCGCATCGTCACTGAGTTTAGAGTATAGAAACTACTATAGAGGGAGTGTGAGTGGCAAACAGTGAAGCCAAGTTCTATCAGCTGATCGACTAGTGTCCGCCATTTCTGTAGTTACCAAGTTTTAATTTATGACTAGCATTTTGTGTATTTTTATCTTTATTTTATATTTTATGGGCACGAGAAAAATGTTATTGAAAACAAGAGGATTCAATTAATTCAAACAATATTTGAAAAATATTTTAATATAAAACTTCATTATAAACTATACGAACGAACGAAATTATAGCGAAACGTTGAGGAATTGAAAACTTATCGTTCTATTCAAATTCCCTGTCCTAATTCCGACTATCAACTTCTTCATATCATCTAGTAGACGCTATTTTGAAAGTTATTGTCGCTATCTCATTTATTGACTTAATTTTCTATTTTGTTAAACTATACAAAAGGAAATGTATAATATTGTTAAATATTTGAATATAATTCATTACCTACCTATTTTCTTTTGTTTAGTGTTGTGTATCTTGTTGATAAAAAAATTAGTTTCTGTAAATTAAATATTCATATTTAGTGCGATTTTGTCCGCTATATTAGTTTACACAAAATTAAATTTTCATATTTGGTGCGATTTTGACCGCCATTGCCACTGAAGACTTGAGTGGAAGAAGGAAATAAAAAATAGCGACCCCTAACGAATGGGAAAAGCTACAGAAGAAGAAGAAGATGTCAGTGTCAAGTGCAATTTGCTTAGTTTTTTATGAAATAATTTTACTGGAAATATAGGATATTTTGCAAGATATTAAATTTCATAAATCAGCCAGCTATGCTAACCATAGAAACTGCTAATATATTCAGATAATTCAAATTGACAAATGTCAGTACCAGTGAAACGAAAATGAATGTGGCAGAGATGAAGATGTTGAGATAGATGTTGGGGAAGACACGAAAAGATAGGGTAACGAGACGATTACATTGGTTTGAACATGTCATGAGAAGAGATGAAGAATATATTGGAAGAAGAATGAATAGCTTAGTAGTATAAGGTAGAAGAAACAGAGGAAGACCAAAGATAAGATGGAAGGACTGTATTGCGAAAGACTTGAGAGAAAAGGAACTGAATGAAAACGACACGCAAAACAGAAATGAATGGAAGAAGAAAATAAAAAATAGGGACCCCTAACAAATGGGAAAAAGATGTCAGTGTCAAGTACAATTTGAATAGTTTCTTTATGAAATAAATTTACTGGAAATATAGGATCTTTTGCATAAAAAATTATATATGGAATTTGTACATAATAAACAGGATTGACGGAAAGTAATGTGCTGGCCACATCAGATTTTTTAGGTTGTAATATATTTTGACAGTAAGCAAATTGTTTTGTAAGTTGTCAAGATGATAACACGGCACTCTACCTACAAGTGATATGAATCAACCAGATATGAAATAAGAGTATATATACAAATTTATGAGTTTGTAATAGTCGCCTAAAAAATGTAGTGTGCATCTCGGCTATAAAAGTTATTTTTTAGTCTCATCTGATTTGCTAGTCTCGGCCTTCGCCTCGACTTGCAAACTTCAGATTCGGCCAAAAAGATCACTTTTACAACCTTGATACACAAATAACTATTAGCGGCCTACAACACAATTGTTGAAATGAGTATTATTTCATTGAAAAAGAGATTTAAAATGATGCACCACTAAATGCTTGTTAAACTCGTTACTGTAATGAATTTTCACAACATATTTCGTGATATTTATGTTGTTGCAATACAACATGTATAATTATGTATTTCCTTTGAAGTATTATATTTGTTTTGATTTTGTTTGAATAGTTTTAATAATGACTTGCTATTGTTTATAATGTATTCATATGTATTAGAACAATGTGTAAAATAAAAGTTGCGTAGTTGTGTGTATGTAACGAAGGAAACGTGTTGAAAATTTCAGTATGTATTGTGACTGTTTCGTTTTATATAGCTAGAATTAAAATAATACAACGCAAGAGATGTATGTGTCGCACGTACTCGGAACTCATATTTTATTGTCTCTATTTCCACACGTGTTTTAAAAATGGTTTTAATTAAATTTTTGGTGCATTTATTGTTTCAAACGTACAGGCAATTTATTTCTCCGTGAAGGATAAAGATATTTAAGGTTGCCAAATTGATCGCAGCGTGAAAATAATCAGTCCCATTATTTTTATTCCAAGAAAATGTGCTCAAAAGAGAGGAAGGATTAATTGTAATGAAAATGAAACGTATCGCTTTGTCCTAAATTTATGTAGTTAAATATTTATCCTCATTAAAATAATTCTTAAGTGTTCTTTTGTGCCAAAAATAAGTAAGCACCTAATTGCTTTAAGTAAAAACGAAGAGAGAATTTGCTTTCAATGGAATTAGAGCACCAAATTAAAAGACGTAACCTACATTGAATCGATACAAATGAAATTTAACAAGTTAAGAAGTTGAAATTCGTCTTTTTCTTCGCTGTGTTATAATAGAATTTTGCATAACGAACATAAAATATCCGAAGGAAAAGGCGTAGGCACAGAATTCTGCGTCAAATTGAGACCGCTGCTAAATGTGTTAAGAATTTGTAGCAGCAAGAATTATCGTGACGGATAAATGCGCATATTTTTAATTGCATAGATCTTTAGACCAATTAAACTTACAACTAACCATCAATTTTAAGCACTATCGTATATAATAATCTGAAGTCGACGGCACATTACCTTCCTTCAGTTCTATGTATTTTGTCCAAATTCCACACAGAAGTTTTTTTTTGCAAAAGATTCTATATTTCTGTCAGTTCTATGTAATTTGTGCAAATTCCATACATAAAGTTTCTAGCAAAGGATTCTCCAGAAAAATGATAACATAAACAAACTATGTCATTGCACTTGATATTGACATCTTTCAACTAGAATTTTCTTAATATTGTAGCTGTTAATGGTTATAGCATACCTGGCTGCTTGATTTCATAAAAAAACTAAGCAAATTGCACTTGACAAAAACTGTTTTAAAATATAATCCAAAACTTTTCAAATTTGGTATACAATACTTTTATGTCAATCGAAATAACATAATAGATTTTGGTTAAAATAGACTAACCGGAAGTGGTACATTACTTGAAGTTGTTACCAGTTTTTCTTGAATAAAATGATTTTATTTTGATTTTAGAAATAAATGCTTCAAATAAAAGTTTTAGAGAATTAATTTCTGCGTCTAGCACATCAAGTATTATTAAATTAGCCCTTTGTATAAGCGAGATATGTAAATTTAAAAGTTTTTGTTTTTGTAATAAAGCTTGCTATGGATTAGGACAAAAACATAAAAAAAAGTTCATGTCAAATTACGTTAAATACATGCAATTTTATGATTCGTACAATAACAAATATTATATTTTTATTGTGAAATTAGTCATATTCATTGTTGTAATCAAATATTTCTTTGTTGTAATCAAAACTCTCTTTAAAAAGAATCGGGTTAGATTAATGTATTATATATATTAGGTAAGTAATAGAAATTTATCTACCGTATAGCAACGACGATTTTACAAAACTAAAAATCTTATTATCCTTTTCAAGACAAGTGGTATAATAGAATATTTTAATGTTTTATATGCCAGATTATTTAGAGCCGAATGAAAATTAACAAAGATTACGACTAGACCAGGGATTTGTTACTGTAAAAGCGTATACCGATACTTGTATTTCTTGTGTACTCGGCCAGAGTAAGAGGGAACACAGGAGGTATGAGTGAGAAGGATATAGATAATTCCAATTTAGATATGTGAACTTGATATTCGCATAACTGTCAAATTACATCTGTCAAATTTGCTTAAAAAAATGCGTTTAAATATATTTAATCGTGAAACGTGAAATAAGTATATACGACGCTAAATTAGAACACATATAAGAATATAAATTTGGCAATTAATTAATTAAAATAATTAAATTTCAATAACGATAACAAGAATAACACAAAAACTGTTAAACCTGTCAGACAAACGAATAACAAGTAATGAAAATAAAGGCAACAAATCGGAATTATGTATGTACAAGCCAAGATTAACATACTCTATATAGTCATTCACAAATTCATGAACTAGACTATAGTTCGAGACAACGCGAGTTTTGTAAAAGAAAATATTGATTTGTCAGGTGAAATGGAACATTGCAATATAATACATAATTTTCTAAAAAAATAGTTCTGCTATGGTTTTTAAAATTTGATTCCATTGTTAATTCTTATAATAAATGCACAATAAATGAATGTCTAACCTCACTTCTTGTCAGGGCCTGATTAAGCCTTAGCCTCTAACTACACTAAAATTTGATAAAGGCGCCTCGGGTTGGTGCTAATATGATAAAATTTTGTGCAAATTCAACACAAATTTTTTTGCAAACTTTTCTATAGTCGTTTTCTTTTTAGGCGAGAAATAAACTGATCTTACGTCGTACTGAACTGAACTGAACTACTCCTAAAAAGAACAGTATGTTTTATTAAAAAAATCTGATGTGGACACCACACGACTTCCTTGTACGATTATTTAACTATACATATTTTTTTAATAAATAAATTACAAAATATTAATTTTAACTTCAAAACAGTAAGATATATAGCGACCATAATGTAACCCGGTTCTTTTTAAAGAGAGTTTTGATTACAACAAAGAAATATTTGATTACAACAATGAATATGACTAATTTCACAATAAAAATATAATATTTGTTATTGTACGAATCATACAATTGCACGTATTTAACGTAATTTGACATGAACATTTTTTTTTTGTCTTAATCCATAGCTAGCTTTGTTACAAAAACAAAAAAGTATATAATATTTAAATTTACATATCTCGCTTATACAAAGGGCTAATTTAATAATACTTGATGTGCTAGACGCAGAAATTAATTCTCTAAAACTTATAGTTGAAGCATTTATTTCTAAAATCAAAATAAAATCATTTTATTCAAGAAAAACTATTAACAACTTCAAGTAATGTACCACTTCCGGTTAGCCTATTTTAACCAAAATCTATTATGTTATTTCGATTGACATAAAAGTCTTGTATACCAAATTTGAAAACTTTTGGATTATATTTTAAAAGTTTTTCATTAAAATCTATTATAGGCTTCATGTAAAGTGCCACTTCTGGAAATTGTGTAATAACCAGAAAGGGAGGTGCACAACTAGATGTTATAGGAGTCCTAAATACAAAATTTCAACTTTCTACGGCTTACCATTTTTGAGTTATGCGAGATACGTACGTACGTACGTACGGACGTACGTACGTACGTACAGACGTCACGACGAAATTAGTCAAAATGGATTCAGGGATGATCAAAATGGATATTTCCGCTGAAATCTGAAAACCGAAATTTTTCGCGATTACAATACTTCCTTTACTTACGTACAAGGAAGTAAAAAGAAGAAAATAAAAACATATATATATATATATATATATATATATATATATATATATATATATATATATATATAAACTTCTGGACAAAATTAACGCACCACTTTATTAAATTCATATAATAACAATTTTAGAATGAATATTATAATAAAAATGAAATAAAAACTTATAAATTAGGTTTATCTAACCGTTTGCAAACGAAATCAACGAAAAATGAACTTATCTTAAATTATTATTGACTTCAAAATTTTTTTTGTTGAAAAATTGCACAACATAAAAACAGACAAAAATTAAAAAAAATAGAATTAGTGGATTCAACGCGATATTAATACCGTGTATGTCCTCTCCTACTCCTAATTACAGCATTCATGCGCCTTGGCATGCAAGACATTAAATTTTCAATAATTGCTGGGGAGTATTCTTCCATTCTGCAATTAGTCCTTCTACCAGTTGATTGTGATGGGCACGTGGGGACGTACGACTTCGAACCTTTTTTTGAGAGCGTCCCATAGATGCTCTATAGGATTTAAATCGGAACTGTTCGGTGGTCATTCCACAAAAGGAATATCAACAGCATTTAAGTAGTCAATAACTTGTCTAGCCACGTGGGGACGAGCATTATCTTGCATGAATAAAAAATTGGGTCCCACAAAAGGAGCAAATGGCATTAAATTTGCAACTACGATGTTTTCCAGATAATAATACGCATTCATTGATCTTACACGTATAGGGACCAACTCTGTACGGCCGTTGAAACAGATTCCCGCCCAAAACATTACAGAGCCACCGCCAAACGGGACTCTTGGAGAGATATTGCAACTTGCAAATCTCTCTCCTGCCCTTCGCCAGACTCGTTTACGTCCATCAGGAGATTTGAGGCTAACTCTCGTTTCATCTGAGAATAAAACCTTCTTCCAATCATTAACAGTCCAATGTTCATGATTTCGGGCAAAACGCCATCTTTGAATTTTGGGCTCTCTGGTGAGTAATGGTTTTTTTGCCGGTCTTCTGATACTTAATCGAGCTTCATTTAAACGTCTTCTAACTGTTCGAGACGATATTACAAGATTGCAAGTAGCGGCAAGCTAATTTTTTAGCATATTACTAGTGATTCTCCTGTTTTGTACAGCAGACTGCCTAAAAAAACGCTCATCCCTTGGATTGGTACATCGTTTTTGTCCTTGCCCTGGCATTCTAAAGTAAGATCCTGTATCGTTAAATCGTCTTACCATCCAACTTATGCTCGAATGATTTCTTCCTATGGCATTAGCAACATAACGCATCGAGTATCCCTCATCCAGCAAAGTTGATGCTCTTACTAATTTTAAATCATTTTTTGGTAAAAGTGGCTTTAATTAACAATTTTAATTTTAAAACAAAACATTTTTTGGTAATATTTGCTTGAAATGTCAGAGGACATCCAAATTCTACTTGCAAGATAACTAGTAAATAATAGTTATCGTTATAACGGCATTTAAAAAAGTGGTGCGTTAATTTTGTCCAGGAGTTTATATATATATATATAGCATTATATTTATAACATAATAATCAACTGATTGGCTTGCGGCTATAATCTGTTGACTGTTGTATTACTTTGTGTAATTTTTTTTTGCCACATTTAATTATTTTACATTTTTATATTTCTAGTAAATTTATTTCAAAAAGATATTATGTAAATTTTATTTGACACTGACATCTGTTTCCATAGTGCAGCTTTTAGCAGCATGGGTTGCAACATATTTCTTTATAATTTTTTATCTCTAAATTCATTAAATATGAACAAAAAATGTAATTAAATAGAATAGAGAATAAAATATTATTTAATATTTATAATAACATAAATATGTCAAAAAATGGTATTTAACAACTTTTTTTCAAGAAAAACTATTAAAATCTAACCAACTCTCCATATGGACGTATAAAAGAGGAATATGAAAATTATAATTTTTGGAATTGTAGTATTATCGGAGGAGAAATTTTTGTTAAACACACACACACACACACACACACACACACACACACACACACACATACACACACACACACACACACACACACACACACATACATACATACATACATACATACATACATACATGCAACATCAACGTAAAAATAATAAAATCGTATTCTAGAGACCCTAAAACGTGCTTGTTCATTAAAAACTCACCATCGTTTTTTTTTACGAAAGACAGTACCTACCTTCCTTACCTAAAGGTGACGGAAGGTAAAAACTTGAAAATGGAAACATAAACATAATTTACATTTTGTTTCCTAAAGGTAGCTGAAACGTTTTATTGAGTGATTTGCGCTAACTCAGCCTATCGAGATTTGAAATTGAAGCCTATTTTTAACAAATAATATCTGTAAAACAATGTATTTTTTTAACATTATTACCTCTCGCTAAGAGAGGTATTGCAATCATGCTAAAAATCGCATATCCAGATTTTATTGAATAAGCACGTTTTAAGGTCCCTACAATCCGATTTTAACATTTTTACGATGATGTCTGTGTGTGTGTGTGTGGATGTGTGTGTGTGTGTGTGGGATGTTGGAAGGACGGTTACTCAAAAACTATAAGACTTAAAATTTGTTTAACAACGTATTTCCCAATCGGACATTCATGGGAAGATTTGAAAAGGTTTTGGTAACAATTGGACAACCGGAAGTAGAAGATTCTTGAAAAAAAAACTTCTAAATATTATTTTTTGAAAATTTTTCTTGATAATATTAAAGAAAAATAAATTCTCTTTCTGATACATTTAAATATTTTTATATATATTCTATAGATTTAGAGATAAAAGGAATATAATATATAAAATAATCTGTTGTAATTAATTTTACAACTGAAAGGATGCCATGAAAAATAGTTGAAAATTTAAATTATTTGTGACAGATAAATGTCAGTGTCAGAAATAATGAGTAATGAAAGAAAAATGTACTTGGAGAATCCCTTAATTCTTGATCTGTGACTATTATGGAGATGACAAGTCTAGGTTGAAGGACTTAAATTTGTTTCAAACATTATGGGGCAATGTACACCAGCACTGTAGACTAGAGTAACTTTGAATTGCGAAAAAGCTATCCAATTCTTCTCAAGTAAGTTGTAAATATTGACAAAATTACACATCGATATAAGAATAAAATGTAAAAGAAGATATGTAAGAATAGATGCACAATCCAGATATATACATTTTAGACCGCCCAAAATTAATGTTTTTACTAGAAGATTATGAAGAGAAAGTAAACAAGGTTGTTCGAATTGAAAATTGCTGTTACCAGCCTAATATTTATATATGGTAAACTCTACTTTGTAATTTATTGTAACATAATTTATGGTAAAATATCTTTATGTTGAGACATGCTATTATTGAATAATAAAGAAGTTTATACGTCATAGATTTATATGTATATATTATTTGTATTTATAAAAATATTCTTTGCTTTATGCATACAGCCAGGTAAAATATACGGCGAGAGGTTATGTGCTGGCCACATCAGATTTTTTTTATATTCTGTAACCGATAGTATTTCAGGCAAATGTGCGATGACTCCATTGACATGTTGCCAAATTAAATTCTATTAAAAATGTTATGTTATCGCTTTCGTATTATCATATTACAATAAATGATGAGTTATTAAATTCACGTGACATCTTTGACAACTCGTATCATCTCTTCTCGTAATATATTGGTTCACGCAACTGAATGCAGAAAAAGAACACCGTTGCGAATACAAAATATCTAAAGGCGTTGGAGAAGGCCAAGAATTCCGTGTTAAATTGAGACTAGTACTAAATGCGTTAAGAATTTGTAGTCTGAATGCTGTTAGACAATCCGGTTAACAACTTGTGCTTGAACATAGCCCTTCTAACTTAATTGTGTCCGACCGCAAATCGCCGGAAGCATCACTGAGGACAGTTAATGAATGGCGAACCGCATTGGAAATCGATCCCTTTGATCTATATGATCGCTCTTATACTATACTTACACATAAAATACAAGCGCTTAGTCAAAATACAAATCGAAAACAACACAACCGGAAAATATACGACGTGGGTTAAACTACGATTACTAAGTCAAAATACGAGGATCATTTCATAAATATTGCGTACAATGAGGTGTTGCAAAAAATAGTATATCTTCTTACCTCTCGCTAAGTGAGGTATTGTATTCATGCATATCCAGATTTTAATGAATAAACACGTTTTAAGGTCCCACAATTCGATTTTAACATTTTTACGATGCTGTCTGTGTGGATGTATGTGTGTCTATGTCTGTGTGTGCGTGCGTGTTTGTCTGTGTGTGTGTGTGTGTATGTGTGTGTGTGTGTGTGTGTGTGTGTGTGTGTGTGTGTGTGTGTGCGTGTGTGTGTGGATGTTGGAAGGACGGTTTCTCAAAAACTATAAGACTTAATATTTGTTTAACTACGTATTTCTCAATCAGGCATTGATCGGAAGAGCTGAAAAGGTTTTGATAATAATTGGAAAACCGGAAAGTAGCAGGTTCTTAAAAAAAATCTTCTATATATTATTTTTTGAAAATACTTGCAAGTACTGAAGAAGGTTACATGATACATTTAAATATTTTATTATTTTTTTACTGATTTAGAGATAAAAGAATATATTATATAAAATAATCTTTTATAATAAATCTCACAGCCCAAATAATGCCATGGAAACCAATTGAAAAATTAAAATGTAACTGACAGATAAATGTCAGTGTCAGAAATCCGAAGACTTTACTGAAGACTTTTCTGGGAAGTACATACATATTTATATTATTTCCTATTTTGTTAATAGTGAAATATTTAAAATTATAGATATATTACATATACGCTTCAGAAATACTTTCAATCCCGACAATAAATTCTCGAAGAATTAGAAGAGTAGGACAAAATTTCTTCATAGAATGAATTTAAAATTAAAAAATCTAAATATAAAGAATAGGTATAAGTAGAATTGTTGTTGTAGAGTGTAGTTATACAAAATATGTTAAATACAATAGGGCGCGAGCATTCAGTAGCAATTTAAATGTATACTGTTTGAATTGGCGCCAAATTACACTGCCTGTCACGTCCAAGATATACTAGCCAATGACAAAACTGGAAAGATAAAATTAAAAAATATTTAATATGTCTTATTTAATTATAAAAATATTAATGCTTACAGCAAAATGATCTTCACAGAATGATACTTCGATTTTGTAAATAGTTTTATCTTTACTTCATATATCCATTTCATTCTTCTTTCTTCGTTTTGAGGCACTACAAAACTATTTTTTTACTATTATTTACTTTATAAAATATAAAAATCAATAATATGGATAGAACTAGTAACTAGTATATAATTAACAGCTATTACGGCTATCACTCGTTAAACTCTATCGGTGGCAAATGTAAGCCACTCCCTCATTGGAGAGTAGTTTTCTGGCGTCATCAGGCGACAGAAAAGACGATTATTTAAATATAGTATTTTCAGACCGTGCCCCAACGTCTGAGAAGCTTTATTATTCCATCCAAGACACCATCTCTGTTCATCTGTCGAATGGCTTGGGCTTGGGTAACGGTAACATGAAGCCTTTCCAGAGACGGAAAACGATGTCCACGCATTGGCTGTTTCAACTTTGAGAATAGAAAAGTCTGGTGGACTCATGTTCGGACTGTAGGGAACATGAGGTAACAATTCCCAACCGTATTCACACAGTTTTTCGGTTACAACATTCCCGATATGGGGGCGAGCATTGTCATGGAGAATGAATGGCCTAGCCTCGAGCAATTGAAGTTGAGTTTTGTGTAATTTTCTGCGCAGTGTTTACATGAAGTCCCGATAATAAACTGCTGTGACACTTGTTCCATATTTGTAATAATAAGCAAAGATCATCCTTTGTTTGACTTTTGATTGAGCTCCCAAATTTTTTTTTGGCCGTGGGGAATTTAGACCTCTCCTCTCTTTGAACTGTGATTTAAAAATCTCTAACCCTTGTTATGCTTGACCTTCAACGTCGAATCTTTATTTCAGTAAGGTTGCAATGTCCAAGCGTCAATATATACAATACACATGCAGGCTCTATTTCTAGTTGACGATTGTGAAAACAGATTACCCTATAGTTTAAAACAAAACACACGCATCTTCCCCAAGCCTTCTACTACAACTGATGTAAATGTCACTGTTGTTGCATTATCCAATTCGCAGTGTTGCCAATCTGTGCATTATTTATGAAATGACTCTCGTAGAAATCGAAAACAACACACTCGGCAAATTACGACGCCGTGACTCCGATCTATTTAGATATCATCCTAATAAATGGATAGCATTTTCATGGAAATATTCAGTAAGATTATTTGTAATTGGCTAGCTCGACTACAATTGCTCTTCTATGATCAATCGTAGATTTGTGTTTTGTTCTACTTTTATTACGTCATGTACAAGACGTATATTTTATATTTAGATGAAAAACGTTCATTATTCTCTTTATTTAGAGTAGTAGCATAGTAGCACAATTTTTATTGCTTGTACAATGCGATTATAACTTGAAAATAACTGCTAACAATTCATTTTAAATTCGCTATGAAATTCACGATTTCAAAACAATTCTTGTAAAGTATGTTTCACACTACTCTACACAATACTTTATTTTGTATTATAGTATAAGTCATGCAACATTGTAAATTGTTTAATGTTACACAAAAGTTTTTATAAAATGAACATAAAACAATATTATGTATTTCACAAGTACAACATAAAATTTTATTTATTCAAATAATATCTACACCTATTCGCATGTACATGAGTTTCATACATTGTTTACTGTTGTGGACAGCAAAATACCTCTCGCCACTTTAATTTTTGGTTACATAAGTATTGTATTTAACATTTCTTGTATGTCTTCATTCCACACCAAAGATTGTACCTATTTTTATATTTAGATTTTTAAAATTAAATTTCATTCTATGGAATACGAGCAGTCATTCTATTCTGTTCGCCTTGATAAGCAGATATGGGAGCCCGTGTCAGAATGACAGCTATTAATTACGTATATAGATGTCAAATATAATTTTTCATTCAAAATTTCAAGATTTTCTGGGTTCAACTGGTTATTTTGTCACCAGAAGTGTGGAATTTACTTGTCGATGAAAATAAACGATATGAAATTATGAAAATTGCAATGGAAAATTATGACATTTTACATCTATGTAGCTGTCTTTCTGACAAGGGCCCTCATATCTACTTGTCAAAGCCAACAAAGTCACATGACTGCTCGCGCCCTATGAAGAAATTTTGTCCCACTCTTCTCATCTTTCGACATGTTTCTAATTCATTGTCGGTATTGGCAGTGTTTCTGAAGGGTAATTTACCTACAATTTTAAACAGGTAACTATTAATACAATAAGAAATAATATAATGTACTCGTATGTACTTCCTAGAAAAAGTCTTTAGTAATGTCTCTGGATTTTTGACACTGGCATTTATCTGTCAGTTACAAACATTTTTATTTTTCAATTGATTTCTATGACATTATTTGCGTTGTGAGATTTATTACAATAGATTATTTTATATATTATATTCCTTTATCTCTAAATTTATAAAAGATATAATAGAATATTTATATGTACCAGATAGAGAATTAAAATTCTTTAATATTTGGAAAACAAAATTTTTCAGAAAATAATATTTAGATGATTTTTTTTTAAGTATCTGCTACTTCTGGTTTAAGAAAACGAAGTTAAACAGATATTAAGTATTATAGTTTTTGTGAAATAGTCCTTCCAACATCCACACCCATACACAAACACACACACACACACACACACACACACACAGAGAGAGAGAGACATCATCATAAAAATGTTAAAATTGGATTGTAGGGTCCTTAAAACGTGCTTATTCATTAAAAACTGGATATGCAATTTTAGCGAGAGGTAAAAATACGTACATAAATTTCAAATGACATCTTTAAGTTTAGTTATAAAAGAGCCTTTTAAGTAGGTGTTTAAATAAAATTTGTATGTATTGGGGAGTAAGAATATTTTATCACCTCGCAAAAAATATTCTGCTTTATTGTACCATACATATCTGTTATTTCATATATCGTATACTATTATTAGTAATATAGGTTAATACCCTATATTAATAATAATATAGTTCCCAATGCGCATACTATACCAACGAATTGTAGAGTTTGTTACGGTCATAACTACTATCTTAAGTTAGGCGTAACTATTTTTTGTCTCTAGAGGGAAGGTTCAGATCTGCACATCCATTTGCAACAGTGATAGATAGAGGTAACATTGTTTTTGTCTCTCGTCTTCCTTTAGGGCAAGGAAAGGTATTACATTTGGTAAAAAAATAGACAGTAAGATTTCAGAGGATAACTCGGTTTTGGTTTTCGATTTCCTGGAATTATGATAATACCATGTCTATGAAAATATCTGTATGATGATTTTTACCTTTCGCTAAGAGAGGTATTGCATTCATGCTAAAAATCGCATATCCAGATTTTATTAAATAAGCACGTTTTAAGGTCCCTACAATCCGATTTTAACATTTTTACGATGATGTCTGTGTGTGGATGTGTGTGTGTGTGTGTGTGTGTGTGTATGTGTGGATGTATGTGTGTGTGTATATATGTGTGTATGTGTGTGGGATGTTGGAAGGACGATTACTCAAAAACTGGAAGACATTATATATTTGTTTAATTACGTATTTCCCAATCGCACATTCATGGGAAGATCTGAAAAGGTTTTGGTAACAATTGGACAACCGGAAGTAAAAGATTCTTGAAAAAAAATCTTGTAAATATTAATTTTTGAAAATTTTTCTTGGTAATATTAAAGAAAATTAAATTTTCTATCTGATACATTTAAATATTTTATTATATATTCTATAGATTTAGAGATAAAAGAAATATACTCGTAATATATAAAATAATCTGTTGTAATAAATTTTACAGCCAAAAGAATGCCATGGAAAATAGTTGAAAATTTAAATTGTTTGTAACTGACAGATAAATGTCAGTGTCAGAAATCCGGAGACATTACTGAAGAATTTTTCTGGGCAGTACATGCATTATATTATTTCTTAATGTATTAATAATTAAATATTTAATATTATAGGTATATTACACATACCCTTCAGATATACTGTTACTCCCGACAATGCATTGGAAACATCTCGAAAAAGAAGAGCAGGACAAAATTTCTTCAATTTAAAAAATGTAAATATAAGGAATAAGTAGAATTTTTGGTGTAGAGAAAATACATTAGGATGCGAGCAGTCATGTGACTTTGTTGGCTTTGACAAGCATATAATATATGCCCCATATTATGGGGGCCTATATCAGAATGATAGCTAGTAATTATGTACATATATAGATGTCAAATATAATTTCTCATTCTAAATTTAGTGATTTTCCAGTTCCATGTGGTTTATTTTCCTCGACAAATAAATTCCACACTCCTGGTGACAAATTAACTACGTGAATTTAGAATATCTTGAAATTTTTAATGAAAAATTCTGACATTTGACATCTATGTACATAATTACTATTTGTCATTCTGACACAGGTCCCCATATCTACTTGGCAAGGCCAACAATGTCACATAACTGCTCGCGCCCTACACTTATGTAACCAAAACGGAAGTGGCGAGAAATTTTTTAGAAAATCTAAATTCCATTTCAGAAAAAGTAAATTCTGTTTTGGAAAAAGTAAATTCAATTTAATTAATTATTTTGTCGATAAGGCAATTTACGTACTTTTTTTACCCGTATGGTCCCTTAGATCGGTGCATGAGCTTGTGTGTCAAAATGTAGTGCATATTCAAGAGAGTTAACAATTAAAAATATTAGTCTATGTATATATTTTGTAAATGGCGAAGCAAATTTAGTTCCATAAATTGTGTTCAACTCTTATGCAGTCATTATTCCGTAAGTTGTAAATTACATAACCCGCTTAACATTATTCTCGTAGCAAATGTGCATTAGTGTAGCATGAAATTAGTTAGTGTACTAACGCCAAAGAGAGAGGAGTAACCTGGACATCAAAGCTGAAAGTCCCGCAACCACAATCCTTAGCTCGGGGTCAAAGTTGGAGAGGTGGCAATAGCACATTCCAGGTTTGGTGGCGTGTTTGTCACATTCACTCCCACCCAACCCAAATCAATAGATTCGTCATTCTTGACATATCACTTTCACCCCGACCACATTCGTATTACTTTCGTATACCACAAACCAGATTGACCAAAATAAATCAACAACATGTGTTGTGGGTAGGAGTACGTCAGTTTTAAAATATGTACTCCGAGTGCATAAAAATATTATCGCATTTACTGTCAGCATGGCTTATATATGGAGTTCATTGAATTGTTTACCTTCTGCTAGCTTAAGTACGGTGTATGGAGCATAGTATAAATC